>OY813002.1:66360874-66960874 GCA_963681545.1 Germaria angustata
ATATCTTTATCTATACAACGCAAAAGAAATCAAGTCAATATCTTGAAAACTAAGCAAGTTATGACCAAAAAAGTAACCAGTTCTACTACTGACTTTTTTGGTCATAACTTGCTTAGTTTTCAAGATATTGACTTGATTTCTTTTGCGTTGTATAGATAAAGATATTGGCTTTAATTCAAAACTTTTTTTTTGCGGGTAGCGAGAAAAAAAATTTTTTTTCATTTTTTGAAAAATGCAAAGGGTACCCCCTTATGCTTTTTCAAAAAATGAAAAAAAAAATTTTTTCTCGCTACCCGCAAAAAAAAGTTTTGAATTAAAGCCAATATCTTTATCTATACAACGCAAAAGAAATCAAGTCAATATCTTGAAAACTAAGCAAGTTATGACCAAAAAAGTCAGTAGTAGAACTGGTTACTTTTTTGGTCATAACTTGCTTAGTTTTCAAGATATTGAGTTGATTTTTTTTTGCGTTGTATAGATAAAGATATTGGCTTTAATTCAAAACTTTTTTTTTGCGGGTAGCGAGAAAAAAAATTTTTTTTCATTTTTTGAAAAATGCAAAGGGTACCCCCTTATGCTTTTTCAAAAAATGAAAAAAAATTTTTTTTCTCGCTACCCGCAAAAAAAAAGTTTTGAATTAAAGCCAATATGTTTATCTATACAACGCAAAAGAAATCAAGTCAATATCTTGAAAACTAAGCAAGTTATGACCAAAAAAGTAACCAGTTCTACTACTGACTTTTTTGGTCATAACTTGCTTAGTTTTCAAGATATTGACTTGATTTCTTTTGCGTTGTATAGATAAACATATTGGCTTTAATTCAAAACTTTTTTTTTGCGGGTAGCGAGAAAAAAATTTTTTTTTCATTTTTTGAAAAATGCAAAGGGTACCCCCTTATGCTTTTTCAAAAAATGAAAAAAAAATTTTTTTCTCGCTACCCGCAAAAAAAAAGTTTTGAATTAAAGCCAATATGTTTATCTATACAACGCAAAAGAAATCAAGTCAATATCTTGAAAACTAAGCAAGTTATGACCAAAAAAGTAACCAGTTCTACTACTGACTTTTTTGGTCATAACTTGCTTAGTTTTCAAGATATTGACTTGATTTCTTTTGCGTTGTATAGATAAACATATTGGCTTTAATTCAAAACTTTTTTTTTGCGGGTAGCGAGAATAAGGGGGTACCCTTTGCATTTTTCAAAAAATGAAAAAAAATTTTTTTTCTCGCTACCCGCAAAAAAAAGTTTTGAATTAAAGCCAATATGTTTATCTATACAACGCAAAAGAAATCAAGTCAATATCTTGAAAACTAAGCAAGTTATGACCAAAAAAGTCAGTAGTAGAACTGGTTACTTTTTTGGTCATAACTTGCTTAGTTTTCAAGATATTGACTTGATTTCTTTTGCGTTGTATAGATAAACATATTGGCTTTAATTCAAAACTTTTTTTTTGCGGGTAGCGAGAAAAAAAATTTTTTTTCATTTTTTGAAAAATGCAAAGGGTACCCCCTTATGCTTTTTCAAAAAATGAAAAAAAAATTTTTTTCTCGCTACCTGCAAAAAAAAAGTTTTGAATTAAAGCCAATATCTTTATCTATACAACGCAAAAGAAATCAAGTCAATATCTTGAAAACTAAGCAAGTTATGACCAAAAAAGTCAGTAGTAGAACTGGTTACTTTTTTGGTCATAACTTGCTTAGTTTTCAAGATATTGACTTGATTTCTTTTGCGTTGTATAGATAAACATATTGGCTTTAATTCAAAACTTTTTTTTTGCGGGTAGCGAGAAAAAAATTTTTTTTTCATTTTTTGAAAAAGCATAAGGGGGTACCCTTTGCATTTTTCAAAAAATGAAAAAAAATTTTTTTCCTCGCTACCCGCAAAAAAAAAGTTTTGAATTAAAGCCAATATCTTTATCTATACAACGCAAAAGAAATCAAGTCAATATCTTGAAAACTAAGCAAGTTATGACCAAAAAAGTAACCAGTTCTACTACTGACTTTTTTGGTCATAACTTGCTTAGTTTTCAAGATATTGACTTGATTTCTTTTGCGTTGTATAGATAAACATATTGGCTTTAATTCAAAACTTTTTTTTTGCGGGTAGCGAGAAAAAAAAATTTTTTTTCATTTTTTGAAAAATGCAAAGGGTACCCCCTTATTCTCGCTACCCGCAAAAAAAAAGTTTTGAATTAAAGCCAATATGTTTATCTATACAACGCAAAAGAAATCAAGTCAATATCTTGAAAACTAAGCAAGTTATGACCAAAAAAGTCAGTAGTAGAACTGGTTACTTTTTTGGTCATAACTTGCTTAGTTTTCAAGATATTGACTTGATTTCTTTTGCGTTGTATAGATAAACATATTGGCTTTAATTCAAAACTTTTTTTTTGCGGGTAGCGAGAAAAAATTTTTTTTTTCATTTTTTGAAAAAGCATAAGGGGGTACCCTTTGCATTTTTCAAAAAATGAAAAAAAATTTTTTTCTCGCTACCCGCAAAAAAAAAGTTTTGAATTAAAGCCAATATGTTTATCTATACAACGCAAAAGAAATCAAGTCAATATCTTGAAAACTAAGCAAGTTATGACCAAAAAAGTAACCAGTTCTACTACTGACTTTTTTGGTCATAACTTGCTTAGTTTTCAAGATATTGACTTGATTTCTTTTGCGTTGTATAGATAAAGATATTGGCTTTAATTCAAAACTTTTTTTTGCGGGTAGCGAGAAAAAAAATTTTTTTTCATTTTTTGAAAAATGCATAGGGTACCCCCTTATGCTTTTTCAAAAAATGAAAAAAAAAAATTTTTCTCGCTACCCGCAAAAAAAAAGTTTTGAATTAAAGCCAATATGTTTATCTATACAACGCAAAAGAAATCAAGTCAATATCTTGAAAACTAAGCAAGTTATGACCAAAAAAGTAACCAGTTCTACTACTGACTTTTTTGGTCATAACTTGCTTAGTTTTCAAGATATTGACTTGATTTCTTTTGCGTTGTATAGATAAACATATTGGCTTTAATTCAAAACTTTTTTTTGCGGGTAGCGAGAAAAAAATTTTTTTTCATTTTTTGAAAAATGCAAAGGGTACCCCCTTATGCTTTCTCAAAAAATGAAAAAAAAAATTTTTTTTCTCGTTACCCGCAAAAAAAAAGTTTTGAATTAAAGCCAATATCTTTATCTATACAACGCAAAAGAAATCAAGTCAATATCTTGAAAACTAAGCAAGTTATGACCAAAAAAGTAACCAGTTCTACTACTGACTTTTTTGGTCATAACTTGCTTAGTTTTCAAGATATTGACTTGATTTCTTTTGCGTTGTATAGATAAAGATATTGGCTTTAATTCAAAACTTTTTTTTTGCGGGTAGCGAGAAAAAATTTTTTTTTTCATTTTTTGAAAAAGCATAAGGGGGTACCCTTTGCATTTTTCAAAAAATGAAAAAAAATTTTTTTTCTCGCTACCCGCAAAAAAAAAGTTTTGAATTAAAGCCAATATCTTTATCTATACAACGCAAAAGAAATCAAGTCAATATCTTGAAAACTAAGCAAGTTATGACCAAAAAAGTAACCAGTTCTACTACTGACTTTTTTGGTCATAACTTGCTTAGTTTTCAAGATATTGACTTCATTTCTTTTGCGTTGTATAGATAAACATATTGGCTTTAATTCAAAACTTTTTTTTTGCGGGTAGCGAGAAAAAAAATTTTTTTTCATTTTTTGAAAAAGCATAAGGGGGTACCCTATGCATTTTTCAAAAAATGAAAAAAAATTTTTTTTCTCGCTACCCGCAAAAAAAAAGTTTTGAATTAAAGCCAATATCTTTATCTATACAACGCAAAAGAAATCAAGTCAATATCTTGAAAACTAAGCAAGTTATGACCAAAAAAGTCAGTAGTAGAACTGGTTACTTTTTTGGTCATAACTTGCTTAGTTTTCAAGATATTGACTTGATTTCTTTTGCGTTGTATAGATAAACATATTGGCTTTAATTCAAAACTTTTTTTTTGCGGGTAGCGAGAAAAAAATTTTTTTCTCATTTTTTGAAAAAGCATAAGGGGGTACCCTATGCATTTTTCAAAAAATGAAAAAAAAATTTTTTTCTCGCTACCCGCAAAAAAAAAGTTTTGAATTAAAGCCAATATCTTTATCTATACAACGCAAAAGAAATCAAGTCAATATCTTGAAAACTAAGCAAGTTATGACCAAAAAAGTCAGTAGTAGAACTGGTTACTTTTTTGGTCATAACTTGCTTAGTTTTCAAGATATTGACTTGATTTCTTTTGCGTTGTATAGATAAAGATATTGGCTTTAATTCAAAACTTTTTTTTGCGGGTAGCGAGAAAAAAAATTTTTTTTCATTTTTTGAAAAATGCATAGGGTACCCCCTTATGCTTTTTCAAAAAATGAAAAAAAAAAATTTTTTCTCGCTACCCGCAAAAAAAAAGTTTTGAATTAAAGCCAATATGTTTATCTATACAACGCAAAAGAAATCAAGTCAATATCTTGAAAACTAAGCAAGTTATGACCAAAAAAGTAACCAGTTCTACTACTGACTTTTTTGGTCATAACTTGCTTAGTTTTCAAGATATTGACTTGATTTCTTTTGCGTTGTATAGATAAAGATATTGGCTTTAATTCAAAACTTTTTTTTTGCGGGTAGCGAGAAAAAAATTTTTTTTTCATTTTTTGAAAAATGCAAAGGGTACCCCCTTATGCTTTTTCAAAAAATGAAAAAAAATTTTTTTTCTCGCTACCCGCAAAAAAAAAGTTTTGAATTAAAGCCAATATGTTTATCTATACAACGCAAAAGAAATCAAGTCAATATCTTGAAAACTAAGCAAGTTATGACCAAAAAAGTAACCAGTTCTACTACTGACTTTTTTGGTCATAACTTGCTTAGTTTTCAAGATATTGACTTGATTTCTTTTGCGTTGTATAGATAAACATATTGGCTTTAATTCAAAACTTTTTTTTTGCGGGTAGCGAGAAAAAAATTTTTTTTTCATTTTTTGAAAAATGCAAAGGGTACCCCCTTTTGCTTTTTCAAAAAATGAAAAAAAAATTTTTTTCTCGCTACCCGCAAAAAAAAAGTTTTGAATTAAAGCCAATATGTTTATCTATACAACGCAAAAGAAATCAAGTCAATATCTTGAAAACTAAGCAAGTTATGACCAAAAAAGTAACCAGTTCTACTACTGACTTTTTTGGTCATAACTTGCTTAGTTTTCAAGATATTGACTTGATTTCTTTTGCGTTGTATAGATAAAGATATTGGCTTTAATTCAAAACTTTTTTTTTGCGGGTAGCGAGAAAAAAATTTTTTTTTCATTTTTTGAAAAAGCATAAGGGGGTACCCTTTGCATTTTTCAAAAAATGAAAAAAAATTTTTTTTCTCGCTACCCGCAAAAAAAAAGTTTTGAATTAAAGCCAATATCTTTATCTATACAACGCAAAAGAAATCAAGTCAATATCTTGAAAACTAAGCAAGTTATGACCAAAAAAGTAACCAGTTCTACTACTGACTTTTTTGGTCATAACTTGCTTAGTTTTCAAGATATTGACTTGATTTCTTTTGCGTTGTATAGATAAACATATTGGCTTTAATTCAAAACTTTTTTTTTGCGGGTAGCGAGAAAAAATTTTTTTTTTCATTTTTTGAAAAAGCATAAGGGGGTACCCTATGCATTTTTCAAAAAATGAAAAAAAATTTTTTTTCTCGCTACCCGCAAAAAAAAAGTTTTGAATTAAAGCCAATATGTTTATCTATACAACGCAAAAGAAATCAAGTCAATATCTTGAAAACTAAGCAAGTTATGACCAAAAAAGTAACCAGTTCTACTACTGACTTTTTTGGTCATAACTTGCTTAGTTTTCAAGATATTGACTTGATTTCTTTTGCGTTGTATAGATAAAGATATTGGCTTTAATTCAAAACTTTTTTTTGCGGGTAGCGAGAAAAAAATTTTTTTTCATTTTTTGAAAAAGCATAAGGGGGTACCCTTTGCATTTTTCAAAAAATGAAAAAAAATTTTTTTTCTCGCTACCCGCAAAAAAAAAGTTTTGAATTAAAGCCAATATCTTTATCTATACAACGCAAAAGAAATCAAGTCAATATCTTGAAAACTAAGCAAGTTATGACCAAAAAAGTAACCAGTTCTACTACTGACTTTTTTGGTCATAACTTGCTTAGTTTTCAAGATATTGACTTGATTTCTTTTGCGTTGTATAGATAAACATATTGGCTTTAATTCAAAACTTTTTTTTTGCGGGTAGCGAGAAAAAAAATTTTTTTTCATTTTTTTAAAAATGCATAGGGTACCCCCTTATGCTTTTTCAAAAAATGAAAAAAAAATTTTTTTCTCGCTACCCGCAAAAAAAAAGTTTTGAATTAAAGCCAATATCTTTATCTATACAACGCAAAAGAAATCAAGTCAATATCTTGAAAACTAAGCAAGTTATGACCAAAAAAGTAACCAGTTCTAGTACTGACTTTTTTGGTCATAACTTGCTTAGTTTTCAAGATATTGACTTGATTTCTTTTGCGTTGTATAGATAAACATATTGGCTTTAATTCAAAACTTTTTTTTTGCGGGTAGCGAGAAAAAAAATTTTTTTTCATTTTTTGAAAAATGCAAAGGGTACCCCCTTATGCTTTTTCAAAAAATGAAAAAAAAAATTTTTTCTCGCTACCCGCAAAAAAAAAGTTTTGAATTAAAGCCAATATGTTTATCTATACAACGCAAAAGAAATCAAGTCAATATCTTGAAAACTAAGCAAGTTATGACCAAAAAAGTAACCAGTTCTACTACTGACTTTTTTGGTCATAACTTGCTTAGTTTTCAAGATATTGACTTGATTTCTTTTGCGTTGTATAGATAAACATATTGGCTTTAATTCAAAACTTTTTTTTTGCGGGTAGCGAGAAAAAAATTTTTTTTTCATTTTTTGAAAAAGCATAAGGGGGTACCCTTTGCATTTTTCAAAAAATGAAAAAAAAATTTTTTCTCGCTACCCGCAAAAAAAAAGTTTTGAATTAAAGCCAATATCTTTATCTATACAACGCAAAAGAAATCAAGTCAATATCTTGAAAACTAAGCAAGTTATGACCAAAAAAGTAACCAGTTCTACTACTGACTTTTTTGGTCATAACTTGCTTAGTTTTCAAGATATTGACTTGATTTCTTTTGCGTTGTATAGATAAAGATATTGGCTTTAATTCAAAACTTTTTTTTGCGGGTAGCGAGAAAAAAAATTTTTTTTCATTTTTTTAAAAATGCATAGGGTACCCCCTTATGCTTTTTCAAAAAATGAAAAAAAAAATTTTTTCTCGCTACCCGCAAAAAAAAAGTTTTGAATTAAAGCCAATATGTTTATCTATACAACGCAAAAGAAATCAAGTCAATATCTTGAAAACTAAGCAAGTTATGACCAAAAAAGTAACCAGTTCTACTACTGACTTTTTTGGTCATAACTTGCTTAGTTTTCAAGATATTGACTTGATTTCTTTTGCGTTGTATAGATAAAGATATTGGCTTTAATTCAAAACTTTTTTTTTGCGGGTAGCGAGAAAAAAAATTTTTTTTCATTTTTTGAAAAATGCAAAGGGTACCCCCTTATGCTTTTTCAAAAAATGAAAAAAAATTTTTTTTCTCGCTACCCGCAAAAAAAAAGTTTTGAATTAAAGCCAATATGTTTATCTATACAACGCAAAAGAAATCAAGTCAATATCTTGAAAACTAAGCAAGTTATGACCAAAAAAGTAACCAGTTCTACTACTGACTTTTTTGGTCATAACTTGCTTAGTTTTCAAGATATTGACTTGATTTCTTTTGCGTTGTATAGATAAACATATTGGCTTTAATTCAAAACTTTTTTTTTGCGGGTAGCGAGAAAAAATTTTTTTTTCATTTTTTGAAAAATGCAAAGGGTACCCCCTTTTGCTTTTTCAAAAAATGAAAAAAAAATTTTTTTCTCGCTACCCGCAAAAAAAAAGTTTTGAATTAAAGCCAATATGTTTATCTATACAACGCAAAAGAAATCAAGTCAATATCTTGAAAACTAAGCAAGTTATGACCAAAAAAGTAACCAGTTCTACTACTGACTTTTTTGGTCATAACTTGCTTAGTTTTCAAGATATTGACTTGATTTCTTTTGCGTTGTATAGATAAAGATATTGGCTTTAATTCAAAACTTTTTTTTTGCGGGTAGCGAGAAAAAAATTTTTTTTTCATTTTTTGAAAAAGCATAAGGGGGTACCCTTTGCATTTTTCAAAAAATGAAAAAAAATTTTTTTTCTCGCTACCCGCAAAAAAAAAGTTTTGAATTAAAGCCAATATCTTTATCTATACAACGCAAAAGAAATCAAGTCAATATCTTGAAAACTAAGCAAGTTATGACCAAAAAAGTAACCAGTTCTACTACTGACTTTTTTGGTCATAACTTGCTTAGTTTTCAAGATATTGACTTGATTTCTTTTGCGTTGTATAGATAAACATATTGGCTTTAATTCAAAACTTTTTTTTTGCGGGTAGCGAGAAAAAATTTTTTTTTCATTTTTTGAAAAAGCATAAGGGGGTAGGTACCCTATGCATTTTTCAAAAAATGAAAAAAAATTTTTTTTCTCGCTACCCGCAAAAAAAAAGTTTTGAATTAAAGCCAATATGTTTATCTATACAACGCAAAAGAAATCAAGTCAATATCTTGAAAACTAAGCAAGTTATGACCAAAAAAGTAACCAGTTCTACTACTGACTTTTTTGGTCATAACTTGCTTAGTTTTCAAGATATTGACTTGATTTCTTTTGCGTTGTATAGATAAAGATATTGGCTTTAATTCAAAACTTTTTTTTGCGGGTAGCGAGAAAAAAAATTTTTTTTCATTTTTTTTAAAAATGCATAGGGTACCCCCTTATGCTTTTTCAAAAAATGAAAAAAAAATTTTTTTCTCGCTACCCGCAAAAAAAAAGTTTTGAATTAAAGCCAATATCTTTATCTATACAACGCAAAAGAAATCAAGTCAATATCTTGAAAACTAAGCAAGTTATGACCAAAAAAGTAACCAGTTCTAGTACTGACTTTTTTGGTCATAACTTGCTTAGTTTTCAAGATATTGACTTGATTTCTTTTGCGTTGTATAGATAAACATATTGGCTTTAATTCAAAACTTTTTTTTTGCGGGTAGCGAGAAAAAAAATTTTTTTTCATTTTTTGAAAAATGCAAAGGGTACCCCCTTATGCTTTTTCAAAAAATTAAAAAAAAAATTTTTTCTCGCTACCCGCAAAAAAAAAGTTTTGAATTAAAGCCAATATGTTTATCTATACAACGCAAAAGAAATCAAGTCAATATCTTGAAAACTAAGCAAGTTATGACCAAAAAAGTCAGTAGTAGAACTGGTTACTTTTTTGGTCATAACTTGCTTAGTTTTCAAGATATTGACTTGATTTCTTTTGCGTTGTATAGATAAACATATTGGCTTTAATTCAAAACTTTTTTTTTGCGGGTAGCGAGAAAAAAAATTTTTTTTCATTTTTTGAAAAATGCAAAGGGTACCCCCTTATGCTTTTTCAAAAAATGAAAAAAAAATTTTTTTCTCGCTACCCGCAAAAAAAAAGTTTTGAATTAAAGCCAATATCTTTATCTATACAACGCAAAAGAAATCAAGTCAATATCTTGAAAACTAAGCAAGTTATGACCAAAAAAGTCAGTAGTAGAACTGGTTACTTTTTTGGTCATAACTTGCTTAGTTTTCAAGATATTGACTTGATTTCTTTTGCGTTGTATAGATAAAGATATTGGCTTTAATTCAAAACTTTTTTTTTGCGGGTAGCGAGAAAAAAATTTTTTTTTAATTTTTTGAAAAATGCATAGGGTACCCCCTTATGCTTTTTCAAAAAATGAAAAAAAAATTTTTTTCTCGCTACCCGCAAAAAAAAAGTTTTGAATTAAAGCCAATATGTTTATCTATACAACGCAAAAGAAATCAAGTCAATATCTTGAAAACTAAGCAAGTTATGACCAAAAAAGTCAGTAGTAGAACTGGTTACTTTTTTGGTCATAACTTGCTTAGTTTTCAAGATATTGACTTGATTTCTTTTGCGTTGTATAGATAAACATATTGGCTTTAATTCAAAACTTTTTTTTTGCGGGTAGCGAGAAAAAAATTTTTTTTTCATTTTTTGAAAAAGCATAAGGGGGTACCCTATGCATTTTTCAAAAAATTAAAAAAAATTTTTTTTCTTGCTACCCGCAAAAAAAAGTTTTGAATTAAAGCCAATATGTTTATCTATACAACGCAAAAGAAATCAAGTCAATATCTTGAAAACTAAGCAAGTTATGACCAAAAAAGTAACCAGTTCTACTACTGACTTTTTTGGTCATAACTTGCTTAGTTTTCAAGATATTGACTTCATTTCTTTTGCGTTGTATAGATAAACATATTGGCTTTAATTCAAAACTTTTTTTTTGCGGGTAGCGAGAAAAAAATTTTTTTTCATTTTTTGAAAAAGCATAAGGGGGTACCCTATGCATTTTTCAAAAAATGAAAAAAAATTTTTTTTCTCGCTACCCGCAAAAAAAAAGTTTTGAATTAAAGCCAATATCTTTATCTATACAACGCAAAAGAAATCAAGTCAATATCTTGAAAACTAAGCAAGTTATGACCAAAAAAGTCAGTAGTAGAACTGGTTACTTTTTTGGTCATAACTTGCTTAGTTTTCAAGATATTGACTTGATTTCTTTTGCGTTGTATAGATAAACATATTGGCTTTAATTCAAAACTTTTTTTTTTCGGGTAGCGAGAAAAATTTTTTTTTTCATTTTTTGAAAAAGCATAAGGGGGTACCCTATGCATTTTTCAAAAAATGAAAAAAAATTTTTTTTCTCGCTACCCGCAAAAAAAAAGTTTTGAATTAAAGCCAATATCTTTATCTATACAACGCAAAAGAAATCAAGTCAATATCTTGAAAACTAAGCAAGTTATGACCAAAAAAGTCAGTAGTAGAACTGGTTACTTTTTTGGTCATAACTTGCTTAGTTTTCAAGATATTGACTTGATTTCTTTTGCGTTGTATAGATAAAGATATTGGCTTTAATTCAAAACTTTTTTTTTGCGGGTAGCGAGAAAAAAATTTTTTTTCATTTTTTGAAAAATGCAAAGGGTACCCCCTTATGCTTTTTCAAAAAATGAAAAAAAAATTTTTTTCTCGCTACCCGCAAAAAAAAAGTTTTGAATTAAAGCCAATATCTTTATCTATACAATGCAAAAGAAATCAAGTCAATATCTTGAAAACTAAGCAAGTTATGACCAAAAAAGTAACCAGTTCTAGTACTGACTTTTTTGGTCATAACTTGCTTAGTTTTCAAGATATTGACTTGATTTCTTTTGCGTTGTATAGATAAACATATTGGCTTTAATTCAAAACTTTTTTTTTGCGGGTAGCGAGAAAAAAAATTTTTTTTCATTTTTTGAAAAATGCAAAGGGTACCCCCTTATGCTTTTTCAAAAAATGAAAAAAAAATTTTTTTCTCGCTACCCGCAAAAAAAAAGTTTTGAATTAAAGCCAATATGTTTATCTATACAACGCAAAAGAAATCAAGTCAATATCTTGAAAACTAAGCAAGTTATGACCAAAAAAGTCAGTAGTAGAACTGGTTACTTTTTTGGTCATAACTTGCTTAGTTTTCAAGATATTGACTTGATTTCTTTTGCGTTGTATAGATAAACATATTGGCTTTAATTCAAAACTTTTTTTTTGCGGGTAGCGAGAAAAAAATTTTTTTTTCATTTTTTGAAAAATGCAAAGGGTACCCCCTTATGCTTTTTCAAAAAATGAAAAAAAAATTTTTTTCTCGCTACCCGCAAAAAAAAAGTTTTGAATTAAAGCCAATATGTTTATCTATACAACGCAAAAGAAATCAAGTCAATATCTTGAAAACTAAGCAAGTTATGACCAAAAAAGTCAGTAGTAGAACTGGTTACTTTTTTGGTCATAACTTGCTTAGTTTTCAAGATATTGAGTTGATTTCTTTTGCGTTGTATAGATAAAGATATTGGCTTTAATTCAAAACTTTTTTTTTGCGGGTAGCGAGAATAAGGGGGTACCCTTTGCATTTTTCAAAAAATGAAAAAAAATTTTTTTTCTCGCTACCCGCAAAAAAAAAGTTTTGAATTAAAGCCAATATGTTTATCTATACAACGCAAAAGAAATCAAGTCAATATCTTGAAAACTAAGCAAGTTATGACCAAAAAAGTCAGTAGTAGAACTGGTTACTTTTTTGGTCATAACTTGCTTAGTTTTCAAGATATTGACTTGATTTCTTTTGCGTTGTATAGATAAAGATATTGGCTTTAATTCAAAACTTTTTTTTTGCGGGTAGCGAGAAAAAAATTTTTTTTTCATTTTTTGAAAAATGCAAAGGGTACCCCCTTATGCTTTTTCAAAAAATGAAAAAAAAAATTTTTTCTCGCTACCCGCAAAAAAAAAGTTTTGAATTAAAGCCAATATCTTTATCTATACAACGCAAAAGAAATCAAGTCAATATCTTGAAAACTAAGCAAGTTATGACCAAAAAAGTCAGTAGTAGAACTGGTTACTTTTTTGGTCATAACTTGCTTAGTTTTCAAGATATTGACTTGATTTCTTTTGCGTTGTATAGATAAACATATTGGCTTTAATTCAAAACTTTTTTTTTGCGGGTAGCGAGAAAAAAATTTTTTTTTCATTTTTTGAAAAAGCATAAGGGGGTACCCTTTGCATTTTTCAAAAAATGAAAAAAAATTTTTTTTCTCGCTACCCGCAAAAAAAAAGTTTTGAATTAAAGCCAATATGTTTATCTATACAACGCAAAAGAAATCAAGTCAATATCTTGAAAACTAAGCAAGTTATGACCAAAAAAGTCAGTAGTAGAACTGGTTACTTTTTTGGTCATAACTTGCTTAGTTTTCAAGATATTGACTTGATTTCTTTTGCGTTGTATAGATAAACATATTGGCTTTAATTCAAAACTTTTTTTTTGCGGGTAGCGAGAAAAAAAATTTTTTTTCATTTTTTGAAAAAGCATAAGGGGGTTCCCTTTGCATTTTTCAAAAAATGAAAAAAAAATTTTTTTTCTCGCTACCCGCAAAAAAAAAGTTTTGAATTAAAGCCAATATCTTTATCTATACAACGCAAAAGAAATCAAGTCAATATCTTGAAAACTAAGCAAGTTATGACCAAAAAAGTAACCAGTTCTACTACTGACTTTTTTGGTCATAACTTGCATAGTTTTCAAGATATTGACTTGATTTCTTTTGCGTTGTATAGATAAAGATATTGGCTTTAATTCAAAACTTTTTTTTTGCGGGTAGCGAGAAAAAAATTTTTTTTTCATTTTTTGAAAAAGCATAAGGGGGTACCCTTTGCATTTTTCAAAAAATGAAAAAAAATTTTTTTTCTCGCTACCCGCAAAAAAAAAGTTTTGAATTAAAGCCAATATGTTTATCTATACAACGCAAAAGAAATCAAGTCAATATCTTGAAAACTAAGCAAGTTATGACCAAAAAAGTAACCAGTTCTACTACTGACTTTTTTGGTCATAACTTGCTTAGTTTTCAAGATATTGACTTGATTTCTTTTGCGTTGTATAGATAAAGATATTGGCTTTAATTCAAAACTTTTTTTTTGCGGGTAGCGAGAAAAAAATTTTTTTTTCATTTTTTGAAAAAGCATAAGGGGGTACCCTATGCATTTTTCAAAAAATGAAAAAAAATTTTTTTTCTCGCTACCCGCAAAAAAAAAGTTTTGAATTAAAGCCAATATCTTTATCTATACAACGCAAAAGAAATCAAGTCAATATCTTGAAAACTAAGCAAGTTATGACCAAAAAAGTCAGTAGTAGAACTGGTTACTTTTTTGGTCATAACTTGCTTAGTTTTCAAGATATTGACTTGATTTCTTTTGCGTTGTATAGATAAACATATTGGCTTTAATTCAAAACTTTTTTTTTGCGGGTAGCGAGAAAAAAAATTTTTTTTCATTTTTTGAAAAATGCATAGGGTACCCCCTTATGCTTTTTCAAAAAATGAAAAAAAAATTTTTTTCTCGCTACCCGCAAAAAAAAAGTTTTGAATTAAAGCCAATATGTTTATCTATACAACGCAAAAGAAATCAAGTCAATATCTTGAAAACTAAGCAAGTTATGACCAAAAAAGTCAGTAGTAGAACTGGTTACTTTTTTGGTCATAACTTGCTTAGTTTTCAAGATATTGACTTGATTTCTTTTGCGTTGTATAGATAAAGATATTGGCTTTAATTCAAAACTTTTTTTTTGCGGGTAGCGAGAAAAAAATTTTTTTTTCATTTTTTGAAAAAGCATAAGGGGGTACCCTATGCATTTTTCAAAAAATTAAAAAAAATTTTTTTTCTCGCTACCCGCAAAAAAAAAGTTTTGAATTAAAGCCAATATGTTTATCTATACAACGCAAAAGAAATCAAGTCAATATCTTGAAAACTAAGCAAGTTATGACCAAAAAAGTAACCAGTTCTACTACTGACTTTTTTGGTCATAACTTGCTTAGTTTTCAAGATATTGACTTCATTTCTTTTGTGTTGTATAGATAAACATATTGGCTTTAATTCAAAACTTTTTTTTTGCGGGTAGCGAGAAAAAAATTTTTTTTTCATTTTTTGAAAAAGCATAAGGGGGTACCCTATGCATTTTTCAAAAAATGAAAAAAAATTTTTTTTCTCGCTACCCGCAAAAAAAAAGTTTTGAATTAAAGCCAATATCTTTATCTATACAACGCAAAAGAAATCAAGTCAATATCTTGAAAACTAAGCAAGTTATGACCAAAAAAGTCAGTAGTAGAACTGGTTACTTTTTTGGTCATAACTTGCTTAGTTTTCAAGATATTGACTTGATTTCTTTTGCGTTGTATAGATAAACATATTGGCTTTAATTCAAAACTTTTTTTTTGCGGGTAGCGAGAAAAAAATTTTTTTTTCATTTTTTGAAAAAGCATAAGGGGGTACCCTATGCATTTTTCAAAAAATGAAAAAAAAAATTTTTTCTCGCTACCCGCAAAAAAAAAGTTTTGAATTAAAGCCAATATCTTTATCTATACAACGCAAAAGAAATCAAGTCAATATCTTGAAAACTAAGCAAGTTATGACCAAAAAAGTCAGTAGTAGAACTGGTTACTTTTTTGGTCATAACTTGCTTAGTTTTCAAGATATTGACTTGATTTCTTTTGCGTTGTATAGATAAACATATTGGCTTTAATTCAAAACTTTTTTTTTGCGGGTAGCGAGAAAAAAATTTTTTTTTCATTTTTTGAAAAAGCATAAGGGGGTACCCTATGCATTTTTCAAAAAATGAAAAAAAATTTTTTTTCTCGCTACCCGCAAAAAAAAAGTTTTGAATTAAAGCCAATATCTTTATCTATACAACGCAAAAGAAATCAAGTCAATATCTTGAAAACTAAGCAAGTTATGACCAAAAAGTCAGTAGTAGAACTGGTTACTTTTTTGGTCATAACTTGCTTAGTTTTCAAGATATTGACTTGATTTCTTTTGCGTTGTATAGATAAAGATATTGGCTTTAATTCAAAACTTTTTTTTTGCGGGTAGCGAGAAAAAAAATTTTTTTTCATTTTTTGAAAAATGCAAAGGGTACCCCCTTATGCTTTTTCAAAAAATGAAAAAAAAAATTTTTTCTCGCTACCCGCAAAAAAAAAGTTTTGAATTAAAGCCAATATCTTTATCTATACAATGCAAAAGAAATCAAGTCAATATCTTGAAAACTAAGCAAGTTATGACCAAAAAAGTAACCAGTTCTAGTACTGACTTTTTTGGTCATAACTTGCTTAGTTTTCAAGATATCGACTTGATTTCTTTTGCGTTGTATAGATAAACATATTGGCTTTAATGCAAAACTTTTTTTTTGCGGGTAGCGAGAAAAAAATTTTTTTTTAATTTTTTGAAAAATGCAAAGGGTACCCCCTTATGCTTTTTCAAAAAATGAAAAAAAAAATTTTTTCTCGCTACCCGCAAAAAAAAAGTTTTGCATTAAAGCCAATATGTTTATCTATACAACGCAAAAGAAATCAAGTCGATATCTTGAAAACTAAGCAAGTTATGACCAAAAAAGTAACCAGTTCTACTACTGACTTTTTTGGTCATAACTTGCTTAGTTTTCAAGATATTGACTTGATTTCTTTTGCGTTGTATAGATAAACATATTGGCTTTAATTCAAAACTTTTTTTTTGCGGGTAGCGAGAAAAAAATTTTTTTTTAATTTTTTGAAAAATGCAAAGGGTACCCCCTTATGCTTTTTCAAAAAATGAAAAAAAATTTTTTTTCTCGCTACCCGCAAAAAAAAGTTTTGAATTAAAGCCAATATGTTTATCTATACAACGCAAAAGAAATCAAGTCAATATCTTGAAAACTAAGCAAGTTATGACCAAAAAAGTCAGTACTAGAACTGGTTACTTTTTTGGTCATAACTTGCTTAGTTTTCAAGATATTGACTTGATTTCTTTTGCATTGTATAGATATACATATTGGCTTTAATTCAAAAATTTTTTTTGGCGGGTAGCGAGAAAAAATTTTTTTTTTATTTTTTGAAAAATGCAAAGGGTACCCCCTTATGCTTTTTCAAAAAATGAAAAAAAAAATTTTTTCTCGCTACCCGCAAAAAAAAGTTTTAAATTAAAGCCAATATCTTTATCTATACAACGCAAAAGAAATCAAGTCAATATCTTGAAAACTAAGCAAGTTATGACCAAAAAAGTCAGTAGTAGAACTGGTTACTTTTTTGGTCATAACTTGCTTAGTTTTCAAGATATTGACTTGATTTCTTTTGCGTTGTATAGATAAAGATATTGGCTTTAATTCAACTTTTTTTTTGCGGGTAGCGAGAAAAAAATTTTTTTTCATTTTTTGAAAAATGCAAAGGGTACCCCCTTATGCTTTTTCAAAAAATGAAAAAAAATTTTTTTTCTCGCTACCCGCAAAAAAAAAGTTTTGAATTAAAGCCAATATGTTTATCTATACAACGCAAAAGAAATCAAGTCAATATCTTGAAAACTAAGCAAGTTATGACCATAAAAGTAACCAGTTCTACTACTGACTTTTTTGGTCATAACTTGCTTAGTTTTCAAGATATTGACTTGATTTCTTTTGCGTTGTATAGATAAACATATTGGCTTTAATTCAAAACTTTTTTTTTGCGGGTAGCGAGAAAAAAAATTTTTTTTCATTTTTTGAAAAATGCAAAGGGTACCCCCTTATGCTTTTTCAAAAAATGAAAAAAAAAAAATTTTTCTCGCTACCCGCAAAAAAAAAGTTTTGAATTAAAGCCAATATGTTTATCTATACAACGCAAAAGAAATCAAGTCAATATCTTGAAAACTAAGCAAGTTATGACCAAAAAAGTAACCAGTTCTACTACTGACTTTTTTGGTCATAACTTGCTTAGTTTTCAAGATATTGACTTGATTTCTTTTGCGTTGTATAGATAAAGATATTGGCTTTAATTCAAAACTTTTTTTTTGCGGGTAGCGAGAAAAAATTTTTTTTTTCATTTTTTGAAAAAGCATAAGGGGGTACCCTTTGCATTTTTCAAAAAATGAAAAAAAATTTTTTTTCTCGCTACCCGCAAAAAAAAAGTTTTGAATTAAAGCCAATATCTTTATCTATACAACGCAAAAGAAATCAAGTCAATATCTTGAAAACTAAGCAAGTTATGACCAAAAAAGTAACCAGTTCTACTACTGACTTTTTTGGTCATAACTTGCTTAGTTTTCAAGATATTGACTTGATTTCTTTTGCGTTGTATAGATAAAGATATTGGCTTTAATTCAAAACTTTTTTTTTGCGGGTAGCGAGAAAAAAATTTTTTTTCATTTTTTGAAAAAGCATAAGGGGGTACCCTTTGCATTTTTCAAAAAATGAAAAAAAATTTTTTTTCTCGCTACCCGCAAGAAAAAGTTTTGAATTAAAGCCAATATCTTTATCTATACAACGCAAAAGAAATCAAGTCAATATCTTGAAAACTAAGCAAGTTATGACCAAAAAAGTCAGTAGTAGAACTGGTTACTTTTTTGGTCATAACTTGCTTAGTTTTCAAGATATTGACTTGATTTCTTTTGCGTTGTATAGATAAACATATTGGCTTTAATTCAAAACTTTTTTTTTGCGGGTAGCGAGAAAAAAAATTTTTTTTAATTTTTTGAAAAATGCATAGGGTACCCCCTTATGCTTTTTCAAAAAATGAAAAAAAAATTTTTTTCTCGCTACCCGCAAAAAAAAGTTTTGAATTAAAGCCAATATCTTTATCTATACAACGCAAAAGAAATCAAGTCAATATCTTGAAAACTAAGCAAGTTATGACCAAAAAAGTCAGTAGTAGAACTGGTTACTTTTTTGGTCATAACTTGCTTAGTTTTCAAGATATTGACTTGATTTCTTTTGCGTTGTATAGATAAACATATTGGCTTTAATTCAAAACTTTTTTTTTGCGGGTAGCGAGAAAAAAATTTTTTTTTCATTTTTTGAAAAAGCATAAGGGGGTACCCTTTGCATTTTTCAAAAAATGAAAAAAAATTTTTTTTCTCGCTACCCGCAAAAAAAAAGTTTTGAATTAAAGCCAATATCTTTATCTATACAACGCAAAAGAAATCAAGTCAATATCTTGAAAACTAAGCAAGTTATGACCAAAAAAGTAACCAGTTCTAGTACTGACTTTTTTGGTCATAACTTGCTTAGTTTTCAAGATATTGACTTGATTTCTTTTGCATTGTATAGATAAACATATTGGCTTTAATTCAAAAATTTTTTTTGGCGGGTAGCGAGAAAAAAATTTTTTTTTTATTTTTTGAAAAATGCAAAGGGTACCCCCTTATGCTTTTTCAAAAAATGAAAAAAAAATTTTTTTCTCGCTACCCGCAAAAAAAAAGTTTTGAATTAAAGCCAATATGTTTATCTATACAACGCAAAAGAAATCAAGTCAATATCTTGAAAACTAAGCAAGTTATGACCATAAAAGTAACCAGTTCTACTACTGACTTTTTTGGTCATAACTTGCTTAGTTTTCAAGATATTGACTTGATTTCTTTTGCGTTGTATAGATAAACATATTGGCTTTAATTCAAAACTTTTTTTTTGCGGGTAGCGAGAAAAAAAATTTTTTTTCATTTTTTGAAAAATGCAAAGGGTACCCCCTTATGCTTTTTCAAAAAATGAAAAAAAAAAATTTTTCTCGCTACCCGCAAAAAAAAAGTTTTGAATTAAAGCCAATATGTTTATCTATACAACGCAAAAGAAATCAAGTCAATATCTTGAAAACTAAGCAAGTTATGACCAAAAAAGTAACCAGTTCTACTACTGACTTTTTTGGTCATAACTTGCTTAGTTTTCAAGATATTGACTTGATTTCTTTTGCGTTGTATAGATAAAGATATTGGCTTTAATTCAAAACTTTTTTTTTGCGGGTAGCGAGAAAAAATTTTTTTTTTCATTTTTTGAAAAAGCATAAGGGGGTACCCTTTGCATTTTTCAAAAAATGAAAAAAAATTTTTTTTCTCGCTACCCGCAAAAAAAAAGTTTTGAATTAAAGCCAATATCTTTATCTATACAACGCAAAAGAAATCAAGTCAATATCTTGAAAACTAAGCAAGTTATGACCAAAAAAGTAACCAGTTCTACTACTGACTTTTTTGGTCATAACTTGCTTAGTTTTCAAGATATTGACTTGATTTCTTTTGCGTTGTATAGATAAAGATATTGGCTTTAATTCAAAACTTTTTTTTTGCGGGTAGCGAGAAAAAAATTTTTTTTCATTTTTTGAAAAAGCATAAGGGGGTACCCTTTGCATTTTTCAAAAAATGAAAAAAAATTTTTTTTCTCGCTACCCGCAAGAAAAAGTTTTGAATTAAAGCCAATATCTTTATCTATACAACGCAAAAGAAATCAAGTCAATATCTTGAAAACTAAGCAAGTTATGACCAAAAAAGTCAGTAGTAGAACTGGTTACTTTTTTGGTCATAACTTGCTTAGTTTTCAAGATATTGACTTGATTTCTTTTGCGTTGTATAGATAAACATATTGGCTTTAATTCAAAACTTTTTTTTTGCGGGTAGCGAGAAAAAAAATTTTTTTTAATTTTTTGAAAAATGCATAGGGTACCCCCTTATGCTTTTTCAAAAAATGAAAAAAAAATTTTTTTCTCGCTACCCGCAAAAAAAAGTTTTGAATTAAAGCCAATATCTTTATCTATACAACGCAAAAGAAATCAAGTCAATATCTTGAAAACTAAGCAAGTTATGACCAAAAAAGTCAGTAGTAGAACTGGTTACTTTTTTGGTCATAACTTGCTTAGTTTTCAAGATATTGACTTGATTTCTTTTGCGTTGTATAGATAAACATATTGGCTTTAATTCAAAACTTTTTTTTTGCGGGTAGCGAGAAAAAAATTTTTTTTTCATTTTTTGAAAAAGCATAAGGGGGTACCCTTTGCATTTTTCAAAAAATGAAAAAAAATTTTTTTTCTCGCTACCCGCAAAAAAAAAGTTTTGAATTAAAGCCAATATGTTTATCTATACAACGCAAAAGAAATCAAGTCAATATCTTGAAAACTAAGCAAGTTATGACCAAAAAAGTCAGTAGTAGAACTGGTTACTTTTTTGGTCATAACTTGCTTAGTTTTCAAGATATTGACTTGATTTCTTTTGCGTTGTATAGATAAACATATTGGCTTTAATTCAAAACTTTTTTTTTGCGGGTAGCGAGAAAAAAAATTTTTTTTCATTTTTTGAAAAATGCAAAGGGTACCCCCTTATGCTTTTTCAAAAAATGAAAAAAAAATTTTTTTCTCGCTACCCGCAAAAAAAAAGTTTTGAATTAAAGCCAATATCTTTATCTATACAACGCAAAAGAAATCAAGTCAATATCTTGAAAACTAAGCAAGTTATGACCAAAAAAGTAACCAGTTCTAGTACTGACTTTTTTGGTCATAACTTGCTTAGTTTTCAAGATATTGACTTGATTTCTTTTGCATTGTATAGATAAACATATTGGCTTTAATTCAAAAATTTTTTTTGGCGGGTAGCGAGAAAAAAATTTTTTTTTTATTTTTTGAAAAATGCAAAGGGTACCCCCTTATGCTTTTTCAAAAAATGAAAAAAAAATTTTTTTCTCGCTACCCGCAAAAAAAAGTTTTGCATTAAAGCCAATATGTTTATCTATACAACGCAAAAGAAATCAAGTCGATATCTTGAAAACTAAGCAAGTTATGACCAAAAAAGTAACCAGTTCTACTACTGACTTTTTTGGTCATAACTTGCTTAGTTTTCAAGATATTGACTTGATTTCTTTTGCGTTGTATAGATAAACATATTGGCTTTAATTCAAAACTTTTTTTTTGCGGGTAGCGAGAAAAATTTTTTTTTTAATTTTTTGAAAAATGCAAAGGGTACCCCCTTATGCTTTTTCAAAAAATGAAAAAAATTTTTTTTTCTCGCTACCCGCAAAAAAAAGTTTTGAATTAAAGCCAATATGTTTATCTATACAACGCAAAAGAAATCAAGTCAATATCTTGAAAACTAAGCAAGTTATGACCAAAAAAGTCAGTACTAGAACTGGTTACTTTTTTGGTCATAACTTGCTTAGTTTTCAAGATATTGACTTGATTTCTTTTGCATTGTATAGATAAACATATTGGCTTTAATTCAAAAATTTTTTTTGGCGGGTAGCGAGAAAAAAATTTTTTTTTATTTTTTGAAAAATGCAAAGGGTACCCCCTTATGCTTTTTCAAAAAATGAAAAAAAAATTTTTTTCTCGCTACCCGCAAAAAAAAAGTTTTGAATTAAAGCCAATATCTTTATCTATACAACGCAAAAGAAATCAAGTCAATATCTTGAAAACTAAGCAAGTTATGACCAAAAAAGTCAGTAGTAGAACTGGTTACTTTTTTGGTCATAACTTGCTTAGTTTTCAAGATATTGACTTGATTTCTTTTGCGTTGTATAGATAAACATATTGGCTTTAATTCAAAACTTTTTTTTGCGGGTAGCGAGAAAAAATTTTTTTTTTCATTTTTTGAAAAAGCATAAGGGGGTACCCTTTGCATTTTTCAAAAAATGAAAAAAAATTTTTTTTCTCGCTACCCGCAAAAAAAAAGTTTTGAATTAAAGCCAATATCTTTATCTATACAACGCAAAAGAAATCAAGTCAATATCTTGAAAACTAAGCAAGTTATGACCAAAAAAGTAACCAGTTCTACTACTGACTTTTTTGGTCATAACTTGCTTAGTTTTCAAGATATTGACTTGATTTCTTTTGCGTTGTATAGATAAACATATTGGCTTTAATTCAAAACTTTTTTTTGCGGGTAGCGAGAAAAAAAATTTTTTTTCATTTTTTGAAAAATGCATAGGGTACCCCCTTATGCTTTTTCAAAAAATTAAAAAAAAATTTTTTTCTCGCTACCCGCAAAAAAAAAGTTTTGAATTAAAGCCAATATCTTTATCTATACAACGCAAAAGAAATCAAGTCAATATCTTGAAAACTAAGCAAGTTATGACCAAAAAAGTAACCAGTTCTAGTACTGACTTTTTTGGTCATAACTTGCTTAGTTTTCAAGATATTGACTTGATTTCTTTTGCGTTGTATAGATAAACATATTGGCTTTAATTCAAAACTTTTTTTTTGCGGGTAGCGAGAAAAAATTTTTTTTTTCATTTTTTGAAAAAGCATAAGGGGGTACCCTATGCATTTTTCAAAAAATGAAAAAAAATTTTTTTTCTCGCTACCCGCAAAAAAAAGTTTTGAATTAAAGCCAATATCTTTATCTATACAACGCAAAAGAAATCAAGTCAATATCTTGAAAACTAAGCAAGTTATGACCAAAAAAGTAACCAGTTCTACTACTGACTTTTTTGGTCATAACTTGCTTAGTTTTCAAGATATTGACTTGATTTCTTTTGCGTTGTATAGATAAAGATATTGGCTTTAATTCAAAACTTTTTTTTTGCGGGTAGCGAGAAAAAATTTTTTTTTTCATTTTTTGAGAAAGCATAAGGGGGTACCCTTTGCATTTTTCAAAAAATGAAAAAAAATTTTTTTTCTCGCTACCCGCAAAAAAAAAGTTTTGAATTAAAGCCAATATGTTTATCTATACAACGCAAAAGAAATCAAGTCAATATCTTGAAAACTAAGCAAGTTATGACCAAAAAAGTCAGTAGTAGAACTGGTTACTTTTTTGGTCATAACTTGCTTAGTTTTCAAGATATTGACTTGATTTCTTTTGCGTTGTATAGATAAACATATTGGCTTTAATTCAAAACTTTTTTTTTGCGGGTAGCGAGAAAAAATTTTTTTTTTCATTTTTTGAAAAAGCATAAGGGGGTACCCTATGCATTTTTCAAAAAATGAAAAAAAATTTTTTTTCTCGCTACCCGCAAAAAAAAGTTTTGAATTAAAGCCAATATCTTTATCTATACAACGCAAAAGAAATCAAGTCAATATCTTGAAAACTAAGCAAGTTATGACCAAAAAAGTCAGTACTAGAACTGGTTACTTTTTTGGTCATAACTTGCTTAGTTTTCAAGATATTGACTTGATTTCTTTTGCGTTGTATAGATAAACATATTGGCTTTAATTCAAAACTTTTTTTTTGCGGGTAGCGAGAAAAAAATTTTTTTTTCATTTTTTGAAAAAGCATAAGGGGGTACCCTTTGCATTTTTCAAAAAATGAAAAAAAATTTTTTTTCTCGCTACCCGCAAAAAAAAAGTTTTGAATTAAAGCCAATATGTTTATCTATACAACGCAAAAGAAATCAAGTCAATATCTTGAAAACTAAGCAAGTTATGACCAAAAAAGTAACCAGTTCTAGTACTGACTTTTTTGGTCATAACTTGCTTAGTTTTCAAGATATTGACTTGATTTCTTTTGCGTTGTATAGATAAAGATATTGGCTTTAATTCAAAACTTTTTTTTTGCGGGTAGCGAGAAAAAAATTTTTTTTTCATTTTTTGAAAAATGCAAAGGGTACCCCCTTATGCTTTTTCAAAAAATGAAAAAAAAATTTTTTTCTCGCTACCCGCAAAAATAAAGTTTTGAATTAAAGCCAATATGTTTATCTATACAACGCAAAAGAAATCAAGTCAATATCTTGAAAACTAAGCAAGTTATGACCAAAAAAGTAACCAGTTCTACTACTGACTTTTTTGGTCATAACTTGCTTAGTTTTCAAGATATTGACTTGATTTCTTTTGCGTTGTATAGATAAACATATTGGCTTTAATTCAAAACTTTTTTTTTGCGGGTAGCGAGAAAAAAAATTTTTTTTCATTTTTTGAAAAATGCAAAGGGTACCCCCTTATGCTTTTTCAAAAAATGAAAAAAAAAATTTTTTCTCGCTACCCGCAAAAAAAAAGTTTTGAATTAAAGCCAATATGTTTATCTATACAACGCAAAGGAAATCAAGTCAATATCTTGAAAACTAAGCAAGTTATGACCAAAAAAGTAACCAGTTCTACTACTGACTTTTTTGGTCATAACTTGCTTAGTTTTCAAGATATTGACTTGATTTCTTTTGCGTTGTATAGATAAACATATTGGCTTTAATTCAAAACTTTTTTTTTGCGGGTAGCGAGAATAAGGGGGTACCCTTTGCATTTTTCAAAAAATGAAAAAAAATTTTTTTTCTCGCTACCCGCAAAAAAAAAGTTTTGAATTAAAGCCAATATGTTTATCTATACAACGCAAAAGAAATCAAGTCAATATCTTGAAAACTAAGCAAGTTATGACCAAAAAAGTAACCAGTTCTACTACTGACTTTTTTGGTCATAACTTGCTTAGTTTTCAAGATATTGACTTGATTTCTTTTGCGTTGTATAGATAAAGATATTGGCTTTAATTCAAAACTTTTTTTTTTGCGGGTAGCGAGAAAAAAATTTTTTTTTCATTTTTTGAAAAAGCATAAGGGGGTACCCTTTGCATTTTTCAAAAAATGAAAAAAAATTTTTTTTCTCGCTACCCGCAAAAAAAAAGTTTTGAATTAAAGCCAATATCTTTATCTATACAACGCAAAAGAAATCAAGTCAATATCTTGAAAACTAAGCAAGTTATGACCAAAAAAGTCAGTAGTAGAACTGGTTACTTTTTTGGTCATAACTTGCTTAGTTTTCAAGATATTGACTTGATTTCTTTTGCGTTGTATAGATAAACATATTGGCTTTAATTCAAAACTTTTTTTTTGCGGGTAGCGAGAAAAAATTTTTTTTTTGATTTTTTGAAAAAGCATAAGGGGGTACCCTTTGCATTTTTCAAAAAATGAAAAAAAATTTTTTTTCTCGCTACCCGCAAAAAAAAAGTTTTGAATTAAAGCCAATATCTTTATCTATACAACGCAAAAGAAATCAAGTCAATATCTTGAAAACTAAGCAAGTTATGACCAAAAAAGTAACCAGTTCTACTACTGACTTTTTTGGTCATAACTTGCTTAGTTTTCAAGATATTGACTTGATTTCTTTTGCGTTGTATAGATAAACATATTGGCTTTAATTCAAAACTTTTTTTTTGCGGGTAGCGAGAAAAAAATTTTTTTTTCATTTTTTGAAAAATGCATAGGGTACCCCCTTATGCTTTTTCAAAAAATGAAAAAAAATTTTTTTCTCGCTACCCGCAAAAAAAAAGTTTTGAATTAAAGCCAATATCTTTATCTATACAACGCAAAAGAAATCAAGTCAATATCTTGAAAACTAAGCAAGTTATGACCAAAAAAGTAACCAGTTCTAGTACTGACTTTTTTGGTCATAACTTGCTTAGTTTTCAAGATATTGACTTGATTTCTTTTGCGTTGTATAGATAAACATATTGGCTTTAATTCAAAACTTTTTTTTTGCGGGTAGCGAGAAAAAATTTTTTTTTTCATTTTTTGAAAAAGCATAAGGGGGTACCCTATGCATTTTTCAAAAAATGAAAAAAAATTTTTTTTCTCGCTACCCGCAAAAAAAAAGTTTTGAATTAAAGCCAATCAGCCTTATTCAAAAAAACTTAACACAGGTTGGTAAACCAACTTTAAGCAAAATTCCTTAAAGTTTCATTCAAAAACGATTATTAGCTTAACACACGTACTTTAAACCAACTTTAACATTAAAGAATTTAAAGCAGCTACTCACCTACTTTAAAGCGATGTTAAAATATTTTATTGTTTTGACAAACAAAGTTTTGTGAACAGAATTATTGATAATATTTGAAATTGTGTGGATTTGTGAAATAAAAAAATGGATATATTAAATTTAATGAACAGAATTGGTAAAATTAATTTTTATTTTATGTGAAAATTATTTTCCAATGTAATTTTTTATTTAGAATGTGCCGCAATTAACGTCTGCCACATAAAAATGTAGAAAACTGGTGGTTATGCCGTGCAATATTACAAGAAAATGCTATACTTAGAGCATTTATTGAAAAATATTTTTAAAACCAATTAAATTAAAATACATAATTGGAAAACATATATTGACATACATATATATATCTTGATTTTATTTTGTTTTTCATTTAGAAATATTTATTTAAATACATATGTACATCCTTTTAAGTTCTTGTAATATCAAAAAATAACAAATAAAATTAATAAAACAAATACTAGTTCAAATATTGCAATGTAAATCAAATAAGGAGTTGGTTTTATTTTAATTTACTTAACGTTTGTACTAATGCAGACTAGGTTACCAAAACAGAAAACATAATATTAATATTAAAAAGTTTTAAATAACAAAAGTAATTCCTTTTTTCCTTTTTTCACTGGTATTATTCTCATTGCTTATCTGTAGAACGAAATTTGCTTCCAATGCTTTTTAAGGGTGTTTTTTCTATAATTAACATACTCGTATGTATGTAAGTATGTATGTTTCTTAGCAAAATAATGTAAATATACAAAACGTTATAGTGATATACATACAACCAAAACGAGTAAACAAAGCTCGTTCTTCAAGTAATCGGTTTAATACCTTTACAAAAAAATAGGCGTATTTATTTTACATTGCGATAAATCTATTTAGTTTATGTTTTTTATGTACTATACATATTAATTTACATCTTAAATGACGAAAAATTACATTTTTTAATAAAACTATGCAAAACATTATCAATATATCCGACTATCCGGATGAGTAATACTCGTTTCTTTTGCATCGTTAACTATAAAGAGACAAGAGAGAATGATGGTGTTGCCAGTATCAACATGTAAAATTTATTAAAGCATACACTAGCTAAAGTACTGTTTTTGAATAGGATTTTTTAACATAGGTTTGTTAGCCTTAAAGTCTTTGGTAACTAATGTGAACTTCAAACCTCAATTAAGTTTTTTTTTTGAATAAGGCTGAATATCTTTATCTATACAACGCAAAAGAAATCAAGTCAATATCTTGAAAACTAAGCAAGTTATGACCAAAAAAGTAACCAGTTCTACTACTGACTTTTTTGGTCATAACTTGCTTAGTTTTCAAGATATTGACTTGATTTCTTTTGCGTTGTATAGATAAAGATATTGGCTTTAATTCAAAACTTTTTTTTTGCGGGTAGCGAGAAAAAATTTTTTTTTTCATTTTTTGAGAAAGCATAAGGGGGTACCCTTTGCATTTTTCAAAAAATGAAAAAAAATTTTTTTTCTCGCTACCCGCAAAAAAAAAGTTTTGAATTAAAGCCAATATGTTTATCTATACAACGCAAAAGAAATCAAGTCAATATCTTGAAAACTAAGCAAGTTATGACCAAAAAAGTCAGTAGTAGAACTGGTTACTTTTTTGGTCATAACTTGCTTAGTTTTCAAGATATTGACTTGATTTCTTTTGCGTTGTATAGATAAACATATTGGCTTTAATTCAAAACTTTTTTTTTGCGGGTAGCGAGAAAAAATTTTTTTTTTCATTTTTTGAAAAAGCATAAGGGGGTACCCTATGCATTTTTCAAAAAATGAAAAAAAATTTTTTTTCTCGCTACCCGCAAAAAAAAAGTTTTGAATTAAAGCCAATATCTTTATCTATACAACGCAAAAGAAATCAAGTCAATATCTTGAAAACTAAGCAAGTTATGACCAAAAAAGTCAGTAGTAGAACTGGTTACTTTTTTGGTCATAACTTGCTTAGTTTTCAAGATATTGACTTGATTTCTTTTGCGTTGTATAGATAAACATATTGGCTTTAATTCAAAACTTTTTTTTTGCGGGTAGCGAGAAAAAAATTTTTTTTTCATTTTTTGAAAAAGCATAAGGGGGTACCCTTTGCATTTTTCAAAAAATGAAAAAAAATTTTTTTTCTCGCTACCCGCAAAAAAAAAGTTTTGAATTAAAGCCAATATGTTTATCTATACAACGCAAAAGAAATCAAGTCAATATCTTGAAAACTAAGCAAGTTATGACCAAAAAAGTAACCAGTTCTAGTACTGACTTTTTTGGTCATAACTTGCTTAGTTTTCAAGATATTGACTTGATTTCTTTTGCGTTGTATAGATAAAGATATTGGCTTTAATTCAAAACTTTTTTTTTGCGGGTAGCGAGAAAAAAATTTTTTTTTCATTTTTTGAAAAATGCAAAGGGTACCCCCTTATGCTTTTTCAAAAAATGAAAAAAAAATTTTTTTCTCGCTACCCGCAAAAATAAAGTTTTGAATTAAAGCCAATATGTTTATCTATACAACGCAAAAGAAATCAAGTCAATATCTTGAAAACTAAGCAAGTTATGACCAAAAAAGTAACCAGTTCTACTACTGACTTTTTTGGTCATAACTTGCTTAGTTTTCAAGATATTGACTTGATTTCTTTTGCGTTGTATAGATAAACATATTGGCTTTAATTCAAAACTTTTTTTTTGCGGGTAGCGAGAAAAAAAATTTTTTTTCATTTTTTGAAAAATGCAAAGGGTACCCCCTTATGCTTTTTCAAAAAATGAAAAAAAAATTTTTTTCTCGCTACCCGCAAAAAAAAAGTTTTGAATTAAAGCCAATATGTTTATCTATACAACGCAAAGGAAATCAAGTCAATATCTTGAAAACTAAGCAAGTTATGACCAAAAAAGTAACCAGTTCTACTACTGACTTTTTTGGTCATAACTTGCTTAGTTTTCAAGATATTGACTTGATTTCTTTTGCGTTGTATAGATAAACATATTGGCTTTAATTCAAAACTTTTTTTTTGCGGGTAGCGAGAATAAGGGGGTACCCTTTGCATTTTTCAAAAAATGAAAAAAAAATTTTTTTCTCGCTACCCGCAAAAAAAAAAGTTTTGAATTAAAGCCAATATGTTTATCTATACAACGCAAAAGAAATCAAGTCAATATCTTGAAAACTAAGCAAGTTATGACCAAAAAAGTCAGTAGTAGAACTGGTTACTTTTTTGGTCATAACTTGCTTAGTTTTCAAGATATTGACTTGATTTCTTTTGCGTTGTATAGATAAAGATATTGGCTTTAATTCAAAACTTTTTTTTTGCGGGTAGCGAGAAAAAAAAATTTTTTTCATTTTTTGAAAAATGCAAAGGGTACCCCCTTATGCTTTTTCAAAAAATGAAAAAAAAATTTTTTTCTCGCTACCCGCAAAAAAAAGTTTTGAATTAAAGCCAATATGTTTATCTATACAACGCAAAAGAAATCAAGTCAATATCTTGAAAACTAAGCAAGTTATGACCAAAAAAGTAACCAGTTCTACTACTGACTTTTTTGGTCATAACTTGCTTAGTTTTCAAGATATTGACTTGATTTCTTTTGCGTTGTATAGATAAAGATATTGGCTTTAATTCAAAACTTTTTTTTTGCGGGTAGCGAGAAAAAAATTTTTTTTTCATTTTTTGAAAAAGCATAAGGGGGTACCCTTTGCATTTTTCAAAAAATGAAAAAAAATTTTTTTTCTCGCTACCCGCAAAAAAAAAGTTTTGAATTAAAGCCAATATCTTTATCTATACAACGCAAAAGAAATCAAGTCAATATCTTGAAAACTAAGCAAGTTATGACCAAAAAAGTAACCAGTTCTACTACTGACTTTTTTGGTCATAACTTGCTTAGTTTTCAAGATATTGACTTGATTTCTTTTGCGTTGTATAGATAAACATATTGGCTTTAATTCAAAACTTTTTTTTGCGGGTAGCGAGAAAAAAATTTTTTTTTCATTTTTTGAAAAATGCAAAGGGTACCCCCTTATTCTCGCTACCCGCAAAAAAAAAGTTTTGAATTAAAGCCAATATGTTTATCTATACAACGCAAAAGAAATCAAGTCAATATCTTGAAAACTAAGCAAGTTATGACCAAAAAAGTCAGTAGTAGAACTGGTTACTTTTTTGGTCATAACTTGCTTAGTTTTCAAGATATTGACTTGATTTCTTTTGCGTTGTATAGATAAACATATTGGCTTTAATTCAAAACTTTTTTTTTGCGGGTAGCGAGAAAAATTTTTTTTTTTAATTTTTTGAAAAAGCATAAGGGGGTACCCTTTGCATTTTTCAAAAAATGAAAAAAAATTTTTTTTCTCGCTACCCGCAAAAAAAAAGTTTTGAATTAAAGCCAATATGTTTATCTATACAACGCAAAAGAAATCAAGTCAATATCTTGAAAACTAAGCAAGTTATGACCAAAAAAGTCAGTAGTAGAACTGGTTACTTTTTTGGTCATAACTTGCTTAGTTTTCAAGATATTGACTTGATTTCTTTTGCGTTGTATAGATAAACATATTGGCTTTAATTCAAAACTTTTTTTTGCGGGTAGCGAGAAAAAAATTTTTTTTTCATTTTTTGAAAAAGCATAAGGGGGTACCCTTTGCATTTTTCAAAAAATGAAAAAAAATTTTTTTCTCGCTACCCGCAAAAAAAAGTTTTGAATTAAAGCCAATATCTTTATCTATACAACGCAAAAGAAATCAAGTCAATATCTTGAAAACTAAGCAAGTTATGACCAAAAAAGTAACCAGTTCTACTACTGACTTTTTTGGTCATAACTTGCTTAGTTTTCAAGATATTGACTTGATTTCTTTTGCGTTGTATAGATAAAGATATTGGCTTTAATTCAAAACTTTTTTTTTGCGGGTAGCGAGAAAAAATTTTTTTTTTCATTTTTTGAAAAAGCATAAGGGGGTACCCTATGCATTTTTCAAAAAATGAAAAAAAATTTTTTTTCTCGCTACCCGCAAAAAAAAATTTTGAATTAAAGCCAATATCTTTATCTATACAACGCAAAAGAAATCAAGTCAATATCTTGAAAACTAAGCAAGTTATGACCAAAAAAGTCAGTAGTAGAACTGGTTACTTTTTTGGTCATAACTTGCTTAGTTTTCAAGATATTGACTTGATTTCTTTTGCGTTGTATAGATAAACATATTGGCTTTAATTCAAAACTTTTTTTTTGCGGGTAGCGAGAAAAATTTTTTTTTTTCATTTTTTGAAAAAGCATAAGGGGGGTACCCTTTGCATTTTTCAAAAAATGAAAAAAAAATTTTTTTCTCGCTACCCGCAAAAAAAAAGTTTTGAATTAAAGCCAATATCTTTATCTATACAACGCAAAAGAAATCAAGTCAATATCTTGAAAACTAAGCAAGTTATGACCAAAAAAGTAACCAGTTCTACTACTGACTTTTTTGGTCATAACTTGCTTAGTTTTCAAGATATTGACTTGATTTCTTTTGCGTTGTATAGATAAAGATATTGGCTTTAATTCAAAACTTTTTTTTTGCGGGTAGCGAGAAAAAAAATTTTTTTTCATTTTTTGAAAAATGCAAAGGGTACCCCCTTATGCTTTTTCAAAAAATGAAAAAAAAAAATTTTTCTCGCTACCCGCAAAAATAAAGTTTTGAATTAAAGCCAATATGTTTATCTATACAACGCAAAAGAAATCAAGTCAATATCTTGAAAACTAAGCAAGTTATGACCAAAAAAGTAACCAGTTCTACTACTGACTTTTTTGGTCATAACTTGCTTAGTTTTCAAGATATTGACTTGATTTCTTTTGCGTTGTATAGATAAACATATTGGCTTTAATTCAAAACTTTTTTTTTGCGGGTAGCGAGAAAAAAAATTTTTTTTCATTTTTTGAAAAATGCAAAGGGTACCCCCTTATGCTTTTTCAAAAAATGAAAAAAAAATTTTTTTCTCGCTACCCGCAAAAAAAAGTTTTGAATTAAAGCCAATATGTTTATCTATACAACGCAAAGGAAATCAAGTCAATATCTTGAAAACTAAGCAAGTTATGACCAAAAAAGTAACCAGTTCTACTACTGACTTTTTTGGTCATAACTTGCTTAGTTTTCAAGATATTGACTTGATTTCTTTTGCGTTGTATAGATAAACATATTGGCTTTAATTCAAAACTTTTTTTTTGCGGGTAGCGAGAATAAGGGGGTACCCTTTGCATTTTTCAAAAAATGAAAAAAAAATTTTTTTCTCGCTACCCGCAAAAAAAAAGTTTTGAATTAAAGCCAATATGTTTATCTATACAACGCAAAAGAAATCAAGTCAATATCTTGAAAACTAAGCAAGTTATGACCAAAAAAGTCAGTAGTAGAACTGGTTACTTTTTTGGTCATAACTTGCTTAGTTTTCAAGATATTGACTTGATTTCTTTTGCGTTGTATAGATAAAGATATTGGCTTTAATTCAAAACTTTTTTTTTGCGGGTAGCGAGAAAAAAAATTTTTTTTCATTTTTTGAAAAATGCAAAGGGTACCCCCTTATGCTTTTTCAAAAAATGAAAAAAAAATTTTTTTCTCGCTACCCGCAAAAAAAAAGTTTTGAATTAAAGCCAATATGTTTATCTATACAACGCAAAAGAAATCAAGTCAATATCTTGAAAACTAAGCAAGTTATGACCAAAAAAGTAACCAGTTCTACTACTGACTTTTTTGGTCATAACTTGCTTAGTTTTCAAGATATTGACTTGATTTCTTTTGCGTTGTATAGATAAACATATTGGCTTTAATTCAAAACTTTTTTTTGCGGGTAGCGAGAAAAAAATTTTTTTTTCATTTTTTGAAAAAGCATAAGGGGGTACCCTTTGCATTTTTCAAAAAATGAAAAAAAAAATTTTTTCTCGCTACCCGCAAAAAAAAAGTTTTGAATTAAAGCCAATATCTTTATCTATACAACGCAAAAGAAATCAAGTCAATATCTTGAAAACTAAGCAAGTTATGACCAAAAAAGTAACCAGTTCTACTACTGACTTTTTTGGTCATAACTTGCTTAGTTTTTAAGATATTGACTTGATTTCTTTTGCGTTGTATAGATAAACATATTGGCTTTAATTCAAAACTTTTTTTTTGCGGGTAGCGAGAAAAAAATTTTTTTTTCATTTTTTGAAAAATGCAAAGGGTACCCCCTTATTCTCGCTACCCGCAAAAAAAAAGTTTTGAATTAAAGCCAATATGTTTATCTATACAACGCAAAAGAAATCAAGTCAATATCTTGAAAACTAAGCAAGTTATGACCAAAAAAGTCAGTAGTAGAACTGGTTACTTTTTTGGTCATAACTTGCTTAGTTTTCAAGATATTGACTTGATTTCTTTTGCGTTGTATAGATAAAGATATTGGCTTTAATTCAAAACTTTTTTTTTGCGGGTAGCGAGAAAAAAATTTTTTTTTCATTTTTTGAAAAAGCATAAGGGGGTACCCTTTGCATTTTTCAAAAAATAAAAAAAAAATTTTTTCTCGCTACCCGCCAAAAAAAATTTTTGAATTAAAGCCAATATGTTTATCTATACAATGCAAAAGAAATCAAGTCAATATCTTGAAAACTAAGCAAGTTATGACCAAAAAAGTAACCAGTTCTAGTACTGACTTTTTTGGTCATAACTTGCTTAGTTTTCAAGATATTGACTTGATTTCTTTTGCGTTGTATAGATAAACATATTGGCTTTAATTCAAAACTTTTTTTTGCGGGTAGCGAGAAAAAAAATTTTTTTTCATTTTTTGAAAAAGCATAAGGGGGTACCCTTTGCATTTTTCAAAAAATTAAAAAAAAAATTTTTTTTCTCGCTACCCGCAAAAAAAAAGTTTTGAATTAAAGCCAATATGTTTATCTATACAACGCAAAAGAAATCAAGTCAATATCTTGAAAACTAAGCAAGTTATGACCAAAAAAGTCAGTAGTAGAACTGGTTACTTTTTTGGTCATAACTTGCTTAGTTTTCAAGATATTGACTTGATTTCTTTTGCGTTGTATAGATAAACATATTGGCTTTAATTCAAAACTTTTTTTTTGCGGGTAGCGAGAAAAAATTTTTTTTTTCATTTTTTGAAAAATGCAAAGGGTACCCCATTATGCTTTTTCAAAAAATGAAAAAAAATTTTTTTTCTCGCTACCCGCAAAAAAAAGTTTTGAATTAAAGCCAATATGTTTATCTATACAACGCAAAAGAAATCAAGTCAATATCTTGAAAACTAAGCAAGTTATGACCAAAAAAGTAACCAGTTCTACTACTGACTTTTTTGGTCATAACTTGCTTAGTTTTCAAGATATTGACTTGATTTCTTTTGCGTTGTATAGATAAACATATTGGCTTTAATTCAAAACTTTTTTTTTGCGGGTAGCGAGAATAAGGGGGTACCCTTTGCATTTTTCAAAAAATGAAAAAAAAATTTTTTTCTCGCTACCCGCAAAAAAAAAGTTTTGAATTAAAGCCAATATGTTTATCTATACAACGCAAAAGAAATCAAGTCAATATCTTGAAAACTAAGCAAGTTATGACCAAAAAAGTCAGTAGTAGAACTGGTTACTTTTTTGGTCATAACTTGCTTAGTTTTCAAGATATTGACTTGATTTCTTTTGCGTTGTATAGATAAAGATATTGGCTTTAATTCAAAACTTTTTTTTGCGGGTAGCGAGAAAAAAATTTTTTTTTCATTTTTTGAAAAATGCAAAGGGTACCCCCTTATGCTTTTTCAAAAAATGAAAAAAAAAATTTTTTCTCGCTACCCGCAAAAAAAAAGTTTTGAATTAAAGCCAATATGTTTATCTATACAACGCAAAAGAAATCAAGTCAATATCTTGAAAACTAAGCAAGTTATGACCAAAAAAGTAACCAGTTCTACTACTGACTTTTTTGGTCATAACTTGCTTAGTTTTCAAGATATTGACTTGATTTCTTTTGCGTTGTATAGATAAAGATATTGGCTTTAATTCAAAACTTTTTTTTTGCGGGTAGCGAGAAAAAATTTTTTTTTTCATTTTTTGAAAAAGCATAAGGGGGTACCCTATGCATTTTTCAAAAAATTAAAAAAAAATTTTTTTCTCGCTACCCGCAAAAAAAAATTTTGAATTAAAGCCAATATCTTTATCTATACAACGCAAAAGAAATCAAGTCAATATCTTGAAAACTAAGCAAGTTATGACCAAAAAAGTCAGTAGTAGAACTGGTTACTTTTTTGGTCATAACTTGCTTAGTTTTCAAGATATTGACTTGATTTCTTTTGCGTTGTATAGATAAACATATTGGCTTTAATTCAAAACTTTTTTTTTGCGGGTAGCGAGAAAAAATTTTTTTTTTCATTTTTTGAAAAAGCATAAGGGGGTACCCTTTGCATTTTTCAAAAAATGAAAAAAAAATTTTTTTCTCGCTACCCGCAAAAAAAAGTTTTGAATTAAAGCCAATATCTTTATCTATACAACGCAAAAGAAATCAAGTCAATATCTTGAAAACTAAGCAAGTTATGACCAAAAAAGTAACCAGTTCTACTACTGACTTTTTTGGTCATAACTTGCTTAGTTTTCAAGATATTGACTTGATTTCTTTTGCGTTGTATAGATGAAGATATTGGCTTTAATTCAAAACTTTTTTTTTGCGGGTAGCGAGAAAAAAAATTTTTTTTCATTTTTTGAAAAATGCAAAGGGTACCCCCTTATGCTTTTTCAAAAAATGAAAAAAAATTTTTTTTCTCGCTACCCGCAAAAAAAAAGTTTTGAATTAAAGCCAATATGTTTATCTATACAACGCAAAAGAAATCAAGTCAATATCTTGAAAACTAAGCAAGTTATGACCAAAAAAGTAACCAGTTCTACTACTGACTTTTTTGGTCATAACTTGCTTAGTTTTCAAGATATTGACTTGATTTCTTTTGCGTTGTATAGATAAACATATTGGCTTTAATTCAAAACTTTTTTTTTGCGGGTAGCGAGAAAAAAATTTTTTTTCATTTTTTGAAAAATGCAAAGGGTACCCCCTTATGCTTTTTCAAAAAATGAAAAAAAAATTTTTTTCTCGCTACCCGCAAAAAAAAAGTTTTGAATTAAAGCCAATATGTTTATCTATACAACGCAAAAGAAATCAAGTCAATATCTTGAAAACTAAGCAAGTTATGACCAAAAAAGTAACCAGTTCTACTACTGACTTTTTTGGTCATAACTTGCTTAGTTTTCAAGATATTGACTTGATTTCTTTTGCGTTGTATAGATAAAGATATTGGCTTTAATTCAAAACTTTTTTTTTGCGGGTAGCGAGAAAAAAATTTTTTTTTCATTTTTTGAAAAAGCATAAGGGGGTACCCTTTGCATTTTTCAAAAAATGAAAAAAAATTTTTTTTCTCGCTACCCGCAAAAAAAAAGTTTTGAATTAAAGCCAATATCTTTATCTATACAACGCAAAAGAAATCAAGTCAATATCTTGAAAACTAAGCAAGTTATGACCAAAAAAGTAACCAGTTCTACTACTGACTTTTTTGGTCATAACTTGCTTAGTTTTCAAGATATTGACTTGATTTCTTTTGCGTTGTATAGATAAACATATTGGCTTTAATTCAAAACTTTTTTTTTGCGGGTAGCGAGAAAAAAATTTTTTTTTCATTTTTTGAAAAATGCAAAGGGTACCCCCTTATTCTCGCTACCCGCAAAAAAAAAGTTTTGAATTAAAGCCAATATGTTTATCTATACAACGCAAAAGAAATCAAGTCAATATCTTGAAAACTAAGCAAGTTATGACCAAAAAAGTCAGTAGTAGAACTGGTTACTTTTTTGGTCATAACTTGCTTAGTTTTCAAGATATTGACTTGATTTCTTTTGCGTTGTATAGATAAACATATTGGCTTTAATTCAAAACTTTTTTTTGCGGGTAGCGAGAAAAAATTTTTTTTTTTCATTTTTTGAAAAAGCATAAGGGGGTACCCTTTGCATTTTTCAAAAAATGAAAAAAAATTTTTTTTCTCGCTACCCGCAAAAAAAAAAGTTTTGAATTAAAGCCAATATGTTTATCTATACAACGCAAAAGAAATCAAGTCAATATCTTGAAAACTAAGCAAGTTATGACCAAAAAAGTCAGTAGTAGAACTGGTTACTTTTTTGGTCATAACTTGCTTAGTTTTCAAGATATTGACTTGATTTCTTTTGCGTTGTATAGATAAACATATTGGCTTTAATTCAAAACTTTTTTTTTGCGGGTAGCGAGAAAAAAAATTTTTTTTAGTTTTTTGAAAAATGCATAGGGTACCCCCTTATGCTTTTTCAAAAAATGAAAAAAAAATTTTTTTCTCGCTACCCGCAAAAAAAAAAGTTTTGAATTAAAGCCAATATGTTTATCTATACAACGCAAAAGAAATCAAGTCAATATCTTGAAAACTAAGCAAGTTATGACCAAAAAAGTAACCAGTTCTACTACTGACTTTTTTGGTCATAACTTGCTTAGTTTTCAAGATATTGACTTGATTTCTTTTGCGTTGTATAGATAAACATATTGGCTTTAATTCAAAACTTTTTTTTTGCGGGTAGCGAGAAAAAAAATTTTTTTTAATTTTTTGAAAAAGCATAAGGGGGTACCCTATGCATTTTTCAAAAAATTAAAAAAAAATTTTTTCTCGCTACCCGCAAAAAAAAAGTTTTGAATTAAAGCCAATATCTTTATCTATACAACGCAAAAGAAATCAAGTCAATATCTTGAAAACTAAGCAAGTTATGACCAAAAAAGTAACCAGTTCTACTACTGACTTTTTTGGTCATAACTTGCTTAGTTTTCAAGATATTGACTTGATTTCTTTTGCGTTGTATAGATAAAGATATTGGCTTTAATTCAAAACTTTTTTTTTGCGGGTAGCGAGAAAAAAAATTTTTTTTCATTTTTTGAAAAATGCAAAGGGTACCCCCTTATGCTTTTTCAAAAAATGAAAAAAAAAATTTTTTCTCGCTACCCGCAAAAAAAAAGTTTTGAATTAAAGCCAATATGTTTATCTATACAACGCAAAAGAAATCAAGTCAATATCTTGAAAACTAAGCAAGTTATGACCAAAAAAGTAACCAGTTCTACTACTGACTTTTTTGGTCATAACTTGCTTAGTTTTCAAGATATTGACTTGATTTCTTTTGCGTTGTATAGATAAACATATTGGCTTTAATTCAAAACTTTTTTTTTGCGGGTAGCGAGAAAAAAATTTTTTTTTCATTTTTTGAAAAAGCATAAGGGGGTACCCTTTGCATTTTTCAAAAAATGAAAAAAAATTTTTTTTCTCGCTACCCGCAAAAAAAAAGTTTTGAATTAAAGCCAATATCTTTATCTATACAACGCAAAAGAAATCAAGTCAATATCTTGAAAACTAAGCAAGTTATGACCAAAAAAGTCAGTACTAGAACTGGTTACTTTTTTGGTCATAACTTGCTTAGTTTTCAAGATATTGACTTGATTTCTTTTGCGTTGTATAGATAAAGATATTGGCTTTAATTCAAAACTTTTTTTTTGCGGGTAGCGAGAAAAAAAATTTTTTTTCATTTTTTGAAAAATGCAAAGGGTACCCCCTTATGCTTTTTCAAAAAATGAAAAAAAATTTTTTTTCTCGCTACCCGCAAAAAAAAAGTTTTGAATTAAAGCCAATATCTTTATCTATACAACGCAAAAGAAATCAAGTCAATATCTTGAAAACTAAGCAAGTTATGACCAAAAAAGTCAGTAGTAGAACTGGTTACTTTTTTGGTCATAACTTGCTTAGTTTTCAAGATATTGACTTGATTTCTTTTGCGTTGTATAGATAAACATATTGGCTTTAATTCAAAACTTTTTTTTTGCGGGTAGCGAGAAAAATTTTTTTTTTCATTTTTTGAAAAAGCATAAGGGGGTACCCTTTGCATTTTTCAAAAAATGAAAAAAAATTTTTTTTCTCGCTACCCGCAAAAAAAAAGTTTTGAATTAAAGCCAATATCTTTATCTATACAACGCAAAAGAAATCAAGTCAATATCTTGAAAACTAAGCAAGTTATGACCAAAAAAGTAACCAGTTCTACTACTGACTTTTTTGGTCATAACTTGCTTAGTTTTCAAGATATTGACTTGATTTCTTTTGCGTTGTATAGATAAAGATATTGGCTTTAATTCAAAACTTTTTTTTGCGGGTAGCGAGAAAAAAAATTTTTTTTCATTTTTTGAAAAATGCAAAGGGTACCCCCTTATGCTTTTTCAAAAAATGAAAAAAAAATTTTTTTCTCGCTACCCGCAAAAAAAAAGTTTTGAATTAAAGCCAATATCTTTATCTATACAACGCAAAAGAAATCAAGTCAATATCTTGAAAACTAAGCAAGTTATGACCAAAAAAGTAACCAGTTCTACTACTGACTTTTTTGGTCATAACTTGCTTAGTTTTCAAGATATTGACTTGATTTCTTTTGCGTTGTATAGATAAACATATTGGCTTTAATTCAAAATTTTTTTTTTGCGGGTAGCGAGAAAAAAAATTTTTTTTCATTTTTTGAAAAATGCAAAGGGTACCCCCTTATGCTTTTTCAAAAAATGAAAAAAAAAATTTTTTCTCGCTACCCGCAAAAAAAAAGTTTTGAATTAAAGCCAATATGTTTATCTATACAACGCAAAAGAAATCAAGTCAATATCTTGAAAACTAAGCAAGTTATGACCAAAAAAGTAACCAGTTCTACTACTGACTTTTTTGGTCATAACTTGCTTAGTTTTCAAGATATTGACTTGATTTCTTTTGCGTTGTATAGATAAACATATTGGCTTTAATTCAAAACTTTTTTTTTGCGGGTAGCGAGAAAAAATTTTTTTTTTCATTTTTTGAAAAATGCAAAGGGTACCCCCTTATGCTTTTTCAAAAAATGAAAAAAAAAAATTTTTTCTCGCTACCCGCAAAAAAAAGTTTTGAATTAAAGCCAATATGTTTATCTATACAACGCAAAAGAAATCAAGTCAATATCTTGAAAACTAAGCAAGTTATGACCAAAAAAGTAACCAGTTCTACTACTGACTTTTTTGGTCATAACTTGCTTAGTTTTCAAGATATTGACTTGATTTCTTTTGCGTTGTATAGATAAACATATTGGCTTTAATTCAAAACTTTTTTTTTGCGGGTAGCGAGAATAAGGGGGTACCCTTTGCATTTTTCAAAAAATGAAAAAAAATTTTTTTTCTCGCTACCCGCAAAAAAAAAGTTTTGAATTAAAGCCAATATGTTTATCTATACAACGCAAAAGAAATCAAGTCAATATCTTGAAAACTAAGCAAGTTATGACCAAAAAAGTCAGTAGTAGAACTGGTTACTTTTTTGGTCATAACTTGCTTAGTTTTCAAGATATTGACTTGATTTTTTTTGCGTTGTATAGATAAAGATATTGGCTTTAATTCAAAACTTTTTTTTTGCGGGTAGCGAGAAAAAAAATTTTTTTTCATTTTTTGAAAAATGCAAAGGGTACCCCCTTATGCTTTTTCAAAAAATGAAAAAAAAATTTTTTTCTCGCTACCCGCAAAAAAAAAGTTTTGAATTAAAGCATGCAATGCAAAGGGTACCCCCTTATGCTTTTTCAAAAAATGAAAAAAAATTTTTTTCTCGCTACCCGCAAAAAAAAAGTTTTGAATTAAAGCCAATATCTTTATCTATACAACGCAAAAGAAATCAAGTCAATATCTTGAAAACTAAGCAAGTTATGACCAAAAAAGTCAGTAGTAGAACTGGTTACTTTTTTGGTCATAACTTGCTTAGTTTTCAAGATATTGACTTGATTTCTTTTGCGTTGTATAGATAAACATATTGGCTTTAATTCAAAACTTTTTTTTTGCGGGTAGCGAGAAAAAAAATTTTTTTTTCATTTTTTGAAAAAGCATAAGGGGGTACCCTTTGCATTTTTCAAAAAATGAAAAAAAATTTTTTTTCTCGCTACCCGCAAAAAAAAAGTTTTGAATTAAAGCCAATATCTTTATCTATACAACGCAAAAGAAATCAAGTCAATATCTTGAAAACTAAGCAAGTTATGACCAAAAAAGTCAGTAGTAGAACTGGTTACTTTTTTGGTCATAACTTGCTTAGTTTTCAAGATATTGACTTGATTTCTTTTGCGTTGTATAGATAAAGATATTGGCTTTAATTCAAAACTTTTTTTTTGCGGGTAGCGAGAAAAAAATTTTTTTTTAATTTTTTGAAAATTGCATAGGGTACCCCCTTATGCTTTTTCAAAAAATGAAAAAAATTTTTTTTTCTCGCTACCCGCAAAAAAAAAAGTTTTGAATTAAAGCCAATATGTTTATCTATACAACGCAAAAGAAATCAAGTCAATATCTTGAAAACTAAGCAAGTTATGACCAAAAAAGTCAGTAGTAGAACTGGTTACTTTTTTGGTCATAACTTGCTTAGTTTTCAAGATATTGACTTGATTTCTTTTGCGTTGTATAGATAAACATATTGGCTTTAATTCAAAACTTTTTTTTGCGGGTAGCGAGAACAAAAATTTTTTTTCATTTTTTGAAAAATGCAAAGGGTACCCCCTTATGCTTTTTCAAAAAATGAAAAAAAATTTTTTTTTTCGCTACCCGCAAAAAAAAAGTTTTGAATTAAAGCCAATATCTTTATCTATACAACGCAAAAGAAATCAAGAAAATATCTTGAAAACTAAGCAAGTTATGACCAAAAAAGTAACCAGTTCTAGAACTGGTTACTTTTTTGGTCATAACTTGCTTAGTTTTCAAGATATTGACTTGATTTCTTTTGCGTTGTATAGATAAACATATTGGCTTTAATTCAAAACTTTTTTTTTGCGGGTAGCGAGAAAAAAAATTTTTTTTCATTTTTTGAAAAATGCAAAGGGTACCCCCTTATGCTTTTTCAAAAAATGAAAAAAAAATTTTTTTCTCGCTACCCGCAAAAAAAAAGTTTTGAATTAAAGCCAATATGTTTATCTATACAACGCAAAAGAAATCAAGTCAATATCTTGAAAACTAAGCAAGTTATGACCAAAAAAGTAACCAGTTCTACTACTGACTTTTTTGGTCATAACTTGCTTAGTTTTCAAGATATTGACTTGATTTCTTTTGCGTTGTATAGATAAAGATATTGGCTTTAATTCAAAACTTTTTTTTTGCGGGTAGCGAGAAAAAAAATTTTTTTTCATTTTTTGAAAAATGCAAAGGGTACCCCCTTATGCTTTTTCAAAAAATGAAAAAAAATTTTTTTTCTCGCTACCCGCAAAAAAAAAGTTTTGAATTAAAGCCAATATGTTTATCTATACAACGCAAAAGAAATCAAGTCAATATCTTGAAAACTAAGCAAGTTATGACCAAAAAAGTAACCAGTTCTACTACTGACTTTTTTGGTCATAACTTGCTTAGTTTTCAAGATATTGACTTGATTTCTTTTGCGTTGTATAGATAAACATATTGGCTTTAATTCAAAACTTTTTTTTTGCGGGTAGCGAGAAAAAAAATTTTTTTTCATTTTTTGAAAAATGCAAAGGGTACCCCCTTATGCTTTTTCAAAAAATGAAAAAAAAAATTTTTTCTCGCTACCCGCAAAAAAAAAGTTTTGAATTAAAGCCAATATGTTTATCTATACAACGCAAAAGAAATCAAGTCAATATCTTGAAAACTAAGCAAGTTATGACCAAAAAAGTAACCAGTTCTACTACTGACTTTTTTGGTCATAACTTGCTTAGTTTTCAAGATATTGACTTGATTTCTTTTGCGTTGTATAGATAAACATATTGGCTTTAATTCAAAACTTTTTTTTTGCGGGTAGCGAGAATAAGGGGGTACCCTTTGCATTTTTCAAAAAATGAAAAAAAATTTTTTTTCTCGCTACCCGCAAAAAAAAAGTTTTGAATTAAAGCCAATATGTTTATCTATACAACGCAAAAGAAATCAAGTCAATATCTTGAAAACTAAGCAAGTTATGACCAAAAAAGTAACCAGTTCTACTACTGACTTTTTTGGTCATAACTTGCTTAGTTTTCAAGATATTGACTTGATTTCTTTTGCGTTGTATAGATAAACATATTGGCTTTAATTCAAAACTTTTTTTTTGCGGGTAGCGAGAAAAAAAATTTTTTTTCATTTTTTGAAAAATGCAAAGGGTACCCCCTTATGCTTTTTCAAAAAATGAAAAAAAAATTTTTTCTCGCTACCCGCAAAAAAAAAGTTTTGAATTAAAGCCAATATGTTTATCTATACAACGCAAAAGAAATCAAGTCAATATCTTGAAAACTAAGCAAGTTATGACCAAAAAAGTCAGTACTAGAACTGGTTACTTTTTTGGTCATAACTTGCTTAGTTTTCAAGATATTGACTTGATTTCTTTTGCGTTGTATAGATAAAGATATTGGCTTTAATTCAAAACTTTTTTTTTGCGGGTAGCGAGAAAAAAATTTTTTTTTCATTTTTTGAAAAATGCAAAGGGTACCCCCTTATGCTTTTTCAAAAAAATGAAAAAAAAATTTTTTTTCTCGCTACCCGCAAAAAAAAAAAAAAGTTTTGAATTAAAGCCAATATCTTGCTGGACGATGGGAGAAGTGGTGAACATGAGGTGCCTATTATCAGCGATAGGATGGTTATGGAAGCGATAAAAAGCTTTTCTCCATTTAAGGCTGCGGGTCCGGATGGTATCTTTCCGGCGCTCCTGCAGAAAGGGATGAATTTAGTTTCGTCACATCTTGCAGGAATTTATAATGCATGCCTAACACACGCATATATTCCAGTAGGCTGGCAGGAAGCGAGGGTAGTGTTTATCCCCAAACCTGGCAAGCCAAATTATTCTTCACCAAAGGCTTATAGGCCAATAAGCCTAACTTCCTTCTTGCTGAAAACCATGGAGAGGATAATTGACGACATGGTTAAGGGCAGGATCGCAGGCCATATGCTGAGGTTCAGGCAACACGCATATGTCAAAGGTAGATCAGTGGACACTGCATTGCATAATGTGGTGTACTTTATAGAAAGGTCACTTAGTGAGAAGATGTACACACTCGCGGTTTGCATTGACATTGAGGGGGCTTTCAACAACGTGCATACCGACACACTTATCCATTCTCTGGACCAATTTAATGTCAACCGGGCGATACGCGACTGGATTGGCAATATGCTAAGGAACAGATGGATTAATTGTGAGGCGCACAATGTAAGTATAAGAAAAAGGGTACAATGTGGAACTCCACAAGGGGGGATTTTATCACCCCTTCTCTGGACCACAACAATACATACCCTTATTAGGACTCTGACCGATGAGGGATTCGAGACAGTCTGCTACGCAGATGACGTCATGATACTTCTGAAGGGAAGGGATCCAAATCATTTGTGCAGGAAGGCCGAGGAGGCATTAACCCTGGCACACAACTGGGCTCAACCAAGAGGGTTGAACGTTAACCCAGAAAAAACTGAAATTGGCCTATTTACAAGAAAGACGAAGATAGCTCCATATGATGAGCCGCGCTTTCTTGAAAGGACAATAAATATTTCCGACAGGGTGAAATATCTAGGAGTCATTCTCGATCGGAAATTAAAATGGAAAGACCACATAAACGAAAGAGTCAAAAAGGCTCATATATGTTGGTCAATCTGTAAACGGGCCATAGGCACGAGATGGGGGCTGAATCCAGAGATGACACACTGGCTTTATAGTAGCGTTATCAGGCCGATTATGACCTATGCCTCTATAGTGTGGTGGACATCGATGGAATATAAATGCAACATCAAAACAATACAGAAAGTTCAGAGAACCTGCTGTCTTGGTATAAGTGGGGCCTTCCGAACGACATCAACAGGTGCGATGGAAACAATATTATCTATCCAGCCAATCGATATTCGTATAAAATACGAAGCGGCTCTAGCAGCAAAACGACTAAAGGTGATGGGTGAGTGGATCGATCAGGAACACGAAGCGTATCATCAACGAATCTTTACGGCCATAGGAGAGTCCATACCGGAAAGTGTCGCAAATGACCGCATACCGGAGACTAGACTAGAGGCCAACTGCGGAACATTGATTCCCGACATCCATTCCTGGTTGACCGACCCTTGGAACCAGATCCCCATGGGGCTTCATTGCTACACGGATGGATCAAGGTCGAGAGGGAAAACGGGACTTGGTGTTTATATAGAAAACACCACGGAACTGTTTTTCCGCCTGCCGGACTATTGCACAGTTTTGCAGGCGGAAGTTCGGGCGATAACGGAGTGTATCAGGGAACTCAATGTAATGAGGAGGTCAGGACTTGTGAATATATTCACAGATAGTCAGATGGCCATCAGAGCAATCTCAGAGGAACGCACTAAATCACGTACAGTTTGGGATTGCAAAAACGCCATTAACAGTTACTCGACACATGGTGAACTACGCATCATATGGGTGCCGGGGCACGCGGGGATAACTGGAAATGAGAGGGCAAACTCACTTGCTTCTAGGGCAATAGAGTTAGGTAATATAAGCTTGGAATGCGCGAAACCTTTCGATGCAGTTAAATCAGAGCTAAAGACTTGGGCACAAAGGGCCCATTCAACTCTCTGGAATAACGGAACCATGGGAATCAATACAAAAATTCTATGGGGAGATCCAGACGAGAGAAGAACGAGGGAGCTGCTAAGACTCAGCAAGCTCGAACTAAGTAGAATAATGGGAGTGGTCACAGGGCACTCTCAACTACTGGCACATCTTAAACGCTTGGGAATAGCGGGAGGAGATGAATGTAGAGCATGTGGGGAGGAGAGCGAAACATTGGAACACTATTTGTGCCAATGCCCCGCCTTCTCACAAATAAGGTCCCGATATCTTGGGAGTGACATCTTACCGGACATAAGCCGATTACGGGGAATATGCTGGAGGAAATTAAGGAACTTTGTGAGTGACACGGAGTTTCTCTAGAACTTTGGTTCAATATCTTATGGTTAACTCAAGGTTAACTCAAGGGAGCGCACAACAAGCCTTCACTGGCTTAGGTGTATGTCGTAATGACATGGGCTGTCATACCCCTCCAATCAACCTAACCTAACCTAACCTAAAGCCAATATCTTTATCTATACAACGCAAAAGAAATCAAGTCAATATCTTGAAAACTAAGCAAGTTATGACCAAAAAAGTCAGTAGTAGAACTGGTTACTTTTTTGGTCATAACTTGCTTAGTTTTCAAGATATTGACTTGATTTCTTTTGCGTTGTATAGATAAACATATTGGCTTTAATTCAAAACTTTTTTTTTGCGGGTAGCGAGAAAAAATTTTTTTTTTCATTTTTTGAAAAAGCATAAGGGGGTACCCTTTGCATTTTTCAAAAAATGAAAAAAAAATTTTTTTCTCGCTACCCGCAAAAAAAAAGTTTTGAATTAAAGCCAATATCTTTATCTATACAACGCAAAAGAAATCAAGTCAATATCTTGAAAACTAAGCAAGTTATGACCAAAAAAGTAACCAGTTCTACTACTGACTTTTTTGGTCATAACTTGCTTAGTTTTCAAGATATTGACTTGATTTCTTTTGCGTTGTATAGATAAAGATATTGGCTTTAATTCAAAACTTTTTTTTTGCGGGTAGCGAGAAAAAAAATTTTTTTTCATTTTTTGAAAAATGCAAAGGGTACCCCCTTATGCTTTTTCAAAAAATGAAAAAAAAATTTTTTTCTCGCTACCCGCAAAAAAAAAGTTTTGAATTAAAGCCAATATCTTTATCTATACAACGCAAAAGAAATCAAGTCAATATCTTGAAAACTAAGCAAGTTATGACCAAAAAAGTAACCAGTTCTACTACTGACTTTTTTGGTCATAACTTGCTTAGTTTTCAAGATATTGACTTGATTTCTTTTGCGTTGTATAGATAAACATATTGGCTTTAATTCAAAATTTTTTTTTTGCGGGTAGCGAGAAAAAAAATTTTTTTTCATTTTTTGAAAAATGCAAAGGGTACCCCCTTATGCTTTTTCAAAAAATGAAAAAAAAATTTTTTTCTCGCTACCCGCAAAAAAAAAGTTTTGAATTAAAGCCAATATGTTTATCTATACAACGCAAAAGAAATCAAGTCAATATCTTGAAAACTAAGCAAGTTATGACCAAAAAAGTAACCAGTTCTACTACTGACTTTTTTGGTCATAACTTGCTTAGTTTTCAAGATATTGACTTGATTTCTTTTGCGTTGTATAGATAAACATATTGGCTTTAATTCAAAACTTTTTTTTTGCGGGTAGCGAGAAAAAAAATTTTTTTTCATTTTTTGAAAAATGCAAAGGGTACCCCCTTATGCTTTTTCAAAAAATGAAAAAAAAATTTTTTTCTCGCTACCCGCAAAAAAAAAGTTTTGAATTAAAGCCAATATGTTTATCTATACAACGCAAAAGAAATCAAGTCAATATCTTGAAAACTAAGCAAGTTATGACCAAAAAAGTAACCAGTTCTACTACTGACTTTTTTGGTCATAACTTGCTTAGTTTTCAAGATATTGACTTGATTTCTTTTGCGTTGTATAGATAAACATATTGGCTTTAATTCAAAACTTTTTTTTTGCGGGTAGCGAGAATAAGGGGGTACCCTTTGCATTTTTCAAAAAATGAAAAAAAAATTTTTTTCTCGCTACCCGCAAAAAAAAAGTTTTGAATTAAAGCCAATATGTTTATCTATACAACGCAAAAGAAATCAAGTCAATATCTTGAAAACTAAGCAAGTTATGACCAAAAAAGTCAGTAGTAGAACTGGTTACTTTTTTGGTCATAACTTGCTTAGTTTTCAAGATATTGACTTGATTTTTTTTGCGTTGTATAGATAAAGATATTGGCTTTAATTCAAAACTTTTTTTTTGCGGGTAGCGAGAAAAAAAATTTTTTTTCATTTTTTGAAAAATGCAAAGGGTACCCCCTTATGCTTTTTCAAAAAATGAAAAAAAAATTTTTTTCTCGCTACCCGCAAAAAAAAAGTTTTGAATTAAAGCATGCAATGCAAAGGGTACCCCCTTATGCTTTTTCAAAAAATGAAAAAAAATTTTTTTCTCGCTACCCGCAAAAAAAAAGTTTTGAATTAAAGCCAATATCTTTATCTATACAACGCAAAAGAAATCAAGTCAATATCTTGAAAACTAAGCAAGTTATGACCAAAAAAGTCAGTAGTAGAACTGGTTACTTTTTTGGTCATAACTTGCTTAGTTTTCAAGATATTGACTTGATTTCTTTTGCGTTGTATAGATAAACATATTGGCTTTAATTCAAAACTTTTTTTTTGCGGGTAGCGAGAAAAAAATTTTTTTTTCATTTTTTGAAAAAGCATAAGGGGGTACCCTTTGCATTTTTCAAAAAATGAAAAAAAATTTTTTTTCTCGCTACCCGCAAAAAAAAAGTTTTGAATTAAAGCCAATATCTTTATCTATACAACGCAAAAGAAATCAAGTCAATATCTTGAAAACTAAGCAAGTTATGACCAAAAAAGTAACCAGTTCTACTACTGACTTTTTTGGTCATAACTTGCTTAGTTTTCAAGATATTGACTTGATTTCTTTTGCGTTGTATAGATAAACATATTGGCTTTAATTCAAAACTTTTTTTTGCGGGTAGCGAGAAAAAAAATTTTTTTCCATTTTTTGAAAAATGCAAAGGGTACCCCCTTATTCTCGCTACCCGCAAAAAAAAAGTTTTGAATTAAAGCCAATATGTTTATCTATACAACGCAAAAGAAATCAAGTCAATATCTTGAAAACTAAGCAAGTTATGACCAAAAAAGTCAGTAGTAGAACTGGTTACTTTTTTGGTCATAACTTGCTTAGTTTTCAAGATATTGACTTGATTTCTTTTGCGTTGTATAGATAAACATATTGGCTTTAATTCAAAACTTTTTTTTTGCGGGTAGCGAGAAAAAAAATTTTTTTTTCATTTTTTGAAAAAGCATAAGGGGGTACCCTTTGCATTTTTCAAAAAATGAAAAAAAATTTTTTTTCTCGCTACCCGCAAAAAAAAAGTTTTGAATTAAAGCCAATATCTTTATCTATACAACGCAAAAGAAATCAAGTCAATATCTTGAAAACTAAGCAAGTTATGACCAAAAAAGTCAGTAGTAGAACTGGTTACTTTTTTGGTCATAACTTGCTTAGTTTTCAAGATATTGACTTGATTTCTTTTGCGTTGTATAGATAAAGATATTGGCTTTAATTCAAAACTTTTTTTTTGCGGGTAGCGAGAAAAAAATTTTTTTTTAATTTTTTGAAAATTGCATAGGGTACCCCCTTATGCTTTTTCAAAAAATGAAAAAAAATTTTTTTTCTCGCTACCCGCAAAAAAAAAAGTTTTGAATTAAAGCCAATATGTTTATCTATACAACGCAAAAGAAATCAAGTCAATATCTTGAAAACTAAGCAAGTTATGACCAAAAAAGTCAGTAGTAGAACTGGTTACTTTTTTGGTCATAACTTGCTTAGTTTTCAAGATATTGACTTGATTTCTTTTGCGTTGTATAGATAAACATATTGGCTTTAATTCAAAACTTTTTTTTGCGGGTAGCGAGAACAAAAATTTTTTTTCATTTTTTGAAAAATGCAAAGGGTACCCCCTTATGCTTTTTCAAAAAATGAAAAAAAAATTTTTTTCTCGCTACCCGCAAAAAAAAAGTTTTGAATTAAAGCCAATATGTTTATCTATACAACGCAAAAGAAATCAAGTCAATATCTTGAAAACTAAGCAAGTTATGACCAAAAAAGTAACCAGTTCTACTACTGACTTTTTTGGTCATAACTTGCTTAGTTTTCAAGATATTGACTTGATTTCTTTTGCGTTGTATAGATAAACATATTGGCTTTAATTCAACTTTTTTTTTGCGGGTAGCGAGAAAAAAAATTTTTTTTCATTTTTTGAAAAATGCAAAGGGTACCCCCTTATGCTTTTTCAAAAAATGAAAAAAAAATTTTTTTCTCGCTACCCGCAAAAAAAAAGTTTTGAATTAAAGCCAATATGTTTATCTATACAACGCAAAAGAAATCAAGTCAATATCTTGAAAACTAAGCAAGTTATGACCAAAAAAGTAACCAGTTCTACTACTGACTTTTTTGGTCATAACTTGCTTAGTTTTCAAGATATTGACTTGATTTCTTTTGCGTTGTATAGATAAACATATTGGCTTTAATTCAAAACTTTTTTTTTGCGGGTAGCGAGAAAAAAATTTTTTTTTTCATTTTTTGAAAAAGCATAAGGGGGTACCCTTTGCATTTTTCAAAAAATGAAAAAAAAATTTTTTTCTCGCTACCCGCAAAAAAAAAGTTTTGAATTAAAGCCAATATGTTTATCTATACAACGCAAAAGAAATCAAGTCAATATCTTGAAAACTAAGCAAGTTATGACCAAAAAAGTCAGTAGTAGAACTGGTTACTTTTTTGGTCATAACTTGCTTAGTTTTCAAGATATTGACTTGATTTCTTTTGCGTTGTATAGATAAACATATTGGCTTTAATTCAAAACTTTTTTTTTGCGGGTAGCGAGAAAAAAAATTTTTTTCATTTTTTGAAAAAGCATAAGGGGGTACCCTTTGCATTTTTCAAAAAATGAAAAAAAAATTTTTTTCTCGCTACCCGCAAAAAAAAAGTTTTGAATTAAAGCCAATATGTTTATCTATACAACGCAAAAGAAATGAAGTCAATATCTTGAAAACTAAGCAAGTTATGACAAAAAAAGTCAGTAGTAGAACTGGTTACTTTTTTGGTCATAACTTGCTTAGTTTTCAAGATATTGACTTGATTTCTTTTGCGTTGTATAGATAAACATATTGGCTTTAATTCAAAACTTTTTTTTTTGCGGGTAGCGAGAAAAAAATTTTTTTTTCATTTTTTGAAAAATGCAAAGGGTACCCCCTTATGCTTTTTCAAAAAATGAAAAAAAATTTTTTTTCTCGCTACCCGCAAAAAAAAAGTTTTGAATTAAAGCCAATATGTTTATCTATACAACGCAAAAGAAATCAAGTCAATATCTTGAAAACTAAGCAAGTTATGACCAAAAAAGTCAGTAGTAGAACTGGTTACTTTTTTGGTCATAACTTGCTTAGTTTTCAAGATATTGACTTGATTTCTTTTGCGTTGTATAGATAAACATATTGGCTTTAATTCAAAACTTTTTTTTTGCGGGTAGCGAGAAAAAATTTTTTTTTTCATTTTTTGAAAAATGCAAAGGGTACCCCCTTATGCTTTTTCAAAAAATGAAAAAAAATTTTTTTTCTCGCTACCCGCAAAAAAAAAGTTTTGAATTAAAGCCAATATGTTTATCTATACAACGCAAAAGAAATGAAGTCAATATCTTGAAAACTAAGCAAGTTATGACCAAAAAAGTCAGTAGTAGAACTGGTTACTTTTTTGGTCATAACTTGCTTAGTTTTCAAGATATTGAGTTGATTTCTTTTGCGTTGTATAGATAAACATATTGGCTTTAATTCAAAACTTTTTTTTTTGCGGGTAGCGAGAAAAAAATTTTTTTTAAATTTTTTGAAAAATGCATAGGGTACCCCCTTATGCTTTTTCAAAAAATGAAAAAAAAATTTTTTTCTCGCTACCCGCAAAAAAAAAGTTTTGAATTAAAGCCAATATCTTTATCTATACAACGCAAAAGAAATCAAGTCAATATCTTGAAAACTAAGCAAGTTATGACCAAAAAAGTAACCAGTTCTAGTACTGACTTTTTTGGTCATAACTTGCTTAGTTTTCAAGATATTGACTTGATTTCTTTTGCGTTGTATAGATAAACATATTGGCTTTAATTCAAAACTTTTTTTTTGCGGGTAGCGAGAAAAAAAATTTTTTTTCATTTTTTGAAAAATGCAAGGGGTACCCCCTTATGCTTTTTCAAAAAATGAAAAAAAAAATTTTTTCTCGCTACCCGCAAAAAAAAAGTTTTGAATTAAAGCCAATATGTTTATCTATACAACGCAAAAGAAATCAAGTCAATATCTTGAAAACTAAGCAAGTTATGACCAAAAAAGTCAGTAGTAGAACTGGTTACTTTTTTGGTCATAACTTGCTTAGTTTTCAAGATATTGACTTGATTTCTTTTGCGTTGTATAGATAAACATATTGGCTTTAATTCAAAACTTTTTTTTTTTGCGGGTAGCGAGAAAAAAATTTTTTTTAAATTTTTTGAAAAATGCATAGGGTACCCCCTTATGCTTTTTCAAAAAATGAAAAAAAAATTTTTTTCTCGCTACCCGCAAAAAAAAAGTTCTGAATTAAAGCCAATATCTTTATCTATACAACGCAAAAGAAATCAAGTCAATATCTTGAAAACTAAGCAAGTTATGACCAAAAAAGTAACCAGTTCTAGTACTGACTTTTTTGGTCATAACTTGCTTAGTTTTCAAGATATTGACTTGATTTCTTTTGCGTTGTATAGATAAACATATTGGCTTTAATTCAAAACTTTTTTTTTGCGGGTAGCGAGAAAAAAAATTTTTTTTCATTTTTTGAAAAATGCAAGGGGTACCCCCTTATGCTTTTTCAAAAAATGAAAAAAAAAATTTTTTTCTCGCTACCCGCAAAAAAAAAGTTTTGAATTAAAGCCAATATGTTTATCTATACAACGCAAAAGAAATCAAGTCAATATCTTGAAAACTAAGCAAGTTATGACCAAAAAAGTCAGTAGTAGAACTGGTTACTTTTTTGGTCATAACTTGCTTAGTTTTCAAGATATTGACTTGATTTCTTTTGCGTTGTATAGATAAACATATTGGCTTTAATTCAAAACTTTTTTTTTGCGGGTAGCGAGAAAAAAAATTTTTTTTAATTTTTTGAAAAATGCATAGGGTACCCCCTTATGCTTTTTCAAAAAATGAAAAAAAAAATTTTTTCTCGCTACCCGCAAAAAAAAAGTTTTGAATTAAAGCCAATATGTTTATCTATACAACGCAAAAGAAATCAAGTCAATATCTTGAAAACTAAGCAAGTTATGACCAAAAAAGTCAGTACTAGAACTGGTTACTTTTTTGGTCATAACTTGCTTAGTTTTCAAGATATTGACTTGATTTCTTTTGCGTTGTATAGATAAAGATATTGGCTTTAATTCAAAACTTTTTTTTTGCGGGTAGCGAGAAAAAAATTTTTTTTTCATTTCTTGAAAAAGCATAAGGGGGTACCCTTTGCATTTTTCAAAAAATGAAAAAAAATTTTTTTTCTCGCTACCCGCAAAAAAAAAGTTTTGAATTAAAGCCAATATCTTTATCTATACAACGCAAAAGAAATCAAGTCAATATCTTGAAAACTAAGCAAGTTATGACCAAAAAAGTAACCAGTTCTACTACTGACTTTTTTGGTCATAACTTGCTTAGTTTTCAAGATATTGACTTGATTTCTTTTGCGTTGTATAGATAAAGATATTGGCTTTAATTCAAAACTTTTTTTTTGAGGGTAGCGAGAAAAAAATTTTTTTTTCATTTTTTGAAAAAGCATAAGGGGGTACCCTTTGCGTTTTTCAAAAAATGAAAAAAAATTTTTTTTCTCGCTACCCGCAAAAAAAAAGTTTTGAATTAAAGCCAATATGTTTATCTATACAACGCAAAAGAAATCAAGTCAATATCTTGAAAACTAAGCAAGTTATGACCAAAAAAGTAACCAGTTCTACTACTGACTTTTTTGGTCATAACTTGCTTAGTTTTCAAGATATTGACTTGATTTCTTTTGCGTTGTATAGATAAAGATATTGGCTTTAATTCAAAACTTTTTTTTTGCGGGTAGCGAGAAAAAAATTTTTTTTTCATTTTTTGAAAAAGCATAAGGGGGTACCCTTTGCATTTTTCAAAAAATGAAAAAAAATTTTTTTCTCGCTACCCGCAAAAAAAAAGTTTTGAATTAAAGCCAATATCTTTATCTATACAACGCAAAAGAAATCAAGTCAATATCTTGAAAACTAAGCAAGTTATGACCAAAAAAGTAACCAGTTCTAGTACTGACTTTTTTGGTCATAACTTGCTTAGTTTTCAAGATATTGACTTGATTTCTTTTGCGTTGTATAGATAAACATATTGGCTTTAATTCAAAACTTTTTTTTGCGGGTAGCGAGAAAAAAAATTTTTTTTCATTTTTTGAAAAATGCATAGGGTACCCCCTTATGCTTTTTCAAAAAATGAAAAAAAAATTTTTTTCTCGCTACCCGCAAAAAAAAAGTTTTGAATTAAAGCCAATATGTTTATCTATACAACGCAAAAGAAATCAAGTCAATATCTTGAAAACTAAGCAAGTTATGACCAAAAAAGTAACCAGTTCTACTACTGACTTTTTTGGTCATAACTTGCTTAGTTTTCAAGATATTGACTTGATTTCTTTTGCGTTGTATAGATAAACATATTGGCTTTAATTCAAAACTTTTTTTTGCGGGTAGCGAGAAAAAAATTTTTTTTTCATTTTTTGAAAAAGCATAAGGGGGTACCCTTTGCATTTTTCAAAAAATGAAAAAAATTTTTTTTTCTCGCTACCCGCAAGAAAAAGTTTTGAATTAAAGCCAATATCTTTATCTATACAACGCAAAAGAAATCAAGTCAATATCTTGAAAACTAAGCAAGTTATGACCAAAAAAGTAACCAGTTCTACTACTGACTTTTTTGGTCATAACTTGCTTAGTTTTCAAGATATTGACTTGATTTCTTTTGCGTTGTATAGATAAACATATTGGCTTTAATTCAAAACTTTTTTTTTGCGGGTAGCGAGAAAAAAATTTTTTTTTCATTTTTTGAAAAATGCAAAGGGTAGCCCCTTATGCTTTTTCAAAAAATGAAAAAAATTTTTTTTCTCGCTACCCGCAAAAAAAAAGTTTTGAATTAAAGCCAATATGTTTATCTATACAACGCAAAAGAAATCAAGTCAATATCTTGAAAACTAAGCAAGTTATGACCAAAAAAGTAACCAGTTCTACTACTGACTTTTTTGGTCATAACTTGCTTAGTTTTCAAGATATTGACTTGATTTCTTTTGCGTTGTATAGATAAAGATATTGGCTTTAATTCAAAACTTTTTTTTTGAGGGTAGCGAGAAAAAAATTTTTTTTCATTTTTTGAAAAAGCATAAGGGGGTACCCTTTGCATTTTTCAAAAAATGAAAAAAAATTTTTTTTCTCGCTACCCGCAAAAAAAAAGTTTTGAATTAAAGCCAATATGTTTATCTATACAACGCAAAAGAAATCAAGTCAATATCTTGAAAACTAAGCAAGTTATGACCAAAAAAGTAACCAGTTCTACTACTGACTTTTTTGGTCATAACTTGCTTAGTTTTCAAGATATTGACTTGATTTCTTTTGCGTTGTATAGATAAAGATATTGGCTTTAATTCAAAACTTTTTTTTTGCGGGTAGCGAGAAAAAAATTTTTTTTTCATTTTTTGAAAAAGCATAAGGGGGTACCCTTTGCATTTTTCAAAAAATGAAAAAAATTTTTTTTCTCGCTACCCGCAAAAAAAAAGTTTTGAATTAAAGCCAATATCTTTATCTATACAACGCAAAAGAAATCAAGTCAATATCTTGAAAACTAAGCAAGTTATGACCAAAAAAGTAACCAGTTCTAGTACTGACTTTTTTGGTCATAACTTGCTTAGTTTTCAAGATATTGACTTGATTTCTTTTGCGTTGTATAGATAAACATATTGGCTTTAATTCAAAACTTTTTTTTGCGGGTAGCGAGAAAAAAAATTTTTTTTCATTTTTTGAAAAATGCATAGGGTACCCCCTTATGCTTTTTCAAAAAATGAAAAAAAAATTTTTTTCTCGCTACCCGCAAAAAAAAAGTTTTGAATTAAAGCCAATATGTTTATCTATACAACGCAAAAGAAATCAAGTCAATATCTTGAAAACTAAGCAAGTTATGACCAAAAAAGTAACCAGTTCTACTACTGACTTTTTTGGTCATAACTTGCTTAGTTTTCAAGATATTGACTTGATTTCTTTTGCGTTGTATAGATAAACATATTGGCTTTAATTCAAAACTTTTTTTTTGCGGGTAGCGAGAAAAAAATTTTTTTTTCATTTTTTGAAAAAGCATAAGGGGGTACCCTTTGCATTTTTCAAAAAATGAAAAAAATTTTTTTTTCTCGCTACCCGCAAGAAAAAGTTTTGAATTAAAGCCAATATCTTTATCTATACAACGCAAAAGAAATCAAGTCAATATCTTGAAAACTAAGCAAGTTATGACCAAAAAAGTAACCAGTTCTACTACTGACTTTTTTGGTCATAACTTGCTTAGTTTTCAAGATATTGACTTGATTTCTTTTGCGTTGTATAGATAAAGATATTGGCTTTAATTCAAAACTTTTTTTTTGCGGGTAGCGAGAAAAAAATTTTTTTTTCATTTTTTGAAAAAGCATAAGGGGGTACCCTATGCATTTTTCAAAAAATGAAAAAAAATTTTTTTTCTCGCTACCCGCAAAAAAAAAGTTTTGAATTAAAGCCAATATGTTTATCTATACAACGCAAAAGAAATCAAGTCAATATCTTGAAAACTAAGCAAGTTATGACCAAAAAAGTCAGTAGTAGAACTGGTTACTTTTTTGGTCATAACTTGCTTAGTTTTCAAGATATTGACTTGATTTCTTTTGCGTTGTATAGATAAAGATATTGGCTTTAATTCAAAACTTTTTTTTTGCGGGTAGCGAGAAAAAAAATTTTTTTTCATTTTTTGAAAAATGCAAAGGGTACCCCCTTATGCTTTTTCAAAAAATGAAAAAAAAATTTTTTTCTCGCTACCCGCAAAAAAAAAGTTTTGAATTAAAGCCAATATCTTTATCTATACAACGCAAAAGAAATCAAGTCAATATCTTGAAAACTAAGCAAGTTATGACCAAAAAAGTCAGTAGTAGAACTGGTTACTTTTTTGGTCATAACTTGCTTAGTTTTCAAGATATTGACTTGATTTCTTTTGCGTTGTATAGATAAAGATATTGGCTTTAATTCAAAACTTTTTTTTTGCGGGTAGCGAGAAAAAAAATTTTTTTTCATTTTTTGAAAAATGCAAAGGGTACCCCCTTATGCTTTTTCAAAAAATGAAAAAAAAAAATTTTTCTCGCTACCCGCAAAAAAAAAGTTTTGAATTAAAGCCAATATGTTTATCTATACAACGCAAAAGAAATCAAGTCAATATCTTGAAAACTAAGCAAGTTATGACCAAAAAAGTCAGTAGTAGAACTGGTTACTTTTTTGGTCATAACTTGCTTAGTTTTCAAGATATCGACTTGATTTCTTTTGCGTTGTATAGATAAACATATTGGCTTTAATGCAAAACTTTTTTTTTGCGGGTAGCGAGAAAAAAATTTTTTTTCATTTTTTGAAAAAGCATAAGGGGGTACCCTTTGCATTTTTCAAAAAATAAAAAAAAATTTTTTTCTCGCTACCCGCCAAAAAAAATTTTTGAATTAAAGCCAATATGTTTATCTATACAACGCAAAAGAAATCAAGTCAATATCTTGAAAACTAAGCAAGTTATGACCAAAAAAGTAACCAGTTCTACTACTGACTTTTTTGGTCATAACTTGCTTAGTTTTCAAGATATTGACTTCATTTCTTTTGCGTTGTATAGATAAACATATTGGCTTTAATTCAAAACTTTTTTTTTGCGGGTAGCGAGAAAAAAATTTTTTTTTCATTTTTTGAAAAATGCAAAGGGTAGCCCCTTATGCTTTTTCAAAAAATGAAAAAAATTTTTTTTCTCGCTACCCGCAAAAAAAAAGTTTTGAATTAAAGCCAATATGTTTATCTATACAACGCAAAAGAAATCAAGTCAATATCTTGAAAACTAAGCAAGTTATGACCAAAAAAGTAACCAGTTCTACTACTGACTTTTTTGGTCATAACTTGCTTAGTTTTCAAGATATTGACTTGATTTCTTTTGCGTTGTATAGATAAACATATTGGCTTTAATTCAAAACTTTTTTTTTGCGGGTAGCGAGAAAAAAAATTTTTTTTCATTTTTTGAAAAATGCAAAGGGTACCCCCTTATTCTCGCTACCCGCAAAAAAAAAGTTTTGAATTAAAGCCAATATGTTTATCTATACAACGCAAAAGAAATCAAGTCAATATCTTGAAAACTAAGCAAGTTATGACCAAAAAAGTCAGTAGTAGAACTGGTTACTTTTTTGGTCATAACTTGCTTAGTTTTCAAGATATTGACTTGATTTCTTTTGCGTTGTATAGATAAACATATTGGCTTTAATTCAAAACTTTTTTTTTGCGGGTAGCGAGAAAAAAATTTTTTTTTCATTTTTTGAAAAAGCATAAGGGGGTACCCTTTGCATTTTTCAAAAAATGAAAAAAAATTTTTTTTCTCGCTACCCGCAAAAAAAAAGTTTTGAATTAAAGCCAATATGTTTATCTATACAACGCAAAAGAAATCAAGTCAATATCTTGAAAACTAAGCAAGTTATGACCAAAAAAGTCAGTAGTAGAACTGGTTACTTTTTTGGTCATAACTTGCTTAGTTTTCAAGATATTGACTTGATTTCTTTTGCGTTGTATAGATAAACATATTGGCTTTAATTCAAAACTTTTTTTTTGCGGGTAGCGAGAAAAAAATTTTTTTTTCATTTTTTGAAAAAGCATAAGGGGGTACCCTTTGCATTTTTCAAAAAATGAAAAAAAATTTTTTTTCTCGCTACCCGCAAAAAAAAAGTTTTGAATTAAAGCCAATATGTTTATCTATACAACGCAAAAGAAATCAAGTCAATATCTTGAAAACTAAGCAAGTTATGACCAAAAAAGTAACCAGTTCTACTACTGACTTTTTTGGTCATAACTTGCTTAGTTTTCAAGATATCGACTTGATTTCTTTTGCGTTGTATAGATAAACATATTGGCTTTAATGCAAAACTTTTTTTTTGCGGGTAGCGAGAAAAAAATTTTTTTTTCATTTTTTGAAAAAGCATAAGGGGGTACCCTTTGCATTTTTCAAAAAATAAAAAAAAAAATTTTTTCTCGCTACCCGCCAAAAAAAATTTTTGAATTAAAGCCAATATGTTTATCTATACAATGCAAAAGAAATCAAGTCAATATCTTGAAAACTAAGCAAGTTATGACCAAAAAAGTAACCAGTTCTAGTACTGACTTTTTTGGTCATAACTTGCTTAGTTTTCAAGATATTGACTTGATTTCTTTTGCGTTGTATAGATAAACATATTGGCTTTAATTCAAAACTTTTTTTTGCGGGTAGCGAGAAAAAAAATTTTTTTTCATTTTTTGAAAAATGCAAAGGGTACCCCCTTATGCTTTTTCAAAAAATGAAAAAAAAAATTTTTCTCGCTACCCGCAAAAAAAAAGTTTTGAATTAAAGCCAATATGTTTATCTATACAACGCAAAAGAAATCAAGTCAATATCTTGAAAACTAAGCAAGTTATGACCAAAAAAGTCAGTAGTAGAACTGGTTACTTTTTTGGTCATAACTTGCTTAGTTTTCAAGATATTGACTTGATTTCTTTTGCGTTGTATAGATAAACATATTGGCTTTAATTCAAAACTTTTTTTTTGCGGGTAGCGAGAAAAAAAATTTTTTTTCATTTTTTGAAAAATGCAAAGGGTACCCCCTTATGCTTTTTCAAAAAATGAAAAAAAAAATTTTTTTCTCGCTACCCGCAAAAAAAAAGTTTTGAATTAAAGCCAATATGTTTATCTATACAACGCAAAAGAAATCAAGTCAATATCTTGAAAACTAAGCAGTTCTAGAACTGGTTACTTTTTTGGTCATAACTTGCTTAGTTTTCAAGATATTGACTTGATTTCTTTTGCGTTGTATAGATAAACATATTGGCTTTAATTCAAAACTTTTTTTTTGCGGGTAGCGAGAAAATTTTTTTTTTCATTTTTTGAAAAAGCATAAGGGGGTACCCTTTGCATTTTTCAAAAAATGAAAAAAAAATTTTTTTCTCTCCAGTTCTAGAACTGGTTACTTTTTTGGTCATAACTTGCTTAGTTTTCAAGATATTGACTTGATTTCTTTTGCGTTGTATAGATAAAGATATTGGCTTTAATTCAAAACTTTTTTTTTGCGGGTAGCGAGAAAAAAATTTTTTTTTCATTTTTTGAAAAAGCATAAGGGGGTACCCTTTGCATTTTTCAAAAAATGAAAAAAAATTTTTTTTCTCGCTACCCGCAAAAAAAAAGTTTTGAATTAAAGCCAATATCTTTATCTATACAACGCAAAAGAAATCAAGTCAATATCTTGAAAACTAAGCAAGTTATGACCAAAAAAGTAACCAGTTCTACTACTGACTTTTTTGGTCATAACTTGCTTAGTTTTCAAGATATTGACTTGATTTCTTTTGCGTTGTATAGATAAACATATTGGCTTTAATTCAAAACTTTTTTTTTGCGGGTAGCGAGAAAAAAATTTTTTTTTCATTTTTTGAAAAAGCATAAGGGGGTACCCTTTGCATTTTTCAAAAAATGAAAAAAAAATTTTTTTCTCGCTACCCGCAAAAAAAAAGTTTTGAATTAAAGCCAATATGTTTATCTATACAACGCAAAAGAAATCAAGTCAATATCTTGAAAACTAAGCAAGTTATGACCAAAAAAGTAACCAGTTCTACTACTGACTTTTTTGGTCATAACTTGCTTAGTTTTCAAGATATTGACTTGATTTCTTTTGCGTTGTATAGATAAACATATTGGCTTTAATTCAAAACTTTTTTTTTGCGGGTAGCGAGAAAAAAATTTTTTTTTTCATTTTTTGAAAAAGCATAAGGGGGTACCCTTTGCATTTTTCAGAAAATGAAAAAAAATTTTTTTTCTCGCTACCCGCAAAAAAAAAAGTTTTGAATTAAAGCCAATATGTTTATCTATACAACGCAAAAGAAATCAAGTCAATATCTTGAAAACTAAGCAAGTTATGACCAAAAAAGTCAGTAGTAGAACTGGTTACTTTTTTGGTCATAACTTGCTTAGTTTTCAAGATATTGACTTGATTTCTTTTGCGTTGTATAGATAAACATATTGGCTTTAATTCAAAACTTTTTTTTGCGGGTAGCGAGAAAAAATTTTTTTTTTCATTTTTTGAAAAATGCAAAGGGTACCCCCTTATGCTTTTTCAAAAAATGAAAAAAAAATTTTTTTCTCGCTACCCGCAAAAAAAAAGTTTTGAATTAAAGCCAATATGTTTATCTATACAACGCAAAAGAAATCAAGTCAATATCTTGAAAACTAAGCAAGTTATGACCAAAAAAGTCAGTAGTAGAACTGGTTACTTTTTTGGTCATAACTTGCTTAGTTTTCAAGATATTGACTTGATTTCTTTTGCGTTGTATAGATAAACATATTGGCTTTAATTCAAAACTTTTTTTTTGCGGGTAGCGAGAAAAAAAATTTTTTTTCATTTTTTGAAAAATGCAAAGGGTACCCCCTTATGCTTTTTCAAAAAATGAAAAAAAAATTTTTTTCTCGCTACCCGCAAAAAAAAAGTTTTGAATTAAAGCCAATATGTTTATCTATACAACGCAAAAGAAATCAAGTCAATATCTTGAAAACTAAGCAAGTTATGACCAAAAAAGTCAGTAGTAGAACTGGTTACTTTTTTGGTCATAACTTGCTTAGTTTTCAAGATATTGACTTGATTTCTTTTGCGTTGTATAGATAAACATATTGGCTTTAATTCAAAACTTTTTTTTTGCGGGTAGCGAGAAAAAATTTTTTTTTTCATTTTTTGAAAAAGCATAAGGGGGTACCCTTTGCATTTCTCAAAAAATGAAAAAAAATTTTTTTTCTCGCTACCCGCAAAAAAAAGTTTTGAATTAAAGCCAATATCTTTATCTATACAACGCAAAAGAAATCAAGTCAATATCTTGAAAACTAAGCAAGTTATGACCAAAAAAGTAACCAGTTCTACTACTGACTTTTTTGGTCATAACTTGCTTAGTTTTCAAGATATTGACTTGATTTCTTTTGCGTTGTATAGATAAACATATTGGCTTTAATTCAAAACTTTTTTTTTGCGGGTAGCGAGAAAAAAATTTTTTTTTCATTTTTTGAAAAAGCATAAGGGGGTACCCTTTGCATTTTTCAAAAAATGAAAAAAAAATTTTTTTATCGCTACCCGCAAAAAAAAGTTTTGAATTAAAGCCAATATGTTTATCTATACAACGCAAAAGAAATCAAGTCAATATCTTGAAAACTAAGCAAGTTATGACCAAAAAAGTCAGTAGTAGAACTGGTTACTTTTTTGGTCATAACTTGCTTAGTTTTCAAGATATTGACTTGATTTCTTTTGCGTTGTATAGATAAACATATTGGCTTTAATTCAAAACTTTTTTTTTGCGGGTAGCGAGAAACAAAATTTTTTTTCATTTTTTGAAAAATGCAAAGGGTACCCCCTTATGCTTTTTCAAAAAATGAAAAAAAAATTTTTTTCTCGCTACCCGCAAAAAAAAAGTTTTGAATTAAAGCCAATATGTTTATCTATACAACGCAAAAGAAATCAAGTCAATATCTTGAAAACTAAGCAAGTCAATATCTTGAAAACTAAGCAAGTTATGACCAAAAAAGTAACCAGTTCTACTACTGACTTTTTTGGTCATAACTTGCTTAGTTTTCAAGATATTGACTTGATTTCTTTTGCGTTGTATAGATAAACATATTGGCTTTAATTCAAAACTTTTTTTTTGCGGGTAGCGAGAAAAAAATTTTTTTTTCATTTTTTGAAAAATGCAAAGGGTACCCCCTTATGCTTTTTCAAAAAATGAAAAAAAAATTTTTTTCTCGCTACCCGCAAAAAAAAAGTTTTGAATTAAAGCCAATATGTTTATCTATACAACGCAAAAGAAATCAAGTCAATATCTTGAAAACTAAGCAAGTTATGACCAAAAAAGTCAGTAGTAGAACTGGTTACTTTTTTGGTCATAACTTGCTTAGTTTTCAAGATATTGACTTGATTTCTTTTGCGTTGTATAGATAAACATATTGGCTTTAATTCAAAACTTTTTTTTGCGGGTAGCGAGAAAAAAAATTTTTTTTCATTTTTTGAAAAATGCAAAGGGTACCCCCTTATGCTTTTTCAAAAAATGAAAAAAAAAATTTTTTCTCGCTACCCGCAAAAAAAAAGTTTTGAATTGAAGCCAATATGTTTATCTATACAACGCAAAAGAAATCAAGTCAATATCTTGAAAACTAAGCAAGTTATGACCAAAAAAGTAACCAGTTCTACTACTGACTTTTTTGGTCATAACTTGCTTAGTTTTCAAGATATTGACTTGATTTCTTTTGCGTTGTATAGATAAACATATTGGCTTTAATTCAAAACTTTTTTTTTGCGGGTAGCGAGAAAAAAATTTTTTTTTCATTTTTTGAAAAAGCATAAGGGGGTACCCTTGCATTTTTCAAAAAATGAAAAAAATTTTTTTTTCTCGCTACCCGCAAAAAAAAAGTTTTGAATTAAAGCCAATATGTTTATCTATACAACGCAAAAGAAATCAAGTCAATATCTTGAAAACTAAGCAAGTTATGACCAAAAAAGTCAGTAGTAGAACTGGTTACTTTTTTGGTCATAACTTGCTTAGTTTTCAAGATATTGACTTGATTTCTTTTGCGTTGTATAGATAAAGATATTGGCTTTAATTCAAAACTTTTTTTTTTTGCGGGTAGCGAGAAAAAAAATTTGTTTTCATTTTTTGAAAAAGCATAAGGGGGTACCCTTTGCATTTTTCAAAAAATGAAAAAAAATTTTTTTTCTCGCTACCCGCAAAAAAAAAGTTTTGAATTAAAGCCAATATGTTTATCTATACAACGCAAAAGAAATCAAGTCAATATCTTGAAAACTAAGCAAGTTATGACCAAAAAAGTCAGTAGTAGAACTGGTTACTTTTTTGGTCATAACTTGCTTAGTTTTCAAGATATTGACTTGATTTCTTTTGCGTTGTATAGATAAAGATATTGGCTTTAATTCAAAACTTTTTTTTTGCGGGTAGCGAGAAAAAAATTTTTTTTTCATTTTTTGAAAAAGCATAAGGGTGTACCCTTTGCATTTTTCAAAAAATGAAAAAAAAATTTTTTCTCGCTACCCGCAAAAAAAAAGTTTTGAATTAAAGCCAATATGTTTATCTATACAACGCAAAAGAAATCAAGTCAATATCTTGAAAACTAAGCAAGTTATGACCAAAAAAGTAACCAGTTCTACTACTGACTTTTTTGGTCATAACTTGCTTAGTTTTCAAGATATTGACTTGATTTCTTTTGCGTTGTATAGATAAACATATTGGCTTTAATTCAAAACTTTTTTTTGCGGGTAGCGAGAAAAAATTTTTTTTTAATTTTTTGAAAAATGCATAGGGTACCCCCTTATGCTTTTTCAAAAAATGAAAAAAAATTTTTTTTCTCGCTACCCGCAAAAAAAAAGTTTTGAATTAAAGCCAATATGTTTATCTATACAACGCAAAAGAAATCAAGTCAATATCTTGAAAACTAAGCAAGTTATGACCAAAAAAGTCAGTAGTAGAACTGGTTACTTTTTTGGTCATAACTTGCTTAGTTTTCAAGATATTGACTTGATTTCTTTTGCGTTGTATAGATAAAGATATTGGCTTTAATTCAAAACTTTTTTTTTGCGGGTAGCGAGAAAAAATTTTTTTTTCATTTTTTGAAAAATGCAAAGGGTACCCCCTTATGCTTTTTCAAAAAATGAAAAAAAAAATTTTTTCTCGCTACCCGCAAAAAAAAGTTTTGAATTAAAGCCAATATGTTTATCTATACAACGCAAAAGAAATCAAGTCAATATCTTGAAAACTAAGCAAGTTATGACCAAAAAAGTAACCAGTTCTACTACTGACTTTTTTGGTCATAACTTGCTTAGTTTTCAAGATATTGACTTGATTTCTTTTGCGTTGTATAGATAAAGATATTGGCTTTAATTCAAAACTTTTTTTTTGCGGGTAGCGAGAAAAAAATTTTTTTTCATTTTTTGAAAAATGCAAAGGGTACCCCCTTATGCTTTTTCAAAAAATGAAAAAAAAATTTTTTTCTCGCTACCCGCAAAAAAAAAGTTTTGAATTAAAGCCAATATCTTTATCTATACAACGCAAAAGAAATCAAGTCAATATCTTGAAAACTAAGCAAGTTATGACCAAAAAAGTAACCAGTTCTACTACTGACTTTTTTGGTCATAACTTGCTTAGTTTTCAAGATATTGACTTGATTTCTTTTGCGTTGTATAGATAAACATATTGGCTTTAATTCAAAACTTTTTTTTTGCGGGTAGCGAGAAAAAAATTTTTTTTTCATTTTTTGAAAAAGCATAAGGGGGTACCCTTTGCATTTTTCAAAAAATGAAAAAAAATTTTTTTCTCGCTACCCGCAAAAAAAAAAGTTTTGAATTAAAGCCAATATCTTTATCTATACAACGCAAAAGAAATCAAGTCAATATCTTGAAAACTAAGCAAGTTATGACCAAAAAAGTAACCAGTTCTACTACTGACTTTTTTGGTCATAACTTGCTTAGTTTTCAAGATATTGACTTGATTTCTTTTGCGTTGTATAGATAAAGATATTGGCTTTAATTCAAAACTTTTTTTTTGCGGGTAGCGAGAAAAAAATTTTTTTTCATTTTTTGAAAAAGCATAAGGGGGTACCCTTTGCATTTTTCAAAAAATTAAAAAAAAATTTTTTTCTCGCTACCCGCAAAAAAAAAGTTTTGAATTAAAGCCAATATGTTTATCTATACAACGCAAAAGAAATCAAGTCAATATCTTGAAAACTAAGCAAGTTATGACCAAAAAAGTAACCAGTTCTACTACTGACTTTTTTGGTCATAACTTGCTTAGTTTTCAAGATATTGACTTGATTTCTTTTGCGTTGTATAGATAAACATATTGGCTTTAATTCAAAACTTTTTTTTGCGGGTAGCGAGAAAAAAATTTTTTTTCATTTTTTGAAAAAGCATAAGGGGGTACCCTTTGCATTTTTCAAAAAATTAAAAAAAAAATTTTTCTCGCTACCCGCAAAAAAAAGTTTTGAATTAAAGCCAATATGTTTATCTATACAACGCAAAAGAAATCAAGTCAATATCTTGAAAACTAAGCAAGTTATGACCAAAAAAGTCAGTAGTAGAACTGGTTACTTTTTTGGTCATAACTTGCTTAGTTTTCAAGATATTGACTTGATTTCTTTTGCGTTGTATAGATAAACATATTGGCTTTAATTCAAAACTTTTTTTTTGCGGGTAGCGAGAAAAAATTTTTTTTTCATTTTTTGAAAAAGCATAAGGGGGTACCCTTTGCATTTTTCAAAAAATGAAAAAAAAATTTTTTTCTCGCTACCCGCAAAAAAAAAGTTTTGAATTAAAGCCAATATGTTTATCTATACAACGCAAAAGAAATCAAGTCAATATCTTGAAAACTAAGCAAGTTATGACCAAAAAAGTAACCAGTTCTACTACTGACTTTTTTGGTCATAACTTGCTTAGTTTTCAAGATATTGACTTGATTTCTTTTGCGTTGTATAGATAAACATATTGGCTTTAATTCAAAACTTTTTTTTTGCGGGTAGCGAGAAAAAATTTTTTTTTTCATTTTTTGAAAAATCATAAGGGGGTACCCTATGCATTTTTCAAAAAATGAAAAAAAATTTTTTTTCTCGCTACCCGCAAAAAAAAAGTTTTGAATTAAAGCCAATATCTTTATCTATACAACGCAAAAGAAATCAAGTCAATATCTTGAAAACTAAGCAAGTTATGACCAAAAAAGTCAGTAGTAGAACTGGTTACTTTTTTGGTCATAACTTGCTTAGTTTTCAAGATATTGACTTGATTTCTTTTGCGTTGTATAGATAAACATATTGGCTTTAATTCAAAACTTTTTTTTTGCGGGTAGCGAGAAAAAAAATTTTTTTTCATTTTTTGAAAAATGCAAAGGGTACCCCCTTATGCTTTTTCAAAAAATGAAAAAAAAATTTTTTTCTCGCTACCCGCAAAAAAAAAGTTTTGAATTAAAGCCAATATGTTTATCTATACAACGCAAAAGAAATCAAGTCAATATCTTGAAAACTAAGCAAGTTATGACCAAAAAAGTAACCAGTTCTACTACTGACTTTTTTGGTCATAACTTGCTTAGTTTTCAAGATATTGACTTGATTTCTTTTGCGTTGTATAGATAAACATATTGGCTTTAATTCAAAACTTTTTTTTTGCGGGTAGCGAGAAAAAAATTTTTTTTTCATTTTTTGAAAAAGCATAAGGGGGTACCGTATGCATTTTTCAAAAAATGAAAAAAAAATTTTTTTTCTCGCTACCCGCAAAAAAAAGTTTTGAATTAAAGCCAATATGTTTATCTATACAACGCAAAAGAAATCAAGTCAATATCTTGAAAACTAAGCAAGTTATGACCAAAAAAGTCAGTAGTAGAACTGGTTACTTTTTTGGTCATAACTTGCTTAGTTTTCAAGATATTGACTTGATTTCTTTTGCGTTGTATAGATAAACATATTGGCTTTAATTCAAAACTTTTTTTTTGCGGGTATCGAGAAAAATTTTTTTTTTTCATTTTTTGAAAAATGCAAAGGGTACCCCCTTATGCTTTTTCAAAAAATGAAAAAAAAATTTTTTTCTCGCTACCCGCAAAAAAAAGTTTTGAATTAAAGCCAATATGTTTATCTATACAACGCAAAAGAAATCAAGTCAATATCTTGAAAACTAAGCAAGTTATGACCAAAAAAGTAACCAGTTCTACTACTGACTTTTTTGGTCATAACTTGCTTAGTTTTCAAGATATTGACTTGATTTCTTTTGCGTTGTATAGATAAACATATTGGCTTTAATTCAAAACTTTTTTTTTGCGGGTAGCGAGAAAAAATTTTTTTTTTCATTTTTTGAAAAAGCATAAGGGGGTACCCTTTGCATTTTTCAAAAAATGAAAAAAAAATTTTTTTCTCGCTACCCGCAAAAAAAAAGTTTTGAATTAAAGCCAATATCTTTATCTATACAACGCAAAAGAAATCAAGTCAATATCTTGAAAACTAAGCAAGTTATGACCAAAAAAGTAACCAGTTCTACTACTGACTTTTTTGGTCATAACTTGCTTAGTTTTCAAGATATTGACTTGATTTCTTTTGCGTTGTATAGATAAAGATATTGGCTTTAATTCAAAACTTTTTTTTTTGCGGGTAGCGAGAAAAAAATTTTTTTTTCATTTTTTGAAAAATGCAAAGGGTACTACTGACTTTTTTGGTCATAACTTGCTTAGTTTTCAAGATATTGACTTGATTTCTTTTGCGTTGTATAGATAAACATATTGGCTTTAATTCAAAACTTTTTTTTTGCGGGTAGCGAGAAAAAAATTTTTTTTTCATTTTTTGAAAAATGCAAAGGGTACCCCCTTATGCTTTTTCAAAAAATGAAAAAAAAAATTTTTTTCTCGCTACCCGCAAAAAAAAGCTTTGAATTAAAGCCAATATCTTTATCTATACAACGCAAAAGAAATCAAGTCATTTTTTGAAAAATGCAAAGGGTACCCCCTTATGCTTTTTCAACAAATGAAAAAAAAATTTTTTTCTCGCTACCCGCAAAAAAAAAGTTTTGAATTAAAGCCAATATGTTTATCTATACAACGCAAAAGAAATCAAGTCAATATCTTGAAAACTAAGCAAGTTATGACCAAAAAAGTAACCAGTTCTACTACTGACTTTTTTGGTCATATCTTGCTTAGTTTTCAAGATATTGACTTGATTTCTTTTGCGTTGTATAGATAAACATATTGGCTTTAATTCAAAACTTTTTTTTTTGCGGGTAGCGAGAAAAAAAATTTTTTTTCATTTTTTGAAAAATGCAAAGGGTACCCCCTTATGCTTTTTCAAAAAATGAAAAAAAAAATTTTTTCTCGCTACCCGCAAAAAAAAAAATTTTGAATTAAAGCCAATATCTTTATCTATACAACGCAAAAGAAATCAAGTCAATATCTTGAAAACTAAGCAAGTTATGACCAAAAAAGTAACCAGTTCTACTACTGACTTTTTTGGTCATAACTTGCTTAGTTTTCAAGATATTGACTTGATTTCTTTTGCGTTGTATAGATAAACATATTGGCTTTAATTCAAAACTTTTTTTTTGCGGGTAGCGAGAAAAAAATTTTTTTTTAATTTTTTGAAAAATGCATAGGGTACCCCCTTATGCATAGGGTACCCCCTTATGCTTTTTCAAAAAATGAAAAAAAAATTTTTTTCTCGCTACCCGCAAAAAAAAAGTTTTGAATTAAAGCCAATATGTTTATCTATACAACGCAAAAGAAATCAAGTCAATATCTTGAAAACTAAGCAAGTTATGACCAAAAAAGTCAGTACTAGAACTGGTTACTTTTTTGGTCATAACTTGCTTAGTTTTCAAGATATTGACTTGATTTCTTTTGCGTTGTATAGATAAAGATATTGGCTTTAATTCAAAACTTTTTTTTGCGGGTAGCGAGAAAAAAAATTTGTTTTCATTTTTTGAAAAATGCAAAGGGTACCCCCTTATGCTTTTTCAAAAAATGAAAAAAAAAAATTTTTTCTCGCTACCCGCAAAAAAAAGTTTTGAATTAAAGCCAATATGTTTATCTATACAACGCAAAAGAAATCAAGTCAATATCTTGAAAACTAAGCAAGTTATGACCAAAAAAGTAACCAGTTCTACTACTGACTTTTTTGGTCATAACTTGCTTAGTTTTCAAGATATTGACTTGATTTCTTTTGCGTTGTATAGATAAACATATTGGCTTTAATTCAAAACTTTTTTTTGCGGGTAGCGAGAAAAAATTTTTTTTTTCATTTTTTGAAAAAGCATAAGGGGGTACCCTTTGCATTTTTCAAAAAATGAAAAAAAAATTTTTTTCTCGCTACCCGCAAAAAAAAAGTTTTGAATTAAAGCCAATATCTTTATCTATACAACGCAAAAGAAATCAAGTCAATATCTTGAAAACTAAGCAAGTTATGACCAAAAAAGTAACCAGTTCTACTACTGACTTTTTTGGTCATAACTTGCTTAGTTTTCAAGATATTGACTTGATTTCTTTTGCGTTGTATAGATAAAGATATTGGCTTTAATTCAAAACTTTTTTTTTGCGGGTAGCGAGAAAAAAATTTTTTTTTCATTTTTTGAAAAATGCAAAGGGTACTACTGACTTTTTTGGTCATAACTTGCTTAGTTTTCAAGATATTGACTTGATTTCTTTTGCGTTGTATAGATAAACATATTGGCTTTAATTCAAAACTTTTTTTTTGCGGGTAGCGAGAAAAAAATTTTTTTTTCATTTTTTGAAAAATGCAAAGGGTACCCCCTTATGCTTTTTCAAAAAATGAAAAAAAAAATTTTTTTCTCGCTACCCGCAAAAAAAAAGCTTTGAATTAAAGCCAATATCTTTATCTATACAACGCAAAAGAAATCAAGTCATTTTTTGAAAAATGCAAAGGGTACCCCCTTATGCTTTTTCAAAAAATGAAAAAAAAATTTTTTTCTCGCTACCCGCAAAAAAAAAGTTTTGAATTAAAGCCAATATGTTTATCTATACAACGCAAAAGAAATCAAGTCAATATCTTGAAAACTAAGCAAGTTATGACCAAAAAAGTAACCAGTTCTACTACTGACTTTTTTGGTCATATCTTGCTTAGTTTTCAAGATATTGACTTGATTTCTTTTGCGTTGTATAGATAAACATATTGGCTTTAATTCAAAACTTTTTTTTTGCGGGTAGCGAGAAAAAAAATTTTTTTTCATTTTTTGAAAAATGCAAAGGGTACCCCCTTATGCTTTTTCAAAAAATGAAAAAAAAAATTTTTTCTCGCTACCCGCAAAAAAAAAAATTTTGAATTAAAGCCAATATCTTTATCTATACAACGCAAAAGAAATCAAGTCAATATCTTGAAAACTAAGCAAGTTATGACCAAAAAAGTAACCAGTTCTACTACTGACTTTTTTGGTCATAACTTGCTTAGTTTTCAAGATATTGACTTGATTTCTTTTGCGTTGTATAGATAAACATATTGGCTTTAATTCAAAACTTTTTTTTTGCGGGTAGCGAGAAAAAAATTTTTTTTTAATTTTTTGAAAAATGCATAGGGTACCCCCTTATGCATAGGGTACCCCCTTATGCTTTTTCAAAAAATGAAAAAAAAATTTTTTTCTCGCTACCCGCAAAAAAAAAGTTTTGAATTAAAGCCAATATGTTTATCTATACAACGCAAAAGAAATCAAGTCAATATCTTGAAAACTAAGCAAGTTATGACCAAAAAAGTCAGTACTAGAACTGGTTACTTTTTTGGTCATAACTTGCTTAGTTTTCAAGATATTGACTTGATTTCTTTTGCGTTGTATAGATAAAGATATTGGCTTTAATTCAAAACTTTTTTTTTGCGGGTAGCGAGAAAAAAAATTTGTTTTCATTTTTTGAAAAAGCATAAGGGGGTACCCTATGCATTTTTCAAAAAATTAAAAAAAAATTTTTTTTCTCGCTACCCGCAAAAAAAAGTTTTGAATTAAAGCCAATATGTTTATCTATACAACGCAAAAGAAATCAAGTCAATATCTTGAAAACTAAGCAAGTTATGACCAAAAAAGTCAGTAGTAGAACTGGTTACTTTTTTGGTCATAACTTGCTTAGTTTTCAAGATATTGACTTGATTTCTTTTGCGTTGTATAGATAAACATATTGGCTTTAATTCAAAACTTTTTTTTGCGGGTAGCGAGAAAAAAATTTTTTTTTCATTTTTTGAAAAATGCAAAGGGTACCCCCTTATGCTTTTTCAAAAAATGAAAAAAAATTTTTTTTCTCGCTACCCGCAAAAAAAAGTTTTGAATTAAAGCCAATATGTTTATCTATACAACGCAAAAGAAATCAAGTCAATATCTTGAAAACTAAGCAAGTTATGACCAAAAAAGTAACCAGTTCTACTACTGACTTTTTTGGTCATAACTTGCTTAGTTTTCAAGATATTGACTTGATTTCTTTTGCGTTGTATAGATAAACATATTGGCTTTAATTCAAAACTTTTTTTTTGCGGGTAGCGAGAAAAAATTTTTTTTTTAATTTTTTGAAAAATGCAAAGGGTACCCCCTTATGCTTTTTTAAAAAATGAAAAAAATTTTTTTTCTCGCTACCCGCAAAAAAAAGTTTTGAATTAAAGCCAATATGTTTATCTATACAACGCAAAAGAAATCAAGTCAATATCTTGAAAACTAAGCAAGTTATGACCAAAAAAGTCAGTAGTAGAACTGGTTACTTTTTTGGTCATAACTTGCTTAGTTTTCAAGATATTGACTTGATTTCTTTTGCGTTGTATAGATAAACATATTGGCTTTAATTCAAAACTTTTTTTTTGCGGGTAGCGAGAAAAAAAATTTTTTTTAATTTTTTGAAAAATGCAAAGGGTACCCCCTTGCTTAGTTTTCAAGATATTGACTTGATTTCTTTTGCGTTGTATAGATAAAGATATTGGCTTTAATTCAAAACTTTTTTTTTGCGGGTAGCGAGAAAAAAATTTTTTTTTCATTTTTTGAAAGAGCATAAGGGGGTACCCTTTGCATTTTTCAAAAAATGAAAAAAAAATTTTTTCTCGCTACCCGCAAAAAAAAAGTTTTGAATTAAAGCCAATATCTTTATCTATACAACGCAAAAGAAATCAAGTCAATATCTTGAAAACTAAGCAAGTTATGACCAAAAAAGTAACCAGTTCTACTACTGACTTTTTTGGTCATAACTTGCTTAGTTTTCAAGATATTGACTTGATTTCTTTTGCGTTGTATAGATAAAGATATTGGCTTTAATTCAAAACTTTTTTTTTGCGGGTAGCGAGAAAAAAAATTTTTTTTTAATTTTTTGAAAAATGCATAGGGTACCCCCTTATGCTTTTTCAAAAAATGAAAACAAATTTTTTTTCTCGCTACCCGCAAAAAAAAAGTTTTGAATTAAAGCCAATATCTTTATCTATACAACGCAAAAGAAATCAAGTCAATATCTTGAAAACTAAGCAAGTTATGACCAAAAAAGTAACCAGTTCTAGTACTGACTTTTTTGGTCATAACTTGCTTAGTTTTCAAGATATTGACTTGATTTCTTTTGCGTTGTATAGATAAACATATTGGCTTTAATTCAAAACTTTTTTTTTGCGGGTAGCGAGAAAAAAAATTTTTTTTCATTTTTTGAAAAAGCATAAGGGGGTACCCTATACATTTTTCAAAAAATTAAAAAAAAATTTTTTTCTCGCTACCCGCAAAAAAAAAGTTTTGAATTAAAGCCAATATGTTTATCTATACAACGCAAAAGAAATCAAGTCAATATCTTGAAAACTAAGCAAGTTATGACCAAAAAAGTCAGTAGTAGAACTGGTTACTTTTTTGGTCATAACTTGCTTAGTTTTCAAGATATTGACTTGATTTCTTTTGCGTTGTATAGATAAACATATTGGCTTTAATTCAAAACTTTTTTTTTGCGGGTAGCGAGAAAAAAATTTTTTTTTCATTTTTTGAAAAAGCATAAGGGGGTACCCTTTGCATTTTTCAAAAAATGACTTGATTTCTTTTGCGTTGTATAGATAAAGATATTGGCTTTAATTCAAAACTTTTTTTTTGCGGGTAGCGAGAAAAAATTTTTTATTTCATTTTTTGAAAAAGCATAAGGGGGTACCCTTTGCATTTTTCAAAAAATGAAAAAAAAATTTTTTTCTCGCTACCCGCAAAAAAAAAGTTTTGAATTAAAGCCAATATCTTTATCTATACAACGCAAAAGAAATCAAGTCAATATCTTGAAAACTATTGGAAAAAATAAAACTCTTTTTCCCAGTTATAATTTTTGAAGAAGTGAAAAATACAAACTTATTTATTGAAGACTAAAACAAAGAATGAATGATTGAAAATCTTATAAAATCAAATTATGAAAACTTAACTATAGCAAGTGTTTTTTAAATAAAGAAAGTGTTACCAGGCAATTATAATAATATTAAGTGTTGCCATTTCACACTCCCTCTCAACACTTTATAAAAATTTAATTTATTAATATAATCCCATAGTTCTACAAAATGTTAAATGTTTGACTTTACAGAGATTTTTGGTAAATATATCAGATAGCATTTCCTCAGTAGGAATATAACCAATGTCGATCAAGCCTTTGGAATAAATGTCTCGAACGTGATGGTACTTCAGATCTATATGTTTACTTCTGGAATGGTATGTTGCATTTCTTACTAGGCACTGTGCACTGAGATTATCACCATATAAATGTAAAGGTTTACTTTCTTTAAAGCCTAATTCTTCAAGTAAATTCCTTATATAAATCGCCTCTTTAGCTGCTGAAGATAAAGCAATATATTCCGCTTCCGTGCTACTTAAGGCAACTACGTTCTGCTTTTTGGCCTCCCAGGAGAAAACACAATTAGCTTTTACAAAAGCAAAGCCTGAATATGACTTTCTGTTAGTAGCATCACTACCCCAATCTGCGTCTGCATACCCGACTGTTGATTTACCGGTTTTATTAAAATTGAGTTTGAAGTCAATTGTCTTTTTGAGGTATCGCAGCACGTGCTTTACGGCTGACAAATGTTCAACATGTGGATCTGTATTACACTGGGCAAGCTCACTCACTGAATGCAGGATATCTGGTCGCGTTGAAATTGCAAGATACATCAATGCTCCAATTGCTGATTGATAATCCTTAGAATCTACTTTTCTACAGTCGCTAATATTGCATTTCACCTGGAATCCAACTTCAAGTGGGATTGAAACCTCTTTACAGTCTTGCATTCCGAAATCTTTTAATAATTTTTGTATATATTGCCGCTGGCATACCTTAATTGAACCAGTTTCACCGATGCGATCAAATTCCATTCCCAGAAAGTGGTGAAGCTGACCTCCATCTTTGACATCAAATTCTTTGGCTATTGCTTCTTTAATACTATTAAGTTCTACCTTTGATGAACTAGCAATAATAAGATCATCTACGTATATCGCAATGATGTTGAACATATTATCATGATTTTTAGTATACATACACTGTTCATTAGTGCATTTCTTGAATCCAATTTTAATTAATGCATTATCTAACTTCATGTTCCATGCACGCCCACTTTGTTTTAATCCATATATCGATTTCTTCAGTTTTAAAACTTTATCTGGATGACGCGTATCTTTAAAACCTTCTGGTTGTGTCATATACACTTCATCATCTAAATCTGCATTCAAATAAGCAGTCGAAACATCCATCTGATGCATGTATAGCTCGTGTTCTACAGCTAAAGCAACTAGTAGTCTTATATCAGCATACCTCACAACTGGTGAAAAGGTTTCCATATAATTTATTCCATATTTCTGGCCAAAACCTTTTGCAACCAGTCTAGCCTTAAAAGTCTCAACGTTTCCATTTTTATCTTGTTTCACAGCAAAAACCCATTTACAGCCTATAGCACTTTGCCCTATAGGTAATTCTTTTAACTCCCACGTATTATTTTTTATTAGAGATGCATATTCTTTCTGCATTGCAGATTTCCACAAACTACCATTTGATCCATTCAATGCCTCGTCAACACTGCTAGGGATAGCTACATTAATTAAATTTACTGTATTATATACTTTTCTTGGGCGGCCTACTAAGCCGGTTCTGACTAGTTTGGGACGACCTGGACCAATTTTTTGCTGTGTTTCTTGATTCCTAATGTGAGTGTTATCTTCTAAGTGTTCTTCTTCAAAGTGAATGTCTGAACTGTTACTATTTTCTTCTATTTTTGCTGTGTTATTAGATTTAAAACATATTTCTTGTGTTTCTACATTGTTGTCATTATCAGATACGTTTATATTTAAAAAATCACCAAAAGATGTAGTACTAGGGATATTTTGTTTTTCTTCTTCACAGTAGTACTTGCCATCTATGAAAATTACATCACGACTTACATAGACTTTTCTCAAATTAGGTTCATACAGCCTGTATGCTTTTGCCTGTTCACTATATCCGATCATAATCATTTCCTTACCTTTAGGTAAAAACTTTTGATTATGTGTCTTGTCTAACACAATGGCCTTCGTACCAAATACCTTTAAATGTCCTACTGACGGTTTAAATCCATACCAAAATTCGAATGGCGTCTTATTCACTAACACTTTTGTTATTGTTCTGTTTCGTAAGTACACTGAGGTTAATATTGCCTCAGCCCAAAATTTCTCTTCCATTTTGGCTTCTAATAGCATACTGCGCGACATCTCTACGAGCGTCCTATTAGCCCTCTCGGCCACACCATTTTGTTGTGGGGTGTAAGGTACCGTGAGCTGTCTTCTTATACCATTATCTGTTAAATACTTATTAAATTCATTGTTTACATATTCTCGTCCATTATCAGTTCTTAGGCATTTTATATGACAACCAGTTTGCTTTTCAGCAAGTGCTTTATATTCTTTAAAAGCATTGAAGACTTGGTCTTTAGTTTTAAGGAAAAACACAACGGTAAAACGAGATTTATCGTCAATAAATGTTGCAAAATATCTGGATCCAGCAATAGATGGTGTATTTACTGGTCCACAAATATCACTATGAACGATTTCTAGCAATGATTTACATCGAAATTGCGATCTTTCAAAGGGTTTGACAGTTATTTTAGCCTTGGAACATGTTTCACATGCAAGTTTCCTGTGGTAATCTTTTATTTTAAATCCTTTTACCACGTTCTTTTTCGACATCTCCTTTAAACACTCAAAATTCACATGACCATATTTGAGATGCCAACTCATAAAATTATTTTGCAACTCTACACTTAAACATTTGTTTTGCTTAGTTTCATATATAAATATGCCATTATTGTTAAATGCTTTTAATATTAAGTTATTATCTTTATCTTTCATATGCAAAAAATTTTCTTTGCATGTAACAATTGCTCCATTATCAATCATTTTACTTATAGAGATAAAATTTCCTTTGAGCTCTGGCACATGCAAAACATTTTTGAGATTTATTCTACAATGTTTTTCATTAATTATTACATTACCTCGCCCAATTGCTTTTAAGCAGTTGTTGTTTGGTAGATAAACATGTTCATTGCACTCTTCGTATTTTTCGAACAAATTATAGTCACAGCAAAAATGGGACGAAGCTCCACTATCTACGCACCATTGTACAATATTATTGTTGTTTGTTGATTTTATGGTTGCTAATGATACAAAACCATTAAATTCATTTCTCTTTTCATGCTTCTCGAATTTATCTTTATTTCTACATTTTGCTGCAAAATGACCTCTGCGCCCGCAGTTATAACATTTTTTATCATTGGCACTGTTATGATTCTTGTTGCGCTCATTATTATATTGTTGTTTCTTCTCTCTGTGTTGTTGATAACCTCTATTTGAACGCATAATATTCAAAACTTCAGAATTATTGTTATCTGCATTAGTTTCTTTTTGACGTGCGCCTTCTTCTAATAATTTTACTTTTAATGACGATAGGTTAGGTAACGAATCTCTAGATTCCATTGCGATAACAAATCCCTCATAAGCCTTTGGTAAGCTGGACAATAGTAATATAACAAGAATTTCATCTGGAACTATAACTTCTATTTCTGATAATTGGTCTATTAAAATTGAAAAATGGTTTATGTGGTCATTCATATTAACACTCTCTTGCATTGATAAATACAGCAACTTTTTAAATAACATAATTTTCCTCGCAGGCCCTTTTGGCTGATGTATTTCTTTTAACTTTTGCCATGCTTCTGACGACGATATACAGTTTTTAATATGGTTAACTTGGTTGGCGTTCACGGACAATAAAATCGAAGCTAAGGCCTTTTCATTTCTCGTTTCATACAAAGCAAATGATGGCGATGCGATATCTTCTGGTTTCACTTCACGGCCACTGACTACGCTCCATAAATCGGAGTGTACCAATATACTTTTCATTTGAATGTTCCATACTGAGTAATTGGAATCATCCAATTTATCGATTTGGAATAATGATGACATGGCAACAAATTAAACTCCCTCTCAATTGGCAGGATAATAATAAATGCGACAAACGTTCCAAAGTATTAAATCGCGACACACGCTTATTTATTTAATTAAATTTGATTATTCTATTCGCACGCCTGGGCCCATAACCTATTGGAAAAAATAAAACTCTTTTTCCCAGTTATAATTTTTGAAGAAGTGAAAAATACAAACTTATTTATTGAAGACTAAAACAAAGAATGAATGATTGAAAATCTTATAAAATCAAATTATGAAAACTTAACTATAGCAAGTGTTTTTTAAATAAAGAAAGTGTTACCAGGCAATTATAATAATATTAAGTGTTGCCATTTCACAAAAACTAAGCAAGTTATGACCAAAAAAGTCAGTAGTACCCTTTGCATTTTTCAAAAAATTAAAAAAAAAATTTTTTCTCGCTACCCGCAAAAAAAAAGTTTTGAATTAAAGCCAATATCTTTATCTATACAACGCAAAAGAAATCAAGTCAATATCTTGAAAACTAAGCAAGTTATGACCAAAAAAGTCAGTAGTAGAACTGGTTACTTTTTTGGTCATAACTTGCTTAGTTTTCAAGATATTGACTTGATTTCTTTTGCGTTGTATAGATAAAGATATTGGCTTTAATTCAAAACTTTTTTTTGCGGGTAGCGAGAAAAAAATTTTTTTTTCATTTTTTGAAAAATGCAAAGGGTACCCCCTTATGCTTTTTCAAAAAATGAAAAAAAATTTTTTTTCTCGCTACCCGCAAAAAAAAAGTTTTGAATTAAAGCCAATATCTTTATCTATACAACGCAAAAGAAATCAAGTCAATATCTTGAAAACTAAGCAAGTTATGACCAAAAAAGTCAGTAGTAGAACTGGTTACTTTTTTGGTCATAACTTGCTTAGTTTTCAAGATATTGACTTGATTTCTTTTGCGTTGTATAGATAAACATATTGGCTTTAATTCAAAACTTTTTTTTTGCGGGTAGCGAGAAAAAAATTTTTTTTTAATTTTTTGAAAAAGCATAAGGGGGTACCCTTTGCATTTTTCAAAAAATGAAAAAAAAATTTTTTTCTCGCTACCCGCAAAAAAAAAGTTTTGAATTAAAGCCAATATGTTTATCTATACAACGCAAAAGAAATCAAGTCAATATCTTGAAAACTAAGCAAGTTATGACCAAAAAAGTCAGTAGTAGAACTGGTTACTTTTTTGCTCATAACTTGCTTAGTTTTCAAGATATTGACTTGATTTCTTTTGCGTTGTATAGATAAACATATTGGCTTTAATTCAAAACTTTTTTTTTGCGGGTAGCGAGAAAAAAATTTTTTTTTCATTTTTTGAAAAAGCATAAGGGGGTACCCTTTGCATTTTTCAAAAAATGAAAAAAAATTTTTTTTCTCGCTACCCGCAAAAAAAAAGTTTTGAATTAAAGCCAATATGTTTATCTATACAACGCAAAAGAAATCAAGTCAATATCTTGAAAACTAAGCAAGTTATGACCAAAAAAGTAACCAGTTCTACTACTGACTTTTTTGGTCATAACTTGCTTAGTTTTCAAGATATTGACTTGATTTCTTTTGCGTTGTATAGATAAAGATATTGGCTTTAATTCAAAACTTTTTTTTTGCGGGTAGCGAGAAAAAATTTTTTTTTTCATTTTTTGAAAAATGCATAGGGTACCCCCTCATGCTTTTTCAAAAAATGAAAAAAAATTTTTTTTCTCGCTACCCGCAAAAAAAAAGTTTTGAATTAAAGCCAATATCTTTATCTATACAACGCAAAAGAAATCAAGTCAATATCTTGAAAACTAAGCAAGTTATGACCAAAAAAGTAACCAGTTCTACTACTGACTTTTTTGGTCATAACTTGCTTAGTTTTCAAGATATTCACTTGATTTCTTTTGCGTTGTATAGATAAACATATTGGCTTTAATTCAAAATTTTTTTTTTTGCGGGTAGCGAGAAAAAAATTTTTTTTTCATTTTTTGAAAAATGCAAAGGGTACCCCCTTATGCTTTTTCAAAAAATGAAAAAAAAATTTTTTTCTCGCTACCCGCAAAAAAAAAGCTTTGAATTAAAGCCAATATCTTTATCTATACAACGCAAAAGAAATCAAGTCATTTTTTGAAAAATGCAAAGGGTACCCCCTTATGCTTTTTCAAAAAATGAAAAAAAAATTTTTTTCTCGCTACCCGCAAAAAAAAAGTTTTGAATTAAAGCCAATATGTTTATCTATACAACGCAAAAGAAATCAAGTCAATATCTTGAAAACTAAGCAAGTTATGACCAAAAAAGTAACCAGTTCTACTACTGACTTTTTTGGTCATATCTTGCTTAGTTTTCAAGATATTGACTTGATTTCTTTTGCGTTGTATAGATAAACATATTGGCTTTAATTCAAAACTTTTTTTTTGCGGGTAGCGAGAAAAAAAATTTTTTTTCATTTTTTGAAAAATGCAAAGGGTACCCCCTTATGCTTTTTCAAAAAATGAAAAAAAAAATTTTTTCTCGCTACCCGCAAAAAAAAAAATTTTGAATTAAAGCCAATATCTTTATCTATACAACGCAAAAGGAATCAAGTCAATATCTTGAAAACTAAGCAAGTTATGACCAAAAAAGTAACCAGTTCTACTACTGACTTTTTTGGTCATAACTTGCTTAGTTTTCAAGATATTGACTTGATTTCTTTTGCGTTGTATAGATAAACATATTGGCTTTAATTCAAAACTTTTTTTTTGCGGGTAGCGAGAAAAAAATTTTTTTTTAATTTTTTGAAAAATGCATAGGGTACCCCCTTATGCATAGGGTACCCCCTTATGCTTTTTCAAAAAATGAAAAAAAAATTTTTTTCTCGCTACCCGCAAAAAAAAGTTTTGAATTAAAGCCAATATGTTTATCTATACAACGCAAAAGAAATCAAGTCAATATCTTGAAAACTAAGCAAGTTATGACCAAAAAAGTCAGTACTAGAACTGGTTACTTTTTTGGTCATAACTTGCTTAGTTTTCAAGATATTGACTTGATTTCTTTTGCGTTGTATAGATAAAGATATTGGCTTTAATTCAAAACTTTTTTTTTGCGGGTAGCGAGAAAAAAAATTTGTTTTCATTTTTTGAAAAATGCAAAGGGTACCCCCTTATGCTTTTTCAAAAAATGAAAAAAAAATTTTTTTCTCGCTACCCGCAAAAAAAAGTTTTGAATTAAAGCCAATATGTTTATCTATACAACGCAAAAGAAATCAAGTCAATATCTTGAAAACTAAGCAAGTTATGACCAAAAAAGTAACCAGTTCTACTACTGACTTTTTTGGTCATAACTTGCTTAGTTTTCAAGATATTGACTTGATTTCTTTTGCGTTGTATAGATAAACATATTGGCTTTAATTCAAAACTTTTTTTTGCGGGTAGCGAGAAAAAATTTTTTTTTTCATTTTTTGAAAAAGCATAAGGGGGTACCCTTTGCATTTTTCAAAAAATGAAAAAAAAATTTTTTTCTCGCTACCCGCAAAAAAAAAGTTTTGAATTAAAGCCAATATCTTTATCTATACAACGCAAAAGAAATCAAGTCAATATCTTGAAAACTAAGCAAGTTATGACCAAAAAAGTAACCAGTTCTACTACTGACTTTTTTGGTCATAACTTGCTTAGTTTTCAAGATATTGACTTGATTTCTTTTGCGTTGTATAGATAAAGATATTGGCTTTAATTCAAAACTTTTTTTTTTGCGGGTAGCGAGAAAAAAATTTTTTTTTCATTTTTTGAAAAATGCAAAGGGTACTACTGACTTTTTTGGTCATAACTTGCTTAGTTTTCAAGATATTGACTTGATTTCTTTTGCGTTGTATAGATAAACATATTGGCTTTAATTCAAAACTTTTTTTTTGCGGGTAGCGAGAAAAAAATTTTTTTTTTCATTTTTTGAAAAATGCAAAGGGTACCCCCTTATGCTTTTTCAAAAAATGAAAAAAAAAATTTTTTTCTCGCTACCCGCAAAAAAAAAGCTTTGAATTAAAGCCAATATCTTTATCTATACAACGCAAAAGAAATCAAGTCATTTTTTGAAAAATGCAAAGGGTACCCCCTTATGCTTTTTCAAAAAATGAAAAAAAAATTTTTTTCTCGCTACCCGCAAAAAAAAAGTTTTGAATTAAAGCCAATATGTTTATCTATACAACGCAAAAGAAATCAAGTCAATATCTTGAAAACTAAGCAAGTTATGACCAAAAAAGTAACCAGTTCTACTACTGACTTTTTTGGTCATATCTTGCTTAGTTTTCAAGATATTGACTTGATTTCTTTTGCGTTGTATAGATAAACATATTGGCTTTAATTCAAAACTTTTTTTTTGCGGGTAGCGAGAAAAAAAATTTTTTTTCATTTTTTGAAAAATGCAAAGGGTACCCCCTTATGCTTTTTCAAAAAATGAAAAAAAAAATTTTTTCTCGCTACCCGCAAAAAAAAAAATTTTGAATTAAAGCCAATATCTTTATCTATACAACGCAAAAGAAATCAAGTCAATATCTTGAAAACTAAGCAAGTTATGACCAAAAAAGTAACCAGTTCTACTACTGACTTTTTTGGTCATAACTTGCTTAGTTTTCAAGATATTGACTTGATTTCTTTTGCGTTGTATAGATAAACATATTGGCTTTAATTCAAAACTTTTTTTTTGCGGGTAGCGAGAAAAAAATTTTTTTTTAATTTTTTGAAAAATGCATAGGGTACCCCCTTATGCATAGGGTACCCCCTTATGCTTTTTCAAAAAATGAAAAAAAAATTTTTTTCTCGCTACCCGCAAAAAAAAAGTTTTGAATTAAAGCCAATATGTTTATCTATACAACGCAAAAGAAATCAAGTCAATATCTTGAAAACTAAGCAAGTTATGACCAAAAAAGTCAGTACTAGAACTGGTTACTTTTTTGGTCATAACTTGCTTAGTTTTCAAGATATTGACTTGATTTCTTTTGCGTTGTATAGATAAAGATATTGGCTTTAATTCAAAACTTTTTTTTTGCGAGTAGCGAGAAAAAAAATTTGTTTTCATTTTTTGAAAAAGCATAAGGGGGTACCCTATGCATTTTTCAAAAAATTAAAAAAAAATTTTTTTTCTCGCTACCCGCAAAAAAAAGTTTTGAATTAAAGCCAATATGTTTATCTATACAACGCAAAAGAAATCAAGTCAATATCTTGAAAACTAAGCAAGTTATGACCAAAAAAGTCAGTAGTAGAACTGGTTACTTTTTTGGTCATAACTTGCTTAGTTTTCAAGATATTGACTTGATTTCTTTTGCGTTGTATAGATAAACATATTGGCTTTAATTCAAAACTTTTTTTTGCGGGTAGCGAGAAAAAAATTTTTTTTTCATTTTTTGAAAAATGCAAAGGGTACCCCCTTATGCTTTTTCAAAAAATGAAAAAAAATTTTTTTTCTCGCTACCCGCAAAAAAAAGTTTTGAATTAAAGCCAATATGTTTATCTATACAACGCAAAAGAAATCAAGTCAATATCTTGAAAACTAAGCAAGTTATGACCAAAAAAGTAACCAGTTCTACTACTGACTTTTTTGGTCATAACTTGCTTAGTTTTCAAGATATTGACTTGATTTCTTTTGCGTTGTATAGATAAACATATTGGCTTTAATTCAAAACTTTTTTTTTGCGGGTAGCGAGAAAAAATTTTTTTTTTAATTTTTTGAAAAATGCAAAGGGTACCCCCTTATGCTTTTTTAAAAAATGAAAAAAAATTTTTTTCTCGCTACCCGCAAAAAAAAGTTTTGAATTAAAGCCAATATGTTTATCTATACAACGCAAAAGAAATCAAGTCAATATCTTGAAAACTAAGCAAGTTATGACCAAAAAAGTCAGTAGTAGAACTGGTTACTTTTTTGGTCATAACTTGCTTAGTTTTCAAGATATTGACTTGATTTCTTTTGCGTTGTATAGATAAACATATTGGCTTTAATTCAAAACTTTTTTTTTGCGGGTAGCGAGAAAAAAATTTTTTTTTAATTTTTTGAAAAATGCAAAGGGTACCCCCTTGCTTAGTTTTCAAGATATTGACTTGATTTCTTTTGCGTTGTATAGATAAAGATATTGGCTTTAATTCAAAACTTTTTTTTTGCGGGTAGCGAGAAAAAAATTTTTTTTTCATTTTTTGAAAGAGCATAAGGGGGTACCCTTTGCATTTTTCAAAAAATGAAAAAAAAATTTTTTCTCGCTACCCGCAAAAAAAAAGTTTTGAATTAAAGCCAATATCTTTATCTATACAACGCAAAAGAAATCAAGTCAATATCTTGAAAACTAAGCAAGTTATGACCAAAAAAGTAACCAGTTCTACTACTGACTTTTTTGGTCATAACTTGCTTAGTTTTCAAGATATTGACTTGATTTCTTTTGCGTTGTATAGATAAAGATATTGGCTTTAATTCAAAACTTTTTTTTTGCGGGTAGCGAGAAAAAAATTTTTTTTTTAATTTTTTGAAAAATGCATAGGGTACCCCCTTATGCTTTTTCAAAAAATGAAAACAAATTTTTTTTCTCGCTACCCGCAAAAAAAAAGTTTTGAATTAAAGCCAATATCTTTATCTATACAACGCAAAAGAAATCAAGTCAATATCTTGAAAACTAAGCAAGTTATGACCAAAAAAGTAACCAGTTCTAGTACTGACTTTTTTGGTCATAACTTGCTTAGTTTTCAAGATATTGACTTGATTTCTTTTGCGTTGTATAGATAAAGATATTGGCTTTAATTCAAAACTTTTTTTTTGCGGGTAGCGAGAAAAAAAATTTTTTTTCATTTTTTGAAAAAGCATAAGGGGGTACCCTATACATTTTTCAAAAAATTAAAAAAAAATTTTTTTCTCGCTACCCGCAAAAAAAAAGTTTTGAATTAAAGCCAATATGTTTATCTATACAACGCAAAAGAAATCAAGTCAATATCTTGAAAACTAAGCAAGTTATGACCAAAAAAGTCAGTAGTAGAACTGGTTACTTTTTTGGTCATAACTTGCTTAGTTTTCAAGATATTGACTTGATTTCTTTTGCGTTGTATAGATAAACATATTGGCTTTAATTCAAAACTTTTTTTTTGCGGGTAGCGAGAAAAAAATTTTTTTTTCATTTTTTGAAAAAGCATAAGGGGGTACCCTTTGCATTTTTCAAAAAATGACTTGATTTCTTTTGCGTTGTATAGATAAAGATATTGGCTTTAATTCAAAACTTTTTTTTTGCGGGTAGCGAGAAAAAATTTTTTATTTCATTTTTTGAAAAAGCATAAGGGGGTACCCTTTGCATTTTTCAAAAAATGAAAAAAAAATTTTTTTCTCGCTACCCGCAAAAAAAAAGTTTTGAATTAAAGCCAATATCTTTATCTATACAACGCAAAAGAAATCAAGTCAATATCTTGAAAACTAAGCAAGTTATGACCAAAAAAGTCAGTAGTACCCTTTGCATTTTTCAAAAAATTAAAAAAAAAATTTTTTCTCGCTACCCGCAAAAAAAAAGTTTTGAATTAAAGCCAATATCTTTATCTATACAACGCAAAAGAAATCAAGTCAATATCTTGAAAACTAAGCAAGTTATGACCAAAAAAGTCAGTAGTAGAACTGGTTACTTTTTTGGTCATAACTTGCTTAGTTTTCAAGATATTGACTTGATTTCTTTTGCGTTGTATAGATAAAGATATTGGCTTTAATTCAAAACTTTTTTTTGCGGGTAGCGAGAAAAAAATTTTTTTTTCATTTTTTGAAAAATGCAAAGGGTACCCCCTTATGCTTTTTCAAAAAATGAAAAAAAATTTTTTTTCTCGCTACCCGCAAAAAAAAAGTTTTGAATTAAAGCCAATATCTTTATCTATACAACGCAAAAGAAATCAAGTCAATATCTTGAAAACTAAGCAAGTTATGACCAAAAAAGTCAGTAGTAGAACTGGTTACTTTTTTGGTCATAACTTGCTTAGTTTTCAAGATATTGACTTGATTTCTTTTGCGTTGTATAGATAAACATATTGGCTTTAATTCAAAACTTTTTTTTTGCGGGTAGCGAGAAAAAAATTTTTTTTTAATTTTTTGAAAAAGCATAAGGGGGTACCCTTTGCATTTTTCAAAAAATGAAAAAAAAATTTTTTTCTCGCTACCCGCAAAAAAAAAGTTTTGAATTAAAGCCAATATGTTTATCTATACAACGCAAAAGAAATCAAGTCAATATCTTGAAAACTAAGCAAGTTATGACCAAAAAAGTCAGTAGTAGAACTGGTTACTTTTTTGCTCATAACTTGCTTAGTTTTCAAGATATTGACTTGATTTCTTTTGCGTTGTATAGATAAACATATTGGCTTTAATTCAAAACTTTTTTTTTGCGGGTAGCGAGAAAAAAATTTTTTTTTCATTTTTTGAAAAAGCATAAGGGGGTACCCTTTGCATTTTTCAAAAAATGAAAAAAAATTTTTTTTCTCGCTACCCGCAAAAAAAAAGTTTTGAATTAAAGCCAATATGTTTATCTATACAACGCAAAAGAAATCAAGTCAATATCTTGAAAACTAAGCAAGTTATGACCAAAAAAGTAACCAGTTCTACTACTGACTTTTTTGGTCATAACTTGCTTAGTTTTCAAGATATTGACTTGATTTCTTTTGCGTTGTATAGATAAAGATATTGGCTTTAATTCAAAACTTTTTTTTTGCGGGTAGCGAGAAAAAAATTTTTTTTTCATTTTTTGAAAAATGCATAGGGTACCCCCTCATGCTTTTTCAAAAAATGAAAAAAAATTTTTTTTCTCGCTACCCGCAAAAAAAAAGTTTTGAATTAAAGCCAATATCTTTATCTATACAACGCAAAAGAAATCAAGTCAATATCTTGAAAACTAAGCAAGTTATGACCAAAAAAGTAACCAGTTCTACTACTGACTTTTTTGGTCATAACTTGCTTAGTTTTCAAGATATTCACTTGATTTCTTTTGCGTTGTATAGATAAACATATTGGCTTTAATTCAAAACTTTTTTTTTGCGGGTAGCGAGAAAAAAATTTTTTTTTCATTTTTTGAAAAATGCAAAGGGTACCCCCTTATGCTTTTTCAAAAAATGAAAAAAAAATTTTTTCTCGCTACCCGCAAAAAAAAAGTTTTGAATTAAAGCCAATATGTTTATCTATACAACGCAAAAGAAATCAAGTCAATATCTTAAAAACTAAGCAAGTTATGACCAAAAAAGTAACCAGTTCTACTACTGACTTTTTTGGTCATAACTTGCTTAGTTTTCAAGATATTGACTTGATTTCTTTTGCGTTGTATAGATAAAGATATTGGCTTTAATTCAAAACTTTTTTTTTGCGGGTAGCGAGAAAAAAAATTTTTTTTCATTTTTTGAAAAATGCAAAGGGTACCCCCTTATGCTTTTTCAAAAAATGAAAACAAATTTTTTTTCTCGCTACCCGCAAAAAAAAAGTTTTGAATTAAAGCCAATATCTTTATCTATACAACGCAAAAGAAATCAAGTCAATATCTTGAAAACTAAGCAAGTTATGACCAAAAAAGTCAGTAGTAGAACTGGTTACTTTTTTGGTCATAACTTGCTTAGTTTTCAAGATATTGACTTGATTTCTTTTGCGTTGTATAGATAAACATATTGGCTTTAATTCAAAACTTTTTTTTTTGCGGGTAGCGAGAAAAAAAATTTTTTTTAATTTTTTGAAAAATGCAAAGGGTACCCCCTTATGCTTTTTCAAAAAATGAAAAAAAAAATTTTTTCTCGCTACCCTCAAAAAAAAGTTTTGAATTAAAGCCAATATCTTTATCTATACAACGCAAAAGAAATCAAGTCAATATCTTGAAAACTAAGCAAGTTATGACCAAAAAAGTCAGTAGTAGAACTGGTTACTTTTTTGGTCATAACTTGCTTAGTTTTCAAGATATTGACTTGATTTCTTTTGCGTTGTATAGATAAACATATTGGCTTTAATTCAAAACTTTTTTTTTGCGGGTAGCGAGAAAAAAATTTTTTTTTAATTTTTTGAAAAAGCATAAGGGGGTACCCTTTGCATTTTTCAAAAAATGAAAAAAAATTTTTTTCTCGCTACCCGCAAAAAAAAAGTTTTGAATTAAAGCCAATATGTTTATCTATACAACGCAAAAGAAATCAAGTCAATATCTTGAAAACTAAGCAAGTTATGACCAAAAAAGTCAGTAGTAGAACTGGTTACTTTTTTGCTCATAACTTGCTTAGTTTTCAAGATATTGACTTGATTTCTTTTGCGTTGTATAGATAAACATATTGGCTTTAATTCAAAACTTTTTTTTTGCGGGTAGCGAGAAAAAAAATTTTTTTTCATTTTTTGAAAAAGCATAAGGGGGTACCCTTTGCATTTTTCAAAAAATGAAAAAAAAATTTTTTTCTCGCTACCCGCAAAAAAAAAGTTTTGAATTAAAGCCAATATGTTTATCTATACAACGCAAAAGAAATCAAGTCAATATCTTGAAAACTAAGCAAGTTATGACCAAAAAAGTAACCAGTTCTACTACTGACTTTTTTGGTCATAACTTGCTTAGTTTTCAAGATATTGACTTGATTTCTTTTGCGTTGTATAGATAAAGATATTGGCTTTAATTCAAAACTTTTTTTTTGCGGGTAGCGAGAAAAAAATTTTTTTTTCATTTTTTGAAAAATGCATAGGGTACCCCCTTATGCTTTTTCAAAAAATGAAAAAAAATTTTTTTTCTCGCTACCCGCAAAAAAAAAGTTTTGAATTAAAGCCAATATCTTTATCTATACAACGCAAAAGAAATCAAGTCAATATCTTGAAAACTAAGCAAGTTATGACCAAAAAAGTAACCAGTTCTACTACTGACTTTTTTGGTCATAACTTGCTTAGTTTTCAAGATATTGACTTGATTTCTTTTGCGTTGTATAGATAAACATATTGGCTTTAATTCAAAACTTTTTTTTTGCGGGTAGCGAGAAAAAAATTTTTTTTCCATTTTTTGAAAAATGCAAAGGGTACCCCCTTATGCTTTTTCAAAAAATGAAAAAAAAAATTTTTTTCTCGCTACCCGCAAAAAAAAAGTTTTGAATTAAAGCCAATATGTTTATCTATACAACGCAAAAGAAATCAAGTCAATATCTTGAAAACTAAGCAAGTTATGACCAAAAAAGTAACCAGTTCTACTACTGACTTTTTTGGTCATAACTTGCTTAGTTTTCAAGATATTGACTTGATTTCTTTTGCGTTGTATAGATAAAGATATTGGCTTTAATTCAAAACTTTTTTTTTGCGGGTAGCGAGAAAAAAAATTTTTTTTCATTTTTTGAAAAATGCAAAGGGTACCCCCTTATGCTTTTTCAAAAAATGAAAACAAATTTTTTTTCTCGCTACCCGCAAAAAAAAGTTTTGAATTAAAGCCAATATCTTTATCTATACAACGCAAAAGAAATCAAGTCAATATCTTGAAAACTAAGCAAGTTATGACCAAAAAAGTAACCAGTTCTACTACTGACTTTTTTGGTCATAACTTGCTTAGTTTTCAAGATATTGACTTGATTTCTTTTGCGTTGTATAGATAAACATATTGGCTTTAATTCAAAACTTTTTTTTTGCGGGTAGCGAGAAAAAAATTTTTTTTTCATTTTTTGAAAAAGCATAAGGGGGTACCCTTTGCATTTTTCAAAAAATGAAAACAAATTTTTTTTCTCGCTACCCGCAAAAAAAAAGTTTTGAATTAAAGCCAATATGTTTATCTATACAACGCAAAAGAAATCAAGTCAATATCTTGAAAACTAAGCAAGTTATGACCAAAAAAGTAACCAGTTCTACTACTGACTTTTTTGGTCATAACTTGCTCAGTTTTCAAGATATTGACTTGATTTCTTTTGCGTTGTATAGATAAACATATTGGCTTTAATTCAAAACTTTTTTTTTGCGGGTAGCGAGAAAAAAAATTTTTTTTCATTTTTTGAAAAATGCAAAGGGTACCCCCTTATGCTTTTTCAAAAAATGAAAAAAAAATTTTTTTCTCGCTACCCGCAAAAAAAAAGTTTTGAATTAAAGCCAATATGTTTATCTATACAACGCAAAAGAAATCAAGTCAATATCTTGAAAACTAAGCAAGTTATGACCAAAAAAGTCAGTAGTAGAACTGGTTACTTTTTTTGTCATAACTTGCTTAGTTTTCAAGATATTGACTTGATTTCTTTTGCGTTGTATAGATAAACATATTGGCTTTAATTCAAAACTTTTTTTTTGCGGGTAGCGAGAAAAAAATTTTTTTTCATTTTTTGAAAAATGCAAAGGGTACCCCCTTATGCTTTTTCAAAAAATGAAAAAAAAATTTTTTTCTCGCTACCCGCAAAAAAAAAGTTTTGAATTAAAGCCAATATGTTTATCTATACAACGCAAAAGAAATCAAGTCAATATCTTGAAAACTAAGCAAGTTATGACCAAAAAAGTCAGTAGTAGAACTGGTTACTTTTTTGGTCATAACTTGCTTAGTTTTCAAGATATTGACTTGATTTCTTTTGCGTTGTATAGATAAACATATTGGCTTTAATTCAAAACTTTTTTTTTGCGGGTAGCGAGAAAAAAATTTTTTTTTCATTTTTTGAAAAAGCATAAGGGGGTACCCTTTGCATTTTTCAAAAAATGAAAACAAATTTTTTTTCTCGCTACCCGCAAAAAAAAAGTTTTGAATTAAAGCCAATATGTTTATCTATACAACGCAAAAGAAATCAAGTCAATATCTTGAAAACTAAGCAAGTTATGACCAAAAAAGTCAGTAGTAGAACTGGTTACTTTTTTGGTCATAACTTGCTTAGTTTTCAAGATATTAACTTGATTTCTTTTGCGTTGTATAGATAAACATATTGGCTTTAATTCAAAACTTTTTTTTTTGCGGGTAGCGAGAAAAATTTTTTTTTCATTTTTTGAAAAATGCAAAGGGTACCCCCTTATGCTTTTTCAAAAAATGAAAAAAAAAATTTTTTCTCGCTACCCGCAAAAAAAAAGTTTTGAATTAAAGCCAATATCTTTATCTATACAACGCAAAAGAAATCAAGTCAATATCTTGAAAACTAAGCAAGTTATGACCAAAAAAGTCAGTAGTAGAACTGGTTACTTTTTTGGTCATAACTTGCTTAGTTTTCAAGATATTGACTTGATTTCTTTTGCGTTGTATAGATAAACATATTGGCTTTAATTCAAAACTTTTTTTTGCGGGTAGCGAGAAAAAATTTTTTTTTTCATTTTTTGAAAAAGCATAAGGGGGTACCCTTTGCATTTTTCAAAAAATGAAAAAAAAAAATTTTTCTCGCTACCCGCAAAAAAAAAGTTTTGAATTAAAGCCAATATCTTTATCTATACAACGCAAAAGAAATCAAGTCAATATCTTGAAAACTAAGCAAGTTATGACCAAAAAAGTAACCAGTTCTACTACTGACTTTTTTGGTCATAACTTGCTTAGTTTTCAAGATATTGACTTGATTTCTTTTGCGTTGTATAGATAAACATATTGGCTTTAATTCAAAACTTTTTTTTTGCGGGTAGCGAGAAAAAATTTTTTTTTCATTTTTTGAAAAAGCATAAGGGGGTACCCTTTGCATTTTTCAAAAAATAAAAAAAAAAAATTTTCTCGCTACCCGCAAAAAAAAAAGTTTTGAATTAAAGCCAATATGTTTATCTATACAACGCAAAAGAAATCAAGTCAATATCTTGAAAACTAAGCAAGTTATGACCAAAAAAGTAACCAGTTCTACTACTGACTTTTTTGGTCATAACTTGCTTAGTTTTCAAGATATTGACTTGATTTCTTTTGCGTTGTATAGATAAAGATATTAGCTTTAATTCAAAACTTTTTTTTTGCGGGTAGCGAGAAAAAAAATTTTTTTTCATTTTTTGAAAAAGCATAAGGGGGTACCCTATGCATTTTTCAAAAAATTAAAAAAAAATTTTTTCTCGCTACCCGCAAAAAAAAGTTTTGAATTAAAGCCAATATGTTTATCTATACAACGCAAAAGAAATCAAGTCAATATCTTGAAAACTAAGCAAGTTATGACCAAAAAAGTCAGTACTAGAACTGGTACTTTTTTGGTCATAACTTGCTTAGTTTTCAAGATATTGACTTGATTTCTTTTGCGTTGTATAGATAAACATATTGGCTTTAATTCAAAACTTTTTTTTGCGGGTAGCGAGAAAAATTTTTTTTTAATTTTTTGAAAAATGCATAGGGTACCCCCTTATGCTTTTTCAAAAAATGAAAAAAAAAATTTTTTCTCGCTACCCGCAAAAAAAGGTTTTGAATTAAAGCCAATATGTTTATCTATACAACGCAAAAGAAATCAAGTCAATATCTTGAAAACTAAGCAAGTTATGACCAAAAAAGTAACCAGTTCTACTACTGACTTTTTTGGTCATAACTTGCTTAGTTTTCAAGATATTGACTTGATTTCTTTTGCGTTGTATAGATAAACATATTGGCTTTAAAGCCAATATGTTTATCTATACAACGCAAAAGAAATCAAGTCAATATCTTGAAAACTAAGCAAGTTATGACCAAAAAAGTAACCAGTTCTACTACTGACTTTTTTGGTCATAACTTGCTTAGTTTTCAAGATATTGACTTGATTTCTTTTGCGTTGTATAGATAAACATATTGGCTTTAATTCAAAACTTTTTTTTTGCGGGTAGCGAGAAAAAAAATTTTTTTTCATTTTTTGAAAAAGCATAAGGGGGTACCCTTTGCATTTTTCAAAAAATGAAAAAAAAATTTTTTTCTCGCTACCCGCAAAAAAAAAAAGGTTTGAATTAAAGCCAATATGTTTATCTATACAACGCAAAAGAAATCAAGTCAATATCTTGAAAACTAAGCAAGTTATGACCAAAAAAGTAACCAGTTCTACTACTGACTTTTTTGGTCATAACTTGCTTAGTTTTCAAGATATTGACTTGATTTCTTTTGCGTTGTATAGATAAACATATTGGCTTTAATTCAAAACTTTTTTTTTGCGGGTAGCGAGAAAAAATTTTTTTTTAATTTTTTGAAAAATGCATAGGGTACCCCCTTATGCTTTTTCAAAAAATGAAAAAAAATTTTTTTTCTCGCTACCCGCAAAAAAAAAGTTTTGAAATTAAGCCAATATCTTTATCTATACAACGCAAAAGAAATCAAGTCAATATCTTGAAAACTAAGCAAGTTATGACCAAAAAAGTAACCAGTTCTACTACTGACTTTTTTGGTCATAACTTGCTTAGTTTTCAAGATATTGACTTGATTTCTTTTGCGTTGTATAGATAAACATATTGGCTTTAATTCAAAACTTTTTTTTGCGGGTAGCGAGAAAAAATTTTTTTTTTAATTTTTTGAAAAATGCATAGGGTACCCCCTTATGCTTTTTCAAAAAATGAAAAAAAAAATTTTTTCTCGCTACCCGCAAAAAAAAAGTTTTGAATTAAAGCCAATATGTTTATCTATACAACGCAAAAGAAATCAAGTCAATATCTTGAAAACTAAGCAAGTTATGACCAAAAAAGTCAGTAGTAGAACTGGTTACTTTTTTGGTCATAACTTGCTTAGTTTTCAAGATATTGACTTGATTTCGTTTGCGTTGTATAGATAAAGATATTGGCTTTAATTCAAAACTTTTTTTTTGCGGGTAGCGAGAAAAAAAATTTTTTTTCATTTTTTGAAAAAGCATAAGGGGGTACCCTTTGCATTTTTCAAAAAATTAAAAAAAAAATTTTTTCTCGCTACCCGCAAAAAAAAAGTTTTGAATTAAAGCCAATATGTTTATCTATACAACGCAAAAGAAATCAAGTCAATATCTTGAAAACTAAGCAAGTTATGACCAAAAAAGCAACCAGTTCTACTACTGACTTTTTTGGTCATAACTTGCTTAGTTTTCAAGATATTGACTTGATTTCTTTTGCGTTGTATAGATAAACATATTGGCTTTAATTCAAAACTTTTTTTTTGCGGGTAGCGAGAAAAAAATTTTTTTTTCATTTTTTGAAAAAGCATAAGGGGGTACCCTATGCATTTTTCAAAAAATTAAAAAAAAAATTTTTCTCGCTACCCGCAAAAAAAAGTTTTGAATTAAAGCCAATATGTTTATCTATACAACGCAAAAGAAATCAAGTCAATATCTTGAAAACTAAGCAAGTTATAACCAAAAAAGTAACCAGTTCTAGTACTGACTTTTTTGGTCATAACTTGCTTAGTTTTCAAGATATTGACTTGATTTCTTTTGCGTTGTATAGATAAAGATATTGGCTTTAATTCAAAACTTTTTTTTTGCGGGTAGCGAGAAAAAAAATTTTTTTTCATTTTTTGAAAAAGCATAAGGGGGTACCCTTTGCATTTTTCAAAAAATGAAAAAAAAATTTTTTTCTCGCTACCCGCAAAAAAAAAGTTTTGAATTAAAGCCAATATGTTTATCTATACAACGCAAAAGAAATCAAGTCAATATCTTGAAAACTAAGCAAGTTATGACCAAAAAAGTAACCAGTTCTACTACTGACTTTTGCGGGTAGCGAGAAAAAAAAAGTTTTGAATTAAAGCCAATATGTTTATCTATACAACGCAAAAGAAATCAAGTCAATATCTTGAAAACTAAGCAAGTTATGACCAAAAAAGTCAGTACTAGAACTGGTTACTTTTTTGGTCATAACTTGCTTAGTTTTCAAGATATTGACTTGATTTCTTTTGCGTTGTATAGATAAACATATTGGCTTTAATTCAAAACTTTTTTTTGCGGGTAGCGAGAAAAATTTTTTTTTTAATTTTTTGAAAAATGCATAGGGTAACCCCTTATGCTTTTCAAAAAATGAAAAAAAAATTTTTTTCTCGCTACCCGCAAAAAAAAAGTTTTGAATTAAAGCCAATATGTTTATCTATACAACGCAAAAGAAATCAAGTCAATATCTTGAAAACTAAGCAAGTTATGACCAAAAAAGTCAGTAGTAGAACTGGTTACTTTTTTGGTCATAACTTGCTTAGTTTTCAAGATATTGACTTGATTTCTTTTGCGTTGTATAGATAAACATATTGGCTTTAATTCAAAACTTTTTTTTTGCGGGTAGCGAGAAAAAAAATTTTTTTTCATTTTTTGAAAAATGCAAAGGGTACCCCCTTATGCTTTTTCAAAAAATGAAAAAAAAAATTTTTTCTCGCTACCCGCAAAAAAAAAGTTTTGAATTAAAGCCAATATGTTTATCTATACAACGCAAAAGAAATCAAGTCAATATCTTGAAAACTAAGCAAGTTATGACCAAAAAAGTCAGTAGTAGAACTGGTTACTTTTTTGGTCATAACTTGCTTAGTTTTCAAGATATTGACTTGATTTCTTTTGCGTTGTATAGATAAACATATTGGCTTTAATTCAAAACTTTTTTTTTGCGGGTAGCGAGAAAAAAATTTTTTTTAATTTTTTGAAAAATGCATAGGGTACCCCCTTATGCTTTTTCAAAAAATGAAAAAAAAATTTTTTTCTCGCTACCCGCAAAAAAAAAGTTTTGAATTAAAGCCAATATGTTTATCTATACAACGCAAAAGAAATCAAGTCAATATCTTGAAAACTAAGCAAGTTATGACCAAAAAAGTCAGTAGTAGAACTGGTTACTTTGAAAAAAAATTTTTTTCTCGCTACCCGAAAAAAAAAGTTTTGAATTAAAGCCAATATGTTTATCTATACAACGCAAAAGAAATCAAGTCAATATCTTGAAAACTAAGCAAGTTATGACCAAAAAAGTAACCAGTTCTACTACTGACTTTTTTGGTCATAACTTGCTTAGTTTTCAAGATATTGACTTGATTTCTTTTGCGTTGTATAGATAAACATATTGGCTTTAATTCAAAACTTTTTTTTTTGCGGGTAGCGAGAAAAAATTTTTTTTTTATTTTTTGAAAAATGCAAAGGGTACCCCCTTATGCTTTTTTAAAAAATGAAAAAAAAATTTTTTTCTCGCTACCCGCAAAAAAAAAGTTTTGAATTAAAGCCAATATCTTTATCTATACAACGCAAAAGAAATCAAGTCAATATCTTGAAAACTAAGCAAGTTATGACCAAAAAAGTAACCAGTTCTACTACTGACTTTTTTGGTCATAACTTGCTTAGTTTTCAAGATATTGACTTGATTTCTTTTGCGTTGTATAGATAAAGATAAAGATAAAGTCAGTAGTAGAACTGGTTACTTTTTTGGTCATAACTTGCTTAGTTTTCAAGATATTGACTTGATTTCTTTTGCGTTGTATAGATAAACATATTGGCTTTAATTCAAAACTTTTTTTTTGCGGGTAGCGAGAAAAAAAATTTTTTTTAATTTTTTGAAAAATGCAAAGGGTACCCCCTTATGCTTTTTCAAAAAATGAAAAAAAAATTTTTTTCATTTTTTGAAAAATGCAAAGGGTACCCCCTTATGCTTTTTCAAAAAATGAAAAAAAAAATTTTTTTCTCGCTACCCGCAAAAAAAAAGTTTTGAATTAAAGCCAATATCTTTATCTATACAACGCAAAAGAAATCAAGTCAATATCTTGAAAACTAAGCAAGTTATGACCAAAAAAGTAACCAGTTCTACTACTGACTTTTTTGGTCATAACTTGCTTAGTTTTCAAGATATTGACTTGATTTCTTTTGCGTTGTATAGATAAAGATATTGGCTTTAATTCAAAACTTTTTTTTTGCGGGTAGCGAGAAAAAATTTTTTTTTTCATTTTTTGAAAAAGCATAAGGGGGTACCCTTTGCATTTTTCAAAAAATGAAAAAAAATTTTTTTTCTCGCTACCCGCAAAAAAAAAGTTTTGAATTAAAGCCAATATGTTTATCTATACAACGCAAAAGAAATCAAGTCAATATCTTGAAAACTAAGCAAGTTATGACCAAAAAAGTCAGTAGTAGAACTGGTTACTTTTTTGGTCATAACTTGCTTAGTTTTCAAGATATTGACTTGATTTCTTTTGCGTTGTATAGATAAACATATTGGCTTTAATTCAAAACTTTTTTTTTGCGGGTAGCGAGAAAAAAAATTTTTTTTTCATTTTTTGAAAAATGCAAAGGGTACCCCCTTATGCTTTTTCAAAAAATGAAAAAAAAATTTTTTTCTCGCTACCCGCAAAAAAAAAGTTTTGAATTAAAGCCAATATGTTTATATATACAACGCAAAAGAAATCAAGTCAATATCTTGAAAACTAAGCAAGTTATGACCAAAAAAGTCAGTAGTAGAACTGGTTACTTTTTTGGTCATAACTTGCTTAGTTTTCAAGATATTGACTTGATTTCTTTTGCGTTGTATAGATAAACATATTGGCTTTAATTCAAAACTTTTTTTTTGCGGGTAGCGAGAAAAAAAATTTTTTTTCATTTTTTGAAAAATGCAAAGGGTACCCCCTTATGCTTTTTCAAAAAATGAAAAAAAAAATTTTTTCTCGCTACCCGCAAAAAAAAGTTTTGAGTTAAAGCCAATATGTTTATCTATACAACGCAAAAGAAATCAAGTCAATATCTTGAAAACTAAGCAAGTTATGACCAAAAAAGTCAGTAGTAGAACTGGTTACTTTTTTGGTCATAACTTGCTTAGTTTTCAAGATATTGACTTGATTTCTTTTGCGTTGTATAGATAAAGATATTGGCTTTAATTCAAAACTTTTTTTTGCGGGTAGCGAGAAAAAAATTTTTTTTTCATTTTTTGAAAAAGCATAAGGGGGTACCCTATGCATTTTTCAAAAAATGAAAAAAAATTTTTTTTCTCGCTACCCGCAAAAAAAAAGTTTTGAATTAAAGCCAATATCTTTATCTATACAACGCAAAAGAAATCAAGTCAATATCTTGAAAACTAAGCAAGTTATGACCAAAAAAGTAACCAGTTCTACTACTGACTTTTTTGGTCATAACTTGCTTAGTTTTCAAGATATTGACTTGATTTCTTTTGCGTTGTATAGATAAACATATTGGCTTTAATTCAAAACTTTTTTTTTGCGGGTAGCGAGAAAAAAATTTTTTTTTCATTTTTTGAAAAAGCATAAGGGGGTACCCTTTGCATTTTTCAAAAAATGAAAAAAAATTTTTTTTCTCGCTACCCGCAAAAAAAAAGTTTTGAATTAAAGCCAATATGTTTATCTATACAACGCAAAAGAAATCAAGTCAATATCTTGAAAACTAAGCAAGTTTTGACCAAAAAAGTCAGTAGTAGAACTGGTTACTTTTTTGGTCATAACTTGCTTAGTTTTCAAGATATTGACTTGATTTCTTTTGCGTTGTATAGATAAACATATTGGCTTTAATTCAAAACTTTTTTTTTGCGGGTAGCGAGAAAAAAAATTTTTTTTTCATTTTTTGAAAAATGCAAAGGGTACCCCCTTATGCTTTTTCAAAAAATGAAAAAAAAATTTTTTTCTCGCTACCCGCAAAAAAAAAGTTTTGAATTAAAGCCAATATGTTTATCTATACAACGCAAAAGAAATCAAGTCAATATCTTGAAAACTAAGCAAGTTATGACCAAAAAAGTCAGTAGTAGAACTGGTTACTTTTTTGGTCATAACTTGCTTAGTTTTCAAGATATTGACTTGATTTCTTTTGCGTTGTATAGATAAACATATTGGCTTTAATTCAAAACTTTTTTTTTGCGGGTAGCGAGAAAAAAATTTTTTTTTCATTTTTTGAAAAAGCATAAGGGGGTACCCTTTGCATTTTTCAAAAAATGAAAAAAAATTTTTTTCTCGCTACCCGCAAAAAAAAAGTTTTGAATTAAAGCCAATATGTTTATCTATACAACGCAAAAGAAATCAAGTCAATATCTTGAAAACTAAGCAAGTTATGACCAAAAAAGTCAGTAGTAGAACTGGTTACTTTTTTGGTCATAACTTGCTTAGTTTTCAAGATATTGACTTGATTTCTTTTGCGTTGTATAGATAAACATATTGGCTTTAATTCAAAACTTTTTTTTTTGCGGGTAGCGAGAAAAATTTTTTTTTTTTATTTTTTGAAAAATGCAAAGGGTACCCCCTTATGCTTTTTTAAAAAATGAAAAAAAATTTTTTTTCTCGCTACCCGCAAAAAAAAAGTTTTGAATTAAAGTCAATATCTTTATCTATACAACGCAAAAGAAATCAAGTCAATATCTTGAAAACTAAGCAAGTTATGACCAAAAAAGTAACCAGTTCTACTACTGACTTTTTTGGTCATAACTTGCTTAGTTTTCAAGATATTGACTTGATTTCTTTTGCGTTGTATAGATAAACATATTGGCTTTAATTCAAAACTTTTTTTTGCGGGTAGCGAGAAAAAAAATTTTTTTTCATTTTTTGAAAAATGCAAAGGGTACCCCCTTATGCTTTTTCAAAAAATGAAAAAAAATTTTTTTTCTCGCTACCCGCAAAAAAAAGTTTTGAATTAAAGCCAATATCTTTATCTATACAACGCAAAAGAAATCAAGTCAATATCTTGAAAACTAAGCAAGTTATGACCAAAAAAGTAACCAGTTCTACTACTGACTTTTTTGGTCATAACTTGCTTAGTTTTCAAGATATTGACTTGATTTCTTTTGCGTTGTATAGATAAAGATATTGGCTTTAATTCAAAACTTTTTTTTTGCGGGTAGCGAGAAAAATTTTTTTTTTAATTTTTTGAAAAATGCATAGGGTACCCCCTTATGCTTTTTCAAAAAATGAAAAAAAAATTTTTTTCTCGCTACCCGCAAAAAAAAAGTTTTGAATTAAAGCCAATATCTTTATCTATACAACGCAAAAGAAATCAAGTCAATATCTTGAAAACTAAGCAAGTTATGACCAAAAAAGTCAGTAGTAGAACTGGTTACTTTTTTGGTCATAACTTGCTTAGTTTTCAAGATATTGACTTGATTTCTTTTGCGTTGTATAGATAAAGATATTGGCTTTAATTCAAAACTTTTTTTTTGCGGGTAGCGAGAAAAAATTTTTTTTTTCATTTTTTGAAAAAGCATAAGGGGGTACCCTTTGCATTTTTCAAAAAATGAAAAAAAATTTTTTTTCTTTTTTTGAAAAAGCATAAGGGGGTACCCTTTGCATTTTTCAAAAAATTAAAAAAAATTTTTTTTCTCGCTACCCGCAAAAAAAAAGTTTTGAATTAAAGCCAATATGTTTATCTATACAACGCAAAAGAAATCAAGTCAATATCTTGAAAACTAAGCAAGTTATGACCAAAAAAGTCAGTAGTAGAACTGGTTACTTTTTTGGTCATAACTTGCTTAGTTTTCAAGATATTGACTTGATTTCTTTTGCGTTGTATAGATAAACATATTGGCTTTAATTCAAAACTTTTTTTTTGCGGGTAGCGAGAAAAAAATGTTTTTTTCATTTTTTGAAAAAGCATAAGGGGGTACCCTTTGCATTTTTCAAAAAATGAAAAAAAATTTTTTTTCTCGCTACCCGCAAAAAAAAAGTTTTGAATTAAAGCCAATATCTTTATCTATACAACGCAAAAGAAATCAAGTCAATATCTTGAAAACTAAGCAAGTTATGACCAAAAAAGTAACCAGTTCTACTACTGACTTTTTTGGTCATAACTTGCTTAGTTTTCAAGATATTGACTTGATTTCTTTTGCGTTGTATAGATAAACATATTGGCTTTAATTCAAAACTTTTTTTTGCGGGTAGCGAGAAAAAAATTTTTTTTTCATTTTTTGAAAAATGCAAAGGGTACCCCCTTATGCTTTTTCAAAAAATAAAAAAAAATTTTTTTTCTCGCTACCCGCAAAAAAAAGTTTTGAATTAAAGCCAATATCTTTATCTATACAACGCAAAAGAAATCAAGTCAATATCTTGAAAACTAAGCAAGTTATGACCAAAAAAGTAACCAGTTCTACTACTGACTTTTTTGGTCATAACTTGCTTAGTTTTCAAGATATTGACTTGATTTCTTTTGCGTTGTATAGATAAAGATATTGGCTTTAATTCAAAACTTTTTTTTTGCGGGTAGCGAGAAAAATTTTTTTTTTAATTTTTTGAAAAATGCATAGGGTACCCCCTTATGCTTTTTCAAAAAATGAAAAAAAAATTTTTTTCTCGCTACCCGCAAAAAAAAAGTTTTGAATTAAAGCCAATATCTTTATCTATACAACGCAAAAGAAATCAAGTCAATATCTTGAAAACTAAGCAAGTTATGACCAAAAAAGTCAGTAGTAGAACTGGTTACTTTTTTGGTCATAACTTGCTTAGTTTTCAAGATATTGACTTGATTTCTTTTGCGTTGTATAGATAAAGATATTGGCTTTAATTCAAAACTTTTTTTTGCGGGTAGCGAGAAAAAAATTTTTTTTTTCATTTTTTGAAAAAGCATAAGGGGGTACCCTTTGCATTTTTCAAAAAATGAAAAAAAATTTTTTTTCTTTTTTTGAAAAAGCATAAGGGGGTACCCTTTGCATTTTTCAAAAAATTAAAAAAAATTTTTTTTCTCGCTACCCACAAAAAAAAAGTTTTGAATTAAAGCCAATATGTTTATCTATACAACGCAAAAGAAATCAAGTCAATATCTTGAAAACTAAGCAAGTTATGACCAAAAAAGTCAGTAGTAGAACTGGTTACTTTTTTGGTCATAACTTGCTTAGTTTTCAAGATATTGACTTGATTTCTTTTGCGTTGTATAGATAAAGATATTGGCTTTAATTCAAAACTTTTTTTTTGCGGGTAGCGAGAAAAAAATTTTTTTTTCATTTTTTGAAAAAGCATAAGGGGGTACCCTTTGCATTTTTCAAAAAATGAAAAAAAATTTTTTTTCTCGCTACCCGCAAAAAAAAAGTTTTGAATTAAAGCCAATATGTTTATCTATACAACGCAAAAGAAATCAAGTCAATATCTTGAAAACTAAGCAAGTTATGACCAAAAAAGTAACCAGTTCTACTACTGACTTTTTGGTCATAACTTGCTTAGTTTTCAAGATATTGACTTGATTTCTTTTGCGTTGTATAGGTAAAGATATTGGCTTTAATTCAAAACTTTTTTTTTTGCGGGTAGCGAGAAAAAAAATTTTTTTTCATTTTTTGAAAAATGCAAAGGGTACCCCCTTATGCTTTTTCAAAAAATGAAAAAAAATTTTTTTCTCGCTACCCGCAAAAAAAAAGTTTTGAATTAAAGCCAATATGTTTATCTATACAACGCAAAAGAAATCAAGTCAATATCTTGAAAACTAAGCAAGTTATGACCAAAAAAGTAACCAGTTCTACTACTGACTTTTTTGGTCATAACTTGCTTAGTTTTCAAGATATTGACTTGATTTCTTTTGCGTTGTATAGATAAACATATTGGCTTTAATTCAAAACTTTTTTTTTGCGGGTAGCGAGAAAATCTATCTATACAACGCAAAAGAAATCAAGTCAATATCTTGAAAACTAAGCAAGTTATGACCAAAAAAGTCAGTAGTAGAACTGGTTACTTTTTTGGTCATAACTTGCTTAGTTTTCAAGATATTGACTTGATTTCTTTTGCGTTGTATAGATAAACATATTGGCTTTAATTCAAAACTTTTTTTTTGCGGGTAGCGAGAAAAAAAATTTTTTTTCATTTTTTGAAAAATGCAAAGGGTACCCCCTTATGCTTTTTCAAAAAATGAAAAAAAAATTTTTTCTCGCTACGCGCAAAAAAAAAAGTTTTGAATTAAAGCCAATATGTTTATCTATACAACGCAAAAGAAATCAAGTCAATATCTTGAAAACTAAGCAAGTTATGACCAAAAAAGTCAGTAGTAGAACTGGTTACTTTTTTGGTCATAACTTGCTTAGTTTTCAAGATATTGACTTGATTTCTTTTGCGTTGTATAGATAAACATATTGGCTTTAATTCAAAACTTTTTTTTGCGGGTAGCGAGAAAAAAAAATTTTTTTCATTTTTTGAAAAATGCAAAGGGTACCCCCTTATGCTTTTTCAAAAAATGAAAAAAAAATTAACCATTAAAATTTTAAAAAAAATTAACAATTAAAAAGTAACCAGTTCTACTACTGACTTTTTTGGTCATAACTTGCTTAGTTTTCAAGATATTGACTTGATTTCTTTTGCGTTGTATAGATAAACATATTGGCTTTAATTCAAAAATTTTTTTTTGCGGGTAGCGAGAAAAAATTTTTTTTTTCATTTTTTGAAAAAGCATAAGGGGGTACCCTTTGCATTTTTCAAAAAATGAAAAAAAATTTTTTTTCTCGCTACCCGCAAAAAAAAAGTTTTGAATTAAAGCCAATATGTTTATCTATACAACAAGTTATGACCAAAAAAGTAACCAGTTCTAGTACTGACTTTTTTGGTCATAACTTGCTTAGTTTTCAAGATATTGACTTGATTTCTTTTGCGTTGTATAGATAAACATATTGGCTTTAATTCAAAACTTTTTTTTGCGGGTAGCGAGAAAAAAAAATTTTTTTCATTTTTTGAAAAATGCAAAGGGTACCCCCTTATGCTTTTTCAAAAAATGAAAAAAAAATTTTTTTCTCGCTACCCGCAAAAAAAAAGTTTTGAATTAAAGCTAATATGTTTATCTATACAACGCAAAAGAAATCAAGTCAATATCTTGAAAACTAAGCAAGTTATGACCAAAAAAGTCAGTAGTAGAACTGGTTACTTTTTTGGTCATAACTTGCTTAGTTTTCAAGATATTGACTTGATTTCTTTTGCGTTGTATAGATAAACATATTGGCTTTAATTCAAAACTTTTTTTTTGCGGGTAGCGAGAAAAAATTTTTTTTTTCATTTTTTGAAAAAGCATAAGGGGGTACCCTTTGCATTTTTCAAAAAATGAAAAAAAATTTTTTTCTCGCTACCCGCAAAAAAAAAGTTTTGAATTAAAGCCAATATGTTTATCTATACAACGCAAAAGAAATCAAGTCAATATCTTGAAAACTAAGCAAGTTATGACCAAAAAAGTAACCAGTTCTACTACTGACTTTTTTGGTCATAACTTGCTTAGTTTTCAAGATATTGACTTGATTTCTTTTGCGTTGTATAGATAAACATATTGGCTTTAATTCAAAACTTTTTTTTTGCGGGTAGCGAGAAAAAAATTTTTTTTTCATTTTTTGAAAAAGCATAAGGGGGTACCCTATGCATTTTTCAAAAAATGAAAAAAAATTTTTTTTCTCGCTACCCGCAAAAAAAAAGTTTTGAATTAAAGCCAATATGTTTATCTATACAACGCAAAAGAAATCAAGTCAATATCTTGAAAACTAAGCAAGTTATGACCAAAAAAGTCAGTAGTAGAACTGGTTACTTTTTTGGTCATAACTTGCTTAGTTTTCAAGATATTGACTTGATTTCTTTTGCATTGTATAGATAAACATATTGGCTTTAATTCAAAACTTTTTTTTTGCGGGTAGCGAGAAAAAAAATTTTTTTTCATTTTTTGAAAAATGCAAAGGGTACCCCCTTATGCTTTTTCAAAAAATGAAAAAAAAATTTTTTTCTCGCTACCCGCAAAAAAAAGTTTTGAATTAAAGCCAATATGTTTATCTATACAACGGAAAAGAAATCAAGTCAATATCTTGAAAACTAAGCAAGTTATGACCAAAAAAGTCAGTAGTAGAACTGGTTACTTTTTTGGTCATAACTTGCTTAGTTTTCAAGATATTGACTTGATTTCTTTTGCGTTGTATAGATAAACATATTGGCTTTAATTCAAAACTTTTTTTTTGCGGGTAGCGAGAAAAAATTTTTTTTTTCATTTTTTGAAAAATGCAAAGGGTACCCCCTTATGCTTTTTCAAAAAATGAAAAAAAAATTTTTTTCTCGCTACCCGCAAAAAAAAAGTTTTGAATTAAAGCCAATATGTTTATCTATACAACGCAAAAGAAATCAAGTCAATATCTTGAAAACTAAGCAAGTTATGACCAAAAAAGTCAGTAGTAGAACTGGTTACTTTTTTGGTCATAACTTGCTTAGTTTTCAAGATATTGACTTGATTTCTTTTGCGTTGTATAGATAAACATATTGGCTTTAATTCAAAACTTTTTTTTTGCGGGTAGCGAGAAAAAAAATTTTTTTTCATTTTTTGAAAAAGCATAAGGGGGTACCCTTTGCATTTTTCAAAAAATGAAAAAAAAATTTTTTTCTCGCTACCCGCAAAAAAAAAGTTTTGAATTAAAGCCAATATCTTTATCTATACAACGCAAAAGAAATCAAGTCAATATCTTGAAAACTAAGCAAGTTATGACCAAAAAAGTAACCAGTTCTACTACTGACTTTTTTGGTCATAACTTGCTTAGTTTTCAAGATATTGACTTGATTTCTTTTGCGTTGTATAGATAAAGATATTGGCTTTAATTCAACTTTTTTTTTGCGGGTAGCGAGAAAAAAATTTTTTTTTCATTTTTTGAAAAATGCAAAGGGTACCCCCTTATGCTTTTTCAAAAAATGAAAAAAAAAATTTTTTCTCGCTACCCGCAAAAAAAAAGTTTTGAATTAAAGCCAATATGTTTATCTATACAACGCAAAAGAAATCAAGTCAATATCTTGAAAACTAAGCAAGTTATGACCAAAAAAGTCAGTAGTAGAACTGGTTACTTTTTTGGTCATAACTTGCTTAGTTTTCAAGATATTGACTTGATTTCTTTTGCGTTGTATAGATAAACATATTGGCTTTAATTCAAAACTTTTTTTTTTGCGGGTAGCGAGAAAAAAAATTTTTTTTCATTTTTTGAAAAATGCAAAGGCTACCCCCTTATGCTTTTTCAAAAAATAAAAAAAAAAAATTTTTTCTCGCTACCCGCAAAAAAAAAAGTTTTGAATTAAAGCCAATATGTTTATCTATACAACGCAAAAGAAATCAAGTCAATATCTTGAAAACTAAGCAAGTTATGACCAAAAAAGTCAGTAGTAGAACTGGTTACTTTTTTGGTCATAACTTGCTTAGTTTTCAAGATATTGACTTGATTTCTTTTGCGTTGTATAGATAAACATATTGGCTTTAATTCAAAACTTTTTTTTTGCGGGTAGCGAGAAAAAAATTTTTTTTTCATTTTTTGAAAAAGCATAAGGGGGTACCCTTTGCATTTTTCAAAAAATGAAAAAAAAAATTTTTTCTCGCTACCCGCAAAAAAAAAGTTTTGAATTAAAGCCAATATCTTTATCTATACAACGCAAAAGAAATCAAGTCAATATCTTGAAAACTAAGCAAGTTATGATCAAAAAAGTCAGTAGTAGAACTGGTTACTTTTTTGGTCATAACTTGCTTAGTTTTCAAGATATTGACTTGATTTCTTTTGCGTTGTATAGATAAAGATATTGGCTTTAATTCAAAACTTTTTTTTTGCGGGTAGCGAGAAAAAAAATTTTTTTTCATTTTTTGAAAAATGCAAAGGGTACCCCCTTATGCTTTTTCAAAAAATGAAAAAAAAATTTTTTTCTCGCTACCCGCAAAAAAAAAGTTTTGAATTAAAGCCAATATCTTTATCTATACAACGCAAAAGAAATCAAGTCAATATCTTGAAAACTAAGCAAGTTATGACCAAAAAAGTCAGTAGTAGAACTGGTTACTTTTTTGGTCATAACTTGCTTAGTTTTCAAGATATTGACTTGATTTCTTTTGCGTTGTATAGATAAAGATATTGGCTTTAATTCAAAACTTTTTTTTTGCGGGTAGCGAGAAAAAATTTTTTTTTCATTTTTTGAAAAATGCAAAGGTTACCCCCTTATGCTTTTTCAAAAAATGAAAAAAAAAATTTTTTCTCGCTACCCGCAAAAAAAAAGTTTTGAATTAAAGCCAATATGTTTATCTATACAACGCAAAAGAAATCAAGTCAATATCTTGAAAACTAAGCAAGTTATGACCAAAAAAGTAACCAGTTCTACTACTGACTTTTTTGGTCATAACTTGCTTAGTTTTCAAGATATTGACTTGATTTCTTTTGCGTTGTATAGATAAACATATTGGCTTTAATTCAAAACTTTTTTTTTGCGGGTAGCGAGAAAAAAATTTTTTTTTCATTTTTTGAAAAAGCATAAGGGGGTACCCTATGCATTTTTCAAAAAATGAAAAAAAAATTTTTTTCTCGCTACCCGCAAAAAAAAAGTTTTGAATTAAAGTCAATATATTTATCTATACAACGCAAAAGAAATCAAGTCAATATCTTGAAAACTAAGCAAGTTATGACCAAAAAAGTCAGTAGTAGAACTGGTTACTTTTTTGGTCATAACTTGCTTAGTTTTCAAGATATTGACTTGATTTCTTTTGCGTTGTATAGATAAACATATTGGCTTTAATTCAAAACTTTTTTTTTGCGGGTAGCGAGAAAAAAATTTTTGAATTAAAGCCAATATGTTTATCTATACAACGCAAAAGAAATCAAGTCAATATCTTGAAAACTAAGCAAGTTATGACCAAAAAAGTAACCAGTTCTACTACTGACTTTTTTGGTCATAACTTGCTTAGTTTTCAAGATATTGACTTGATTTCTTTTGCGTTGTATAGATAAACATATTGGCTTTAATTCAAAACTTTTTTTTTGCGGGTAGCGAGAAAAAAATTTTTTTTTCATTTTTTGAAAAAGCATAAGGGGGTACCCTTTGCATTTTTCAAAAAATGAAAAAAAAAATTTTTTCTCGCTACCCGCAAAAAAAAGTTTTGAATTAAAGCCAATATGTTTATCTATACAACGCAAAAGAAATCAAGTCAATATCTTGAAAACTAAGCAAGTTATGACCAAAAAAGTAACCAGTTCTACTACTGACTTTTTTGGTCATAACTTGCTTAGTTTTCAAGATATTGACTTGATTTCTTTTGCGTTGTATAGATAAAGATATTGGCTTTAATTAAAAACTTTTTTTTTGCGGGTAGCGAGAAAAAAAATTTTTTTTCATTTTTTGAAAAAGCATAAGGGGGTACCCTTTGCATTTTTCAAAAAATGAAAAAAAAATTTTTTTCTCGCTACCCGCAAAAAAAAAGTTTTGAATTAAAGCCAATATGTTTATCTATACAACGCAAAAGAAATCAAGTCAATATCTTGAAAACTAAGCAAGTTATGACCAAAAAAGTCAGTAGTAGAACTGGTTACTTTTTTGGTCATAACTTGCTTAGTTTTCAAGATATTGACTTGATTTCTTTTGCGTTGTATAGATAAAGATATTGGCTTTAATTCAAAACCTTTTTTTTGCGGGTAGCGAGAAAAAAATTTTTTTTTCATTTTTTGAAAAATGCAAAGGGTACCCCCTTATGCTTTTTCAAAAAATGAAAAAAAAATTTTTTTCTCGCTACCCGCAAAAAAAAAGTTTTGAATTAAAGCCAATATGTTTATCTATACAACGCAAAAGAAATCAAGTCAATATCTTGAAAACTAAGCAAGTTATGACCAAAAAAGTCAGTAGTAGAACTGGTTACTTTTTTGGTCATAACTTGCTTAGTTTTCAAGATATTGACTTGATTTCTTTTGCGTTGTATAGATAAAGATATTGGCTTTAATTCAAAACTTTTTTTTTGCGGGTAGCGAGAAAAAAAATTTTTTTTCATTTTTTGAAAAATGCATAGGGTACCCCCTTATGCTTTTTCAAAAAATGAAAAAAAAATTTTTTTCTCGCTACCCGCAAAAAAAAAGTTTTGAATTAAAGCCAATATCTTTATCTATACAACGCAAAAGAAATCAAGTCAATATCTTGAAAACTAAGCAAGTTATGACCAAAAAAGTCAGTAGTAGAACTGGTTACTTTTTTGGTCATAACTTGCTTAGTTTTCAAGATATTGACTTGATTTCTTTTGCGTTGTATAGATAAAGATATTGGCTTTAATTCAAAACTTTTTTTTTTGCGGGTAGCGAGAAAAAAAATTTTTTTTCATTTTTTGAAAAATGCAAAGGGTACCCCCTTATGCTTTTTCAAAAAATGAAAAAAAAAAATTTTTCTCGCTACCCGCAAAAAAAAAGTTTTGAATTAAAGCCAATATGTTTATCTATACAACGCAAAAGAAATCAAGTCAATATCTTGAAAACTAAGCAAGTTATGACCAAAAAAGTAAGCAGTTCTACTACTGACTTTTTTGGTCATAACTTGCTTAGTTTTCAAGATATTGACTTGATTTCTTTTGCGTTGTATAGATAAAGATATTGGCTTTAATTCAAAACTTTTTTTTTGCGGGTAGCGAGAAAAAAAATTTTTTTTCATTTTTTGAAAAATGCAAAGGGTACCCCCTTATGCTTTTTCAAAAAATGAAAAAAAAATTTTTTTCTCGCTACCCGCAAAAAAAAAGTTTTGAATTAAAGCCAATATGTTTATCTATACAACGCAAAAGAAATCAAGTCAATATCTTGAAAACTAAGCAAGTTATGACCAAAAAAGTCAGTAGTAGAACTGGTTACTTTTTTGGTCATAACTTGCTTAGTTTTCAAGATATTGACTTGATTTCTTTTGCGTTGTATAGATAAACATATTGGCTTTAATTCAAAACTTTTTTTTGCGGGTAGCGAGAAAAAATTTTTTTTTTTCATTTTTTGAAAAATGCAAAGGGTACCCCCTTATGCTTTTTCAAAAAATGAAAAAAAAATTTTTTTCTCGCTACCCGCAAAAAAAGTTTTGAATTAAAGCCAATATGTTTATCTATACAACGCAAAAGAAATCAAGTCAATATCTTGAAAACTAAGCAAGTTATGACCAAAAAAGTCAGTAGTAGAACTGGTTACTTTTTTGGTCATAACTTGCTTAGTTTTCAAGATATTGACTTGATTTCTTTTGCGTTGTATAGATAAACATATTGGCTTTAATTCAAAACTTTTTTTTTGCGGGTAGCGAGAAAAAAATTTTTTTTTCATTTTTTGAAAAAGCATAAGGGGGTACCCTTTGCATTTTTCAAAAAATGAAAAAAAAATTTTTTTCTCGCTACCCGCAAAAAAAAAGTTTTGAATTAAAGCCAATATCTTTATCTATACAACGCAAAAGAAATCAAGTCAATATCTTGAAAACTAAGCAAGTTATGACCAAAAAAGTAACCAGTTCTACTACTGACTTTTTTGGTCATAACTTGCTTAGTTTTCAAGATATTGACTTGATTTCTTTTGCGTTGTATAGATAAAGATATTGGCTTTAATTCAACTTTTTTTTTGCGGGTAGCGAGAAAAAAATTTTTTTTTCATTTTTTGAAAAATGCAAAGGGTACCCCCTTATGCTTTTTCAAAAAATGAAAAAAAAATTTTTTTCTCGCTACCCGCAAAAAAAAAGTTTTGAATTAAAGCCAATATGTTTATCTATACAACGCAAAAGAAATCAAGTCAATATCTTGAAAACTAAGCAAGTTATGACCAAAAAAGTCAGTAGTAGAACTGGTTACTTTTTTGGTCATAACTTGCTTAGTTTTCAAGATATTGACTTGATTTCTTTTGCGTTGTATAGATAAACATATTGGCTTTAATTCAAAACTTTTTTTTTTGCGGGTAGCGAGAAAAAAATTTTTTTTTCATTTTTTGAAAAATGCAAAGGCTACCCCCTTATGCTTTTTCAAAAAATAAAAAAAAAAATTTTTTCTCGCTACCCGCAAAAAAAAAAGTTTTGAATTAAAGCCAATATGTTTATCTATACAACGCAAAAGAAATCAAGTCAATATCTTGAAAACTAAGCAAGTTATGACCAAAAAAGTCAGTAGTAGAACTGGTTACTTTTTTGGTCATAACTTGCTTAGTTTTCAAGATATTGACTTGATTTCTTTTGCGTTGTAAGATAAACATATTGGCTTTAATTCAAAACTTTTTTTTTGCGGGTAGCGAGAAAAAAATTTTTTTTTCATTTTTTGAAAAAGCATAAGGGGGTACCCTTTGCATTTTTCAAAAAATGAAAAAAAATTTTTTTCTCGCTACCCGCAAAAAAAAAGTTTTGAATTAAAGCCAATATCTTTATCTATACAACGCAAAAGAAATCAAGTCAATATCTTGAAAACTAAGCAAGTTATGATCAAAAAAGTCAGTAGTAGAACTGGTTACTTTTTTGGTCATAACTTGCTTAGTTTTCAAGATATTGACTTGATTTCTTTTGCGTTGTATAGATAAAGATATTGGCTTTAATTCAAAACTTTTTTTTTGCGGGTAGCGAGAAAAAAAATTTTTTTTCATTTTTTGAAAAATGCAAAGGGTACCCCCTTATGCTTTTTCAAAAAATGAAAAAAAAATTTTTTTCTCGCTACCCGCAAAAAAAAAGTTTTGAATTAAAGTCAATATGTTTATCTATACAACGCAAAAGAAATCAAGTCAATATCTTGAAAACTAAGCAAGTTATGACCAAAAAAGTCAGTAGTAGAACTGGTTACTTTTTTGGTCATAACTTGCTTAGTTTTCAAGATATTGACTTGATTTCTTTTGCGTTGTATAGATAAACATATTGGCTTTAATTCAAAACTTTTTTTTTGCGGGTAGCGAGAAAAAATTTTTTTTTTCATTTTTTGAAAAATGCATAGGGTACCCCCTTATGCTTTTTCAAAAAATGAAAAAAAAAATTTTTTCTCGCTACCCGCAAAAAAAAAGTTTTGAATTAAAGCCAATATGTTTATCTATACAACGCAAAAGAAATCAAGTCAATATCTTGAAAACTAAGCAAGTTATGACCAAAAAAGTAACCAGTTCTACTACTGACTTTTTTGGTCATAACTTGCTTAGTTTTCAAGATATTGACTTGATTTCTTTTGCGTTGTATAGATAAACATATTGGCTTTAATTCAAAACTTTTTTTTTGCGGGTAGCGAGAAAAAAATTTTTTTTTCATTTTTTGAAAAAGCATAAGGGGGTACCCTTTGCATTTTTCAAAAAATGAAAAAAAAAATTTTTTCTCGCTACCCGCAAAAAAAAGTTTTGAATTAAAGCCAATATGTTTATCTATACAACGCAAAAGAAATCAAGTCAATATCTTGAAAACTAAGCAAGTTATGACCAAAAAAGTAACCAGTTCTACTACTGACTTTTTTGGTCATAACTTGCTTAGTTTTCAAGATATTGACTTGATTTCTTTTGCGTTGTATAGATAAAGATATTGGCTTTAATTCAAAACTTTTTTTTTGCGGGTAGCGAGAAAAAAAATTTTTTTTCATTTTTTGAAAAAGCATAAGGGGGTACCCTTTGCATTTTTCAAAAAATGAAAAAAAAATTTTTTTCTCGCTACCCGCAAAAAAAAAGTTTTGAATTAAAGCCAATATGTTTATCTATACAACGCAAAAGAAATCAAGTCAATATCTTGAAAACTAAGCAAGTTATGACCAAAAAAGTCAGTAGTAGAACTGGTTACTTTTTTGGTCATAACTTGCTTAGTTTTCAAGATATTGACTTGATTTCTTTTGCGTTGTATAGATAAAGATATTGGCTTTAATTCAAAACTTTTTTTTTGCGGGTAGCGAGAAAAAATTTTTTTTTTCATTTTTTGAAAAATGCAAAGGGTACCCCCTTATGCTTTTTCAAAAAATGAAAAAAAAATTTTTTTCTCGCTACCCGCAAAAAAAAAGTTTTGAATTAAAGCCAATATGTTTATCTATACAACGCAAAAGAAATCAAGTCAATATCTTGAAAACTAAGCAAGTTATGACCAAAAAAGTCAGTAGTAGAACTGGTTACTTTTTTGGTCATAACTTGCTTAGTTTTCAAGATATTGACTTGATTTCTTTTGCGTTGTATAGATAAAGATATTGGCTTTAATTCAAAACTTTTTTTTTGCGGGTAGCGAGAAAAAAAATTTTTTTTCATTTTTTGAAAAATGCATAGGGTACCCCCTTATGCTTTTTCAAAAAATGAAAAAAAAATTTTTTTCTCGCTACCCGCAAAAAAAAAGTTTTGAATTAAAGCCAATATCTTTATCTATACAACGCAAAAGAAATCAAGTCAATATCTTGAAAACTAAGCAAGTTATGACCAAAAAAGTCAGTAGTAGAACTGGTTACTTTTTTGGTCATAACTTGCTTAGTTTTCAAGATATTGACTTGATTTCTTTTGCGTTGTATAGATAAACATATTGGCTTTAATTCAAAACTTTTTTTTTGCGGGTAGCGAGAAAAAAATTTTTTTTTTCATTTTTTGAAAAATGCAAAGGGTACCCCCTTATGCTTTTTCAAAAAATGAAAAAAAAAATTTTTTCTCGCTACCCGCAAAAAAAAAGTTTTAAATTAAAGCCAATATGTTTATCTATACAACGCAAAAGAAATCAAGTCAATATCTTGAAAACTAAGCAAGTTATGACCAAAAAAGTAACCAGTTCTACTACTGACTTTTTTGGTCATAACTTGCTTAGTTTTCAAGATATTGACTTGATTTCTTTTGCGTTGTATAGATAAAGATATTGGCTTTAATTCAAAACTTTTTTTTTTTGCGGGTAGCGAGAAAAAAATTTTTTTTCATTTTTTGAAAAATGCAAAGGGTACCCCCTTATGCTTTTTCAAAAAATGAAAAAAAAAATTTTTTCTCGCTACCCGCAAAAAAAAAGTTTTGAATTAAAGCCAATATGTTTATCTATACAACGCAAAAGAAATCAAGTCAATATCTTGAAAACTAAGCAAGTTATGACCAAAAAAGTAACCAGTTCTACTACTGACTTTTTTGGTCATAACTTGCTTAGTTTTCAAGATATTGACTTGATTTCTTTTGCGTTGTATAGATAAAGATATTGGCTTTAATTCAAAACTTTTTTTTGCGGGTAGCGAGAAAAAAAATTTTTTTTCATTTTTTGAAAAATGCAAAGGGTACCCCCTTATGCTTTTTCAAAAAATGAAAAAAAAATTTTTTTCTCGCTACCTGCAAAAAAAAAGTTTTGAATTAAAGCCAATATGTTTATCTATACAACGCAAAAGAAATCAAGTCAATATCTTGAAAACTAAGCAAGTTATGACCAAAAAAGTCAGTAGTAGAACTTGCTTGCTTAGTTTTCAAGATATTGACTTGATTTCTTTTGCGTTGTATAGATAAAGATATTGGCTTTAATTCAAAATTTTTTTTTGCGGGTAGCGAGAAAAAAATTTTTTTTTCATTTTTTGAAAAATGCAAAGGGTACCCCCTTATGCTTTTTCAAAAAATGAAAAAAAAAATTTTTTCTCGCTACCCGCAAAAAAAAAAGTTTTGAATTAAAGCCAATATGTTTATCTATACAACGCAAAAGAAATCAAGTCAATATCTTGAAAACTAAGCAAGTTATGACCAAAAAAGTCAGTAGTAGAACTGGTTACTTTTTTGGTCATAACTTGCTTAGTTTTCAAGATATTGACTTGATTTCTTTTGCGTTGTATAGATAAACATATTGGCTTTAATTCAAAACTTTTTTTTTGCGGGTAGCGAGAAAAAAATTTTTTTTTCATTTTTTGAAAAAGCATAAGGGGGTACCCTTTGCATTTTTCAAAAAATGAAAAAAAAATTTTTCTCGCTACCCGCAAAAAAAAGTTTTGAATTAAAGCCAATATCTTTATCTATACAACGCAAAAGAAATCAAGTCAATATCTTGAAAACTAAGCAAGTTATGACCAAAAAAGTCAGTAGTAGAACTGGTTACTTTTTTGGTCATAACTTGCTTAGTTTTCAAGATATTGACTTGATTTCTTTTGCGTTGTATAGATAAACATATTGGCTTTAATTCAAAACTTTTTTTTTGCGGGTAGCGAGAAAAAAAAATTTTTTTTCATTTTTTGAAAAATGCAAAGGGTACCCCCTTATGCTTTTTCAAAAAATGAAAAAAAATTTTTTTTCTCGCTACCCGCAAAAAAAAAGTTTTGAATTAAAGCCAATATGTTTATCTATACAACGCAAAAGAAATCAAGTCAATATCTTGAAAACTAAGCAAGTTATGACCAAAAAAGTAACCAGTTCTACTACTGACTTTTTTGGTCATAACTTGCTTAGTTTTCAAGATATTGACTTGATTTCTTTTGCGTTGTATAGATAAACATATTGGCTTTAATTTAAAACTTTTTTTTTGCGGGTAGCGAGAAAAAAATTTTTTTTTCATTTTTTGAAAAATGCAAAGGGTACCCCCTTATGCTTTTTCAAAAAATGAAAAAAAATTTTTTTTCTCGCTACCCGCAAAAAAAAAGTTTTGAATTAAAGCCAATATCTTTATCTATACAACGCAAAAGAAATCAAGTCAATATCTTGAAAACTAAGCAAGTTATGACCAAAAAAGTCAGTAGTAGAACTGGTTACTTTTTTGGTCATAACTTGCTTAGTTTTCAAGATATTGACTTGATTTCTTTTGCGTTGTATAGATAAAGATATTGGCTTTAATTCAAAACTTTTTTTTTGCGGGTAGCGAGAAAAAAAATTTTTTTTCATTTTTTGAAAAATGCAAAGGGTACCCCCTTATGCTTTTTCAAAAAATGAAAAAAAAATTTTTTTCTCGCTACCCGCAAAAAAAAAGTTTTGAATTAAAGCCAATATGTTTATCTATACAACGCAAAAGAAATCAAGTCAATATCTTGAAAACTAAGCAAGTTATGACCAAAAAAGTAACCAGTTCTACTACTGACTTTTTTGGTCATAACTTGCTTAGTTTTCAAGATATTGACTTGATTTCTTTTGCGTTGTATAGATAAACATATTGGCTTTAATTCAAAACTTTTTTTTTGCGGGTAGCGAGAAAAAAAATTTTTTTTCATTTTTTGAAAAATGCAAAGGGTACCCCCTTATGCTTTTTCAAAAAATGAAAAAAAAATTTTTTTCTCGCTACCCGCAAAAAAAAAGTTTTGAATTAAAGCCAATATGTTTATCTATACAACGCAAAAGAAATCAAGTCAATATCTTGAAAACTAAGCAAGTTATGACCAAAAAAGTAACCAGTTCTACTACTGACTTTTTTGGTCATAACTTGCTTAGTTTTCAAGATATTGACTTGATTTCTTTTGCGTTGTATAGATAAACATATTGGCTTTAATTCAAAACTTTTTTTTTGCGGGTAGCGAGAAAAAATTTTTTTTTCATTTTTTAAAAAAGCATAAGGGGGTACCCTTTGCATTTTTCAAAAAATAAAAAAAAAATTTTTCTCGCTACCCGCAAAAAAAAAAGTTTTGAATTAAAGCCAATATGTTTATCTATACAACGCAAAAGAAATCAAGTCAATATCTTGAAAACTAAGCAAGTTATGACCAAAAAAGTCAGTAGTAGAACTGGTTACTTTTTTGGTCATAACTTGCTTAGTTTTCAAGATATTGACTTGATTTCTTTTGCGTTGTATGAAAAATGCAAAGGGTACCCCCTTATGCTTTTTCAAAAAATGAAAAAAAATTTTTTTTCTCGCTACCCGCAAAAAAAAGTTTTGAATTAAAGCCAATATCTTTATCTATACAACGCAAAAGAAATCAAGTCAATATCTTGAAAACTAAGCAAGTTATGACCAAAAAAGTAACCAGTTCTACTACTGACTTTTTTGGTCATAACTTGCTTAGTTTTCAAGATATTGACTTGATTTCTTTTGCGTTGTATAGATAAAGATATTGGCTTTAATTCAAAACTTTTTTTTTGCGGGTAGCGAGAAAAAAAATTTTTTTTCATTTTTTGAAAAATGCAAAGGGTACCCCCTTATGCTTTTTCAAAAAATGAAAAAAAAAATTTTTTTCTCGCTACCCGCAAAAAAAAAGTTTTGAATTAAAGCCAATATGTTTATCTATACAACGCAAAAGAAATCAAGTCAATATCTTGAAAACTAAGCAAGTTATGACCAAAAAAGTAACCAGTTCTACTACTGCCTTTTTTGGTCATAACTTGCTTAGTTTTCAAGATATTGACTTGATTTCTTTTGCGTTGTATAGATAAAGATATTGGCTTTAATTCAACTTTTTTTTTGCGGGTAGCGAGAAAAAATTTTTTTTTTCATTTTTTGAAAAAGCATAAGGGGGTACCCTTTGCATTTTTCAAAAAATGAAAAAAAAATTTTTTCTCGCTACCCGCAAAAAAAAAGTTTTGAATTAAAGCCAATATGTTTATCTATACAACGCAAAAGAAATCAAGTCAATATCTTGAAAACTAAGCAAGTTATGACCAAAAAAGTAACCAGTTCTAGTACTGACTTTTTTGGTCATAACTTGCTTAGTTTTCAAGATATTGACTTGATTTCTTTTGCGTTGTATAGATAAACATATTGGCTTTAATTCAAAACTTTTTTTTTGCGGGTAGCGAGAAAAAATTTTTTTTTCATTTTTTGAAAAATGCAAAGGGTACCCCTTTATGCTTTTTCAAAAAATGAAAAAAAAATTTTTTTCTCGCTACCCGCAAAAAAAAAGTTTTGAATTAAAGCCAATATCTTTATCTATACAACGCAAAAGAAATCAAGTCAATATCTTGAAAACTAAGCAAGTTATGACCAAAAAAGTAACCAGTTCTACTACTGACTTTTTTGGTCATAACTTGCTTAGTTTTCAAGATATTGACTTGATTTCTTTTGCGTTGTATAGATAAACATATTGGCTTTAATTCAAAACTTTTTTTTTGCGGGTAGCGAGAAAAAATTTTTTTTTTCATTTTTTGAAAAATGCAAAGGGTACCCCCTTATGCTTTTTCAAAAAATGAAAAAAAAATTTTTTTCTCGCTACCCGCAAAAAAAAAGTTTTGAATTAAAGCTAATATCTTTATCTATACAACGCAAAAGAAATCAAGTCAATATCTTGAAAACTAAGCAAGTTATGACCAAAAAAGTCAGTAGTAGAACTGGTTACTTTTTTGGTCATAACTTGCTTAGTTTTCAAGATATTGACTTGATTTCTTTTGCGTTGTATAGATAAAGATATTGGCTTTAATTCAAAACTTTTTTTTTGCGGGTAGCGAGAAAAAAAATTTTTTTTCATTTTTTGAAAAAGCATAAGGGGGTACCCTTTGCATTTTTCAAAAAATGAAAAAAAAATTTTTTCTCGCTACCCGCAAAAAAAAAGTTTTGAATTAAAGCCAATATCTTTATCTATACAACGCAAAAGAAATCAAGTCAATATCTTGAAAACTAAGCAAGTTATGACCAAAAAAGTCAGTAGTAGAACTGGTTACTTTTTTGGTCATAACTTGCTTAGTTTTCAAGATATTGACTTGATTTCTTTTGCGTTGTATAGATAAAGATATTGGCTTTAATTCAAAACTTTTTTTTTGCGGGTAGCGAGAAAAAAAATTTTTTTTCATTTTTTGAAAAAGCATAAGGGGGTACCCTTTGCATTTTTCAAAAAATGAAAAAAAATTTTTTTTCTCGCTACCCGCAAAAAAAAGTTTTGAATTAAAGCCAATATCTTTATCTATACAACGCAAAAGAAATCAAGTCAATATCTTGAAAACTAAGCAAGTTATGACCAAAAAAGTAACCAGTTCTACTACTGACTTTTTCGGTCATAACTTGCTTAGTTTTCAAGATATTGACTTGATTTCTTTTGCGTTGTATAGATAAAGATATTGGCTTTAATTCAAAACTTTTTTTTTGCGGGTAGCGAGAAAAAAATTTTTTTTTCATTTTTTGAAAAATGCAAAGGGTACCCCCTTATGCTTTTTCAAAAAATGAAAAAAAAATTTTTTTCTCGCTACCCGCAAAAAAAAAGTTTTGAATTAAAGCCAATATCTTTATCTATACAACGCAAAAGAAATCAAGTCAATATCTTGAAAACTAAGCAAGTTATGACCAAAAAAGTCAGTAGTAGAACTGGTTACTTTTTTGGTCATAACTTGCTTAGTTTTCAAGATATTGACTTGATTTCTTTTGCGTTGTATAGATAAACATATTGGCTTTAATTCAAAACTTTTTTTTTGCGGGTAGCGAGAAAAAAATTTTTTTTCATTTTTTGAAAAAGCATAAGGGGGTACCCTTTGCATTTTTCAAAAAATGAAAAAAAAATTTTTTTCTCACTACCCGCAAAAAAAAAGTTTTGAATTAAAGCCAATATGTTTATCTATACAACGCAAAAGAAATCAAGTCAATATCTTGAAAACTAAGCAAGTTATGACCAAAAAAGTAACCAGTTCTACTACTGACTTTTTTGGTCATAACTTGCTTAGTTTTCAAGATATTGACTTGATTTCTTTTGCGTTGTATAGATAAACATATTGGCTTTAATTCAAAACTTTTTTTTTGCGGGTAGCGAGAAAAAAAATTTTTTTTCATTTTTTGAAAAATGCAAAGGGTACCCCCTTATGCTTTTTCAAAAAATGAAAAAAAAATTTTTTTCTCGCTACCCGCAAAAAAAAAAGTTTTGAATTAAAGCCAATATGTTTATCTATACAACGCAAAAGAAATCAAGTCAATATCTTGAAAACTAAGCAAGTTATGACCAAAAAAGTAACCAGTTCTACTACTGACTTTTTTGGTCATAACTTGCTTAGTTTTCAAGATATTGACTTGATTTCTTTTGCGTTGTATAGATAAAGATATTGGCTTTAATTCAAAACTTTTTTTTTGCGGGTAGCGAGAAAAAAATTTTTTTTTTCATTTTTTGAAAAAGCATAAGGGGGTACCCTTTGCATTTTTCAAAAAATGAAAAAAAATTTTTTTTCTCGCTACCCGCAAAAAAAAAGTTTTGAATTAAAGCCAATATGTTTATCTATACAACGCAAAAGAAATCAAGTCAATATCTTGAAAACTAAGCAAGTTATGACCAAAAAAGTAACCAGTTCTACTACTGACTTTTTTGGTCATAACTTGCTTAGTTTTCAAGATATTGACTTGATTTCTTTTGCGTTGTATAGATAAAGATATTGGCTTTAATTCAAAACTTTTTTTTTGCGGGTAGCGAGAAAAAAATTTTTTTTTCATTTTTTGAAAAATGCATAGGGTACCCCCTTATGCTTTTTCAAAAAATGAAAACAAATTTTTTTTCTCGCTACCCGCAAAAAAAAGTTTTGAATTAAAGCCAATATGTTTATCTATACAACGCAAAAGAAATCAAGTCAATATCTTGAAAACTAAGCAAGTTATGACCAAAAAAGTCAGTACTAGAACTGGTTACTTTTTTGGTCATAACTTGCTTAGTTTTCAAGATATTGACTTGATTTCTTTTGCGTTGTATAGATAAAGATATTGGCTTTAATTCAAAACTTTTTTTTGCGGGTAGCGAGAAAAAAATTTTTTTTTCATTTTTTGAAAAAGCATAAGGGGGTACCCTTTGCATTTTTCAAAAAAAGAAAAAAAATTTTTTTTCATTTTTTGAAAAAGCATAAGGGGGTACCCTATGCATTCTTCAAAAAATTAAAAAAAAATTTTTTCTCGCTACCCGCAAAAAAAAGTTTTGAATTAAAGCCAATATGTTTATCTATACAACGCAAAAGAAATCAAGTCAATATCTTGAAAACTAAGCAAGTTATGACCAAAAAAGTAACCAGTTCTACTACTGACTTTTTTGGTCATAACTTGCTTAGTTTTCAAGATATTGACTTGATTTCTTTTGCGTTGTATAGATAAAGATATTGGCTTTAATTCAAAACTTTTTTTTTGCGGGTAGCGAGAAAAAAATTTTTTTTTCATTTTTTGAAAAATGCAAAGGGTACCCCCTTATGCTTTTTCAAAAAATGAAAAAAAAATTTTTTCTCGCTACCCGCAAAAAAAAAGTTTTGAATTAAAGCCAATATCTTTATCTATACAACGCAAAAGAAATCAAGTCAATATCTTGAAAACTAAGCAAGTTATGACCAAAAAAGTAACCAGTTCTACTACTGACTTTTTTGGTCATAACTTGCTTAGTTTTCAAGATATTGACTTGATTTCTTTTGCGTTGTATAGATAAACATATTGGCTTTAATTCAAAACTTTTTTTTGCGGGTAGCGAGAAAAAAAATTTTTTTTCATTTTTTGAAAAATGCAAAGGGTACCCCCTTATGCTTTTTCAAAAAATGAAAAAAAAATTTTTTCTCGCTACCCGCAAAAAAAAAGTTTTGAATTAAAGCCAATATGTTTATCTATACAACGCAAAAGAAATCAAGTCAATATCTTGAAAACTAAGCAAGTTATGACCAAAAAAGTAACCAGTTCTACTACTGACTTTTTTGGTCATAACTTGCTTAGTTTTCAAGATATTGACTTGATTTCTTTTGCGTTGTATAGATAAAGATATTGGCTTTAATTCAAAACTTTTTTTTTGCGGGTAGCGAGAAAAAAATTTTTTTTCATTTTTTGAAAAAGCATAAGGGGGTACCCTTTGCATTTTTCAAAAAATGAAAAAAAATTTTTTTTCTCGCTACCCGCAAAAAAAAAGTTTTGAATTAAAGCCAATATGTTTATCTATACAACGCAAAAGAAATCAAGTCAATATCTTGAAAACTAAGCAAGTTATGACCAAAAAAGTAACCAGTTCTACTACTGACTTTTTTGGTCATAACTTGCTTAGTTTTCAAGATATTGACTTGATTTCTTTTGCGTTGTATAGATAAAGATATTGGCTTTAATTCAAAACTTTTTTTTTGCGGGTAGCGAGAAAAAATTTTTTTTTTCATTTTTTGAAAAATGCATAGGGTACCCCCTTATGCTTTTTCAAAAAATGAAAACAAAGTTTTTTTCTCGCTACCCGCAAAAAAAAGTTTTGAATTAAAGCCAATATGTTTATCTATACAACGCAAAAGAAATCAAGTCAATATCTTGAAAACTAAGCAAGTTATGACCAAAAAAGTCAGTACTAGAACTGGTTACTTTTTTGGTCATAACTTGCTTAGTTTTCAAGATATTGACTTGATTTCTTTTGCGTTGTATAGATAAAGATATTGGCTTTAATTCAAAACTTTTTTTTTGCGGGTAGCGAGAAAAAATTTTTTTTTCATTTTTTTAAAAAGCATAAGGGGGTACCCTTTGCATTTTTCAAAAAATGAAAAAAAATTTTTTTTCATTTTTTGAAAAAGCATAAGGGGGTACCCTATGCATTTTTCAAAAAATTAAAAAAAAAATTTTTCTCGCTACCCGCAAAAAAAGTTTTGAATTAAAGCCAATATGTTTATCTATACAACGCAAAAGAAATCAAGTCAATATCTTGAAAACTAAGCAAGTTATGACCAAAAAAGTAACCAGTTCTACTACTGACTTTTTTGGTCATAACTTGCTTAGTTTTCAAGATATTGACTTGATTTCTTTTGCGTTGTATAGATAAAGATATTGGCTTTAATTCAAAACTTTTTTTTTGCGGGTAGCGAGAAAAAAATTTGTTTTCATTTTTTGAAAAAGCATAAGGGGGTACCCTATGCATTTTTCAAAAAATGAAAAAAAATTTTTTTTCTCGCTACCCGCAAAAAAAAAGTTTTGAATTAAAGCCAATATCTTTATCTATACAACGCAAAAGAAATCAAGTCAATATCTTGAAAACTAAGCAAGTTATGACCAAAAAAGTCAGTAGTAGAACTGGTTACTTTTTTGGTCATAACTTGCTTAGTTTTCAAGATATTGACTTGATTTCTTTTGCGTTGTATAGATAAAGATATTGGCTTTAATTCAAAACTTTTTTTTTGCGGGTAGCGAGAAAAAATTTTTTTTTTTTCATTTTTTGAAAAATGCATAGGGTACCCCCTTATGCTTTTTCAAAAAATGAAAACAAAGTTTTTTTCTCGCTACCCGCAAAAAAAAAGTTTTGAATTAAAGCCAATATGTTTATCTATACAACGCAAAAGAAATCAAGTCAATATCTTGAAAACTAAGCAAGTTATGACCAAAAAAGTCAGTACTAGAACTGGTTACTTTTTTGGTCATAACTTGCTTAGTTTTCAAGATATTGACTTGATTTCTTTTGCGTTGTATAGATAAAGATATTGGCTTTAATTCAAAACTTTTTTTTTGCGGGTAGCGAGAAAAAAATTTTTTTCATTTTTTTAAAAAGCATAAGGGGGTACCCTTTGCATTTTTCAAAAAATGAAAAAAAATTTTTTTTCATTTTTTGAAAAAGCATAAGGGGGTACCCTATGCATTTTTCAAAAAATTAAAAAAAAATTTTTTCTCGCTACCCGCAAAAAAAGTTTTGAATTAAAGCCAATATGTTTATCTATACAACGCAAAAGAAATCAAGTCAATATCTTGAAAACTAAGCAAGTTATGACCAAAAAAGTAACCAGTTCTACTACTGACTTTTTTGGTCATAACTTGCTTAGTTTTCAAGATATTGACTTGATTTCTTTTGCGTTGTATAGATAAAGATATTGGCTTTAATTCAAAACTTTTTTTTTTGCGGGTAGCGAGAAAAAAATTTTTTTTCATTTTTTGAAAAATGCAAAGGGTACCCCCTTATGCTTTTTCAAAAAATGAAAACAAAGTTTTTTTCTCGCTACCCGCAAAAAAAAAGTTTTGAATTAAAGCCAATATCTTTATCTATACAACGCAAAAGAAATCAAGTCAATATCTTGAAAACTAAGCAAGTTATGACCAAAAAAGTAACCAGTTCTACTACTGACTTTTTTGGTCATAACTTGCTTAGTTTTCAAGATATTGACTTGATTTCTTTTGCGTTGTATAGATAAAGATATTGGCTTTAATTCAAAACTTTTTTTTTGCGGGTAGCGAGAAAAAAAAATTTTTTTCATTTTTTAAAAAAGCATAAGGGGGTACCCTTTGCATTTTTCAAAAAATGAAAAAAAAAATTTTTTCTCGCTACCCGCAAAAAAAAAGTTTTGAATTAAAGCCAATATCTTTATCTATACAACGCAAAAGAAATCAAGTCAATATCTTGAAAACTAAGCAAGTTATGACCAAAAAAGTAACCAGTTCTACTACTGACTTTTTTGGTCATAACTTGCTTAGTTTTCAAGATATTGACTTGATTTCTTTTGCGTTGTATAGATAAAGATATTGGCTTTAATTCAAAACTTTTTTTTTGCGGGTAGCGAGAAAAAAATTTTTTTTTCATTTTTTGAAAAAGCATAAGGGGGTACCCTATGCATTTTTCAAAAAATGAAAAAAAATTTTTTTTCTCGCTACCCGCAAAAAAAAAGTTTTGAATTAAAGCCAATATGTTTATCTATACAACGCAAAAGAAATCAAGTCAATATCTTGAAAACTAAGCAAGTTATGACCAAAAAAGTAACCAGTTCTACTACTGACTTTTTTGGTCATAACTTGCTTAGTTTTCAAGATATTGACTTGATTTCTTTTGCGTTGTATAGATAAACATATTGGCTTTAATTCAAAACTTTTTTTTTGCGGGTAGCGAGAAAAAAATTTTTTTTTCATTTTTTGAAAAAGCATAAGGGGGTACCCTATGCATTTTTCAAAAAATTAAAAAATTTTTTTTTCTCGCTACCCGCAAAAAAAAAGTTTTGAATTAAAGCCAATATGTTTATCTATACAACGCAAAAGAAATCAAGTCAATATCTTGAAAACTAAGCAAGTTATGACCAAAAAAGTAACCAGTTCTACTACTGACTTTTTTGGTCATAACTTGCTTAGTTTTCAAGATATTGACTTGATTTCTTTTGCGTTGTATAGATAAAGATATTGGCTTTAATTCAAAACTTTTTTTTTGCGGGTAGCGAGAAAAAAATTTTTTTTTCATTTTTTGAAAAAGCATAAGGGGGTACCCTTTGCATTTTTCAAAAAATGAAAAAAAAATTTTTTTCTCGCTACCCGCAAAAAAAAAGTTTTGAATTAAAGCCAATATGTTTATCTATACAACGCAAAAGAAATCAAGTCAATATCTTGAAAACTAAGCAAGTTATGACCAAAAAAGTAACCAGTTCTACTACTGACTTTTTTGGTCATAACTTGCTTAGTTTTCAAGATATTGACTTGATTTCTTTTGCGTTGTATAGATAAAGATATTGGCTTTAATTCAAAACTTTTTTTTTGCGGGTAGCGAGAAAAAAATTTTTTTTTCATTTTTTGAAAAATGCAAAGGGTACCCCCTTATGCTTTTTCAAAAAATGAAAAAAAAATTTTTTCTCGCTACCCGCAAAAAAAAGTTTTGAATTAAAGCCAATATGTTTATCTATACAACGCAAAAGAAATCAAGTCAATATCTTGAAAACTAAGCAAGTTATGACCAAAAAAGTAACCAGTTCTACTACTGACTTTTTTGGTCATAACTTGCTTAGTTTTCAAGATATTGACTTGATTTCTTTTGCGTTGTATAGATAAAGATATTGGCTTTAATTCAAAACTTTTTTTTTGCGGGTAGCGAGAAAAAAATTTTTTTTTCATTTTTTGAAAAAGCATAAGGGGGTACCCTTTGCATTTTTCAAAAAATGAAAAAAAATTTTTTTTCTCGCTACCCGCAAAAAAAAAGTTTTGAATTAAAGCCAATATCTTTATCTATACAACGCAAAAGAAATCAAGTCAATATCTTGAAAACTAAGCAAGTTATGACCAAAAAAGTCAGTAGTAGAACTGGTTACTTTTTTGGTCATAACTTGCTTAGTTTTCAAGATATTGACTTGATTTCTTTTGCGTTGTATAGATAAAGATATTGGCTTTAATTCAAAACTTTTTTTTTGCGGGTAGCGAGAAAAAAAATTTTTTTTCATTTTTTGAAAAATGCAAAGGGTACCCCCTTATGCTTTTTCAAAAAATGAAAAAAAAATTTTTTTCTCGCTACCCGCAAAAAAAAAGTTTTGAATTAAAGCCAATATGTTTATCTATACAACGCAAAAGAAATCAAGTCAATATCTTGAAAACTAAGCAAGTTATGACCAAAAAAGTAACCAGTTCTACTACTGACTTTTTTGGTCATAACTTGCTTAGTTTTCAAGATATTGACTTGATTTCTTTTGCGTTGTATAGATAAACATATTGGCTTTAATTCAAAACTTTTTTTTTGCGGGTAGCGAGAAAAAATTTTTTTTTTATTTTTTGAAAAATGCAAAGGGTACCCCCTTATGCTTTTTTAAAAAATGAAAAAAAATTTTTTTTCTCGCTACCCGCAAAAAAAAAGTTTTGAATTAAAGCCAATATGTTTATCTATACAACGCAAAAGAAATCAAGTCAATATCTTGAAAACTAAGCAAGTTATGACCAAAAAAGTAACCAGTTCTACTACTGACTTTTTTGGTCATAACTTGCTTAGTTTTCAAGATATTGACTTGATTTCTTTTGCGTTGTATAGATAAACATATTGGCTTTAATTCAAAACTTTTTTTTTGCGGGTAGCGAGAAAAAAATTTTTTTTCATTTTTTGAAAAAGCATAAGGGGGTACCCTATGCATTTTTCAAAAAATTAAAAAATTTTTTTTTCTCGCTACCCGCAAAAAAAAAGTTTTGAATTAAAGCCAATATGTTTATCTATACAACGCAAAAGAAATCAAGTCAATATCTTGAAAACTAAGCAAGTTATGACCAAAAAAGTAACCAGTTCTACTACTGACTTTTTTGGTCATAACTTGCTTAGTTTTCAAGATATTGACTTGATTTCTTTTGCGTTGTATAGATAAAGATATTGGCTTTAATTCAAAACTTTTTTTTTGCGGGTAGCGAGAAAAAAATTTTTTTTTCATTTTTTGAAAAAGCATAAGGGGGTACCCTTTGCATTTTTCAAAAAATGAAAAAAAAATTTTTTTCTCGCTACCCGCAAAAAAAAAGTTTTGAATTAAAGCCAATATGTTTATCTATACAACGCAAAAGAAATCAAGTCAATATCTTGAAAACTAAGCAAGTTATGACCAAAAAAGTAACCAGTTCTACTACTGACTTTTTTGGTCATAACTTGCTTAGTTTTCAAGATATTGACTTGATTTCTTTTGCGTTGTATAGATAAAGATATTGGCTTTAATTCAAAACTTTTTTTTTGCGGGTAGCGAGAAAAAATTTTTTTTTCATTTTTTGAAAAAGCATAAGGGGGTACCCTTTGCATTTTTCAAAAAATGAAAAAAAATTTTTTTTCTCGCTACCCGCAAAAAAAAAGTTTTTAATTAAAGCCAATATGTTTATCTATACAACGCAAAAGAAATCAAGTCAATATCTTGAAAACTAAGCAAGTTATGACCAAAAAAGTAACCAGTTCTACCACTGACTTTTTTGGTCATAACTTGCTTAGTTTTCAAGATATTGACTTGATTTCTTTTGCGTTGTATAGATAAAGATATTGGCTTTAATTCAAAACTTTTTTTTTGCGGGTAGCGAGAAAAAAATTTTTTTTTCATTTTTTGAAAAAGCATAAGGGGGTACCCTTTGCATTTTTCAAAAAATGAAAAAAAAATTTTTTTCTCGCTACCCGCAAAAAAAAAGTTTTGAATTAAAGCCAATATGTTTATCTATACAACGCAAAAGAAATCAAGTCAATATCTTGAAAACTAAGCAAGTTATGACCAAAAAAGTAACCAGTTCTACTACTGACTTTTTTGGTCATAACTTGCTTAGTTTTCAAGATATTGACTTGATTTCTTTTGCGTTGTATAGATAAAGATATTGGCTTTAATTCAAAACTTTTTTTTTGCGGGTAGCGAGAAAAAAATTTTTTTTTCATTTTTTGAAAAAGCATAAGGGGGTACCCTTTGCATAGGGTACCCCCTTATGCTTTTTCAAAAAATGAAAAAAAATTTTTTTTCATTTTTTGAAAAATGCAAAGGGTACCCCCTTATGCTTTTTCAAAAAATGAAAAAAAAATTTTTTCTCGCTACCCGCAAAAAAAAGTTTTGAATTAAAGCCAATATGTTTATCTATACAACGCAAAAGAAATCAAGTCAATATCTTGAAAACTAAGCAAGTTATGACCAAAAAAGTAACCAGTTCTACTACTGACTTTTTTGGTCATAACTTGCTTAGTTTTCAAGATATTGACTTGATTTCTTTTGCGTTGTATAGATAAAGATATTGGCTTTAATTCAAAACTTTTTTTTTGCGGGTAGCGAGAAAAAAATTTTTTTTTCATTTTTTGAAAAAGCATAAGGGGGTACCCTTTGCATTTTTCAAAAAATGAAAAAAAATTTTTTTTCTCGCTACCCGCAAAAAAAAAGTTTTGAATTAAAGCCAATATCTTTATCTATACAACGCAAAAGAAATCAAGTCAATATCTTGAAAACTAAGCAAGTTATGACCAAAAAAGTCAGTAGTAGAACTGGTTACTTTTTTGGTCATAACTTGCTTAGTTTTCAAGATATTGACTTGATTTCTTTTGCGTTGTATAGATAAAGATATTGGCTTTAATTCAAAACTTTTTTTTTGCGGGTAGCGAGAAAAAAATTTTTTTTTCATTTTTTGAAAAATGCAAAGGGTACCCCCTTATGCTTTTTCAAAAAATGAAAAAAAAATTTTTTTCTCGCTACCCGCAAAAAAAAAGTTTTGAATTAAAGCCAATATGTTTATCTATACAACGCAAAAGAAATCAAGTCAATATCTTGAAAACTAAGCAAGTTATGACCAAAAAAGTAACCAGTTCTACTACTGACTTTTTTGGTCATAACTTGCTTAGTTTTCAAGATATTGACTTGATTTCTTTTGCGTTGTATAGATAAACATATTGGCTTTAATTCAAAACTTTTTTTTTGCGGGTAGCGAGAAAAAATTTTTTTTTTATTTTTTGAAAAATGCAAAGGGTACCCCCTTATGCTTTTTTAAAAAATGAAAAAAAATTTTTTTTCTCGCTACCCGCAAAAAAAAAGTTTTGAATTAAAGCCAATATGTTTATCTATACAACGCAAAAGAAATCAAGTCAATATCTTGAAAACTAAGCAAGTTATGACCAAAAAAGTAACCAGTTCTACTACTGACTTTTTTGGTCATAACTTGCTTAGTTTTCAAGATATTGACTTGATTTCTTTTGCGTTGTATAGATAAAGATATTGGCTTTAATTCAAAACTTTTTTTTTGCGGGTAGCGAGAAAAAAATTTTTTTTTCATTTTTTGAAAAAGCATAAGGGGGTACCCTTTGCATTTTTCAAAAAATGAAAAAAAAATTTTTTTCTCGCTACCCGCAAAAAAAAAGTTTTGAATTAAAGCCAATATGTTTATCTATACAACGCAAAAGAAATCAAGTCAATATCTTGAAAACTAAGCAAGTTATGACCAAAAAAGTAACCAGTTCTACTACTGACTTTTTTGGTCATAACTTGCTTAGTTTTCAAGATATTGACTTGATTTCTTTTGCGTTGTATAGATAAAGATATTGGCTTTAATTCAAAACTTTTTTTTTGCGGGTAGCGAGAAAAAAATTTTTTTTTCATTTTTTGAAAAAGCATAAGGGGGTACCCTTTGCATTTTTCAAAAAATGAAAAAAAATTTTTTTTCTCGCTACCCGCAAAAAAAAAGTTTTTAATTAAAGCCAATATGTTTATCTATACAACGCAAAAGAAATCAAGTCAATATCTTGAAAACTAAGCAAGTTATGACCAAAAAAGTAACCAGTTCTACTACTGACTTTTTTGGTCATAACTTGCTTAGTTTTCAAGATATTGACTTGATTTCTTTTGCGTTGTATAGATAAAGATATTGGCTTTAATTCAAAACTTTTTTTTTGCGGGTAGCGAGAAAAAAATTTTTTTTTTCATTTTTTGAAAAATGCATAGGGTACCCCCTTATGCTTTTTCAAAAAATGAAAACAAAGTTTTTTTCTCGCTACCCGCAAAAAAAAAGTTTTGAATTAAAGCCAATATGTTTATCTATACAACGCAAAAGAAATCAAGTCAATATCTTGAAAACTAAGCAAGTTATGACCAAAAAAGTCAGTACTAGAACTGGTTACTTTTTTGGTCATAACTTGCTTAGTTTTCAAGATATTGACTTGATTTCTTTTGCGTTGTATAGATAAAGATATTGGCTTTAATTCAAAACTTTTTTTTTGCGGGTAGCGAGAAAAAAATTTTTTTTCATTTTTTTAAAAAGCATAAGGGGGTACCCTTTGCATTTTTCAAAAAATGAAAAAAAATTTTTTTTCATTTTTTGAAAAAGCATAAGGGGGTACCCTATGCATTTTTCAAAAAATTAAAAAAAAATTTTTTCTCGCTACCCGCAAAAAAAGTTTTGAATTAAAGCCAATATGTTTATCTATACAACGCAAAAGAAATCAAGTCAATATCTTGAAAACTAAGCAAGTTATGACCAAAAAAGTAACCAGTTCTAGTACTGACTTTTTTGGTCATAACTTGCTTAGTTTTCAAGATATTGACTTGATTTCTTTTGCGTTGTATAGATAAAGATATTGGCTTTAATTCAAAACTTTTTTTTTGCGGGTAGCGAGAAAAAAATTTTTTTTCTTTTTTTGAAAAATGCAAAGGGTACCCCCTTATGCTTTTTCAAAAAATGAAAAAAAAATTTTTTTCTCGCTACCCGCAAAAAAAAAGTTTTGAATTAAAGCCAATATGTTTATCTATACAACGCAAAAGAAATCAAGTCAATATCTTGAAAACTAAGCAAGTTATGACCAAAAAAGTCAGTACTAGAACTGGTTACTTTTTTGGTCATAACTTGCTTAGTTTTCAAGATATTGACTTGATTTCTTTTGCGTTGTATAGATAAAGATATTGGCTTTAATTCAAAACTTTTTTTTTGCGGGTAGCGAGAAAAAATTTTTTTTTTCATTTTTTGAAAAAGCATAAGGGGGTACCCTTTGCATTTTTCAAAAAAAGAAAAAAAATTTTTTTTCATTTTTTGAAAAAGCATAAGGGGGTACCCTATGCATTTTTCAAAAAATTAAAAAAAAATTTTTTCTCGCTACCCGCAAAAAAAAGTTTTGAATTAAAGCCAATATGTTTATCTATACAACGCAAAAGAAATCAAGTCAATATCTTGAAAACTAAGCAAGTTATGACCAAAAAAGTAACCAGTTCTACTACTGACTTTTTTGGTCATAACTTGCTTAGTTTTCAAGATATTGACTTGATTTCTTTTGCGTTGTATAGATAAACATATTGGCTTTAATTCAAAACTTTTTTTTTGCGGGTAGCGAGAAAAAAAATTTTTTTTCATTTTTTGAAAAATGCAAAGGGTACCCCCTTATGCTTTTTCAAAAAATGAAAAAAAAATTTTTTCTCGCTACTCGCAAAAAAAAGTTTTGAATTAAAGCCAATATGTTTATCTATACAACGCAAAAGAAATCAAGTCAATATCTTGAAAACTAAGCAAGTTATGACCAAAAAAGTAACCAGTTCTACTACTGACTTTTTTGGTCATAACTTGCTTAGTTTTCAAGATATTGACTTGATTTCTTTTGCGTTGTATAGATAAAGATATTGGCTTTAATTCAAAACTTTTTTTTTGCGGGTAGCGAGAAAAAAATTTTTTTTTCATTTTTTGAAAAAGCATAAGGGGGTACCCTTTGCATTTTTCAAAAAATGAAAAAAAATTTTTTTTCTCGCTACCCGCAAAAAAAAAGTTTTGAATTAAAGCCAATATCTTTATCTATACAACGCAAAAGAAATCAAGTCAATATCTTGAAAACTAAGCAAGTTATGACCAAAAAAGTCAGTAGTAGAACTGGTTACTTTTTTGGTCATAACTTGCTTAGTTTTCAAGATATTGACTTGATTTCTTTTGCGTTGTATAGATAAAGATATTGGCTTTAATTCAAAACTTTTTTTTGCGGGTAGCGAGAAAAAAAATTTTTTTTCATTTTTTGAAAAATGCAAAGGGTACCCCCTTATGCTTTTTCAAAAAATGAAAAAAAAATTTTTTTCTCGCTACCCGCAAAAAAAAAGTTTTGAATTAAAGCCAATATGTTTATCTATACAACGCAAAAGAAATCAAGTCAATATCTTGAAAACTAAGCAAGTTATGACCAAAAAAGTAACCAGTTCTACTACTGACTTTTTTGGTCATAACTTGCTTAGTTTTCAAGATATTGACTTGATTTCTTTTGCGTTGTATAGATAAACATATTGGCTTTAATTCAAAACTTTTTTTTTGCGGGTAGCGAGAAAAAATTTTTTTTTTATTTTTTGAAAAATGCAAAGGGTACCCCCTTATGCTTTTTTAAAAAATGAAAAAAAATTTTTTTTCTCGCTACCCGCAAAAAAAAAGTTTTGAATTAAAGCCAATATGTTTATCTATACAACGCAAAAGAAATCAAGTCAATATCTTGAAAACTAAGCAAGTTATGACCAAAAAAGTAACCAGTTCTACTACTGACTTTTTTGGTCATAACTTGCTTAGTTTTCAAGATATTGACTTGATTTCTTTTGCGTTGTATAGATAAACATATTGGCTTTAATTCAAAACTTTTTTTTTGCGGGTAGCGAGAAAAAAATTTTTTTTCATTTTTTAAAAAAGCATAAGGGGGTACCCTTTGCATTTTTCAAAAAATGAAAAAAAATTTTTTTTCTCGCTACCCGCAAAAAAAAAGTTTTGAATTAAAGCCAATATCTTTATCTATACAACGCAAAAGAAATCAAGTCAATATCTTGAAAACTAAGCAAGTTATGACCAAAAAAGTCAGTACTAGAACTGGTTACTTTTTTGGTCATAACTTGCTTAGTTTTCAAGATATTGACTTGATTTCTTTTGCGTTGTATAGATAAACATATTGGCTTTAATTCAAAACTTTTTTTTTGCGGGTAGCGAGAAAAAAATTTTTTTTTCATTTTTTGAAAAAGCATAAGGGGGTATCCTTTGCATTTTTCAAAAAATGAAAAAAAAATTTTTTCTCGCTACCCGCAAAAAAAAAGTTTTGAATTAAAGCCAATATGTTTATCTATACAACGCAAAAGAAATCAAGTCAATATCTTGAAAACTAAGCAAGTTATGACCAAAAAAGTAACCAGTTCTACTACTGACTTTTTTGGTCATAACTTGCTTAGTTTTCAAGATATTGACTTGATTTCTTTTGCGTTGTATAGATAAACATATTGGCTTTAATTCAAAACTTTTTTTTGCGGGTAGCGAGAAAAAAAAATTTTTTTCATTTTTTGAAAAATGCAAAGGGTACCCCCTTATGCTTTTTCAAAAAATGAAAAAAAAATTTTTTTCTCGCTACCCGCAAAAAAAAGTTGAATTAAAGCCAATATGTTTATCTATACAACGCAAAAGAAATCAAGTCAATATCTTGAAAACTAAGCAAGTTATGACCAAAAAAGTCAGTAGTAGAACTGGTTACTTTTTTGGTCATAACTTGCTTAGTTTTCAAGATATTGACTTGATTTCTTTTGCGTTGTATAGATAAAGATATTGGCTTTAATTCAAAACTTTTTTTTTGCGGGTAGCGAGAAAAAAATTTTTTTTTCATTTTTTGAAAAATGCAAAGGGTACCCCCTTATGCTTTTTCAAAAAATGAAAAAAAAAATTTTTTCTCGCTACCCGCAAAAAAAAGTTTTGAATTAAAGCCAATATGTTTATCTATACAACGCAAAAGAAATCAAGTCAATATCTTGAAAACTAAGCAAGTTATGACCAAAAAAGTAACCAGTTCTACTACTGACTTTTTTGGTCATAACTTGCTTAGTTTTCAAGATATTGACTTGATTTCTTTTGCGTTGTATAGATAAACATATTGGCTTTAATTCAAAACTTTTTTTTGCGGGTAGCGAGAAAAAATTTTTTTTTTCATTTTTTGAAAAAGCATAAGGGGGTACCCTATGCATTTTTCAAAAAATTAAAAAATTTTTTTTCTCGCTACCCGCAAAAAAAAAGTTTTGAATTAAAGCCAATATGTTTATCTATACAACGCAAAAGAAATCAAGTCAATATCTTGAAAACTAAGCAAGTTATGACCAAAAAAGTCAGTAGTAGAACTGGTTACTTTTTTGGTCATAACTTGCTTAGTTTTCAAGATATTGACTTGATTTCTTTTGCGTTGTATAGATAAACATATTGGCTTTAATTCAATACTTTTTTTTTGCGGGTAGCGAGAAAAAAATTTTTTTTTTCATTTTTTGAAAAAGCATAAGGGGGTACCCTTTGCATTTTTCAAAAAATGAAAAAAATTTTTTTTTCTCGCTACCCGCAAAAAAAAAGTTTTGAATTAAAGCCAATATGTTTATCTATACAACGCAAAAGAAATCAAGTCAATATCTTGAAAACTAAGCAAGTTATGACCAAAAAAGTCAGTAGTAGAACTGGTTACTTTTTTGGTCATAACTTGCTTAGTTTTCAAGATATTGACTTGATTTCTTTTGCGTTGTATAGATAAACATATTGGCTTTAATTCAAAACTTTTTTTTTGCGGGTAGCGAGAAAAAAAATTTTTTTTCATTTTTTGAAAAATGCAAAGGGTACCCCCTTATGCTTTTTCAAAAAATGAAAAAAAAAAATTTTCTCGCTACCCGCAAAAAAAAAAGTTTTGAATTAAAGCCAATATGTTTATCTATACAACGCAAAAGAAATCAAGTCAATATCTTGAAAACTAAGCAAGTTATGACCAAAAAAGTCAGTAGTAGAACTGGTTACTTTTTTGGTCATAACTTGCTTAGTTTTCAAGATATTGACTTGATTTCTTTTGCGTTGTATAGATAAACATATTGGCTTTAATTCAAAACTTTTTTTTTGCGGGTAGCGAGAAAAAATTTTTTTTTTCATTTTTTGAAAAAGCATAAGAGGGTACCCTTTGCATTTTTCAAAAAATGAAAAAAAAATTTTTTTCTCGCTACCCGCAAAAAAAAAGTTTTGAATTAAAGCCAATATCTTTATCTATACAACGCAAAAGAAATCAAGTCAATATCTTGAAAACTAAGCAAGTTATGACCAAAAAAGTAACCAGTTCTACTACTGACTTTTTTGGTCATAACTTGCTTAGTTTTCAAGATATTGACTTGATTTCTTTTGCGTTGTATAGATAAACATATTGGCTTTAATTCAACTTTTTTTTTGCGGGTAGCGAGAAAAAAATTTTTTTTTCATTTTTTGAAAAAGCATAAGGGGGTACCCTTTGCATTTTTCAAAAAATGAAAAAAAAATTTTTTTCTCGCTACCCGCAAAAAAAAAGTTTTGAATTAAAGCCAATATGTTTATCTATACAACGCAAAAGAAATCAAGTCAATATCTTGAAAACTAAGCAAGTTATGACCAAAAAAGTCAGTAGTAGAACTGGTTACTTTTTTGGTCATAACTTGCTTAGTTTTCAAGATATTGACTTGATTTCTTTTGCGTTGTATAGATAAAGATATTGGCTTTAATTCAAAACTTTTTTTTTGCGGGTAGCGAGAAAAAAAATTTTTTTTCATTTTTTGAAAAAGCATAAGGGGGTACCCTTTGCATTTTTCAAAAAATGAAAAAAAATTTTTTTCTCGCTACCCGCAAAAAAAAAGTTTTGAATTAAAGCCAATATCTTTATCTATACAACGCAAAAGAAATCAAGTCAATATCTTGAAAACTAAGCAAGTTATGACCAAAAAAGTAACCAGTTCTAGTACTGACTTTTTTGGTCATAACTTGCTTAGTTTTCAAGATATTGACTTGATTTCTTTTGCGTTGTATAGATAAAGATATTGGCTTTAATTCAAAACTTTTTTTTTGCGGGTAGCGAGAAAAAAAATTTTTTTTCATTTTTTGAAAAATGCAAAGGGTACCCCCTTATGCTTTTTTAAAAAATGAAAAAAAATTTTTTTCTCGCTACCCGCAAAAAAAAAGTTTTGAATTAAAGCCAATATGTTTATCTATACAACGCAAAAGAAATCAAGTCAATATCTTGAAAACTAAGCAAGTTATGACCAAAAAAGTCAGTAGTAGAACTGGTTACTTTTTTGGTCATAACTTGCTTAGTTTTCAAGATATTGACTTGATTTCTTTTGCGTTGTATAGATAAACATATTGGCTTTAATTCAAAACTTTTTTTTTGCGGGTAGCGAGAAAAAAAATTTTTTTTCATTTTTTGAAAAAGCATAAGGGGGTACCCTTTGCATTTTTCAAAAAATGAAAAAAAATTTTTTTTCTCGCTACCCGCAAAAAAAAAGTTTTGAATTAAAGCCAATATGTTTATCTATACAACGCAAAAGAAATCAAGTCAATATCTTGAAAACTAAGCAAGTTATGACCAAAAAAGTAACCAGTTCTACTACTGACTTTTTTGGTCATAACTTGCTTAGTTTTCAAGATATTGACTTGATTTCTTTTGCGTTGTATAGATAAACATATTGGCTTTAATTCAAAAATTTTTTTTCTCGCTACCCGCAAAAAAAAGTTTTGAATTAAAGACAATATGTTTATCTATACAACGCAAAAGAAATCAAGTCAATATCTTGAAAACTAAGCAAGTTATGACCAAAAAAGTAACCAGTTCTACTACTGACTTTTTTGGTCATAACTTGCTTAGTTTTCAAGATATTGACTTGATTTCTTTTGCGTTGTATAGATAAACATATTGGCTTTAATTCAAAACTTTTTTTTTGCGGGTAGCGAGAAAAAAATTTTTTTTTCATTTTTTGAAAAAGCATAAGGGGGTATCCTTTGCATTTTTCAAAAAATGAAAAAAAAATTTTTTTCTCGCTACCCGCAAAAAAAAGTTTTGAATTAAAGCCAATATGTTTATCTATACAACGCAAAAGAAATCAAGTCAATATCTTGAAAACTAAGCAAGTTATGACCAAAAAAGTAACCAGTTCTACTACTGACTTTTTTGGTCATAACTTGCTTAGTTTTCAAGATATTGACTTGATTTCTTTTGCGTTGTATAGATAAACATATTGGCTTTAATTCAAAACTTTTTTTTGCGGGTAGCGAGAAAAAAAAATTTTTTTTCATTTTTTGAAAAATGCAAAGGGTACCCCCTTATGCTTTTTCAAAAAATGAAAAAAAAAATTTTTTTCTCGCTACCCGCAAAAAAAAGTTGAATTAAAGCCAATATGTTTATTTATACAACGCAAAAGAAATCAAGTCAATATCTTGAAAACTAAGCAAGTTATGACCAAAAAAGTCAGTAGTAGAACTGGTTACTTTTTTGGTCATAACTTGCTTAGTTTTCAAGATATTGACTTGATTTCTTTTGCGTTGTATAGATAAAGATATTGGCTTTAATTCAAAACTTTTTTTTTGCGGGTAGCGAGAAAAAAATTTTTTTTTTCATTTTTTGAAAAATGCAAAGGGTACCCCCTTATGCTTTTTCAAAAAATGAAAAAAAAAATTTTTTCTCGCTACCCGCAAAAAAAAAGTTTTGAATTAAAGCCAATATGTTTATCTATACAACGCAAAAGAAATCAAGTCAATATCTTGAAAACTAAGCAAGTTATGACCAAAAAAGTAACCAGTTCTACTACTGACTTTTTTGGTCATAACTTGCTTAGTTTTCAAGATATTGACTTGATTTCTTTTGCGTTGTATAGATAAACATATTGGCTTTAATTCAAAACTTTTTTTTTGCGGGTAGCGAGAAAAAAATTTTTTTTTCATTTTTTGAAAAAGCATAAGGGGGTACCCTATGCATTTTTCAAAAAATTAAAAAATTTTTTTTTCTCGCTACCCGCAAAAAAAAAGTTTTGAATTAAAGCCAATATGTTTATCTATACAACGCAAAAGAAATCAAGTCAATATCTTGAAAACTAAGCAAGTTATGACCAAAAAAGTCAGTAGTAGAACTGGTTACTTTTTTGGTCATAACTTGCTTAGTTTTCAAGATATTGACTTGATTTCTTTTGCGTTGTATAGATAAACATATTGGCTTTAATTCAAAACTTTTTTTTTGCGGGTAGCGAGAAAAAATTTTTTTTTTTCATTTTTTGAAAAAGCATAAGGGGGTACCCTTTGCATTTTTCAAAAAATGAAAAAAAAATTTTTTTCTCCCTACCCGCAAAAAAAAAGTTTTGAATTAAAGCCAATATGTTTATCTATACAACGCAAAAGAAATCAAGTCAATATCTTGAAAACTAAGCAAGTTATGACCAAAAAAGTCAGTAGTAGAACTGGTTACTTTTTTGGTCATAACTTGCTTAGTTTTCAAGATATTGACTTGATTTCTTTTGCGTTGTATAGATAAACATATTGGCTTTAATTCAAAACTTTTTTTTTGCGGGTAGCGAGAAAAAATTTTTTTTTTCATTTTTTGAAAAATGCAAAGGGTACCCCCTTATGCTTTTTCAAAAAATGAAAAAAAAAATTTTCTCGCTACCCGCAAAAAAAAAAGTTTTGAATTAAAGCCAATATGTTTATCTATACAACGCAAAAGAAATCAAGTCAATATCTTGAAAACTAAGCAAGTTATGACCAAAAAAGTAACCAGTTCTACTACTGACTTTTTTGGTCATAACTTGCTTAGTTTTCAAGATATAGACTTGATTTCTTTTGCGTTGTATAGATAAACATATTGGCTTTAATTCAAAACTTTTTTTTTGCGGGTAGCGAGAAAAAAATTTTTTTTTCATTTTTTGAAAAAGCATAAGGGGGTACCCTTTGCATTTTTCAAAAAATGAAAAAAAATTTTTTTTCTCGCTACCCGCAAAAAAAAGTTTTGAATTAAAGCCAATATGTTTATCTATACAACGCAAAAGAAATCAAGTCAATATCTTGAAAACTAAGCAAGTTATGACCAAAAAAGTAACCAGTTCTACTACTGACTTTTTTGGTCATAACTTGCTTAGTTTTCAAGATATTGACTTGATTTCTTTTGCGTTGTATAGATAAACATATTGGCTTTAATTCAAAACTTTTTTTTTGCGGGTAGCGAAAAAAATTTTTTTTTCATTTTTTGAAAAAGCATAAGGGGGTACCCTTTGCATTTTTCAAAAAATGAAAAAAAATTTTTTTTCTCGCTACCCGCAAAAAAAAAATTTGAATTAAAGCCAATATGTTTATCTATACAACGCAAAAGAAATCAAGTCAATATCTTGAAAACTAAGCAAGTTATGACCAAAAAAGTCAGTAGTAGAACTGGTTACTTTTTTGGTCATAACTTGCTTAGTTTTCAAGATATTGACTTGATTTCTTTTGCGTTGTATAGATAAACATATTGGCTTTAATTCAAAACTTTTTTTTTGCGGGTAGCGAGAAAAAAAAAGTTTTGAATTAAAGCCAATATGTTTATCTATACAACGCAAAAGAAATCAAGTCAATATCTTGAAAACTAAGCAAGTTATGACCAAAAAAGTCAGTAGTAGAACTGGTTACTTATTTGGTCATAACTTGCTTAGTTTTCAAGATATTGACTTGATTTCTTTTGCGTTGTATAGATAAACATATTGGCTTTAATTCAAAACTTTTTTTTGCGGGTAGCGAGAAAAAATTTTTTTTTTTCATTTTTTGAAAAAGCATAAGGGGGTACCCTTTGCATTTTTCAAAAAATGAAAAAAAAAATTTTTTTCTCGCTACCCGCAAAAAAAAAGTTTTGAATTAAAGCCAATATGTTTATCTATACAACGCAAAAGAAATCAAGTCAATATCTTGAAAACTAAGCAAGTTATGACCAAAAAAGTCAGTAGTAGAACTGGTTACTTTTTTGGTCATAACTTGCTTAGTTTTCAAGATATTGACTTGATTTCTTTTGCGTTGTATAGATAAACATATTGGCTTTAATTCAAAACTTTTTTTTTGCGGGTAGCGAGAAAAAAAATTTTTTTTTCATTTTTTGAAAAAGCATAAGGGGGTACCCTTTGCATTTTTCAAAAAATGAAAAAAAATTTTTTTTCTCGCTACCCGCAAAAAAAAAGTTTTGAATTAAAGCCAATATGTTTATCTATACAACGCAAAAGAAATCAAGTCAATATCTTGAAAACTAAGCAAGTTATGACCAAAAAAGTCAGTAGTAGAACTGGTTACTTTTTTGGTCATAACTTGCTTAGTTTTCAAGATATTGACTTGATTTCTTTTGCGTTGTATAGATAAACATATTGGCTTTAATTCAAAACTTTTTTTTTGCGGGTAGCGAGAAAAAAATTTTTTTTTCATTTTTTGAAAAAGCATAAGGGGGTACCCTTTGCATTTTTCAAAAAATGAAAAAAAAAATTTTTTTCTCGCTACCCGCAAAAAAAAAGTTTTGAATTAAAGCCAATATGTTTATCTATACAACGCAAAAGAAATCAAGTCAATATCTTGAAAACTAAGCAAGTTATGACCAAAAAAGTCAGTAGTAGAACTGGTTACTTTTTTGGTCATAACTTGCTTAGTTTTCAAGATATTGACTTGATTTCTTTTGCGTTGTATAGATAAAGATATTGGCTTTAATTCAAAACTTTTTTTTTTGCGGGTAGCGAGAAAAAAAATTTTTTTTCATTTTTTGAAAAAGCATAAGGGGGTACCCTTTGCATTTTTCAAAAAATGAAAAAAAAATTTTTTTCTCGCTACCCGCAAAAAAAAGTTTTGAATTAAAGCCAATATCTTTATCTATACAACGCAAAAGAAATCAAGTCAATATCTTGAAAACTAAGCAAGTTATGACCAAAAAAGTAACCAGTTCTACTACTGACTTTTTTGGTCATAACTTGCTTAGTTTTCAAGATATTGACTTGATTTCTTTTGCGTTGTATAGATAAACATATTGGCTTTAATTCAAAACTTTTTTTTTGCGGGTAGCGAGAAAAAAATTTTTTTTTCATTTTTTGAAAAAGCATAAGGGGGTACCCTTTGCATTTTTCAAAAAATGAAAAAAATTTTTTTTTCTCGCTACCCGCAAAAAAAAAGTTTTGAATTAAAGCCAATATGTTTATCTATACAACGCAAAAGAAATCAAGTCAATATCTTGAAAACTAAGCAAGTTATGACCAAAAAAGTCAGTAGTAGAACTGGTTACTTTTTTGGTCATAACTTGCTTAGTTTTCAAGATATTGACTTGATTTCTTTTGCGTTGTATAGATAAAGATATTGGCTTTAATTCAAAACTTTTTTTTTGCGGGTAGCGAGAAAAAAATTTTTTTTTCATTTTTTGAAAAATGCAAAGGGTACCCCCTTATGCTTTTTCAAAAAATGAAAAAAAAATTTTTTTCTCGCTACCCGCAAAAAAAAAGTTTTGAATTAAAGCCAATATGTTTATCTATACAACGCAAAAGAAATCAAGTCAATATCTTGAAAACTAAGCAAGTTATGACCAAAAAAGTCAGTAGTAGAACTGGTTACTTTTTTGGTCATAACTTGCTTAGTTTTCAAGATATTGACTTGATTTCTTTTGCGTTGTATAGATAAACATATTGGCTTTAATTCAAAACTTTTTTTTTGCGGGTAGCGAGAAAAAAATTTTTTTTCATTTTTTGAAAAAGCATAAGGGGGTACCCTTTGCATTTTTCAAAAAATGAAAAAAAATTTTTTTCTCGCTACCCGCAAAAAAAAAGTTTTGAATTAAAGCCAATATCTTTATCTATACAACGCAAAAGAAATCAAGTCAATATCTTGAAAACTAAGCAAGTTATGACCAAAAAAGTCAGTAGTAGAACTGGTTACTTTTTTGGTCATAACTTGCTTAGTTTTCAAGATATTGACTTGATTTCTTTTGCGTTGTATAGATAAACATATTGGCTTTAATTCAAAACTTTTTTTTTGCGGGTAGCGAGAAAAAAAAATTTTTTTCATTTTTTGAAAAATGCAAAGGGTACCCCCTTATGCTTTTTCAAAAAATGAAAAAAAAATTTTTTTCTCGCTACCCGCAAAAAAAAAGTTTTGAATTAAAGCCAATATGTTTATCTATACAACGCAAAAGAAATCAAGTCAATATCTTGAAAACTAAGCAAGTTATGACCAAAAAAGTAACCAGTTCTACTACTGACTTTTTTGGTCATAACTTGCTTAGTTTTCAAGATATTGACTTGATTTCTTTTGCGTTGTATAGATAAACATATTGGCTTTAATTCAAAACTTTTTTTTTGCGGGTAGCGAGAAAAAAATTTTTTTTCATTTTTTGAAAAAGCATAAGGGGGTACCCTTTGCATTTTTCAAAAAATGAAAAAAAATTTTTTTTCTCGCTACCCGCAAAAAAAAAGTTTTGAATTAAAGCCAATATGTTTATCTATACAACGCAAAAGAAATCAAGTCAATATCTTGAAAACTAAGCAAGTTATGACCAAAAAAGTAACCAGTTCTACTACTGACTTTTTTGGTCATAACTTGCTTAGTTTTCAAGATATTGACTTGATTTCTTTTGCGTTGTATAGATAAACATATTGGCTTTAATTCAAAACTTTTTTTTTGCGGGTAGCGAAAAAATTTTTTTTTTTCATTTTTTGAAAAAGCATAAGGGGTACCCTTTGCATTTTTCAAAAAATGAAAAAAAATTTTTTTTCTCGCTACCCGCAAAAAAAAAATTTGAATTAAAGCCAATATGTTTATCTATACAACGCAAAAGAAATCAAGTCAATATCTTGAAAACTAAGCAAGTTATGACCAAAAAAGTCAGTAGTAGAACTGGTTACTTTTTTGGTCATAACTTGCTTAGTTTTCAAGATATTGACTTGATTTCTTTTGCGTTGTATAGATAAACATATTGGCTTTAATTCAAAACTTTTTTTTTGCGGGTAGCGAGAAAAAAATTTTTTTTTTCATTTTTTGAAAAAGCATAAGGGGGTACCCTTTGCATTTTTCAAAAAATGAAAAAAAATTTTTTTCTCGCTACCCGCAAAAAAAAAGTTTTGAATTAAAGCCAATATGTTTATCTATACAACGCAAAAGAAATCAAGTCAATATCTTGAAAACTAAGCAAGTTATGACCAAAAAAGTCAGTAGTAGAACTGGTTACTTTTTTGGTCATAACTTGCTTAGTTTTCAAGATATTGACTTGATTTCTTTTGCGTTGTATAGATAAAGATATTGGCTTTAATTCAAAACTTTTTTTTTTGCGGGTAGCGAGAAAAAAAATTTTTTTTCATTTTTTGAAAAAGCATAAGGGGGTACCCTTTGCATTTTTCAAAAAGGAAAAAAAATTTTTTTTCTCGCTACCCGCAAAAAAAAAGTTTTGAATTAAAGCCAATATCTTTATCTATACAACGCAAAAGAAATCAAGTCAATATCTTGAAAACTAAGCAAGTTATGACCAAAAAAGTAACCAGTTCTACTACTGACTTTTTTGGTCATAACTTGCTTAGTTTTCAAGATATTGACTTGATTTCTTTTGCGTTGTATAGATAAACATATTGGCTTTAATTCAAAACTTTTTTTTTGCCGGTAGCGAGAAAAAATTTTTTTTTTCATTTTTTGAAAAATGCAAAGGGTACCCCCTTATGCTTTTTCAAAAAATGAAAAAAAAAATTTTTTTCTCGCTACCCGCAAAAAAAAAGTTTTGAATTAAAGCCAATATGTTTATCTATACAACGCAAAAGAAATCAAGTCAATATCTTGAAAACTAAGCAAGTTATGACAAAAAAAGTAACCAGTTCTACTACTGACTTTTTTGGTCATAACTTGCTTAGTTTTCAAGATATTGACTTGATTTCTTTTGCGTTGTATAGATAAACATATTGGCTTTAATTCAAAACTTTTTTTTTTGCGGGTAGCGAGAAAAAAATTTTTTTTCATTTTTTGAAAAAGCATAAGGGGGTACCCTTTGCATTTTTCAAAAAATGAAAAAAAATTTTTTTTCTCGCTACCCGCAAAAAAAAAGTTTTGAATTAAAGCCAATATCTTTATCTATACAACGCAAAAGAAATCAAGTCAATATCTTGAAAACTAAGCAAGTTATGACCAAAAAAGTAACCAGTTCTACTACTGACTTTTTTGGTCATAACTTGCTTAGTTTTCAAGATATTGACTTGATTTCTTTTGCGTTGTATAGATAAACATATTGGCTTTAATTCAAAACTTTTTTTTTGCGGGTAGCGAGAAAAAATTTTTTTTTTCATTTTTTGAAAAATGCAAAGGGTACCCCCTTATGCTTTTTCAAAAAATGAAAAAAAATTTTTTTTCTCGCTACCCGCAAAAAAAAAGTTTTGAATTAAAGCCAATATGTTTATCTATACAACGCAAAAGAAATCAAGTCAATATCTTGAAAACTAAGCAAGTTATGACCAAAAAAGTAACCAGTTCTACTACTGACTTTTTTGGTCATAACTTGCTTAGTTTTCAAGATATTGACTTGATTTCTTTTGCGTTGTATAGATAAACATATTGGCTTTAATTCAAAACTTTTTTTTTGCGGGTAGCGAGAAAAAATTTTTTTTTTCATTTTTTGAAAAAGCATAAGGGGGTACCCTTTGCATTTTTCAAAAAATGAAAAAAAAAATTTTTTTCTCGCTACCCGCAAAAAAAAAGTTTTGAATTAAAGCCAATATGTTTATCTATACAACGCAAAAGAAATCAAGTCAATATCTTGAAAACTAAGCAAGTTATGACCAAAAAAGTCAGTAGTAGAACTGGTTACTTTTTTGGTCATAACTTGCTTAGTTTTCAAGATATTGACTTGATTTCTTTTGCGTTGTATAGATAAAGATATTGGCTTTAATTCAAAACTTTTTTTTTTTGCGGGTAGCGAGAAAAAAAATTTTTTTTCATTTTTTGAAAAAGCATAAGGGGATACCCTTTGCATTTTTCAAAAAATGAAAAAAAATATTTTTTCTCGCTACCCGCAAAAAAAGTTTTGAATTAAAGCCAATATCTTTATCTATACAACGCAAAAGAAATCAAGTCAATATCTTGAAAACTAAGCAAGTTATGACCAAAAAAGTAACCAGTTCTACTACTGACTTTTTTGGTCATAACTTGCTTAGTTTTCAAGATATTGACTTGATTTCTTTTGCGTTGTATAGATAAACATATTGGCTTTAATTCAAAACTTTTTTTTGCGGGTAGCGAGAAAAAAAATTTTTTTTCATTTTTTGAAAAAGCATAAGGGGGTACCCTTTGCATTTTTCAAAAAATGAAAAAACATTTTTTTTCTCGCTACCCGCAAAAAAAAAGTTTTGAATTAAAGCCAATATCTTTATCTATACAACGCAAAAGAAATCAAGTCAATATCTTGAAAACTAAGCAAGTTATGACCAAAAAAGTAACCAGTTCTACTACTGACTTTTTTGGTCATAACTTGCTTAGTTTTCAAGATATTGACTTGATTTCTTTTGCGTTGTATAGATAAACATATTGGCTTTAATTCAAAACTTTTTTTTTGCGGGTAGCGAGAAAAAATTTTTTTTTCATTTTTTGAAAAATGCAAAGGGTACCCCCTTATGCTTTTTCAAAAAATGAAAAAAAAATTTTTTTCTCGCTACCCGCAAAAAAAAAGTTTTGAATTAAAGCCAATATGTTTATCTATACAACGCAAAAGAAATCAAGTCAATATCTTGAAAACTAAGCAAGTTATGACCAAAAAAGTCAGTAGTAGAACTGGTTACTTTTTTGGTCATAACTTGCTTAGTTTTCAAGATATTGACTTGATTTCTTTTGCGTTGTATAGATAAAGATATTGGCTTTAATTCAAAACTTTTTTTTTTTGCGGGTAGCGAGAAAAAAAATTTTTTTTCATTTTTTGAAAAAGCATAAGGGGGTACCCTTTGCATTTTTCAAAAAATGAAAAAAAAATTTTTTTCTCGCTACCCGCAAAAAAAAGTTTTGAATTAAAGCCAATATCTTTATCTATACAACGCAAAAGAAATCAAGTCAATATCTTGAAAACTAAGCAAGTTATGACCAAAAAAGTAACCAGTTCTACTACTGACTTTTTTGGTCATAACTTGCTTAGTTTTCAAGATATTGACTTGACTTCTTTTGCGTTGTATAGATAAACATATTGGCTTTAATTCAAAACTTTTTTTTTGCGTTTAGCGAGAAAAAATTTTTTTTTTCATGAAAAAAAATGAAAAAAATTTTTTTTTCGCTACCCGCAAAAAAAAAGTTTTGAATTAAAGCCAATATGTTTATCTATACAACGCAAAAGAAATCAAGTCAATATCTTGAAAACTAAGCAAGTTATGACCAAAAAAGTCAGTAGTAGAACTGGTTACTTTTTTGGTCATAACTTGCTTAGTTTTCAAGATATTGACTTGATTTCTTTTGCGTTGTATAGATAAAGATATTGGCTTTAATTCAAAACTTTTTTTTGCGGGTAGCGAGAAAAAAATTTTTTTTTCATTTTTTGAAAAATGCAAAGGGTACCCCCTTATGCTTTTTCAAAAAATGAAAAAAAAATTTTTTTCTCGCTACCCGCAAAAAAAAAGTTTTGAATTAAAGCCAATATGTTTATCTATACAACGCAAAAGAAATCAAGTCAATATCTTGAAAACTAAGCAAGTTATGACCAAAAAAGTCAGTAGTAGAACTGGTTACTTTTTTGGTCATAACTTGCTTAGTTTTCAAGATATTGACTTGATTTCTTTTGCGTTGTATAGATAAAGATATTGGCTTTAATTCAAAACTTTTTTTTTGCGGGTAGCGAGAAAAAAATTTTTTTTTCATTTTTTGAAAAATGCAAAGGGTACCCCCTTATGCTTTTTCAAAAAATGAAAAAAAAATTTTTTTCTCGCTACCCGCAAAAAAAAAGTTTTGAATTAAAGCCAATATGTTTATCTATACAACGCAAAAGAAATCAAGTCAATATCTTGAAAACTAAGCAAGTTATGACCAAAAAAGTAACCAGTTCTACTACTGACTTTTTTGGTCATAACTTGCTTAGTTTTCAAGATATTGACTTGATTTCTTTTGCGTTGTATAGATAAACATATTGGATTTAATTCAAAACTTTTTTTTTGCGGGTAGCGAGAAAAAAATTTTTTTTTCATTTTTTGAAAAAGCATAAGGGGGTACCCTTTGCATTTTTCAAAAAATGAAAAAAAATTTTTTTTCTCGCTACCCGCAAAAAAAAAAATTTGAATTAAAGCCAATATGTTTATCTATACAACGCAAAAGAAATCAAGTCAATATCTTGAAAACTAAGCAAGTTATGACCAAAAAAGTAACCAGTTCTACTACTGACTTTTTTGGTCATAACTTGCTTAGTTTTCAAGATATTGACTTGATTTCTTTTGCGTTGTATAGATAAACATATTGGCTTTAATTCAAAACTTTTTTTTTGCGGGTAGCGAAAAAAATTTTTTTTTCATTTTTTGAAAAAGCATAAGGGGTACCCTTTGCATTTTTCAAAAAATGAAAAAAAAAATTTTTTCTCGCTACCCGCAAAAAAAAAATTTGAATTAAAGCCAATATGTTTATCTATACAACGCAAAAGAAATCAAGTCAATATCTTGAAAACTAAGCAAGTTATGACCAAAAAAGTCAGTAGTAGAACTGGTTACTTTTTTGGTCATAACTTGCTTAGTTTTCAAGATATTGACTTGATTTTTTTTGCGTTGTATAGATAAACATATTGGCTTTAATTCAAAACTTTTTTTTTGCGGGTAGCGAGAAAAAAATTTTTTTTTCATTTTTTGAAAAAGCATAAGGGGGTACCCTTTGCATTTTTCAAAAAATGAAAAAAAATTTTTTTTTCTCGCTACCCGCAAAAAAAAAGTTTTGAATTAAAGCCAATATGTTTATCTATACAACGCAAAAGAAATCAAGTCAATATCTTGAAAACTAAGCAAGTTATGACCAAAAAAGTCAGTAGTAGAACTGGTTACTTTTTTGGTCATAACTTGCTTAGTTTTCAAGATATTGACTTGATTTCTTTTGCGTTGTATAGATAAAGATATTGGCTTTAATTCAAAACTTTTTTTTTGCGGGTAGCGAGAAAAAAAATTTTTTTTCATTTTTTGAAAAAGCATAAGGGGGTACCCTTTGCATTTTTCAAAAAGGAAAAAAAAATTTTTTTCTCGCTACCCGCAAAAAAAAAGTTTTGAATTAAAGCCAATATCTTTATCTATACAACGCAAAAGAAATCAAGTCAATATCTTGAAAACTAAGCAAGTTATGACCAAAAAAGTAACCAGTTCTACTACTGACTTTTTTGGTCATAACTTGCTTAGTTTTCAAGATATTGACTTGATTTCTTTTGCGTTGTATAGATAAACATATTGGCTTTAATTCAAAACTTTTTTTTTGCGGGTAGCGAGAAAAAATTTTTTTTTTCATTTTTTGAAAAATGCAAAGGGTACCCCCTTATGCTTTTTCAAAAAATGAAAAAAAAATTTTTTTTCTCGCTACCCGCAAAAAAAAAGTTTTGAATTAAAGCCAATATCTTTATCTATACAACGCAAAAGAAATCAAGTCAATATCTTGAAAACTAAGCAAGTTATGACCAAAAAAGTAACCAGTTCTACTACTGACTTTTTTGGTCATAACTTGCTTAGTTTTCAAGATATTGACTTGATTTCTTTTGCGTTGTATAGATAAACATATTGGCTTTAATTCAAAACTTTTTTTTTGCGGGTAGCGAGAAAAAAATTTTTTTTTCATTTTTTGAAAAATGCAAAGGGTACCCCCTTATGCTTTTTCAAAAAATGAAAAAAAATTTTTTTTCTCGCTACCCGCAAAAAAAAAGTTTTGAATTAAAGCCAATATGTTTATCTATACAACGCAAAAGAAATCAAGTCAATATCTTGAAAACTAAGCAAGTTATGACCAAAAAAGTCAGTAGTAGAACTGGTTACTTTTTTGGTTATAACTTGCTTAGTTTTCAAGATATTGACTTGATTTCTTTTGCGTTGTATAGATAAACATATTGGCTTTAATTCAAAACTTTTTTTTTGCGGGTAGCGAGAAAAAAATTTTTTTTTCATTTTTTGAAAAAGCATAAGGGGTACCCTTTGCATTTTTCAAAAAATGAAAAAAAAAAATTTTTCTCGCTACCCGCAAAAAAAAAGTTTTGAATTAAAGCCAATATGTTTATCTATACAACGCAAAAGAAATCAAGTCAATATCTTGAAAACTAAGCAAGTTATGACCAAAAAAGTCAGTAGTAGAACTGGTTACTTTTTTGGTCATAACTTGCTTAGTTTTCAAGATATTGACTTGATTTCTTTTGCGTTGTATAGATAAAGATATTGGCTTTAATTCAAAACTTTTTTTTTTGCGGGTAGCGAGAAAAAAAATTTTTTTTCATTTTTTGAAAAAGCATAAGGGGGTACCCTTTGCATTTTTCAAAAAATGAAAAAAAATTTTTTTTCTCGCTACCCGCAAAAAAAAGTTTTGAATTAAAGCCAATATCTTTATCTATACAACGCAAAAGAAATCAAGTCAATATCTTGAAAACTAAGCAAGTTATGACCAAAAAAGTAACCAGTTCTACTACTGACTTTTTTGGTCATAACTTGCTTAGTTTTCAAGATATTGACTTGATTTCTTTTGCGTTGTATAGATAAACATATTGGCTTTAATTCAAAACTTTTTTTTTGCGGGTAGCGAGAAAAAATTTTTTTTTTCATTTTTTGAAAAATGCAAAGGGGGTACCCTTATGCTTTTTAAAAAAATGAAAAAAAAATTTTTTTCTCGCTACCCGCAAAAAAAAAGTTTTGAATTAAAGCCAATATGTTTATCTATACAACGCAAAAGAAATCAAGTCAATATCTTGAAAACTAAGCAAGTTATGACCAAAAAAGTAACCAGTTCTACTACTGACTTTTTTGGTCATAACTTGCTTAGTTTTCAAGATATTGACTTGATTTCTTTTGCGTTGTATAGATAAAGATATTGGCTTTAATTCAAAACTTTTTTTTTGCGGGTAGCGAGAAAAAAATTTTTTTTCATTTTTTGAAAAAGCATAAGGGGGTACCCTTTGCATTTTTCAAAAAATGAAAAAAAAATTTTTTTCTCGCTACCCGCAAAAAAAAAGTTTTGAATTAAAGCCAATATGTTTATCTATACAACGCAAAAGAAATCAAGTCAATATCTTGAAAACTAAGCAAGTTATGACCAAAAAAGTAACCAGTTCTACTACTGACTTTTTTGGTCATAACTTGCTTAGTTTTCAAGATATTGACTTGATTTCTTTTGCGTTGTATAGATAAACATATTGGATTTAATTCAAAACTTTTTTTTTGCGGGTAGCGAGAAAAAAATTTTTTTTCATTTTTTGAAAAAGCATAAGGGGGTACCCTTTGCATTTTTCAAAAAATGAAAAAAAAATTTTTTTCTCGCTACCCGCAAAAAAAAAAGTTTTGAATTAAAGCCAATATGTTTATCTATACAACGCAAAAGAAATCAAGTCAATATCTTGAAAACTAAGCAAGTTATGACCAAAAAAGTAACCAGTTCTACTACTGACTTTTTTGGTCATAACTTGCTTAGTTTTCAAGATATTGACTTGATTTCTTTTGCGTTGTATAGATAAACATATTGGCTTTAATTCAAAACTTTTTTTTGCGGGTAGCGAAAAAAATTTTTTTTTCATTTTTTGAAAAATGCATAAGGGGTACCCTTTGCATTTTTCAAAAAATGAAAAAAAAAATTTTTTCTCGCTACCCGCAAAAAAAAATTTTGAATTAAAGCCAATATGTTTATCTATACAACGCAAAAGAAATCAAGTCAATATCTTGAAAACTAAGCAAGTTATGACCAAAAAAGTCAGTAGTAGAACTGGTTACTTTTTTGGTCATAACTTGCTTAGTTTTCAAGATATTGACTTGATTTTTTTTTGCGTTGTATAGATAAACATATTGGCTTTAATTCAAAACTTTTTTTTTGCGGGTAGCGAGAAAAAAATTTTTTTTTTCATTTTTTGAAAAAGCATAAGGGGGTACCCTTTGCATTTTCAAAAAATGAAAAAAAATTTTTTTTCTCGCTACCCGCAAAAAAAAAGTTTTGAATTAAAGCCAATATGTTTATCTATACAACGCAAAAGAAATCAAGTCAATATCTTGAAAACTAAGCAAGTTATGACCAAAAAAGTCAGTAGTAGAACTGGTTACTTTTTTGGTCATAACTTGCTTAGTTTTCAAGATATTGACTTGATTTCTTTTGCGTTGTATAGATAAAGATATTGGCTTTAATTCAAAACTTTTTTTTTGCGGGTAGCGAGAAAAAAAATTTTTTTTCATTTTTTGAAAAAGCATAAGGGGGTACCCTTTGCATTTTTCAAAAAGGAAAAAAAAATTTTTTTCTCGCTACCCGCAAAAAAAAAGTTTTGAATTAAAGCCAATATCTTTATCTATACAACGCAAAAGAAATCAAGTCAATATCTTGAAAACTAAGCAAGTTATGACCAAAAAAGTAACCAGTTCTACTACTGACTTTTTTGGTCATAACTTGCTTAGTTTTCAAGATATTGACTTGATTTCTTTTGCGTTGTATAGATAAACATATTGGCTTTAATTCAAAACTTTTTTTTTGCGGGTAGCGAGAAAAAAATTTTTTTTTCATTTTTTGAAAAATGCAAAGGGTACCCCCTTATGCTTTTTCAAAAAATGAAAAAAAAATTTTTTTTCTCGCTACCCGCAAAAAAAAAGTTTTGAATTAAAGCCAATATCTTTATCTATACAACGCAAAAGAAATCAAGTCAATATCTTGAAAACTAAGCAAGTTATGACCAAAAAAGTAACCAGTTCTACTACTGACTTTTTTGGTCATAACTTGCTTAGTTTTCAAGATATTGACTTGATTTCTTTTGCGTTGTATAGATAAACATATTGGCTTTAATTCAAAACTTTTTTTTGCGGGTAGCGAGAAAAAAATTTTTTTTTCATTTTTTGAAAAATGCAAAGGGTACCCCCTTATGCTTTTTCAAAAAATGAAAAAAAATTTTTTTTCTCGCTACCCGCAAAAAAAAAGTTTTGAATTAAAGCCAATATGTTTATCTATACAACGCAAAAGAAATCAAGTCAATATCTTGAAAACTAAGCAAGTTATGACCAAAAAAGTCAGTAGTAGAACTGGTTACTTTTTTGGTTATAACTTGCTTAGTTTTCAAGATATTGACTTGATTTCTTTTGCGTTGTATAGATAAACATATTGGCTTTAATTCAAAACTTTTTTTTTGCGGGTAGCGAGAAAAAAATTTTTTTTTCATTTTTTGAAAAAGCATAAGGGGTACCCTTTGCATTTTTCAAAAAATGAAAAAAAAAAATTTTTCTCGCTACCCGCAAAAAAAAAGTTTTGAATTAAAGCCAATATGTTTATCTATACAACGCAAAAGAAATCAAGTCAATATCTTGAAAACTAAGCAAGTTATGACCAAAAAAGTCAGTAGTAGAACTGGTTACTTTTTTGGTCATAACTTGCTTAGTTTTCAAGATATTGACTTGATTTCTTTTGCGTTGTATAGATAAAGATATTGGCTTTAATTCAAAACTTTTTTTTTTGCGGGTAGCGAGAAAAAAAATTTTTTTTCATTTTTTGAAAAAGCATAAGGGGGTACCCTTTGCATTTTTCAAAAAATGAAAAAAAATTTTTTTTCTCGCTACCCGCAAAAAAAAGTTTTGAATTAAAGCCAATATCTTTATCTATACAACGCAAAAGAAATCAAGTCAATATCTTGAAAACTAAGCAAGTTATGACCAAAAAAGTAACCAGTTCTACTACTGACTTTTTTGGTCATAACTTGCTTAGTTTTCAAGATATTGACTTGATTTCTTTTGCGTTGTATAGATAAACATATTGGCTTTAATTCAAAACTTTTTTTTTGCGGGTAGCGAGAAAAAATTTTTTTTTTTCATTTTTTGAAAAATGCAAAGGGGGTACCCTTATGCTTTTTAAAAAAATGAAAAAAAAATTTTTTTCTCGCTACCCGCAAAAAAAAAGTTTTGAATTAAAGCCAATATGTTTATCTATACAACGCAAAAGAAATCAAGTCAATATCTTGAAAACTAAGCAAGTTATGACCAAAAAAGTAACCAGTTCTACTACTGACTTTTTTGGTCATAACTTGCTTAGTTTTCAAGATATTGACTTGATTTCTTTTGCGTTGTATAGATAAAGATATTGGCTTTAATTCAAAACTTTTTTTTTGCGGGTAGCGAGAAAAAAATTTTTTTTCATTTTTTGAAAAAGCATAAGGGGGTACCCTTTGCATTTTTCAAAAAATGAAAAAAAAATTTTTTTCTCGCTACCCGCAAAAAAAAAGTTTTGAATTAAAGCCAATATGTTTATCTATACAACGCAAAAGAAATCAAGTCAATATCTTGAAAACTAAGCAAGTTATGACCAAAAAAGTAACCAGTTCTACTACTGACTTTTTTGGTCATAACTTGCTTAGTTTTCAAGATATTGACTTGATTTCTTTTGCGTTGTATAGATAAACATATTGGCTTTAATTCAAAACTTTTTTTTTGCGGGTAGCGAGAAAAAAAAAGTTTTGAATTAAAGCCAATATCTTTATCTATACAACGCAAAAGAAATCAAGTCAATATCTTGAAAACTAAGCAAGTTATGACCAAAAAAGTAACCAGTTCTACTACTGACTTTTTTGGTCATAACTTGCTTAGTTTTCAAGATATTGACTTGATTTCTTTTGCGTTGTATAGATAAACATATTGGCTTTAATTCAAAACTTTTTTTTTGCGGGTAGCGAGAAAAAAAATTTTTTTTCATTTTTTGAAAAATGCAAAGGGTACCCCCTTATGCTTTTTCAAAAAATGAAAAAAAATTTTTTTTCTCGCTACCCGCAAAAAAAAGTTTTGAATTAAAGCCAATATCTTTATCTATACAACGCAAAAGAAATCAAGTCAATATCTTGAAAACTAAGCAAGTTATGACCAAAAAAGTAACCAGTTCTACTACTGACTTTTTTGGTCATAACTTGCTTAGTTTTCAAGATATTGACTTGATTTCTTTTGCGTTGTATAGATAAAGATATTGGCTTTAATTCAAAACTTTTTTTTTGCGGGTAGCGAGAAAAAAAATTTTTTTTCATTTTTTGAAAAATGCAAAGGGTACCCCCTTATGCTTTTTCAAAAAATGAAAAAAAATTTTTTTTCTCGCTACCCGCAAAAAAAAAGTTTTGAATTAAAGCCAATATCTTTATCTATACAACGCAAAAGAAATCAAGTCAATATCTTGAAAACTAAGCAAGTTATGACCAAAAAAGTCAGTAGTAGAACTGGTTACTTTTTTGGTCATAACTTGCTTAGTTTTCAAGATATTGACTTGATTTCTTTTGCGTTGTATAGATAAAGATATTGGCTTTAATTCAAAACTTTTTTTTTGCGGGTAGCGAGAAAAAAATTTTTTTTTCATTTTTTGAAAAAGCATAAGGGGGTACCCCTTGCATTTTTCAAAAAATGAAAAAAAATTTTTTTTCTCGCTACCCGCAAAAAAAAAGTTTTGAATTAAAGCCAATATCTTTATCTATACAACGCAAAAGAAATCAAGTCAATATCTTGAAAACTAAGCAAGTTATGACCAAAAAAGTCAGTAGTAGAACTGGTTACTTTTTTGGTCATAACTTGCTTAGTTTTCAAGATATTGACTTGATTTCTTTTGCGTTGTATAGATAAAGATATTGGCTTTAATTCAAAACTTTTTTTTTGCGGGTAGCGAGAAAAAAAATTTTTTTTCATTTTTTGAAAAAGCATAAGGGGGTACCCTATGCATTTTTCAAAAAATTAAAAAAAAATTTTTTCTCGCTACCCGCAAAAAAAAGTTTTGAATTAAAGCCAATATGTTTATCTATACAACGCAAAAGAAATCAAGTCAATATCTTGAAAACTAAGCAAGTTATGACCAAAAAAGTCAGTAGTAGAACTGGTTACTTTTTTGGTCATAACTTGCTTAGTTTTCAAGATATTGACTTGATTTCTTTTGCGTTGTATAGATAAAGATATTGGCTTTAATTCAAAACTTTTTTTTTGCGGGTAGCGAGAAAAAATTTTTTTTTTAATTTTTTGAAAAATGCATAGGGTACCCCCTTATGCTTTTTCAAAAAATGAAAAAAAAATTTTTTTCTCGCTACCCGCAAAAAAAAAGTTTTGAATTAAAGCCAATATGTTTATCTATACAACGCAAAAGAAATCAAGTCAATATCTTGAAAACTAAGCAAGTTATGACCAAAAAAGTAACCAGTTCTACTACTGACTTTTTTGGTCATAACTTGCTTAGTTTTCAAGATATTGACTTGATTTCTTTTGCGTTGTATAGATAAACATATTGGCTTTAATTCAAAACTTTTTTTTTGCGGGTAGCGAGAAAAAAATTTTTTTTTAATTTTTTGAAAAATGCAAAGGGTACCCCCTTATGCTTTTTCAAAAAATGAAAAAAAAATTTTTTTCTCGCTACCCGCAGAAAAAAGTTTTGAATTAAAGCCAATATCTTTATCTATACAACGCAAAAGAAATCAAGTCAATATCTTGAAAACTAAGCAAGTTATGACCAAAAAAGTAACCAGTTCTACTACTGACTTTTTTGGTCATAACTTGCTTAGTTTTCAAGATATTGACTTGATTTCTTTTGCGTTGTATAGATAAAGATATTGGCTTTAATTCAAAACTTTTTTTTTGCGGGTAGCGAGAAAAAAAATTTTTTTTCATTTTTTGAAAAAGCATAAGGGGGTACCCTATGCATTTTTCAAAAAATTAAAAAAAAAAATTTTTTCTCGCTACCCGCAAAAAAAAAGTTTTGAATTAAAGCCAATATCTTTATCTATACAACGCAAAAGAAATCAAGTCAATATCTTGAAAACTAAGCAAGTTATGACCAAAAAAGTCAGTAGTAGAACTGGTTACTTTTTTGGTCATAACTTGCTTAGTTTTCAAGATATTGACTTGATTTCTTTTGCGTTGTATAGATAAACATATTGGCTTTAATTCAAAACTTTTTTTTTGCGGGTAGCGAGAAAAATTTTTTTTTTTTCATTTTTTGAAAAATGCAAAGGGTACCCCCCTTATGCTTTTTCAAAAAATGAAAAAAAAATTTTTTTCTCGCTACCCGCAAAAAAAAAAGTTTTGAATTAAAGCCAATATGTTTATCTATACAACGCAAAAGAAATCAAGTCAATATCTTGAAAACTAAGCAAGTTATGACCAAAAAAGTCAGTACTAGAACTGGTTACTTTTTTGGTCATAACTTGCTTAGTTTTCAAGATATTGACTTGATTTCTTTTGCGTTGTATAGATAAACATATTGGCTTTAATTCAAAACTTTTTTTTTGCGGGTAGCGAGAAAAAAAATTTTTTTTTTAATTTTTTGAAAAATGCAAAGGGTACCCCCTTATGCTTTTTCAAAAAATGAAAAAAATTTTTTTTCTCGCTACCCGCAAAAAAAAAGTTTTGAATTAAAGCCAATATGTTTATCTATACAACGCAAAAGAAATCAAGTCAATATCTTGAAAACTAAGCAAGTTATGACCAAAAAAGTCAGTACTAGAACTGGTTACTTTTTTGGTCATAACTTGCTTAGTTTTCAAGATATTGACTTGATTTCTTTTGCGTTGTATAGATAAAGATATTGGCTTTAATTCAAAACTTTTTTTTGCGGGTAGCGAGAAAAAAATTTTTTTTTTCATTTTTTGAAAAAGCATAAGGGGGTACCCTTTGCATTTTTCAAAAAATTAAAAAAAAATTTTTTTCTCGCTACCCGCAAAAAAAAAGTTTTGAATTAAAGCCAATATGTTTATCTATACAACGCAAAAGAAATCAAGTCAATATCTTGAAAACTAAGCAAGTTATGACCAAAAAAGTCAGTAGTAGAACTGGTTACTTTTTTGGTCATAACTTGCTTAGTTTTCAAGATATTGACTTGATTTCTTTTGCGTTGTATAGATAAACATATTGGCTTTAATTCAAAACTTTTTTTTTGCGGGTAGCGAGAAAAAAAATTTTTTTTCATTTTTTGAAAAAGCATAAGGGGGTACCCTTTGCATTTTTCAAAAAATGAAAAAAAAAAAATTTTTTCTCGCTACCCGCAAAAAAAAAGTTTTGAATTAAAGCCAATATGTTTATCTATACAACGCAAAAGAAATCAAGTCAATATCTTGAAAACTAAGCAAGTTATGACCAAAAAAGTCAGTAGTAGAACTGGTTACTTTTTTGGTCATAACTTGCTTAGTTTTCAAGATATTGACTTGATTTCTTTTGCGTTGTATAGATAAAGATATTGGCTTTAATTCAAAACTTTTTTTTTGCGGGTAGCGAGAAAAAATTTTTTTTTTCATTTTTTGAAAAAGCATAAGGGGGTACCCTTTGCATTTTTCAAAAAATGAAAAAAAAATTTTTTTCTCGCTACCCGCAAAAAAAAAGTTTTGAATTAAAGCCAATATGTTTATCTATACAACGCAAAAGAAATCAAGTCAATATCTTGAAAACTAAGCAAGTTATGACCAAAAAAGTAACCAGTTCTACTACTGACTTTTTTGGTCATAACTTGCTTAGTTTTCAAGATATTGACTTGATTTCTTTTGCGTTGTATAGATAAACATATTGGCTTTAATTCAAAACTTTTTTTTTGCGGGTAGCGAGAAAAAAATTTTTTTTTAATTTTTTGAAAAATGCAAAGGGTACCCCCTTATGCTTTTTCAAAAAATGAAAAAAAAATTTTTTTCTCGCTACCCGCAAAAAAAAAGTTTTGAATTAAAGCCAATATGTTTATCTATACAACGCAAAAGAAATCAAGTCAATATCTTGAAAACTAAGCAAGTTATGACCAAAAAAGTAACCAGTTCTACTACTGACTTTTTTGGTCATAACTTGCTTAGTTTTCAAGATATTGACTTGATTTCTTTTGCGTTGTATAGATAAACATATTGGCTTTAATTCAAAACTTTTTTTTGCGGGTAGCGAGAAAAAAATTTTTTTTTCATTTTTTGAAAAATGCAAAGGGTACCCCCTTATGCTTTTTCAAAAAATGAAAAAAATTTTTTTTCTCGCTACCCGCAAAAAAAAAGTTTTGAATTAAAGCCAATATGTTTATCTATACAACGCAAAAGAAATCAAGTCAATATCTTGAAAACTAAGCAAGTTATGACCAAAAAAGTAACCAGTTCTAGTACTGACTTTTTTGGTCATAACTTGCTTAGTTTTCAAGATATTGACTTGATTTCTTTTGCGTTGTATAAATAAACATATTGGCTTTAATTCAAAACTTTTTTTTTGCGGGTAGCGAGAAAAAAAAATTTTTTTCATTTTTTGAAAAAGCATAAGGGGGTACCCTTTGCATTTTTCAAAAAATTAAAAAAAAAATTTTTTTTCGCTACCCGCAAAAAAAATGTTTTGAATTAAAGCCAATATGTTTATCTATACAACGCAAAAGAAATCAAGTCAATATCTTGAAAACTAAGCAAGTTATGACCAAAAAAGTCAGTACTAGAACTGGTTACTTTTTTGGTCATAACTTGCTTAGTTTTCAAGATATTGACTTGATTTCTTTTGCGTTGTATAGATAAACATATTGGCTTTAATTCAAAACTTTTTTTTTGCGGGTAGCGAGAAAAAATTTTTTTTTTAATTTTTTGAAAAATGCAAAGGGTACCCCCTTATGCTTTTTCAAAAAATGAAAAAAAAATTTTTTTCTCGCTACCCGCAAAAAAAAAGTTTTGAATTAAAGCCAATATGTTTATCTATACAACGCAAAAGAAATCAAGTCAATATCTTGAAAACTAAGCAAGTTATGACCAAAAAAGTAACCAGTTCTAGTACTGACTTTTTTGGTCATAACTTGCTTAGTTTTCAAGATATTGACTTGATTTCTTTTGCGTTGTATAGATAAACATATTGGCTTTAATTCAAAACTTTTTTTTTGCGGGTAGCGAGAAAAAATTTTTTTTTAATTTTTTGAAAAATGCAAAGGGTACCCCCTTATGCTTTTTCAAAAAATGAAAAAAAATTTTTTTTCTCGCTACCCGCAAAAAAAAAGTTTTGAATTAAAGCCAATATGTTTATCTATACAACGCAAAAGAAATCAAGTCAATATCTTGAAAACTAAGCAAGTTATGACCAAAAAAGTAACCAGTTCTAGTACTGACTTTTTTGGTCATAACTTGCTTAGTTTTCAAGATATTGACTTGATTTCTTTTGCGTTGTATAGATAAACATATTGGCTTTAATTCAAAACTTTTTTTTTGCGGGTAGCGAGAAAAAAAATTTTTTTTCATTTTTTGAAAAAGCAATATCTTGAAAACTAAGCAAGTTATGACCAAAAAAGTAACCAGTTCTAGTACTGACTTTTTTGGTCATAACTTGCTTAGTTTTCAAGATATTGACTTGATTTCTTTTGCGTTGTATAGATAAACATATTGGCTTTAATTCAAAACTTTTTTTTTGCGGGTAGCGAGAAAAAAATTTTTTTTTCATTTTTCGAAAAAGCAATATCTTGAAAACTAAGCAAGTTATGACCAAAAAAGTAACCAGTTCTAGTACTGACTTTTTTGGTCATAACTTGCTTAGTTTTCAAGATATTGACTTGATTTCTTTTGCGTTGTATAGATAAACATATTGGCTTTAATTCAAAACTTTTTTTTTGCGGGTAGCGAGAAAAAAATTTTTTTTTAATTTTTTGAAAAATGCAAAGGGTACCCCCTTATGCTTTTTCAAAAAATGAAAAAAAAATTTTTTTCTCGCTACCCGCAAAAAAAAGTTTTGAATTAAAGCCAATATGTTTATCTATACAACGCAAAAGAAATCAAGTCAATATCTCGAAAACTAAGCAAGTTATGACCAAAAAAGTAACCAGTTCTAGTACTGACTTTTTTGGTCATAACTTGCTTAGTTTTCAAGATATTGACTTGATTTCTTTTGCGTTGTATAGATAAACATATTGGCTTTAATTCAAAACTTTTTTTTTGCGGGTAGCGAGAAAAAATTTTTTTTTTCATTTTTTGAAAAAGCATAAGGGGGTACCCTTTGCATTTTTCAAAAAATTAAAAAAAATTTTTTTTCTCGCTACCCGCAAAAAAAGTTTTGAATTAAAGCCAATATGTTTATCTATACAACGCAAAAGAAATCAAGTCAATATCTTGAAAACTAAGCAAGTTATGACCAAAAAAGTAACCAGTTCTAGTACTGACTTTTTTGGTCATAACTTGCTTAGTTTTCAAGATATTGACTTGATTTCTTTTGCGTTGTATAGATAAACATATTGGCTTTAATTCAAAACTTTTTTTTTGCGGGTAGCGAGAAAAAAATTTTTTTTTTCATTTTTTGAAAAAGCATAAGGGGGTACCCTTTGCATTTTTCAAAAAATTAAAAAAAAAATTTTTCTCGTTACCCGCAAAAAAAAAGTTTTGAATTAAAGCCAATATGTTTATCTATACAACGCAAAAGAAATCAAGTCAATATCTTGAAAACTAAGCAAGTTATGACCAAAAAAGTAACCAGTTCTAGTACTGACTTTTTTGGTCATAACTTGCTTAGTTTTCAAGATATTGACTTGATTTCTTTTGCGTTGTATAGATAAACATATTGGCTTTAATTCAAAACTTTTTTTTTGCGGGTAACGAGAAAAAATTTTTTTTTTAATTTTTTGAAAAATGCAAAGGGTACCCCCTTATGCTTTTTCAAAAAATGAAAAAAAAAAATTTTTTTCTCGCTACCCGCAAAAAAAAAGTTTTGAATTAAAGCCAATATGTTTATCTATACAACGCAAAAGAAATCAAGTCAATATCTTGAAAACTAAGCAAGTTATGACCAAAAAAGTCAGTACTAGAACTGGTTACTTTTTTGGTCATAACTTGCTTAGTTTTCAAGATATTGACTTGATTTCTTTTGCGTTGTATAGATAAACATATTGGCTTTAATTCAAAACTTTTTTTGCGGGTAGCGAGAAAAAAAATTTTTTTTAATTTTTTGAAAAATGCAAAGGGTACCCCCTTATGCTTTTTCAAAAAATGAAAAAAAAAATTTTTTTCTCGCTACCCGCAAAAAAAAAGTTTTGAATTAAAGCCAATATGTTTATCTATACAACGCAAAAGAAATCAAGTCAATATCTTGAAAACTAAGCAAGTTATGACCAAAAAAGTCAGTACTAGAACTGGTTACTTTTTTGGTCATAACTTGCTTAGTTTTCGAGATATTGACTTGATTTCTTTTGCGTTGTATAGATAAACATATTGGCTTTAATTCAAAACTTTTTTTTGCGGGTAGCGAGAAAAAAAAATTTTTTTCATTTTTTGAAAAAGCATAAGGGGGTAGGTACCCTTTGCATTTTTCAAAAAATTAAAAAAAAATTTTTTTCTCGCTACCCGCAAAAAAAGTTTTGAATTAAAGCCAATATGTTTATCTATACAACGCAAAAGAAATCAAGTCAATATCTTGAAAACTAAGCAAGTTATGACCAAAAAAGTAACCAGTTCTAGTACTGACTTTTTTGGTCATAACTTGCTTAGTTTTCAAGATATTGACTTGATTTCTTTTGCGTTGTATAGATAAACATATTGGCTTTAATTCAAAACTTTTTTTTTTGCGGGTAGCGAGAAAAAATTTTTTTTTTCATTTTTTGAAAAAGCATAAGGGGGTACCCTTTGCATTTTTCAAAAAATTAAAAAAAAATTTTTTTTCTCGCTACCCGCAAAAAAAAAGTTTTGAATTAAAGCCAATATGTTTATCTATACAACGCAAAAGAAATCAAGTCAATATCTTGAAAACTAAGCAAGTTATGACCAAAAAAGTAACCAGTTCTAGTACTGACTTTTTTGGTCATAACTTGCTTAGTTTTCAAGATATTGACTTGATTTCTTTTGCGTTGTATAGATAAACATATTGGCTTTAATTCAAAACTTTTTTTTTTGCGGGTAGCGAGAAAAAATTTTTTTTTTCATTTTTTGAAAAAGCATAAGGGGGTACCCTTTGCATTTTTCAAAAAATGAAAAAAAAATTTTTTCTCGCTACCCGCAAAAAAAAAGTTTTGAAATAAAGCCAATATGTTTATCTATACAACGCAAAAGAAATCAAGTCAATATCTTGAAAACTAAGCAAATTATGACCAAAAAAGTCAGTACTAGAACTGGTTACTTTTTTGGTCATAACTTGCTTAGTTTTCAAGATATTGACTTGATTTCTTTTGCGTTGTATAGATAAACACATTGGCTTTAATTCAAAACTTTTTTTTGCGGGTAGCGAGAAAAAAATTTTTTTTTAATTTTTGAAAAATGCAAAGGGTACCCCATTATGCTTTTTCAAAAAATGAAAAAAAAATTTTTTCTCGCTACCCGCAAAAAAAGTTTTGAATTAAAGCCAATATGTTTATCTATACAACGCAAAAGAAATCAAGTCAATATCTTGAAAACTAAGCAAGTTATGACCAAAAAAGTCAGTACTAGAACTGGTTACTTTTTTGGTCATAACTTGCTTAGTTTTCAAGATATTGCTTTTTCAAAAAATGAAAAACAAATTTTTTTCTCGCTACCCGCAAAAAAAAAATTTGAATTAAAGCCAATATGTTTATCTATACAACGCAAAAGAAATCAAGTCAATATCTTGAAAACTAAGCAAGTTATGACCAAAAAAGTCAGTACTAGAACTGGTTACTTTTTTGGTCATAACTTGCTTAGTTTTCAAGATATTGCTTTTTCAAAAAATGAAAAAAAATTTTTTTTCTCGCTACCCGCAAAAAAAAAGTTTTGAATTAAAGCCAATATGTTTATCTATACAACGCAAAAGAAATCAAGTCAATATCTTGAAAACTAAGCAAGTTATGACCAAAAAAGTCAGTACTAGAACTGGTTACTTTTTTGGTCATAACTTGCTTAGTTTTCAAGATATTGACTTGATTTCTTTTGCGTTGCATAGATAAACATATTGGCTTTAATTCAAAACTTTTTTTTTGCGGGTAGCGAGAAAAAAAATTTTTTTTCATTTTTTGAAAAAGCATAAGGGGGTACCCTTTGCATTTTTCAAAAAATGAAAAAAAAAATTTTTTTCTTGCTACCCGCAAAAAAAAAGTTTTGAATTAAAGCCAATATGTTTATCTATACAACGCAAAAGAAATCAAGTCAATATCTTGAAAACTAAGCAAGTTATGACCAAAAAAGTAACCAGTTCTAGTACTGACTTTTTTGGTCATAACTTGCTTAGTTTTCAAGATATTGACTTGATTTCTTTTGCGTTGTATAGATAAACATATTGGCTTTAATTCAAAACTTTTTTTTGCGGGTAGCGAGAAAAAAATTTTTTTTCATTTTTTGAAAAAGCATAAGGGGTACCCTTTGCATTTTTCAAAAAATTAAAAAAAATTTTTTTTCTCGCTACCCGCAAAAAAAAGTTTTGAATTAAAGCCAATATGTTTATCTATACAACGCAAAAGAAATCAAGTCAATATCTTGAAAACTAAGCAAGTTATGCCCAAAAAAGTAACCAGTTCTAGTACTGACTTTTTTGGTCATAACTTGCTTAGTTTTCAAGATATTGACTTGATTTCTTTTGCGTTGTATAGATAAACATATTGGCTTTAATTCAAAACTTTTTTTTTGCGGGTAGCGAGAAAAAAAATTTTTTTTTCATTTTTTGAAAAAGCATAAGGGGGTACCCTTTGCATTTTTCAAAAAATTAAAAAAAAATTTTTTTCTCGCTACCCGCAAAAAAAAAGTTTTGAATTAAAGCCAATATGTTTATCTATACAACGCAAAAGAAATCAAGTCAATATCTTGAAAACTAAGCAAGTTATGACAAAAAAAGTAACCAGTTCTAGTTCTGACTTTTTTGGTCATAACTTGCTTAGTTTTCAAGATATTGACTTGATTTCTTTTGCGTTGTATAGATAAACATATTGGCTTTAATTCAAAACTTTTTTTTGCGGGTAGCGAGAAAAAAATTTTTTTTTCATTTTTTGAAAAAGCATAAGGGGGTACCCTTTGCATTTTTCAAAAAATTAAAAAAAAATTTTTTTCTCGCTACCCGCAAAAAAAAGTTTTGAATTAAAGCCAATATGTTTATCTATACAACGCAAAAGAAATCAAGTCAATATCTTGAAAACTAAGCAAGTTATGACCAAAAAAGTAACCAGTTCTAGTACTGACTTTTTTGGTCATAACTTGCTTAGTTTTCAAGATATTGACTTGATTTCTTTTGCGTTGCATAGATAAACATATTGGCTTTAATTCAAAACTTTTTTTTGCGGGTAGCGAGAAAAAAATTTTTTTTTCATTTTTTGAAAAAGCATAAGGGGGTACCCTTTGCATTTTTCAAAAAATTAAAAAAAAATTTTTTTTCTCGCTACCCACAAAAAAAGTTTTGAATTAAAGCCAATATGTTTATCTATACAACGCAAAAGAAATCAAGTCAATATCTTGAAAACTAAGCAAGTTATGACCAAAAAAGTAACCAGTTCTAGTACTGACTTTTTTGGTCATAACTTGCTTAGTTTTCAAGATATTGACTTGATTTCTTTTGCGTTGTATAGATAAACATATTGGCTTTAATTCAAAACTTTTTTTTTGCGGGTAGCGAGAAAAAAATTTTTTTTCATTTTTTGAAAAGGCAATATCTTGAAAACTAAGCAAGTTATGACCAAAAAAGTAACCAGTTCTAGTACTGACTTTTTTGGTCATAACTTGCTTAGTTTTCAAGATATTGACTTGATTTCTTTTGCGTTGTATAGATAAACATATTGGCTTTAATTCAAAACTTTTTTTTTGCGGGTAGCGAGAAAAAAATTTTTTTTTCATTTTTTGAAAAAGCAATATCTTGAAAACTAAGCAAGTTATGACCAAAAAAGTAACCAGTTCTAGTACTGACTTTTTTGGTCATAACTTGCTTAGTTTTCAAGATATTGACTTGATTTCTTTTGCGTTGTATAGATAAACATATTGGCTTTAATTCAAAACTTTTTTTTTTGCGGGTAGCGAGAAAAAATTTTTTTTTTCATTTTTTGAAAAAGCAATATCTTGAAAACTAAGCAAGTTATGACCAAAAAAGTAACCAGTTCTAGTACTGACTTTTTTGGTCATAACTTGCTTAGTTTTCAAGATATTGACTTGATTTCTTTTGCGTTGTATAGATAAACATATTGGCTTTAATTCAAAACTTTTTTTTGCGGGTAGCGAGAAAAAATTTTTTTTTTCATTTTTTGAAAAAGCATAAGGGGGTACCCTTTGCATTTTTCAAAAAATTAAAAAAAAAATTTTTCTCGGTACCCGCAAAAAAAAAAGTTTTGAATTAAAGCCAATATGTTTATCTATACAACGCAAAAGAAATCAAGTCAATATCTTGAAAACTAAGCAAGTTATGACCAAAAAAGTAACCAGTTCTAGTACTGACTTTTTTGGTCATAACTTGCTTAGTTTTCAAGATATTGACTTGATTTCTTTTGCGTTGTATAGATAAACATATTGGCTTTAATTCAAAACTTTTTTTTGCGGGTAGCGAGAAAAAATTTTTTTTTTTAATTTTTTGAAAATGCAAAGGGTACCCCCTTATGCTTTTTCAAAAAATGAAAAAAAATTTTTCTCGCTACCCGCAAAAAAAAAGTTTTGCATTAAAGCCAATATGTTTATCTATACAACGCAAAAGAAATCAAGTCGATATCTTGAAAACTAAGCAAGTTATGACCAAAAAAGTCAGTACTAGAACTGGTTACTTTTTTGGTCATAACTTGCTTAGTTTTCAAGATATTGACTTGATTTCTTTTGCGTTGTATAGATAAACATATTGGCTTTAATTCAAAACTTTTTTTTGCGGGTAGCGAGAAAAAAAATTTGTTTTCATTTTTTGAAAAAGCATAAGGGGGTACCCTTTGCATTTTTCAAAAAATTAAAAAAAAATTTTTTTCTCGCTACCCGCAAAAAAAGTTTTGAATTAAAGCCAATATGTTTATCTATACAACGCAAAAGAAATCAAGTCAATATCTTGAAAACTAAGCAAGTTATGACCAAAAAAGTAACCAGTTCTAGTACTGACTTTTTTGGTCATAACTTGCTTAGTTTTCAAGATATTGACTTGATTTCTTTTGCGTTGTATAGATAAACATATTGGCTTTAATTCAAAACTTTTTTTTTGCGGGTAGCGAGAAAAAAAAATTTTTTTCATTTTTTGAAAAAGCATAAGGGGGTACCCTTTGCATTTTTCAAAAAAAAAATTTTTTTCTCGCTACCCGCAAAAAAAAGTTTTGAATTAAAGCCAATATGTTTATCTATACAACGCAAAAGAAATCAAGTCAATATCTTGAAAACTAAGCAAGTTATGACCAAAAAAGTAACCAGTTCTAGTACTGACTTTTTTGGTCATAACTTGCTTAGTTTTCAAGATATTGACTTGATTTCTTTTGCGTTGTATAGATAAACATATTGGCTTTAATTCAAAACTTTTTTTTTGCGGGTAGCGAGAAAAAAAATTTGTTTTCATTTTTTGAAAAAGCATAAGGGGGTACCCTTTGCATTTTTCAAAAAATAAAAAAAAATTTTTTTCTCGCTACCCGCAAAAAAAAGTTTTGAATTAAAGCCAATATGTTTATCTATACAACGCAAAAGAAATCAAGTCAATATCTTGAAAACTAAGCAAGTTATGACCAAAAAAGTCAGTACTAGAACTGGTTACTTTTTTGGTCATAACTTGCTTAGTTTTCAAGATATTGACTTGATTTCTTTTGCGTTGTATAGATAAACATATTGGCTTTAATTCAAAACTTTTTTTTTGCGCGTAGCGAGAAAAATTTTTTTTTTAATTTTTTGAAAAATGCAAAGGGTACCCCCTTATGTTTTTCAAAAAATGAAAAAAAATTTTTTTTCTCGCTACCCGCAAAAAAAAGTTTTGAATTAAAGCCAATATGTTTATCTATACAACGCAAAAGAAATCAAGTCAATATCTTGAAAACTAAGCAAGTTATGACCAAAAAAGTCAGTACTAGAACTGGTTACTTTTTTGGTCATAACTTGCTTAGTTTTCAAGATATTGACTTGATTTCTTTTGCGTTGTATAGATAAACATATTGGCTTTAATTCAAAACTTTTTTTTTGCGGGTAGCGAGAAAAAAATTTTTTTTTTCATTTTTTGAAAAATGCAAAGGGTACCCCCTTATGCTTTTTCAAAAAATGAAAAAAAAATTTTTCTCGCTACCCGCAAAAAAAAAGTTTTGAATTAAAGCCAATATGTTTATCTATACAACGCAAAAGAAATCAAGTCAATATCTTGAAAACTAAGCAAGTTATGACCAAAAAAGTCAGTACTAGAACTGGTTACTTTTTTGGTCATAACTTGCTTACTTTTCAAGATATTGACTTGATTTCTTTTGCATTGTATAGATAAACATATTGGCTTTAATTCAAAACTTTTTTTTTGCGGGTAGCGAGAAAAAAATTTTTTTTTTATTTTTTGAAAAAGCATAAGGGGGTACCCTTTGCATTTTTCAAAAAATGAAAAAAAAAAATTTTTTCTCGCTACCCGCAAAAAAAAAGTTTTGAATTAAATCCAATATGTTTATCTATACAACGCAAAAGAAATCAAGTCGATATCTTGAAAACTAAGCAAGTTATGACCAAAAAAGTCAGTAGTAGAACTGGTTACTTTTTTGGTCATAACTTGCTTAGTTTTCAAGATATTGACTTGATTTCTTTTGCGTTGTATAGATAAACATATTGGCTTTAATTCAAAACTTTTTTTTGCGGGTAGCGAGAAAAAAAATTTTTTCATTTTTTGAAAAAGCATAAGGGGGTACCCTTTGCATTTTTCAAAAAATAAAAAAAATTTTTCTCGCTACCCGCAAAAAAAAGTTTTGAATTAAAGCCAATATGTTTATCTATACAACGCAAAAGAAATCAAGTCAATATCTTGAAAACTAAGCAAGTTATGACCAAAAAAGTAACCAGTTCTACTACTGACTTTTTTGGTCATAACTTGCTTAGTTTTCAAGATATTGACTTGATTTCTTTTGCGTTGTATAGATAAACATATTGGCTTTAATTCAAAACTTTTTTTTGCGGGTAGCGAGAAAAAATTTTTTTTTCATTTTTTGAAAAAGCATAAGGGGGTACCCTTTGCATTTTTCAAAAAATAAAAAAAAAATTTTTTCTCGCTACCCGCAAAAAAAAAAGTTTTGAATTAAAGCCAATATGTTTATCTATACAACGCAAAAGAAATCAAGTCAATATCTTGAAAACTAAGCAAGTTATGACCAAAAAAGTCAGTAGTAGAACTGGTTACTTTTTTGGTCATAACTTGCTTAGTTTTCAAGATATTGACTTGATTTCTTTTGCGTTGTATAGATAAACATATTGGCTTTAATTCAAAACTTTTTTTTTGCGGGTAGCGAGAAAACATTTTTTTTTTTCATTTTTTGAAAAAGCATAAGGGGGTACCCTTTGAATTTTTCAAAAAATAAAAAAAAAAATTTTTTCTCGCTACCCGCAAAAAAAGTTTTGAATTAAAGCCAATATGTTTATCTATACAACGCAAAAGAAATCAAGTCGATATCTTGAAAACTAAGCAAGTTATGACCAAAAAAGTCAGTACTAGAACTGGTTACTTTTTTGGTCATAACTTGCTTAGTTTTCAAGATATTGACTTGATTTCTTTTGCGTTGTATAGATAAAAATATTGGCTTTAATTCAAAACTTTTTTTTTGCGGGTAGCGAGAAAAAAAATTTTTATTCATTTTTTGAAAAAGCATAAGGGCGTACCCTTTGCATTTTTCAAAAAATAAAAAAAAATTTTTTTCTCGCTACCCGCAAAAAAAAAGTTTTGAATTAAAGCCAATATGTTTATCTATACAACGCAAAGAAATCAAGTCAATATCTTGAAAACTAAGCAAGTTATGACCAAAAAAGTAACCAGTTCTACTACTGACTTTTTTGGTCATAACTTGCTTAGTTTTCAAGATATTGACTTGATTTCTTTTGCGTTGTATAGATAAACATATTGGCTTTAATTCAAAACTTTTTTTTTGCGGGTAGCGAGAAAAAAATTTTTTTTTCATTTTTTGAAAAATGCAAAGGGTACCCCCTTATGCTTTTTCAAAAAATGAAAAAAAAATTTTTTTCCCGCTACCCGCAAAAAAAAGTTTTGAATTAAAGCCAATATGTTTATCTATACAACGCAAAAGAAATCAAGCCAATATCTTGAAAACTAAGCAAGTTATGACCAAAAAAGTCAGTACTAGAACTGGTTACTTTTTTGGTCATAACTTGCTTAGTTTTCAAGATATTGACTTGATTTCTTTTGCGTTGTATAGATAAACATATTGGCTTTAATTCAAAACTTTTTTTTGCGGGTAGCGAGAAAAAATTTTTTTTTTCATTTTTTGAAAAAGCATAAGGGGGTACCCTTTGCATTTTTCAAAAAATAAAAAAAAAATTTTTCTCGCTACCCGCAAAAAAAAAAGTTTTGAATTAAAGCCAATATGTTTATCTATACAACGCAAAAGAAATCAAGTCAATATCTTGAAAACTAAGCAAGTTATGACCAAAAAAGTCAGTAGTAGAACTGGTTACTTTTTTGGTCATAACTTGCTTAGTTTTCAAGATATTGACTTGATTTCTTTTGCGTTGTATAGACAAACATATTGGCTTTAATTCAAAACTTTTTTTTTGCGGGTAGCGAGAAAAATTTTTTTTTCATTTTTTGAAAAAGCATAAGGGGGTACCCTTTGCATTTTTCAAAAAATAAAAAAAAAATTTTTCTCGCTACCCGCAAAAAAAAAGTTTTGAATTAAAGCCAATATGTTTATCTATACAACGCAAAAGAAATCAAGTCAATATCTTGAAAACTAAGCAAGTTATGACCAAAAAAGTAACCAGTTCTACTACTGACTTTCTTGGTCATAACTTGCTTAGTTTTCAAGATATTGACTTGATTTCTTTTGCGTTGTATAGATAAACATATTGGCTTTAATTCAAAACTTTTTTTTGCGGGTAGCGAGGAAACATTTTTTTTTCATTTTTTGAAAAAGCACAAGGGGGTACCCTTTGCATTTTTCAAAAAATTAAAAAAAAAATTTTTTTTCTCGCTACCCGCAAAAAAAGTTTTGAATTAAAGCCAATATGTTTATCTATACAACGCAAAAGAAATCAAGTCGATATCTTGAAAACTAAGCAAGTTATGACCAAAAAAGTCAGTACTAGAACTGGTTACTTTTTTGGTCATAACTTGCTTAGTTTTCAAGATATTGACTTGATTTCTTTTGCGTTGTATAGATAAAAATATTGGCTTTAATTCAAAACTTTTTTTTTGCGGGTAGCGAGAACAAAAATTTTTTTTCATTTTTTGAAAAAGCACAAGGGGGTACCCTTTGCATTTTTCAAAAAAAAAAAAATGTTTTTCTCGCTACCCGCAAAAAAAAAGTTTTGAATTAAAGCCAATATGTTTATCTATACAACGCAAAAGAAATCAAGTCAATATCTTGAAAACTAAGCAAGTTATGACCAAAAAAGTAACCAGTTCTACTACTGACTTTTTTGGTCATAACTTGCTTAGTTTTCAAGATATTGACTTGATTTCTTTTGCGTTGTATAGATAAACATATTGGCTTTAATTCAAAACTTTTTTTTTGCGGGTAGCGAGAAAAAAAATTTTTTTTCATTTTTTGAAAAATGCAAAGGGTACCCCCTTATGCTTTTTCAAAAAATGAAAAAAAATTTTTTTTCTCGCTACCCGCAAAAAAAGTTTTGAATTAAAGCCAATATGTTTATCTATACAACGCAAAAGAAATCAAGTCAATATCTTGAAAACTAAGCAAGTTATGACCAAAAAAAGTCAGTACTAGAACTGGTTACTTTTTTGGTCATAACTTGCTTAGTTTTCAAGATATTGACTTGATTTCTTTTGCGTTGTATAGATAAACATATTGGCTTTAATTCAAAACTTTTTTTTTGCGGGTAGCGAGAAAAAAATTTTTTTTTCATTTTTTGAAAAAGCATAAGGGGTACCCTTTGCATTTTTCAAAAAATAAAAAAAAAATTTTTTTCTCGCTACCCGCAAAAAAAAAGTTTTGAATTAAAGCCAATATGTTTATCTATACAACGCAAAAGAAATCAAGTCAATATCTTGAAAACTAAGCAAGTTATGACCAAAAAAGTAACCAGTTCTACTACTGACTTTTTTGGTCATAACTTGCTTAGTTTTCAAGATATTGACTTGATTTCTTTTGCGTTGTATAGATAAACATATTGGCTTTAATTCAAAACTTTTTTTTGCGGGTAGCGAGAAAACATTTTTTTTTTCATTTTTTGAAAAAGCATAAGGGGGTACCCTTTGAATTTTTCAAAAAATAAAAAAAAAAAATTTTTCTCGCTACCCGCAAAAAAAGTTTTGAATTAAAGCCAATATGTTTATCTATACAACGCAAAAGAAATCAAGTCGATATCTTGAAAACTAAGCAAGTTATGACCAAAAAAGTCAGTACTAGAACTGGTTACTTTTTTGGTCATAACTTGCTTAGTTTTCAAGATATTGACTTGATTTCTTTTGCGTTGTACAGATAAAAATATTGGCTTTAATTCAAAACTTTTTTTTTGCGGGTAGCGAGAAAAAAAATTTTTTTTCATTTTTTGAAAAAGCATAAGGGGGTACCCTTTGCATTTTTCAAAAAATAAAAAAAAATTTTTTCTCGCTACCCGCAAAAAAAAGTTTTGAATTAAAGCCAATATGTTTATCTATACAACGCAAAGAAATCAAGTCAATATCTTGAAAACTAAGCAAGTTATGACCAAAAAAGTAACCAGTTCTACTACTGACTTTTTTGGTCACAACTTGCTTAGTTTTCAAGATATTGACTTGATTTCTTTTGCGTTGTATAGATAAACATATTGGCTTTAATTCAAAACTTTTTTTTTGCGGGTAGCGAGAAAAATTTTTTTTTTCATTTTTTGAAAAATGCAAAGGGTACCCCCTTATGCTTTTTCAAAAAATGAAAAAAAATTTTTTTTCTCGCTACCCGCAAAAAAAGTTTTGAATTAAAGCCAATATGTTTATCTATACAACGCAAAAGAAATCAAGTCAATATCTTGAAAACTAAGCAAGTTATGACCAAAAAAGTCAGTACTAGAACTGGTTACTTTTTTGGTCATAACTTGCTTAGTTTTCAAGATATTGACTTGATTTCTTTTGCGTTGTATAGATAAACATATTGGCTTTAATTCAAAACTTTTTTTTGCGGGTAGCGAGAAAAAAATTTTTTTTTTCATTTTTTGAAAAAGCATAAGGGGTACCCTTTGCATTTTTCAAAAAATAAAAAAAAAATTTTTTCTCGCTACCCGCAAAAAAAAGTTTTGAATTAAAGCCAATATGTTTATCTATACAACGCAAAAGAAATCAAGTCAATATCTTGAAAACTAAGCAAGTTATGACCAAAAAAGTAACCAGTTCTACTACTGACTTTTTTGGTCATAACTTGCTTAGTTTTCAAGATATTGACTTGATTTCTTTTGCGTTGTATAGATAAACATATTGGCTTTAATTCAAAACTTTTTTTTTGCGGGTAGCGAGAAAACATTTTTTTTTTATTTTTTGAAAAAGCATAAGGGTGTACCCTTTGCATTTTTCAAAAAATAAAAAAAAAAATTTTTTCTCGCTACCCGCAAAAAAAAAGTTTTGAATTAAAGCCAATATGTTTATCTATACAACGCAAAAGAAATCAAGTCAATATCTTGAAAACTAAGCAAGTTATGACCAAAAAAGTCAGTACTAGAACTGGTTACTTTTTTGGTCATAACTTGCTTAGTTTTCAAGATATTGACTTGATTTCTTTTGCGTTGTATAGATAAACATATTGGCTTTAACTCAAAACCTTTTTTTTTGCGGGTAGCGAGAAAAAAATTTTTTTTCATTTTTTAAAAAAGCATAAGGGGGTACCCTTTGCATTTTTCAAAAAATAAAAAAAAAATTTTTTCTCGCTACCCGCAAAAAAAAAGTTTTGAATTAAAGCCAATATGTTTATCTATACAACGCAAAAGAAATCAAGTCAATATCTTGAAAACTAAGCAAGTTATGACCAAAAAAGTCAGTACTAGAACTGGTTACTTTTTTGGTCATAACTTGCTTAGTTTTCAAGATATTGACTTGATTTCTTTTGCATTGTATAGATAAACATATTGGCTTTAATTCAAAATTTTCTTTTGCGGGTAGCGAGAAAAAAATTTTTTTTTATTTTTTGAAAAAGCATAAGGGGGTACCCTTTGCATTTTTCAAAAAATGAAAAAAAAAATTTTTTCTCGCTACCCGCAAAAAAAAAGTTTTGAATTAAAGCCAATATGTTTATCTATACAACGCAAAAGAAATCAAGTCAATATCTTGAAAACTAAGCAAGTTATGACCAAAAAAGTAACCAGTTCTAGTACTGACTTTTTTGGTCATAACTTGCTTAGTTTTCAAGATATTGACTTGATTTCTTTTGAGTTGTATAGATAAACATATTGGCTTTAATTCAAAACTTTTTTTTGCGGGTAGCGAGAAAAAAAATTTTTTTTCATTTTTTGAAAAAGCATAAGGGGGTACCCTTTGCATTTTTCAAAAAATTAAAAAAAAAATTTTTTCTCGCTACCCGCAAAAAAAAAGTTTTGAATTAAAGCCAATATGTTTATCTATACAACGCAAAAGAAATCAAGTCAATATCTTGAAAACTAAGCAAGTTATGACCAAAAAAGTAACCAGTTCTAGTACTGACTTTTTTGGTCATAACTTGCTTAGTTTTCAAGATATTGACTTGATTTCTTTTGCGTTGTATAGATAAACATATTGGCTTTAATTCAAAACTTTTTTTTTGCGGGTAGCGAGAAAAAAATTTTTTTTTATTTTTTGAAAAAGCATAAGGGGGTACCCTTTGCATTTTTCAAAAAATAAAAAAAAAATTTTTTCTCGCTACCCGCAAAAAAAAAGTTTTGAATTAAAGCCAATATGTTTATCTATACAACGCAAAAGAAATCAAGTCAATATCTTGAAAACTAAGCAGGTTATGACCAAAAAAGTCAGTACTAGAACTGGTTACTTTTTTGGTCATAACTTGCTTAGTTTTCAAGATATTGACTTGATTTCTTTTGCGTTGTATAGATAAACATATTGGCTTTAATTCAAAACTTTTTTTTTGCGGGTAGCGAGAAAAAATTTTTTTTTTAATTTTTTGAAAAATGCAAAAGGTACCCCCTTATGCTTTTTCAAAAAATGAAAAAAAAATTTTTTTCTCGCTACCCGCAAAAAAAAGTTTTGAATTAAAGCCAATATGTTTATCTATACAACTCAAAAGAAATCAAGTCAATATCTTGAAAACTAAGCAAGTTATGACCAAAAAAGTCAGTGCTAGAACTGGTTACTTTTTTGGTCATAACTTGCTTAGTTTTCAAGATATTGACTTGATTTCTTTTGCATTGTATAGATAAACATATTGGCTTTAATTCAAAATTTTCTTTTGCGGGTAGCGAGAAAAAAAATTTTTTTTCATTTTTTGAAAAAGCATAAGGGGGTACCCTTTGCATTTTTCAAAAAATTAAAAAAAAAAATTTTTCTCGCTACCCGCAAAAAAAAGTTTTGAATTAAAGCCAATATGTTTATCTATACAACGCAAAAGAAATCAAGTCAATATCTTGAAAACTAAGCAAGTTATGACCAAAAAAGTAACCAGTTCTAGTACTGACTTTTTTGGTCATAACCTGCTTAGTTTTCAAGATATTGACTTGATTTCTTTTGCGTTGTATAGATAAACATATTGGCTTTAATTCAAAACTTTTTTTTGCGGGTAGCGAGAAAAAATTTTTTTTTTATTTTTTGAAAAATGCAAAGGGTACCCCCTTATGCTTTTTCAAAAAATAAAAAATTTTTTTTTTTCTCGCTACCCGCAAAAAAAAAGTTTTGAATTAAAGCCAATATGTTTATCTATACAACGCAAAAGAAATCAAGTCAATATCTTGAAAACTAAGCAAGTTATGACCAAAAAAGTAACCAGTTCTAGTACTGACTTTTTTGGTCATAACTTGCTTAGTTTTCAAGATATTGACTTGATTTCTTTTGAGTTGTATAGATAAACATATTGGCTTTAATTCAAAACTTTTTTTTGCGGGTAGCGAGAAAAAAAATTTTTTTTCATTTTTTGAAAAAGCATAAGGGGGTACCCTTTGCATTTTTCAAAAAATTAAAAAAAAAATTTTTTCTCGCTACCCGCAAAAAAAAAGTTTTGAATTAAAGCCAATATGTTTATCTATACAACGCAAAAGAAATCAAGTCAATATCTTGAAAACTAAGCAGGTTATGACCAAAAAAGTCAGTACTAGAACTGGTTACTTTTTTGGTCATAACTTGCTTAGTTTTCAAGATATTGACTTGATTTCTTTTGCGTTGTATAGATAAACATATTGGCTTTAATTCAAAACTTTTTTTTTGCGGGTAACGAGAAAAAAATTTTTTTTTAATTTTTTGAAAAATGCAAAGGGTACCCCCTTATGCTTTTTCAAAAAATGAAAAAAAATTTTTTTTCTCGCTACCCGCAAAAAAAAGTTTTGAATTAAAGCCAATATGTTTATCTATACAACTCAAAAGAAATCAAGTCAATATCTTGAAAACTAAGCAAGTTATGACCAAAAAAGTCAGTACTAGAACTGGTTACTTTTTTGGTCATAACTTGCTTAGTTTTCAAGATATTGACTTGATTTCTTTTGCATTGTATAGATAAACATATTGGCTTTAATTCAAAATTTTCTTTTGCGGGTAGCGAGAAAAAAAATTTTTTTCATTTTTTGAAAAAGCATAAGGGGGTACCCTTTGCATTTTTCAAAAAATTAAAAAAAAAATTTTTTCTCGCTACCCGCAAAAAAAAAGTTTTGAATTAAAGCCAATATGTTTATCTATACAACGCAAAAGAAATCAAGTCAATATCTTGAAAACTAAGCAAGTTATGACCAAAAAAGTAACCAGTTCTAGTACTGACTTTTTTGGTCATAACCTGCTTAGTTTTCAAGATATTGACTTGATTTCTTTTGCGTTGTATAGATAAACATATTGGCTTTAATTCAAAACTTTTTTTTGCGGGTAGCGAGAAAAAAATTTTTTTTTATTTTTTGAAAAATGCAAAGGGTACCCCCTTATGCTTTTTCAAAAAATAAAAAAAATTTTTTTTTTCGCTACCCGCAAAAAAAAAGTTTTGAATTAAAGCCAATATGTTTATCTATACAACGCAAAAGAATTTAAGTCAATATCTTGAAAACTAAGCAAGTTATGACCAAAAAAGTCAGTACTAGAATTGGTTACTTTTTTGGTCATAACTTGCTTAGTTTTCAAGATATTGACTTGATTTCTTTTGCATTGTATAGATAAACATATTGGCTTTAATTCAAAATTTTCTTTTGCGGGTAGCGAGAAAAAATTTTTTTTTTATTTTTTTAAAAAGCATAAGGGGGTACCCTTTGTATTTTTCAAAAAATGAAAAAAAAAATTTTTCTCGCTACCCGCAAAAAAAAAGTTTTGAATTAAAGCCAATATGTTTATCTATACAACGCAAAAGAAATCAAGTCAATATCTTGAAAACTAAGCAAGTTATGACCAAAAAAGTAACCAGTTCTAGTACTGACTTTTTTGGTCATAACTTGCTTAGTTTTCAAGATATTGACTTGATTTCTTTTGAGTTGTATAGATAAACATATTGGCTATAATTCAAAACTTTTTTTTTGCGGGTAGCGAGAAAAAAATTTTTTTTTATTTTTTGAAAAAGCATAAGGGGGTACCCTTTGCATAGCGAGAAAAATTTTTTTTTTTAATTTTTTGAAAAATGCAAAGGGTACCCCCTTATGCTTTTTCAAAAAATGAAAAAAAATTTTTTTTCTCGCTACCCGCAAAAAAAAGTTTTGAATTAAAGCCAATATGTTTATCTATACAACTCAAAAGAAATCAAGTCAATATCTTGAAAACTAAGCAAGTTATGACCAAAAAAGTCAGTACTAGAACTGGTTACTTTTTTGGTCATAACTTGCTTAGTTTTCAAGATATTGACTTGATTTCTTTTGCATTGTATAGATAAACATATTGGCTTTAATTCAAAATTTTCTTTTGCGGGTAGCGAGAAAAAAAATTTTTTTTCATTTTTTGAAAAAGCATAAGGGGGTACCCTTTGCATTTTTCAAAAAATTAAAAAAAAAAATTTTTCTCGCTACCCGCAAAAAAAAGTTTTGAATTAAAGCCAATATGTTTATCTATACAACGCAAAAGAAATCAAGTCAATATCTTGAAAACTAAGCAAGTTATGACCAAAAAAGTAACCAGTTCTAGTACTGACTTTTTTGGTCATAACCTGCTTAGTTTTCAAGATATTGACTTGATTTCTTTTGCGTTGTATAGATAAACATATTGGCTTTAATTCAAAACTTTTTTTTTGCGGGTAGCGAGAAAAAAATTGTTTTTTATTTTTTGAAAAATGCAAAGGGTACCCCCATGCTTTTTCAAAAAATGAAAAAAAAATTTTTTCTCGCTACCCGCAAAAAAAAAAGTTTTGCATTAAAGCCAATATGTTTATCTATACAACGCAAAAGAAATCAAGTCGATATCTTGAAAACTAAGCAAGTTATGACCAAAAAAGTAACCAGTTCTACTACTGACTTTTTTGGTCATAACTTACTTAGTTTTCAAGATATTGACTTGATTTCTTTTGCGTTGTATAGATAAACATATTGGCTTTAATTCAAAACTTTTTTTTTGCGGGTAGCGAGAAAAAAATTGTTTTTTATTTTTTGAAAAATGCAAAGGGTACCCCCTTATGCTTTTTTAAAAAATGAAAAAAAAATTTTTTTTCGCTACCCGCAAAAAAAGTTTTGAATTAAAGCCAATATGTTTATCTATACAACGCAAAAGAAATCAAGTCAATATCTTGAAAACTAAGCAAGTTATGACCAAAAAAGTCAGTACTAGAACTGGTTACTTTTTTGGTCATAACTTGCTTAGTTTTCAAGATATTGACTTGATTTCTTTTGCGTTGTATAGATAAACATATTGGCTTTAATTCAAAACTTTTTTTTTGCGGGTAGCGAGAAAAAATTTTTTTTTTTCATTTTTTGAAAAAGCATAAGGGGGTACCCTTTGCATTTTTCAAAAAATTAAAAAAAAATTTTTTTCTCGCTACCCGCAAAAAAAAAGTTTTGAATTAAAGCCAATATGTTTATCTATACAACGCAAAAGAAATCAAGTCAATATCTTGAAAACTAAGCAAGTTATGACCAAAAAAGTCAGTACTAGAACTGGTTACTTTTTTGGTCATAACTTGCTTAGTTTTCAAGATATTGACTTGATTTCTTTTGCGTTGTATAGATAAACATATTGGCTTTAATTCAAAACTTTTTTTTTGCGGGTAGCGAGAAAAAATTTTTTTTTTCATTTTTTGAAAAAGCATAAGGGGGTACCCTTTGCATTTTTCAAAAAATTAAAAAAAAATTTTTTTCTCGCTACCCGCAAAAAAAAAGTTTTGAATTAAAGCCAATATGTTTATCTATACAACGCAAAAGAAATCAAGTCAATATCTTGAAAACTAAGCAAGTTATGACCAAAAAAGTCAGTACTAGAACTGGTTACTTTTTTGGTCATAACTTGCTTAGTTTTCAAGATATTGACTTGATTTCTTTTGCGTTGTATAGATAAACATATTGGCTTTAATTCAAAACTTTTTTTGTGGGTGGCGAGAAAAAAATTTTTTTTTTTCATTTTTTGAAAAAGCATAAGGGGGTACCCTTTGCATTTTTCAAAAAATAAAAAAAAATTTTTTTCTCGCTACCCGCAAAAAAAAAAGTTTTGAATTAAAGCCAATATGTTTATCTATACAACGCAAAAGAAATCAAGTCAATATCTTGAAAACTAAGCAAGTTATGACCAAAAAAGTCAGTAGTAGAACTGGTTACTTTTTTGGTCATAACTTGCTTAGTTTTCAAGATATTGACTTGATTTCTTTTGCGTTGTATAGACAAACATATTGGCTTTAATTCAAAACTTTTTTTTTGCGGGTAGCGAGAAAATTTTTTTTTTTCATTTTTTGAAAAAGCATAAGGGGGTACCCTTTGCATTTTTCAAAAAATAAAAAAAAAATTTTTTTCTCGCTACCCGCAAAAAAGTTTTGAATTAAAGCCAATATGTTTATCTATACAACGCAAAAGAAATCAAGTCGATATCTTGAAAACTAAGCAAGTTATGACCAAAAAAGTCAGTACTAGAACTGGTTACTTTTTTGGTCATAACTTGCTTAGTTTTCAAGATATTGACTTGATTTCTTTTGCGTTGTATAGATAAAAATATTGGCTTTAATTCAAAACTTTTTTTTTGCGGGTAGCGAGAAAAAAAATTTTTTTTCATTTTTTGAAAAAGCATAAGGGGGTACCCTTTGCATTTTTCAAAAAAAAAAAAAATGTTTTTCTCGCTACCCGCAAAAAAAAAGTTTTGAATTAAAGCCAATATGTTTATCTATACAACGCAAAAGAAATCAAGTCAATATCTTGAAAACTAAGCAAGTTATGACCAAAAAAGTAACCAGTTCTACTACTGACTTTTTTGGTCATAACTTGCTTAGTTTTCAAGATATTGACTTGATTTCTTTTGCGTTGTATAGATAAACATATTGGCTTTAATTCAAAACTTTTTTTTTGCGGGTAGCGAGAAAAAATTTTTTTTTTCATTTTTTGAAAAATGCAAAGGGTACCCCCTTATGCTTTTTCAAAAAATGAAAAAAAAATTTTTTTCTAGCTACCCGCAAAAAAAGTTTTGAATTAAAGCCAATATGTTTATCTATACAACGCAAAAGAAATCAAGTCAATATCTTGAAAACTAAGCAAGTTATGACCAAAAAAGTCAGTACTAGAACTGGTTACTTTTTTGGTCATAACTTGCTTAGTTTTCAAGATATTGACTTGATTTCTTTTGCGTTGTATAGATAAACATATTGGCTTTAATTCAAAACTTTTTTTTGCGGGTAGCGAGAAAAAAATTTTTTTTTCATTTTTTGAAAAAGCATAAGGGGTACCCTTTGCATTTTTCAAAAAATAAAAAAAAAATTTTTTTCTCGCTACCCGCAAAAAAAAAAGTTTTGAATTAAAGCCAATATGTTTATCTATACAACGCAAAAGAAATCAAGTCAATATCTTGAAAACTAAGCAAGTTATGACCAAAAAAGTAACCAGTTCTACTACTGACTTTTTTGGTCATAACTTGCTTAGTTTTCAAGATATTGACTTGGTTTCTTTTGCGTTGTATAGATAAACATATTGGCTTTAATTCAAAACTTTTTTTTTGCGGGTAGCGAGAAAACATTTTTTTTTTCATTTTTTGAAAAAGCATAAGGGGGTACCCTTTGAATTTTTCAAAAAATAAAAAAAAAATTTTTCTCGCTACCCGCAAAAAAAGTTTTGAATTAAAGCCAATATGTTTATCTATACAACGCAAAAGAAATCAAGTCGATATCTTGAAAACTAAGCAAGTTATGACCAAAAAAGTCAGTACTAGAACTGGTTACTTTTTTGGTCATAACTTGCTTAGTTTTCAAGATATTGACTTGATTTCTTTTGCGTTGTATAGATAAAAATATTGGCTTTAATTCAAAACTTTTTTTTTGCGGGTAGCGAGAAAAAAATTTTTTTTCATTTTTTGAAAAAGCATAAGGGGGTACCCTTTGCATTTTTCAAAAAATAAAAAAAAAATTTTTTCTCGCTACCCGCAAAAAAAAAGTTTTGAATTAAAGCCAATATGTTTATCTATACAACGCAAAGAAATCAAGTCAATATCTTGAAAACTAAGCAAGTTATGACCAAAAAAGTAACCAGTTCTACTACTGACTTTTTTGGTCACAACTTGCTTAGTTTTCAAGATATTGACTTGATTTCTTTTGCGTTGTATAGATAAACATATTGGCTTTAATTCAAAACTTTTTTTTGCGGGTAGCGAGAAAAATTTTTTTTTCATTTTTTGAAAAATGCAAAGGGTACCCCCTTATGCTTTTTCAAAAAATGAAAAAAAATTTTTTTTCTCGCTACCCGCAAAAAAAGTTTTGAATTAAAGCCAATATGTTTATCTATACAACGCAAAAGAAATCAAGTCAATATCTTGAAAACTAAGCAAGTTATGACCAAAAAAGTAACCAGTTCTACTACTGACTTTTTTGGTCATAACTTGCTTAGTTTTCAAGATATTGACTTGATTTCTTTTGCGTTGTATAGATAAACATATTGGCTTTAATTCAAAACTTTTTTTTGCGGGTAGCGAGAAAAATTTTTTTTTCATTTTTTGAAAAATGCAAAGGGTACCCCCTTATGCTTTTTCAAAAAATGAAAAAAAATTTTTTTTCTCGCTACCCGCAAAAAAAGTTTTGAATTAAAGCCAATATGTTTATCTATACAACGCAAAAGAAATCAAGTCAATATCTTGAAAACTAAGCAAGTTATGACCAAAAAAGTCAGTACTAGAACTGGTTACTTTTTTGGTCATAACTTGCTTAGTTTTCAAGATATTGACTTGATTTCTTTTGCGTTGTATAGATAAACATATTGGCTTTAATTCAAAACTTTTTTTTTGCGGGTATCGAGAAAAAATTTTTTTTTTAATTTTTTGAAAAATGCAAAGGGTACCCCCTTATGCTTTTTCAAAAAATGAAAAAAAAAATTTTTTCTCGCTACCCGCAAAAAAAAAGTTTTGAATTAAAGCCAATATGTTTATATATACAACGCAAAAGAAATCAAGTCAATATCTTGAAAACTAAGCAAGTTATGACCAAAAAAGTAACCAGTTCTAGTACTGACTTTTTTGGTCATAACTTGCTTACTTTTCAAGATATTGACTTGATTTCTTTTGCGTTGTATAGATAAACATATTGGCTTTATTTCCAAATTTTTTTTTTTGCGGGTAGCGAGAAAAATTTTTTTTTTATTTTTTGAAAAATTGCAAAGGGTACCCCCTTATGCTTTTTCAAAAAATGAAAAAAAAAATTTTTCTCGCTACCCGCAAAAAAAAAGTTTTGAATTAAAGCCAATATGTTTATCTATACAACGCAAAAGAAATCAAGTCAATATCTTGAAAACTAAGCAAGTTATGACCAAAAAAGTCAGTACTAGAACTGGTTACTTTTTTGGTCATAACTTGCTTAGTTTTCAAGATATTGACTTGATTTCTTTTGCGTTGTATAGATAAACATATTGGCTTTAATTCAAAACTTTTTTTTGCGGGTAGCGAGAAAATTTTTTTTTTTAATTTTTTGAAAAATGCAAAGGGTACCCCCTTATGCTTTTTCAAAAAATGAAAAAAAAAATTTTTTCTCGCTACCCGCAAAAAAAAAAGTTTTGAATTAAAGCCAATATGTTTATCTATACAACGCAAAAGAAATCAAGTCAATATCTTGAAAACTAAGCAAGTTATGACCAAAAAAGTCAGTACTAGAACTGGTTACTTTTTTGGTCATAACTTGCTTAGTTTTCAAGATATTGACTTGATTTCTTTTGCGTTGTATAGATAAACATATTGGCTTTAATTCAAAACTTTTTTTTGCGGGTAGCGAGAAAAAAATTTTTTTTTCATTTTTTGAAAAATGCAAAGGGTACCCCCTTATGCTTTTTCAAAAAATGAAAAAAATTTTTTTTTCTCGCTACCCGCAAAAAAAAAGTTTTGAATTAAAGCCAATATGTTAATCTATACAACGCAAAAGAAATCAAGTAAATATCTTGAAAACTAAGCAAGTTATGACCAAAAAAGTCAGTACTAGAACTGGTTACTTTTTTGGTCATAACTTGCTTAGTTTTCAAGATATTGACTTGATTTCTTTTGCGTTGTATAGATAAACATATTGGCTTTAATTCAAAACTTTTTTTTTGCGGGTAGCGAGAAAAAATTTTTTTTTTATTTTTTGAAAAATGTAAAGGGTACCCCCTTATGCTTTTTTAAAAAATGAAAAAAAAATTTTTTCTCGCTACCCGCAAAAAAAAAGTTTTGAATTAAAGCCAATATGTTTATCTATACAACGCAAAAGAAATCAAGTCAATATCTTGAAAACTAAGCAAGTTATGACCAAAAAAGTCAGTACTAGAACTGGTTACTTTTTTGGTCATAACTTGCTTAGTTTTCAAGATATTGACTTGATTTCTTTTGCGTTGTATAGATAAACATATTGGCTTTAATTCAAAACTTTTTTTTTGCGGGTATCGAGAAAAATTTTTTTTTTTTAATTTTTTTAAAAATGCAAAGGGTACCCCCTTATGCTTTTTCAAAAAATGAAAAAAAAAATTTTTTCTCGCTACCCGCAAAAAAAAAGTTTTGAATTAAAGCCAATATGTTTATCTATACAACGCAAAAGAAATCAAGTCAATATCTTGAAAACTAAGCAAGTTATGACCAAAAAAGTAACCAGTTCTAGTACTGACTTTTTTGGTCATAACTTGCTTAGTTTTCAAGATATTGACTTGATTTCTTTTGCGTTGTATAGATAAACATATTGGCTTTATTTCCAAATTTTTTTTTTTGCGGGTAGCGAGAAAAATTTTTTTTTTATTTTTTGAAAAATGCAAAGGGTACCCCCTTATGCTTTTTCAAAAAATGAAAAAAAAAATTTTTCTCGCTACCCGCAAAAAAAAAGTTTTGAATTAAAGCCAATATGTTTATCTATACAACGCAAAAGAAATCAAGTCAATATCTTGAAAACTAAGCAAGTTATGACCAAAAAAGTCAGTACTAGAACTGGTTACTTTTTTGGTCATAACTTGCTTAGTTTTCAAGATATTGACTTGATTTCTTTTGCGTTGTATAGATAAACATATTGGCTTTAATTCAAAACTTTTTTTTGCGGGTAGCGAGAAAATTTTTTTTTTTAATTTTTTGAAAAATGCAAAGGGTACCCCCTTATGCTTTTTCAAAAAATGAAAAAAAAATTTTTTTCTCGCTACCCGCAAAAAAAAAGTTTTGAATTAAAGCCAATATGTTTATCTATACAACGCAAAAGAAATCAAGTCAATATCTTGAAAACTAAGCAAGTTATGACCAAAAAAGTCAGTACTAGAACTGGTTACTTTTTTGGTCATAACCTGCTTAGTTTTCAAGATATTGACTTGATTTCTTTTGCGTTGTATAGATAAACATATTGGCTTTAATTCAAAACTTTTTTTTTGCGGGTAGCGAGAAAAAAATTTTTTTTTATTTTTTGAAAAATGCAAAGGGTACCCCCTTATGCTTTTTCAAAAAATAAAAAAATTTTTTTTTCTCGCTACCCGCAAAAAAAAAGTTTTGAATTAAAGCCAATATGTTTATCTATACAACGCAAAAGAAATCAAGTCAATATCTTGAAAACTAAGCAAGTTATGACCAAAAAAGTAACCAGTTCTAGTACTGACTTTTTTGGTCATAACCTGCTTAGTTTTCAAGATATTGACTTGATTTCTTTTGCGTTGAATAGATAAACATATTGGCTTTAATTCAAAACTTTTTTTTTGCGGGTAGCGAGAAAAAAATTTTTTTTTATTTTTTGAAAAATGCAAAGGGTACCCCCTTATGCTTTTTCAAAAAATAAAAAAAAAAATTTTTCTCGCTACCCGCAAAAAAAAGTTTTGAATTAAAGCCAATATGTTTATCTATACAACGCAAAAGAAATCAAGTCAATATCTTGAAAACTAAGCAAGTTATGACCAAAAAAGTAACCAGTTCTACTACTGACTTTTTTAGTCATAACTTGCTTAGTTTTCAAGATATTGACTTGATTTCTTTTGCGTTGTATAGATAAACATATTGGCTTTAATTCAAAACTTTTTTTTTGCGGGTAGCGAGAAAAAAAAATTTTTTTATTTTTTGAAAAAGCATAAGGGGGTACCCTTTGCATTTTTCAAAAAATAAAAAAAAAATTTTTTTCTCGCTACCCGCAAAAAAAAAGTTTTGAATTGAAGCCAATATGTTTATCTATACAACGCAAAAGAAATCAAGTCAATATCTTGAAAACTAAGCAGGTTATGACCAAAAAAGTCAGTACTAGAACTGGTTACTTTTTTGGTCATAACTTGCTTAGTTTTCAAGATATTGACTTGATTTCTTTTGCGTTGTATAGATAAACATATTGGCTTTAATTCAAAACTTTTTTTTTTGCGGGTAGCGAGAAAAAATTTTTTTTTTCATTTTTTGAAAAAGCATAAGGGGGTACCCTTTGCATTTTTCAAAAATTAAAAAAAAATTTTTTCTTGCTACCCGCAAAAAAAAAGTTTTGAATTAAAGCCAATATGTTTATCTATACAACGCAAAAGAAATCAAGTCAATATCTTGAAAACTAAGCAAGTTATGACCAAAAAAGTAACCAGTTCTAGTACTGACTTTTTTGGTCATAACCTGCTTAGTTTTCAAGATATTGACTTGATTTCTTTTGCGTTGTATAGATAAACATATTGGCTTTAATTCAAAACTTTTTTTTTTGCGGGTAGCGAGAAAAAATTTTTTTTTTAATTTTTTGAAAAATGCAAAGGGTACCCCCTTATGCTTTTTCAAAAAATGAAAAAAAATTTTTTTCTCGCTACCCGCAAAAAAAAAGTTTTGAATTAAAGCCAATATGTTTATCTATACAACGCAAAAGAAATCAAGTCAATATCTTGAAAACTAAGCAAGTTATGACCAAAAAAGTCAGTAGTAGAACTGGTTACTTTTTTGGTCATAACTTGCTTAGTTTTCAAGATATTGACTTGATTTCTTTTGCGTTGTATAGATAAACATATTGGCTTTAATTCAAAACTTTTTTTTTGCGGGTAGCGAGAAAAATTTTTTTTTATTTTTTGAAAAATGCAAAGGGTACCCCCTTATGCTTTTTTAAAAAATGTAAAAAAATTTTTTTCTCGCTACCCGCAAAAAAAAAGTTTTTAATTAAAGCCAATATGTTTATCTATACAACGCAAAAGAAATCAAGTCAATATCTTGAAAACTAAGCAGGTTATGACCAAAAAAGTCAGTACTAGAACTGGTTACTTTTTTGGTCATAACTTGCTTAGTTTTCAAGATATTGACTTGATTTCTTTTGCGTTGTATAGATAAACATATTGGCTTTAATTCAAAACTTTTTTTTTGCGGGTAGCAAGAAAAATTTTTTTTTTAATTTTTGAAAAATGCAAAGGGTACCCCCTTATGCTTTTTCAAAAAATGAAAAAAAAAATTTTTTCTCGCTACCCGCAAAAAAAAGTTTTGAATTAAAGCCAATATGTTTATCTATACAACGCAAAAGAAATCAAGTCAATATCTTGAAAACTAAGCAAGTTATGACCAAAAAAGTCAGTACTAGAACTGGTTACTTTTTTGGTCATAACTTGCTTAGTTTTCAAGATATTGACTTGATTTCTTTTGCGTTGTATAGATAAACATATTGGCTTTAATTCAAAACTTTTTTTTTGCGGGTATCGAGAAAAATTTTTTTTTTTAATTTTTTGAAAAATGCAAAGGGTACCCCCTTATGCTTTTTCAAAAAATGAAAAAAAAAATTTTTTCTCGCTACCCGCAAAAAAAAAGTTTTGAATTAAAGCCAATATGTTTATCTATACAACGCAAAAGAAATCAAGTCAATATCTTGAAAACTAAGCAAGTTATGACCAAAAAAGTAACCAGTTCTAGTACTGACTTTTTTGGTCATAACTTGCTTAGTTTTCAAGATATTGACTTGATTTCTTTTGCGTTGTATAGATAAACATATTGGCTTTATTTCCAAATTTTTTTTTTTGCGGGTAGCGAGAAAAATTTTTTTTTTATTTTTTGAAAAATGCAAAGGGTACCCCCTTATGCTTTTTCAAAAAATGAAAAAAAAAATTTTTCTCGCTACCCGCAAAAAAAAAGTTTTGAATTAAAGCCAATATGTTTATCTATACAACGCAAAAGAAATCAAGTCAATATCTTGAAAACTAAGCAAGTTATGACCAAAAAAGTCAGTACTAGAACTGGTTACTTTTTTGGTCATAACCTGCTTAGTTTTCAAGATATTGACTTGATTTCTTTTGCGTTGTATAGATAAACATATTGGCTTTAATTCAAAACTTTTTTTTTGCGGGTAGCAAGAAAAAATTTTTTTTTAATTTTTGAAAAATGCAAAGGGTACCCCCTTATGCTTTTTCAAAAAATGAAAAAAAAAATTTTTTCTCGCTACCCGCAAAAAAAAAGTTTTGAATTAAAGCCAATATGTTTATCTATACAACGCAAAAGAAATCAAGTCAATATCTTGAAAACTAAGCAAGTTATGACCAAAAAAGTCAGTACTAGAACTGGTTACTTTTTTGGTCATAACTTGCTTAGTTTTCAAGATATTGACTTGATTTCTTTTGCGTTGTATAGATAAACATATTGGCTTTAATTCAAAACTTTTTTTTTGCGGGTATCGAGAAAAATTTTTTTTTTTAATTTTTTGAAAAATGCAAAGGGTACCCCCTTATGCTTTTTCAAAAAATGAAAAAAAAAATTTTTTCTCGCTACCCGCAAAAAAAAAGTTTTGAATTAAAGCCAATATGTTTATCTATACAACGCAAAAGAAATCAAGTCAATATCTTGAAAACTAAGCAAGTTATGACCAAAAAAGTAACCAGTTCTAGTACTGACTTTTTTGGTCATAACTTGCTTAGTTTTCAAGATATTGACTTGATTTCTTTTGCGTTGTATAGATAAACATATTGGCTTTATTTCCAAATTTTTTTTTTTGCGGGTAGCGAGAAAAATTTTTTTTTTATTTTTTGAAAAATGCAAAGGGTACCCCCTTATGCTTTTTCAAAAAATGAAAAAAAAAATTTTTCTCGCTACCCGCAAAAAAAAAGTTTTGAATTAAAGCCAATATGTTTATCTATACAACGCAAAAGAAATCAAGTCAATATCTTGAAAACTAAGCAAGTTATGACCAAAAAAGTCAGTACTAGAACTGGTTACTTTTTTGGTCATAACCTGCTTAGTTTTCAAGATATTGACTTGATTTCTTTTGCGTTGTATAGATAAACATATTGGCTTTAATTCAAAACTTTTTTTTTGCGGGTAGCGAGAAAAAAATTTTTTTTTATTTTTTGAAAAATGCAAAGGGTACCCCCTTATGCTTTTTCAAAAAATAAAAAAATTTTTTTTTCTCGCTACCCGCAAAAAAAAAGTTTTGAATTAAAGCCAATATGTTTATCTATACAACGCAAAAGAAATCAAGTCAATATCTTGAAAACTAAGCAAGTTATGACAAAAAAAGTAACCAGTTCTAGTACTGACTTTTTTGGTCATAACCTGCTTAGTTTTCAAGATATTGACTTGATTTCTTTTGCGTTGTATAGATAAACATATTGGCTTTAATTCAAAACTTTTTTTTTGCGGGTAGCGAGAAAAAAATTTTTTTTTTATTTTTTGAAAAATGCAAAGGGTACCCCCTTATGCTTTTTCAAAAAATAAAAAAAATTTTTTTTCTCGCTACCCGCAAAAAAAAGTTTTGAATTAAAGCCAATATGTTTATCTATACAACGCAAAAGAAATCAAGTCAATATCTTGAAAACTAAGCAAGTTATGACCAAAAAAGTAACCAGTTCTACTACTGACTTTTTTAGTCATAACTTGCTTAGTTTTCAAGATATTGACTTGATTTCTTTTGCGTTGTATAGATAAACATATTGGCTTTAATTCAAAACTTTTTTTTTGCGGGTAGCGAGAAAAAAAAATTTTTTTATTTTTTGAAAAAGCATAAGGGGGTACCCTTTGCATTTTTCAAAAAATAAAAAAAAAATTTTTTTCTCGCTACCCGCAAAAAAAAGTTTTGAATTGAAGCCAATATGTTTATCTATACAACGCAAAAGAAATCAAGTCAATATCTTGAAAACTAAGCAGGTTATGACCAAAAAAGTCAGTACTAGAACTGGTTACTTTTTTGGTCATAACTTGCTTAGTTTTCAAGATATTGACTTGATTTCTTTTGCGTTGTATAGATAAACATATTGGCTTTAATTCAAAACTTTTTTTTTTGCGGGTAGCGAGAAAAAATTTTTTTTTTCATTTTTTGAAAAAGCATAAGGGGGTACCCTTTGCATTTTTCAAAAATTAAAAAAAAATTTTTTCTTGCTACCCGCAAAAAAAAAGTTTTGAATTAAAGCCAATATGTTTATCTATACAACGCAAAAGAAATCAAGTCAATATCTTGAAAACTAAGCAAGTTATGACCAAAAAAGTAACCAGTTCTAGTACTGACTTTTTTGGTCATAACCTGCTTAGTTTTCAAGATATTGACTTGATTTCTTTTGCGTTGTATAGATAAACATATTGGCTTCAATTCAAAACTTTTTTTTGCGGGTAGCGAGAAAAAATTTTTTTTTTTATTTTTTGAAAAATGCAAAGGGTACCCCCTTATGCTTTTTCAAAAAATGAAAAAATTTTTTTTTCTCGCTACCCGCAAAAAAAAAGTTTTGAATTAAAGCCAATATGTTTATCTATACAACGCAAAAGAAATCAAGTCAATATCTTGAAAACTAAGCAAGTTATGACCAAAAAAGTCAGTAGTAGAACTGGTTACTTTTTTGGTCATAACTTGCTTAGTTTTCAAGATATTGACTTGATTTCTTTTGCGTTGTATAGATAAACATATTGGCTTTAATTCAAAACTTTTTTTTTGCGGGTAGCGAGAAAATTTTTTTTTTATTTTTTGAAAAATGCAAAGGGTACCCCCTTATGCTTTTTTAAAAAATGAAAAAAAAAATTTTTCTCGCTACCCGCAAAAAAAAAGTTTTGAATTGAAGCCAATATGTTTATCTATACAACGCAAAAGAAATCAAGTCAATATCTTGAAAACTAAGCAGGTTATGACCAAAAAAGTCAGTACTAGAACTGGTTACTTTTTTGGTCATAACTTGCTTAGTTTTCAAGATATTGACTTGATTTCTTTTGCGTTGTATAGATAAACATATTGGCTTTAATTCAAAACTTTTTTTTTTGCGGGTAGCGAGAAAAAATTTTTTTTTTCATTTTTTGAAAAAGCATAAGGGGGTACCCTTTGCATTTTTCAAAAATTAAAAAAAAATTTTTTCTTGCTACCCGCAAAAAAAAAGTTTTGAATTAAAGCCAATATGTTTATCTATACAACGCAAAAGAAATCAAGTCAATATCTTGAAAACTAAGCAAGTTATGACCAAAAAAGTAACCAGTTCTAGTACTGACTTTTTTGGTCATAACCTGCTTAGTTTTCAAGATATTGACTTGATTTCTTTTGCGTTGTATAGATAAACATATTGGCTTCAATTCAAAACTTTTTTTTGCGGGTAGCGAGAAAAAAATTTTTTTTTTATTTTTTGAAAAATGCAAAGGGTACCCCCTTATGCTTTTTCAAAAAATGAAAAAAAATTTTTTTCTCGCTACCCGCAAAAAAAAAGTTTTGAATTAAAGCCAATATGTTTATCTATACAACGCAAAAGAAATCAAGTCAATATCTTGAAAACTAAGCAAGTTATGACCAAAAAAGTCAGTAGTAGAACTGGTTACTTTTTTGGTCATAACTTGCTTAGTTTTCAAGATATTGACTTGATTTCTTTTGCGTTGTATAGATAAACATATTGGCTTTAATTCAAAACTTTTTTTTTGCGGGTAGCGAGAAAATTTTTTTTTTATTTTTTGAAAAATGCAAAGGGTACCCCCTTATGCTTTTTTAAAAAATGAAAAAAAAAATTTTTCTCGCTACCCGCAAAAAAAAAGTTTTTAATTAAAGCCAATATGTTTATCTATACAACGCAAAAGAAATCAAGTCAATATCTTTAAAACTAAGCAAGTTATGACCAAAAAAGTCAGTACTAGAACTGGTTACTTTTTTGGTCATAACTTGCTTAGTTTTCAAGATATTGACTTGATTTCTTTTGCGTTGTATAGATAAACATATTGGCTTTAATTCAAAACTTTTTTTTTGCGGGTATCGAGAAAAATTTTTTTTTTAATTTTTTGAAAAATGCAAAGGGTACCCCCTTATGCTTTTTCAAAAAATGAAAAAAAAATTTTTTTCTCGCTACCCGCAAAAAAAAAGTTTTGAATTAAAGCCAATATGTTTATCTATACAACGCAAAAGAAATCAAGTCAATATCTTGAAAACTAAGCAAGTTATGACCAAAAAAGTAACCAGTTCTAGTACTGACTTTTTTGGTCATAACTTGCTTAGTTTTCAAGATATTGACTTGATTTCTTTTGCGTTGTATAGATAAACATATTGGCTTTATTTCCAAATTTTTTTTTTGCGGGTAGCGAGAAAAATTTTTTTTTTTATTTTTTGAAAAATGCAAAGGGTACCCCTTATGCTTTTTCAAAAAATGAAAAAAAAAAATTTTTTCTCGCTACCCGCAAAAAAAAAGTTTTGAATTAAAGCCAATATGTTTATCTATACAACGCAAAAGAAATCAAGTCAATATCTTGAAAACTAAGCAAGTTATGACCAAAAAAGTCAGTACTAGAACTGGTTACTTTTTTGGTCATAACTTGCTTAGTTTTCAAGATATTGACTTGATTTCTTTTGCGTTGTATAGATAAACATATTGGCTTTAATTCAAAACTTTTTTTTGCGGGTAGCGAGAAAAATTTTTTTTTTAATTTTTTGAAAAATGCAAAGGGTACCCCCTTATGCTTTTTCAAAAAATGAAAAAAAAATTTTTTCTCGCTACCCGCAAAAAAAAAGTTTTGAATTAAAGCCAATATGTTTATCTATACAACGCAAAAGAAATCAAGTCAATATCTTGAAAACTAAGCAAGTTATGACCAAAAAAGTCAGTACTAGAACTGGTTACTTTTTTGGTCATAACTTGCTTAGTTTTCAAGATATTGACTTGATTTCTTTTGCGTTGTATAGATAAACATATTGGCTTTAATTCAAAACTTTTTTTTTGCGGGTAGCGAGAAAAAAAAATTTTTTTATTTTTTGAAAAAGCATAAGGGGGTACCCTTTGCATTTTTCAAAAAATAAAAAAAAAATTTTTTCTCGCTACCCGCAAAAAAAAAGTTTTGAATTGAAGCCAATATGTTTATCTATACAACGCAAAAGAAATCAAGTCAATATCTTGAAAACTAAGCAGGTTATGACCAAAAAAGTCAGTACTAGAACTGGTTACTTTTTTGGTCATAACTTGCTTAGTTTTCAAGATATTGACTTGATTTCTTTTGCGTTGTATAGATAAACATATTGGCTTTAATTCAAAACTTTTTTTTTGCGGGTAGCGAGAAAAATTTTTTTTTTCATTTTTTGAAAAAGCATAAGGGGGTACCCTTTGCATTTTTCAAAAATTAAAAAAAAATTTTTTCTTGCTACCCGCAAAAAAAAAGTTTTGAATTAAAGCCAATATGTTTATCTATACAACGCAAAAGAAATCAAGTCAATATCTTGAAAACTAAGCAAGTTATGACCAAAAAAGTAACCAGTTCTAGTACTGACTTTTTTGGTCATAACCTGCTTAGTTTTCAAGATATTGACTTGATTTCTTTTGCGTTGTATAGATAAACATATTGGCTTTAATTCAAAACTTTTTTTTTGCGGGTAGCGAGAAAAAAATTTTTTTTTATTTTTTGAAAAATGCAAAGGGTACCCCCTTATGCTTTTTCAAAAAATAAAAAAATTTTTTTTCTCGCTACCCGCAAAAAAAAAAGTTTTGAATTAAAGCCAATATGTTTATCTATACAACGCAAAAGAAATCAAGTCAATATCTTGAAAACAAAGCAAGTTATGACCAAAAAAGTAACCAGTTCTAGTACTGACTTTTTTGGTCATAACCTGCTTAGTTTTCAAGATATTGACTTGATTTCTTTTGCGTTGTATAGATAAACATATTGGCTTTAATTCAAAACTTTTTTTTTGCGGGTAGCGAGAAAAAAATTTTTTTTTTATTTTTTGAAAAATGCAAACGGTACCCCCTTATGCTTTTTCAAAAAATAAAAAAAATTTTTTTTCTCGCTACCCGCAAAAAAAAGTTTTGAATTAAAGCCAATATGTTTATCTATACAACGCAAAAGAAATCAAGTCAATATCTTGAAAACTAAGCAAGTTATGACCAAAAAAGTAACCAGTTCTACTACTGACTTTTTTGGTCATAACTTGCTTAGTTTTCAAGATATTGACTTGATTTCTTTTGCGTTGTATAGATAAACATATTGGCTTTAATTCAAAACTTTTTTTTTGCGGGTAGCGAGAAAAAAAATTTTTTTATTTTTTGAAAAAGCATAAGGGGGTACCCTTTGCATTTTTCAAAAAATAAAAAAAAAATTTTTTCTCGCTACCCGCAAAAAAAAAGTTTTGAATTAAAGCCAATATGTTTATCTATACAACGCAAAAGAAATCAAGTCAATATCTTGAAAACTAAGCAGGTTATGACCAAAAAAGTCAGTACTAGAACTGGTTACTTTTTTGGTCATAACTTGCTTAGTTTTCAAGATATTGACTTGATTTCTTTTGCGTTGTATAGATAAACATATTGGCTTTAATTCAAAACTTTTTTTTTGCGGGTAGCGAGAAAAAATTTTTTTTTCATTTTTTGAAAAAGCATAAGGGGGTACCCTTTGCATTTTTCAAAAATTAAAAAAAAATTTTTTCTTGCTACCCGCAAAAAAAAAGTTTTGAATTAAAGCCAATATGTTTATCTATACAACGCAAAAGAAATCAAGTCAATATCTTGAAAACTAAGCAAGTTATGACCAAAAAAGTAACCAGTTCTAGTACTGACTTTTTTGGTCATAACTTGCTTAGTTTTCAAGATATTGACTTGATTTCTTTTGCGTTGTATAGATAAACATATTGGCTTTAATTCAAAACTTTTTTTTGCGGGTAGCGAGAAAAAAATTTTTTTTTAATTTTTTGAAAAATGCAAAGGGTACCCCCTTATGCTTTTTCAAAAAATGAAAAAAAAATTTTTCTCGCTACCCGCAAAAAAAAAGTTTTGCATTAAAGCCAATATGTTTATCTATACAACGCAAAAGAAATCAAGTCGATATCTTGAAAACTAAGCAAGTTATGACCAAAAAAGTAACCAGTTCTACTACTGATGCAAAGGGTACCCCCTTATGCTTTTTCAAAAAATGAAAAACAAATTTTTTTCTCGCTACCCGCAAAAAAAAAGTTTTAAATTAAAGCCAATATGTTTATCTATACAACGCAAAAGAAATCAAGTCAATATCTTGAAAACTAAGCAAGTTATGACCAAAAAAGTAACCAGTTCTAGTACTGACTTTTTTGGTCATAACTTGCTTAGTTTTCAAGATATTGACTTGATTTCTTTTGCGTTGTATAGATAAACATATTGGCTTTAATTCAAAACTTTTTTTTTGCGGGTAGCGAGAAAAAAATTTTTTTTTCATTTTTTGAAAAAGCATAAGAGGGTACCCTTTGCATTTTTCAAAAAATGAAAAAAAAAAATTTTTTCTCGCTACCCGCAAAAAAAAAGTTTTGAATTAAAGCCAATATGTTTATCTATACAACGCAAAAGAAATCAAGTCAGTATCTTGAAAACTAAGAGGTTATGACCAAAAAAGTAACCAGTTCTAGTACTGACTTTTTTGGTCATAACTTGCTTAGTTTTCAAGATATTGACTTGATTTCTTTTGCGTTGTATAGATAAACATATTGGCTTTAATTCAAAACTTTTTTTTGCGGGTAGCGAGAAAAATTTTTTTTTTAATTTTTTGAAAAATGCAAAGGGTACCCCCTTATGCTTTTTCAAAAAATGAAAAAAAATTTTTTTTCTCGCTACCCGCAAAAAAAAAGTTTTGAATTAAAGCCAATATGTTTATTTATCTATACAACGCAAAAGAAATCAAGTCAATATCTTGAAAACTAAGCAAGTTATGACCAAAAAAGTCAGTAGTAGAACTGGTTACTTTTTTGGTCATAACTTGCTTAGTTTTCAAGATATTGACTTGATTTCTTTTGCGTTGTATAGATAAACATATTGGCTTTAATTCAAAACTTTTTTTTTGCGGGTAGCGAGAAAAAATTTTTTTTTTATTTTTTGAAAAATGCAAAGGGTACCCCCTTATGCTTTTTTAAAAAATGAAAAAAATTTTTTTCTCGCTACCCGCAAAAAAAAAGTTTTGAATTAAAGCCAATATGTTCATCTATACAACGCAAAAGAAGTCAAGTCAATATCTTGAAAACTAAGCAAGTTATGACCAAAAAAGTCAGTACTAGAACTGGTTACTTTTTTGGTCATAATTTGCTTAGTTTTCAAGATATTGACTTGATTTCTTTTGCGTTGTATAGATAAACATATTGGCTTTAATTCAAAACTTTTCTTTTGCGTGTAGCGAGAAAAAATTTTTTTTTTAATTTTTTGAAAAATGCAAAGGGTACCCCCTTATGCTTTTTCAAAAAATGAAAAAAATTTTTTTTCTCGCTACCCGCAAAAAAAAAGTTTTGAATTAAAGCCAATATGTTTATCTATACAACGCAAAAGAAATCAAGTCAATATCTTGAAAACTAAGCAAGTTATGACCAAAAAAGTCAGTAGTAGAACTGGTTACTTTTTTGGTCATAACTTGCTTAGTTTTCAAGATATTGACTTGATTTCTTTTGCGTTGTATAGATAAACATATTGGCTTTAATTCAAAACTTTTTTTTTGCGGGTAGCGAGAAAAAATTATTTTTTTATTTTTTGAAAAATGCAAAGGGTACCCCCTTATGCTTTTTTAAAAAATGAAAAAAAATTTTTTTCTCGCTACCCGCAAAAAAAAAGTTTTGAATTAAAGCCAATATGTTTATCTATACAACGCAAAAGAAATCAAGTCAATATCTTGAAAACTAAGCAAGTTATGACCAAAAAAGTCAGTACTAGAACTGGTTACTTTTTTGGTCATAACTTGCTTAGTTTTCAAGATATTGACTTGATTTCTTTTGCGTTGTATAGATAAACATATTGGCTTTAATTCAAAACTTTTTTTTTGCGGGTATCGAGAAAAATTTTTTTTTTTAATTTTTTGAAAAATGCAAAGGGTACCCCTTTATGCTTTTTCAAAAAATGAAAAAAAAATTTTTTTCTCGCTACCCGCAAAAAAAAAGTTTTGAATTAAAGCCAATATGTTTATCTATACAACGCAAAAGAAATCAAGTCAATATCTTGAAAACTAAGCAAGTTATGACCAAAAAAGTCAGTACTAGAACTGGTTACTTTTTTGGTCATAACTTGCTTAGTTTTCAAGATATTGACTTGATTTCTTTTGCGTTGTATAGATAAACACATTGGCTTTAATGCAAAACTTTTTTTTTGCGGGTAGCGAGAAAAAATTTTTTTTTTCATTTTTTGCTTTTTTGCTTATGCTTTTTTAAAAAATGAAAAAAAAATTTTTTCTCGCTACCCGCAAAAAAAAAGTTTTGAATTAAAGCCAATATGTTTATCTATACAACGCAAAAGAAATCAAGTCAATATCTTGAAAACTAAGCAAGTTATGACCAAAAAAGTCAGTACTAGAACTGGTTACTTTTTTGGTCATAACTTGCTTAGTTTTCAAGATATTGACTTGATTTCTTTTGCGTTGTATAGATAAACATATTGGCTTTAATTCAAAACTTTTTTTTTGCGGGTATCGAGAAAAATTTTTTTTTTAATTTTTTGAAAAATGCAAAGGGTACCCCTTTATGCTTTTTCAAAAAATGAAAAAAAAATTTTTTTCTCGCTACCCGCAAAAAAAAAGTTTTGAATTAAAGCCAATATGTTTATCTATACAACGCAAAAGAAATCAAGTCAATATCTTGAAAACTAAGCAAGTTATGACCAAAAAAGTCAGTACTAGAACTGGTTACTTTTTTGGTCATAACTTGCTTAGTTTTCAAGATATTGACTTGATTTCTTTTGCGTTGTATAGATAACCATATTGGCTTTAATGCAAAACTTTTTTTTTGCGGGTAGCGAGAAAAAATTTTTTTTTCATTTTTTGAAAAAGCATAAGGGGGTACCCTTTGCATTTTTCAAAAAATAAAAAAAAAATTTTTTTTCTCGCTACCCGCAAAAAAAAGTTTTGAATTAAAGCCAATATGTCTATCTATACAATGCAAAAGAAATCAAGTCAATATCTTGAAAACTAAGCAAGTTATGACCAAAAAAGTAACCAGTTCTACTACTGACTTTTTTGGTCATAACTTGCTTAGTTTTCAAGATATTGACTTGACTTCTTTTGCGTTGTATAGATAAACATATTGGCTTTAATTCAAAACTTTTTTTGCGGGTAGCGAGAAAAAATTTTTTTTTCATTTTTTAAAAAACATAAGGGGGTACCCTTTGCATTTTTCAAAAAATAAAAAAAAATTTTTTCTCGCTACCCGCAAAAAAAAGTTTTGAATTAAAGCCAATATGTTTATCTATATAACGCAAAAGAAATCAAGTCCATATCTTGAAAACTAAGCAAGTTATGACCAAAAAAGTAACCAGTTCTAGTACTGACTTTTTTGGTCATAACTTGCTTAGTTTTCAAGATATTGACTTGATTTCTTTTGCGTTGTATAGATAAACATATTGGCTTTAACCCTCTAATGCCACATTTTTTGTTTGACTTCAAAAAATCATATTAAGTTAATTTTGGGATGAGAAACATGAATCTGAATTTAGTTTTTTCCTTTGAGTACTCGTTGACCTGTAAGAGGTCAAACTGTCAAGTCCGCCTTTAGGCGGAGTTGGGCATTATCGTAATAATTTAAACAACATGAATAATTTTTATATAAACTTTTTAAGAGTTGAAATTTATTGTTAAATTTGAATCAAATGATATTGTTTTTCTTTTAGTATTTTAAGGGTTATTATGAAAGTTGAAAAAACATTTTTTTGACGTGGAATTGCATAAATTAATTTTGCATTTATTACAGAAAGCTTGCGTTTCTGATTTACACCCTGGCATTTTGCACATTTTTTTTCCGGAACGTTCCAAAAATACACACCAATGCCCAAGTTGATCGAATCGAACATTATGCGTCGGAATGTTTGATCTTTTCGGTTTTTGTGCAGGAGGAGCCTCAAATTTTGGTCGACCACGTTTCAGCGTTGTGGCTGTGCCTACTAGACACATGGTTTCTGCCACTTCGGTTCTAAAGTCCGGGAGTGTTATTTTGTTCATATTCTGATGAATTCTATGATACAAAATATACGAGTTCACCATCGCCACATCCAACAAATGAAAAAATATTCGGTTTGTCCACTTTCGTGATCTCATATGAATTTTGTATCGTCCAATCAAACCATCCATCAAGTCGACTCCACCCATGTGCTTATTATATTCTTTTATAATAGTTGGACAATTGATGTCAACGTAATCTTTTGTTTTACTATTCCAACGCTTTACGGTAAATGTGTCATTTTCCATATTTTTTGACAGGAAATTCTGCGTACCCACGTATGAAGAAAGCAACCTTACGGTTTTTGTATCTCGCCACAACACGTTGACGATATCTGTACCGTATCCGGTACCTACATATTCTTCCGAATAACCCCTCTCAACTTTCTTCGCATCTAGATCATTATCAGATGATAATTTTATGTTTGGAACTCTATTTGTTCGCACTGTTCCTAAACTAAATATACCACGACTCTTCAGATAGAAAATCAAACCGAGAGAGGTATAAAAGTTATCAAAATAAATGATGTGGTTGACATCATTTGTAACGTGTCTTCCTAAACGTACGACTACATTAGATGCTGCACCAAGGTCTGGGCAGTCATCTAAAACAACATTATCTCCAGCACCAGCATAAACTTCAAACGCATTGCAAAATCCAGACGTGTCACATAAAGCAAATAGTTTCGTCCCCCATTTGTGGGGCTTTGCGGGCATATATTGTCGCGTTGGATTGCCCTGCATTTTTGTAGGGCACATCTGCTCATCAACGCAGAGACGTTGTCGCATTGGTACAGTCAGAAATCGTTCATTGAAATGTTGAATTAGTGGTCTAATTTTATACAGTGCATCGAAACCTGGAGATCCTTTCTGCATCTGGCAAGAATTGTCATTAAAGTGAAGTTTACTTCTAAGCTCCTCAAATCTATGGCGGGTCATCGTTTGCCTTATGGGTTCAAATGCATGCCTTCCCCAATAAGCACGAACATTCGGAAAACGAAAGGTTGACATGAAAAACAAGATGCCAATGAACTTACGCATTTCTGTTTCATCTGTTTTGAAGTGTGTGGAAATACTTTGTTGACGTGCGTACAGATTCATCTGATTCACCAAATACTAAACGAAAAGAAATACAATATTCCAATAAGTACGAAAGTAGCTGTTATAAAGTCAGCATGTTCGAAATTACCGTTAAAAAATCATCAGTCAAAAAATATACAAAACAGTCGTACGGAGTTTTCAACGTATTGAAATGCTCCGGTAATGACTTCTCGCCGCGGAAAACCACTTCATTTACATGAAGTTGAAAATCTTTTTTTCTCCATAAAATATGTTTAATTTCTTGCGAATCATTTCGAATTTCACTTGGAACCCCATTGAATCTGCCAGAAGATGAGCAAGTTGGGCCATCTTCTTCTTCTTCGAGTTCAATTTCTATGTTTCGCTTTTTAGGATGAGTGTGCTTAGCTGGAGACAATAAATGCACAGCTTCAGCAGTTACATTTTCTTGATAACTTTGCTCAAACGCACTAATATTGGAAATGTTTATGCTGTTATTTATGGCGTCTGACAAAATCTCAGATGAATTGAGTAAGTGGTCTATTTCTTCTTCATCTGCAGGGCAAACAAAATCTGGATCATCCATATCATCTCCGTCAAAATCACCATCATTTTCTTCTTCACTTGCTTCGTCATCTGATGGAAAGCTTTCCATAAATTCCAAAATCTCCTCCTCCGTCATTTTCGAGAGCTTTTTTTGATGCTTTCCTTCCATTTTCACTGTAACGTATAAATATTATAAAAAAAAAATTTTTGTGTTAATGCCCCAGTCCGCCTCTAGACGGGCTGAGCAAAAACGTCCACATCCAGTAGGGATTGTATTTTTTATAATAAGAACTTAATATTTATTTCAACTGAACGTTTGAAAACTTACCAGTAATTTTTTCGAGCCGATCTAAAGCTTTGAAATATAATTTTTTCAATGCACAATATTAACTTTTTTCACAAAGAATAAAAAATGACCGTTGCCGCTCAAGTTCAAGATGATAATGTACTATTTGCCAAACGCGTTGGAGTGTTGCCACAGAATGAAAACTTGTTGATAAAATAAACTTTAATTTATACTTAGATTTATTTATTAACTAAACATTGACAAAAATAAAAATTTTATAACGGCTTTTTGCTACCCCGCCTAGAGGCGGACTTGAGCATTAGAGGGTTAATTCAAAACTTTTTTTTTGCGGGTAGCGAGAAAAAAATTTTTTTTTCATTTTTTGAAAAAGCATAAGAGGGTACCCTTTGCATTTTTCAAAAAATGAAAAAAAAAAATTTTTTCTCGCTACCCGCAAAAAAAAAGTTTTGAATTAAAGCCAATATGTTTATCTATACAACGCAAAAGAAATCAAGTCAGTATCTTGAAAACTAAGAGGTTATGACCAAAAAAGTAACCAGTTCTAGTACTGACTTTTTTGGTCATAACTTGCTTAGTTTTCAAGATATTGACTTGATTTCTTTTGCGTTGTATAGATAAACATATTGGCTTTAATTCAAAACTTTTTTTTGCGGGTAGCGAGAAAAATTTTTTTTTTAATTTTTTGAAAAATGCAAAGGGTACCCCCTTATGCTTTTTCAAAAAATGAAAAAAAATTTTTTTTCTCGCTACCCGCAAAAAAAAAGTTTTGAATTAAAGCCAATATGTTTATTTATCTATACAACGCAAAAGAAATCAAGTCAATATCTTGAAAACTAAGCAAGTTATGACCAAAAAAGTCAGTAGTAGAACTGGTTACTTTTTTGGTCATAACTTGCTTAGTTTTCAAGATATTGACTTGATTTCTTTTGCGTTGTATAGATAAACATATTGGCTTTAATTCAAAACTTTTTTTTTGCGGGTAGCGAGAAAAAATTTTTTTTTTATTTTTTGAAAAATGCAAAGGGTACCCCCTTATGCTTTTTTAAAAAATGAAAAAAATTTTTTTCTCGCTACCCGCAAAAAAAAAGTTTTGAATTAAAGCCAATATGTTCATCTATACAACGCAAAAGAAATCAAGTCAATATCTTGAAAACTAAGCAAGTTATGACCAAAAAAGTCAGTACTAGAACTGGTTACTTTTTTGGTCATAATTTGCTTAGTTTTCAAGATATTGACTTGATTTCTTTTGCGTTGTATAGATAAACATATTGGCTTTAATTCAAAACTTTTCTTTTGCGTGTAGCGAGAAAAAATTTTTTTTTTAATTTTTTGAAAAATGCAAAGGGTACCCCCTTATGCTTTTTCAAAAAATGAAAAAAATTTTTTTTCTCGCTACCCGCAAAAAAAAGTTTTGAATTAAAGCCAATATGTTTATCTATACAACGCAAAAGAAATCAAGTCAATATCTTGAAAACTAAGCAAGTTATGACCAAAAAAGTCAGTAGTAGAACTGGTTACTTTTTTGGTCATAACTTGCTTAGTTTTCAAGATATTGACTTGATTTCTTTTGCGTTGTATAGATAAACATATTGGCTTTAATTCAAAACTTTTTTTTTGCGGGTAGCGAGAAAAAATTATTTTTTTATTTTTTGAAAAATGCAAAGGGTACCCCCTTATGCTTTTTTAAAAAATGAAAAAAAATTTTTTTCTCGCTACCCGCAAAAAAAAAGTTTTGAATTAAAGCCAATATGTTTATCTATACAACGCAAAAGAAATCAAGTCAATATCTTGAAAACTAAGCAAGTTATGACCAAAAAAGTCAGTACTAGAACTGGTTACTTTTTTGGTCATAACTTGCTTAGTTTTCAAGATATTGACTTGATTTCTTTTGCGTTGTATAGATAAACATATTGGCTTTAATTCAAAACTTTTTTTTTGCGGGTATCGAGAAAAATTTTTTTTTTTAATTTTTTGAAAAATGCAAAGGGTACCCCTTTATGCTTTTTCAAAAAATGAAAAAAAAATTTTTTTCTCGCTACCCGCAAAAAAAAAGTTTTGAATTAAAGCCAATATGTTTATCTATACAACGCAAAAGAAATCAAGTCAATATCTTGAAAACTAAGCAAGTTATGACCAAAAAAGTCAGTACTAGAACTGGTTACTTTTTTGGTCATAACTTGCTTAGTTTTCAAGATATTGACTTGATTTCTTTTGCGTTGTATAGATAAACACATTGGCTTTAATGCAAAACTTTTTTTTTGCGGGTAGCGAGAAAAAATTTTTTTTTTCATTTTTTGCTTTTTTGCTTATGCTTTTTTAAAAAATGAAAAAAAATTTTTTTCTCGCTACCCGCAAAAAAAAAGTTTTGAATTAAAGCCAATATGTTTATCTATACAACGCAAAAGAAATCAAGTCAATATCTTGAAAACTAAGCAAGTTATGACCAAAAAAGTCAGTACTAGAACTGGTTACTTTTTTGGTCATAACTTGCTTAGTTTTCAAGATATTGACTTGATTTCTTTTGCGTTGTATAGATAAACATATTGGCTTTAATTCAAAACTTTTTTTTTGCGGGTATCGAGAAAAATTTTTTTTTTAATTTTTTGAAAAATGCAAAGGGTACCCCTTTATGCTTTTTCAAAAAATGAAAAAAAAATTTTTTTCTCGCTACCCGCAAAAAAAAAGTTTTGAATTAAAGCCAATATGTTTATCTATACAACGCAAAAGAAATCAAGTCAATATCTTGAAAACTAAGCAAGTTATGACCAAAAAAGTCAGTACTAGAACTGGTTACTTTTTTGGTCATAACTTGCTTAGTTTTCAAGATATTGACTTGATTTCTTTTGCGTTGTATAGATAACCATATTGGCTTTAATGCAAAACTTTTTTTTTGCGGGTAGCGAGAAAAAATTTTTTTTTCATTTTTTGAAAAAGCATAAGGGGGTACCCTTTGCATTTTTCAAAAAATAAAAAAAAATTTTTTTTTCTCGCTACCCGCAAAAAAAGTTTTGAATTAAAGCCAATATGTCTATCTATACAATGCAAAAGAAATCAAGTCAATATCTTGAAAACTAAGCAAGTTATGACCAAAAAAGTAACCAGTTCTACTACTGACTTTTTTGGTCATAACTTGCTTAGTTTTCAAGATATTGACTTGACTTCTTTTGCGTTGTATAGATAAACATATTGGCTTTAATTCAAAACTTTTTTTGCGGGTAGCGAGAAAAAATTTTTTTTTCATTTTTTAAAAAACATAAGGGGGTACCCTTTGCATTTTTCAAAAAATAAAAAAAATTTTTTTCTCGCTACCCGCAAAAAAAAGTTTTGAATTAAAGCCAATATGTTTATCTATATAACGCAAAAGAAATCAAGTCCATATCTTGAAAACTAAGCAAGTTATGACCAAAAAAGTAACCAGTTCTACTACTGACTTTTTTGGTCATAACTTGCTTAGTTTTCAAGATATTGACTTGATTTCTTTTGCGTTGTATAGATAAACATATTGGCTTTAATTCAAAACTTTTTTTTTGCGGGTAGCGAGAAAAAAAATTTTTTTTCATTTTTTGAAAAAGCATAAGGGGGTACCCTTTGCATTTTTCAAAAAATTAAAAAAAAAATTTTTTCTCGCTACCCGCAAAAAAAAAGTTTTGCATTAAAGCCAATATGTTTATCTATACAACGCAAAAGAAATCAAGTCGATATCTTGAAAACTAAGCAAGTTATGACCAAAAAAGTCAGTAGTAGAACTGGTTACTTTTTTGGTCATAACTTGCCTAGTTTTCAAGATATTGACTTGATTTCTTTTGCGTTGTATAGATAAACACATTGGCTTTAATTCAAAACTTTTTTTTTGCGGGTAGCGAGAAAAAATTTTTTTTTTATTTTTTGAAAAATGCAAAGGGTACCCCCTTATGCTTTTTCAAAAAATGAAAAAAAAAATTTTTTCTCGCTACCCGCAAAAAAAAAGTTTTGCATTAAAGCCAATGTGTTTATCTATACAACGCAAAAGAAATCAAGTCAATATCTTGAAAACTAGGCAAGTTATGACCAAAAAAGTAACCAGTTCTACTACTGACTTTTTTGGTCATAACTTGCTTAGTTTTCAAGATATAGACTTGATTTCTTTTGCGTTGTATAGATAAACATATTGGCTTTAATTCAAAACTTTTTTTTGCGGGTAGCGAGAAAAAAATTTTTTTTTCATTTTTTGAAAAAACATAAGGGGGTACCCTTTGCATTTTTCAAAAAATGAAAAAAAATTTTTTCTCGCTACCCGCAAAAGAAAAGTTTTGAATTAAAGCCAATATGTTTATCTATACAACGCAAAAGAAATCAAGTCAATATCTTGAAAACTAAGCAGGTTATGACCAAAAAAGTCAGTACTAGAACTGGTTACTTTTTTGGTCATAACTTGCTTAGTTTTCAAGATATTGACTTGATTTCTTTTGCGTTGTATAGATAAACATATTGGCTTTAATTCAAAACTTTTTTTTTGCGGGTAGCGAGAAAAAAAATTTTTTTTTTTCATTTTTTGAAAAAGCATAAGGGGGTACCCTTGCATTTTTCAAAAAATTAAAAAAAAAATTTTCTCGCTACCCGCAAAAAAAAAGTTTTGAATTAAAGCCAATATGTTTATCTATACAACGCAAAAGAAATCAAGTCGATATCTTGAAAACTAAGCAAGTTATGACCAAAAAAGTAACCAGTTCTACTACTGACGTTTTTGGTCATAACTTGCTTAGTTTTCAAGATATCGACTTGATTTCTTTTGCGTTGTATAGATAAACATATTGGCTTTAATGCAAAACTTTTTTTTTTGCGGGTAGCGAGAAAAAAATTTTTTTAATTTTTTGAAAAATGCAAAGGGTACCCCCTTATGCTTTTTCAAAAAATGAAAAAAAATTTTTTTTCTCGCTACCCGCAAAAAAAAAGTTTTGAATTAAAGCCAATATGTTTATCTATACAACGCAAAAGAAATCAAGTCAATATCTTGAAAACTAAGCAAGTTATGACCAAAAAAGTAACCAGTTCTAGTACTGACTTTTTTGGTCATAACTTGCTTAGTTTTCAAGATATTGACTTGATTTCTTTTGCGTTGTATAGATAAACATATTGGCTTTAATTCAAAACCTTTTTTTTTGCGGGTAGCGAGAAAAAATTTTTTTTTTAATTTTTTGAAAAATGCAAAGGGTACCCCCTTATGCTTTTTCAAAAAATGAAAAAAAATTTTTTTCTCGCTACCCGCAAAAAAAAGTTTTGAATTAAAGCCAATATGTTTATCTATACAACGCAAAAGAAATCAAGTCAATATCTTGAAAACTAAGCAAGTTATGACCAAAAAAGTCAGTACTAGAACTGGTTACTTTTTTGGTCATAACTTGCTTAGTTTTCAAGATATTGACTTGATTTCTTTTGCGTTGTATAGATAAACATATTGGCTTTAATTCAAAACTTTTTTTTTGCGGGTAGCGAGAAAAAAATTTTTTTTTTATTTTTTGAAAAATGCACAGTACCCCCTTATGCTTTTTCAAAAAATAAAAAAAAATTTTTTTCTCGCTACCCGCAAAAAAAAGTTTTGAATTAAAGCCAATATGTTTATCTATACAACGCAAAGGAAATCAAGTCAATATCTTGAAAACTAAGCAAGTTATGACCAAAAAAGTAACCAGTTCTACTACTGACTTTTTTGGTCATAACTTGCTTAGTTTTCAAGATATTGACTTGATTTCTTTTGCGTTGTATAGATAAACATATTGGCTTTAATTCAAAACTTTTTTTTGCGGGTAGCGAGAAAAAAAATTTTTTTATTTTTTGAAAAAGCATAAGGGGGTACCCTTTGCATTTTTCAAAAAATAAAAAAAAAATTTTTTTCTCGCTACCCGCAAAAAAAAAGTTTTGAATTAAAGCCAATATGTTTATCTATACAACGCAAAAGAAATCAAGTCAATATCTTGAAAACTAAGCAGGTTATGACCAAAAAAGTCAGTACTAGAACTGGTTACTTTTTTGGTCATAACTTGCTTAGTTTTCAAGATATTGACTTGATTTCTTTTGCGTTGTATAGATAAACATATTGGCTTTAATTCAAAACTTTTTTTTTGCGGGTAGCGAGAAAAAATTTTTTTTTTCATTTTTTGAAAAAGCATAAGGGGGTACCCTTTGCATTTTTCAAAAATTAAAAAAAAATTTTTTCTTGCTACCCGCAAAAAAAAAGTTTTGAATTAAAGCCAATATGTTTATCTATACAACGCAAAAGAAATCAAGTCAATATCTTGAAAACTAAGCAAGTTATGACCAAAAAAGTAACCAGTTCTAGTACTGACTTTTTTGGTCATAACTTGCTTAGTTTTCAAGATATTGACTTGATTTCTTTTGCGTTGTATAGATAAACATATTGGCTTTAATTCAAAACTTTTTTTTGCGGGTAGCGAGAAAAAATTTTTTTTTTAATTTTTTGAAAAATGCAAAGGGTACCCCCTTATGCTTTTTCAAAAAATGAAAAAAAAAATTTTCTCGCTACCCGCAAAAAAAAAGTTTTGCATTAAAGCCAATATGTTTATCTATACAACGCAAAAGAAATCAAGTCGATATCTTGAAAACTAAGCAAGTTATGACCAAAAAAGTAACCAGTTCTACTACTGACTTTTTTGGTCATAACTTGCTTAGTTTTCAAGATATCGACTTGATTTCTTTTGCGTTGTATAGATAAACATATTGGCTTTAATGCAAAACTTTTTTTTTTGCGGGTAGCGAGAAAAAATTTTTTTTTAATTTTTTGAAAAATGCAAAGGGTACCCCCTTATGCTTTTTCAAAAAATGAAAAAAAAATTTTTTTCTCGCTACCCGCAAAAAAAAAAGTTTTGAATTAAAACCAATATGTTTATCTATACAACGCAAAAGAATATCTTGAAAACTAAGCAAGTTATGACCAAAAAAGTAACCAGTTCTAGTACTGACTTTTTTGGTCATAACTTGCTTAGTTTTCAAGATATTGACTTGATTTCTTTTGCGTTGTATAGATAAACATATTGGCTTTAATTCAAAACTTTTTTTTGCGGGTAGCGAGAAAATTTTTTTTTTTTAATTTTTTGAAAAATGCAAAGGGTACCCCTTATGCTTTTTCAAAAAATGAAAAAAAAATTTTTTCTCGCTACCCGCAAAAACAAATTTTGCATTAAAGCCAATATGTTTATCTATACAACGCAAAAGAAATCAAGTCGATATCTTGAAAACTAAGCAAGTTATGACCAAAAAAGTAACCAGTTCTACTACTGACTTTTTTGGTCATAACTTGCTTAGTTTTCAAGATATTGACTTGATTTCTTTTGCGTTGTATAGATAAACATATTGGCTTTAATTCAAAACTTTTTTTTTGCGGGTAGCGAGAAAAAAAATTTTTTTTCATTTTTTAAAAAATGCAAAGGGTACCCCCTTATGCTTTTTCAAAAAATGAAAAAAAAAATTTTTCTCGCTACCCGCAAAAAAAAAGTTTTAAATTAAAGCCAATATGTTTATCTATACAACGCAAAAGAAATCAAGTCAATATCTTGAAAACTAAGCAAGTTATGACCAAAAAAGTCAGTACTAGAACTGGTTACTTTTTTGGTCATAACTTGCTTAGTTTTCAAGATATTGACTTGATTTCTTTTGCGTTGTATAGATAAACATATTGGCTTTAATTCAAAACTTTTTTTTTGCGGGTAGCGAGAAAAAAAATTTTTTTTCATTTTTTGAAAAAGCATAAGGGGGTACCCTTTGCGTTTTTCAAAAAATTAAAAAAAAAATTTTTCTCGCTACCCGCAAAAAAAAAGTTTTGAATTAAAGCCAATATGTTTATCTATACAACGCAAAAGAAATCAAGTCAATATCATGAAAACTAAGCAAGTTATGACCAAAAAAGTAACCAGTTCTAGTACTGACTTTTTTGGTCATAACTTGCTTAGTTTTCAAGATATTGACTTGATTTGTTTTGCGTTGTATAGATAAACATATTGGCTTTAATTCAAAACTTTTTTTTTTGCGGGTAGCGAGAAAAAATTTTTTTTTTCATTTTTTGAAAAAGCATAAGGGGGTACCCTTTGCATTTTTCAAAAAAAATAAAAAAAAATTTTTTTCTCGCTATCCGCAAAAAAAGTTTTGAATTAAAGCCAATATGTTTATCTATACAACGCAAAAGAAATCAAGTCAATATCTTGAAAACTAAGCAAGTTATGACCAAAAAAGTCAGTACTAGAACTGGTTACTTTTTTGGTCATAACTTGCTTAGTTTTCAAGATATTGACTTGATTTCTTTTGCGTTGTATAGATAAACATATTGGCTTTAATTCAAAACTTTTTTTTGCGGGTAGCGAGAAAAAATTTTTTTTTTAATTTTTTGAAAAATGCAAAGGGTACCCCCTTATGCTTTTTCAAAAAATGAAAAAAAATTTTTTTTCTCGCTACCCGCAAAAAAAAAAAGTTTTGAATTAAAGCCAATATGTTTATCTATACAACGCAAAAGAAATCAAGTCAATATCTTGAAAACTAAGCAAGTTATGACCAAAAAAGTCAGTACTAGAACTGGTTACTTTTTTGGTCATAACATGCTTAGTTTTCAAGATATTGACTTGATTTCTTTTGCGTTGTATAGATAAACATATTGGCTTTAATTCAAAACTTTTTTTTTGCGGGTAGCGAGAAAAAAAATTTTTTTTCATTTTTTGAAAAAGCATAAGGGGGTACCCTTTGCATTTTTCAAAAAATTAAAAAAAAAATTTTTTTCTCGCTACCCGCAAAAAAAAAGTTTTGAATTAAAGCCAATATGTTTATCTATACAACGCAAAAGAAATCAAGTCAATATCTTGAAAACTAAGCAAGTTATGACCAAAAAAGTAACCAGTTCTAGTACTGACTTTTTTGGTCATAACTTGCTTAGTTTTCAAGATATTGACTTGATTTCTTTTGCGTTGTATAGATAAACATATTGGCTTTAATTCAAAACTTTTTTTTGCGGGTAGCGAGAAAAAAATTTTTTTTTTATTTTTTGAAAAATGCAAAGGGTACCCCCTTATGCTTTTTCAAAAAATGAAAAAATTTTTTTTCTCGCTACCCGCAAAAAAAAAGTTTTGAATTAAAGCCAATATGTTTATCTATACAACGCAAAAGAAATCAAGTCAATATCTTGAAAACTAAGCAAGTTATGACCAAAAAAGTCAGTACTAGAACTGGTTACTTTTTTGGTCATAACTTGCTTAGTTTTCAAGATATTGACTTGATTTCTTTTGCGTTGTATAGATAAACATATTGGCTTTAATTCAAAACTTTTTTTTTGCGGGTAGCGAGAAAAAAATTTTTTTTTCATTTTTTGAAAAAGCATAAGAGGGTACCCTTTGCATTTTTCAAAAAATGAAAAAAAAATTTTTTTCTCGCTACCCGCAAAAAAAAAGTTTTGAATTAAAGCCAATATGTTTATCTATACAACGCAAAAGAAATCAAGTCAATATCTTGAAAACTAAGAGGTTATGACCAAAAAAGTAACCAGTTCTAGTACTGACTTTTTTGGTCATAACTTGCTTAGTTTTCAAGATATTGACTTGATTTCTTTTGCGTTGTATAGATAAACATATTGGCTTTAATTCAAAACTTTTTTTTGCGGGTAGCGAGAAAAATTTTTTTTTTAATTTTTTGAAAAATGCAAAGGGTACCCCCTTATGCTTTTTCAAAAAATGAAAAAAAATTTTTTTTCTCGCTACCCGCAAAAAAAAAGTTTTGAATTAAAGCCAATATGTTTATTTATCTATACAACGCAAAAGAAATCAAGTCAATATCTTGAAAACTAAGCAAGTTATGACCAAAAAAGTCAGTAGTAGAACTGGTTACTTTTTTGGTCATAACTTGCTTAGTTTTCAAGATATTGACTTGATTTCTTTTGCGTTGTATAGATAAACATATTGGCTTTAATTCAAAACTTTTTTTTTGCGGGTAGCGAGAAAAAATTTTTTTTTTATTTTTTGAAAAATGCAAAGGGTACCCCCTTATGCTTTTTTAAAAAATGAAAAAAATTTTTTTCTCGCTACCCGCAAAAAAAAAGTTTTGAATTAAAGCCAATATGTTTATCTATACAACGCAAAAGAAATCAAGTCAATATCTTGAAAACTAAGCAAGTTATGACCAAAAAAGTCAGTACTAGAACTGGTTACTTTTTTGGTCATAATTTGCTTAGTTTTCAAGATATTGACTTGATTTCTTTTGCGTTGTATAGATAAACATATTGGCTTTAATTCAAAACTTTTCTTTTGCGTGTAGCGAGAAAAAATTTTTTTTTTAATTTTTTGAAAAATGCAAAGGGTACCCCCTTATGCTTTTTCAAAAAATGAAAAAAATTTTTTTTCTCGCTACCCGCAAAAAAAAAGTTTTGAATTAAAGCCAATATGTTTATCTATACAACGCAAAAGAAATCAAGTCAATATCTTGAAAACTAAGCAAGTTATGACCAAAAAAGTCAGTAGTAGAACTGGTTACTTTTTTGGTCATAACTTGCTTAGTTTTCAAGATATTGACTTGATTTCTTTTGCGTTGTATAGATAAACATATTGGCTTTAATTCAAAACTTTTTTTTTGCGGGTAGCGAGAAAAAATTTTTTTTTTATTTTTTGAAAAATGCAAAGGGTACCCCCTTATGCTTTTTTAAAAAATGAAAAAAAATTTTTTTCTCGCTACCCGCAAAAAAAAAGTTTTGAATTAAAGCCAATATGTTTATCTATACAACGCAAAAGAAATCAAGTCAATATCTTGAAAACTAAGCAAGTTATGACCAAAAAAGTCAGTACTAGAACTGGTTACTTTTTTGGTCATAACTTGCTTAGTTTTCAAGATATTGACTTGATTTCTTTTGCGTTGTATAGATAAACATATTGGCTTTAATTCAAAACTTTTTTTTTGCGGGTATCGAGAAAAAATTTTTTTTTTAATTTTTTGAAAAATGCAAAGGGTACCCCTTTATGCTTTTTCAAAAAATGAAAAAAAAATTTTTTTCTCGCTACCCGCAAAAAAAAAGTTTTGAATTAAAGCCAATATGTTTATCTATACAACGCAAAAGAAATCAAGTCAATATCTTGAAAACTAAGCAAGTTATGACCAAAAAAGTCAGTACTAGAACTGGTTACTTTTTTGGTCATAACTTGCTTAGTTTTCAAGATATTGACTTGATTTCTTTTGCGTTGTATAGATAACCATATTGGCTTTAATGCAAAACTTTTTTTTTGCGGGTAGCGAGAAAAATTTTTTTTTTTCATTTTTTGAAAAAGCATAAGGGGGTACCCTTTGCATTTTTCAAAAAATAAAAAAAAAAATTTTTTCTCGCTACCCGCAAAAAAAAGTTTTGAATTAAAGCCAATATGTCTATCTATACAATGCAAAAGAAATCAAGTCAATATCTTGAAAACTAAGCAAGTTATGACCAAAAAAGTAACCAGTTCTACTACTGACTTTTTTGGTCATAACTTGCTTAGTTTTCAAGATATTGACTTGATTTCTTTTGCGTTGTATAGATAAACATATTGGCTTTAATTCAAAACTTTTTTTGCGGGTAGCGAGAAAAAATTTTTTTTTTCATTTTTTAAAAAACATAAGGGGGTACCCTTTGCATTTTTCAAAAAATAAAAAAAAATTTTTTTCTCGCTACCCGCAAAAAAAAGTTTTGAATTAAAGCCAATATGTTTATCTATATAACGCAAAAGAAATCAAGTCCATATCTTGAAAACTAAGCAAGTTATGACCAAAAAAGTAACCAGTTCTACTACTGACTTTTTTGGTCATAACTTGCTTAGTTTTCAAGATATTGACTTGATTTCTTTTGCGTTGTATAGATAAACATATTGGCTTTAATTCAAAACTTTTTTTTTGCGGGTAGCGAGAAAAAAAATTTTTTTTCATTTTTTGAAAAAGCATAAGGGGGTACCCTTTGCATTTTTCAAAAAATTAAAAAAAAAATTTTTTCTCGCTACCCGCAAAAAAAAAGTTTTGCATTAAAGCCAATATGTTTATCTATACAACGCAAAAGAAATCAAGTCGATATCTTGAAAACTAAGCAAGTTATGACCAAAAAAGTCAGTAGTAGAACTGGTTACTTTTTTGGTCATAACTTGCCTAGTTTTCAAGATATTGACTTGATTTCTTTTGCGTTGTATAGATAAACACATTGGCTTTAATTCAAAACTTTTTTTTTGCGGGTAGCGAGAAAAAAATTTTTTTTATTTTTTGAAAAATGCAAAGGGTACCCCCTTATGCTTTTTCAAAAAATGAAAAAAAAAATTTTTTCTCGCTACCCGCAAAAAAAAAAGTTTTGCATTAAAGCCAATGTGTTTATCTATACAACGCAAAAGAAATCAAGTCAATATCTTGAAAACTAGGCAAGTTATGACCAAAAAAGTAACCAGTTCTACTACTGACTTTTTTGGTCATAACTTGCTTAGTTTTCAAGATATAGACTTGATTTCTTTTGCGTTGTATAGATAAACATATTGGCTTTAATTCAAAACTTTTTTTTGCGGGTAGCGAGAAAAAAAATTTTTTTTCATTTTTTGAAAAAACATAAGGGGGTACCCTTTGCATTTTTCAAAAAATGAAAAAAAATTTTTTCTCGCTACCCGCAAAAGAAAAGTTTTGAATTAAAGCCAATATGTTTATCTATACAACGCAAAAGAAATCAAGTCAATATCTTGAAAACTAAGCAGGTTATGACCAAAAAAGTCAGTACTAGAACTGGTTACTTTTTTGGTCATAACTTGCTTAGTTTTCAAGATATTGACTTGATTTCTTTTGCGTTGTATAGATAAACATATTGGCTTTAATTCAAAACTTTTTTTTTGCGGGTAGCGAGAAAAAAAATTTTTTTTTTTTTCATTTTTTGAAAAAGCATAAGGGGGTACCCTTGCATTTTTCAAAAAATTAAAAAAAAAATTTTTCTCGCTACCCGCAAAAAAAAAGTTTTGAATTAAAGCCAATATGTTTATCTATACAACGCAAAAGAAATCAAGTCAATATCTTGAAAACTAAGCAAGTTATGACCAAAAAAGTAACCAGTTCTAGTACTGACTTTTTTGGTCATAACTTGCTTAGTTTTCAAGATATTGACTTGATTTCTTTTGCGTTGTATAGATAAACATATTGGCTTTAATTCAAAACTTTTTTTTTGCGGGTAGCGAGAAAAAAATTTTTTTTTAATTTTTTGAAAAATGCAAAGGGTACCCCCTTATGCTTTTTCAAAAAATGAAAAAAAAAATTTTCTCGCTACCCGCAAAAAAAAAGTTTTGAATTAAAGCCAATATGTTTATCTATACAACGCAAAAGAAATCAAGTCAATATCTTGAAAACTAAGCAAGTTATGACCAAAAAAGTAACCAGTTCTAGTACTGACTTTTTTGGTCATAACTTGCTTAGTTTTCAAGATATTGACTTGATTTCTTTTGCGTTGTATAGATAAACATATTGGCTTTAATTCAAAACCTTTTTTTTTGCGGGTAGCGAGAAAAAATTTTTTTTTTAATTTTTTGAAAAATGCAAAGGGTACCCCCTTATGCTTTTTCAAAAAATGAAAAAAAATTTTTTTCTCGCTACCCGCAAAAAAAAGTTTTGAATTAAAGCCAATATGTTTATCTATACAACGCAAAAGAAATCAAGTCAATATCTTGAAAACTAAGCAAGTTATGACCAAAAAAGTAACCAGTTCTAGTACTGACTTTTTTGGTCATAACTTGCTTAGTTTTCAAGATATTGACTTGATTTCTTTTGCGTTGTATAGATAAACATATTGGCTTTAATTCAAAACTTTTTTTTGCGGGTAGCGAGAAAAATTTTTTTTTTAATTTTTTGAAAAATGCAAAGGGTACCCCCTTATGCTTTTTCAAAAAATGAAAAAAAAATTTTTTTCTCGCTACCCGCAAAAAAAAGTTTTGCATTAAAGCCAATATGTTTATCTATACAACGCAAAAGAAATCAAGTCGATATCTTGAAAACTAAGCAAGTTATGACCAAAAAAGTAACCAGTTCTACTACTGACTTTTTTGGTCATAACTTGCTTAGTTTTCAAGATATTGACTTGATTTCTTTTGCGTTGTATAGATAAACATATTGGCTTTAATTCAAAACTTTTTTTTTGCGGGTAGCGAGAAAAATATTTTTTTTTTCATTTTTTAAAAAATGCAAAGGGTACCCCCTTATGCTTTTTCAAAAAATGAAAAAAAAAAATTTTTCTCGCTACCCGCAAAAAAAAAGTTTTGAATTAAAGCCAATATGTTTATCTATACAACGCAAAAGAAATCAAGTCAATATCTTGAAAACTAAGCAAGTTATGACCAAAAAAGTAACCAGTTCTAGTACTGACTTTTTTGGTCATAACTTGCTTAGTTTTCAAGATATTGACTTGATTTCTTTTGCGTTGTATAGATAAACATATTGGCTTTAATTCAAAACTTTTTTTTTGCGGGTAGCGAGAAAAAAATTTTTTTTTCATTTTTTGAAAAAGCATAAGGGGGTTCCCTTTGCATTTTTCAAAAAAATAAAAAAAAAATTTTTTCTCGCTACCCGCAAAAAAAAGTTTTGAATTAAAGCCAATATGTTTATCTATACAACGCAAAAGAAATCAAGTCAATATCTTGAAAACTAAGCAAGTTATGACCAAAAAAGTAACCAGTTCTAGTACTGACTTTTTTGGTCATAACTTGCTTAGTTTTCAAGATATTGACTTGATTTCTTTTGCGTTGTATAGATAAACATATTGGCTTTAATTCAAAACTTTTTTTTTGCGGGTAGCGAGAAAAAAATTTTTTTTTAATTTTTTGAAAAATGCAAAGGGTAACCCCTTATGCTTTTTCAAAAAATGAAAAAAAAAATTTCTCGCTACCCGCAAAAAAAAAAATTTGCATTAAAGCCAATATGTTTATCTATACAACGCAAAAGAAATCAAGTCGATATCTTGAAAACTAAGCAAGTTATGACCAAAAAAGTAACCAGTTCTACTACTGACGTTTTTGGTCATAACTTGCTTAGTTTTCAAGATATCGACTTGATTTCTTTTGCGTTGTATAGATAAACATATTGGCTTTAATGCAAAAAAATTTTTTTAATTTTTTGAAAAATGCAAAGGGTACCCCCTTATGCTTTTTCAAAAAATGAAAAAAATTTTTTTTTCTCGCTACCCGCAAAAAAAAAGTTTTGAATTAAAGCCAATATGTTTATCTATACAACGCAAAAGAAATCAAGTCAATATCTTGAAAACTAAGCAAGTTATGACCAAAAAAGTAACCAGTTCTAGTACTGACTTTTTTGGTCATAACTTGCTTAGTTTTCAAGATATTGACTTGATTTCTTTTGCGTTGTATAGATAAACATATTGGCTTTAATTCAAAACCTTTTTTTTTGCGGGTAGCGAGAAAAAATTTTTTTTTTAATTTTTTGAAAAATGCAAAGGGTACCCCCTTATGCTTTTTCAAAAAATGAAAAAAAAATTTTTTCTCGCTACCCGCAAAAAAAAGTTTTGAATTAAAGCCAATATGTTTATCTATACAACGCAAAAGAAATCAAGTCAATATCTTGAAAACTAAGCAAGTTATGACCAAAAAAGTAACCAGTTCTAGTAAAATTTTTTTTTTAATTTTTTGAAAAATGCAAAGGGTACCCCCTTATGCTTTTTCAAAAAATGAAAAAAAATTTTTTTTCTCGCTACCCGCAAAAAAAAGTTTTGAATTAAAGCCAATATGTTTATTTATCTATACAACGCAAAAGAAATCAAGTCAATATCTTGAAAACTAAGCAAGTTATGACCAAAAAAGTCAGTACTAGAACTGGTTACTTTTTTGGTCATAACTTGCTTAGTTTTGAAGATATTGACTTGATTTCTTTTGCGTTGTATAGATAAACATATTGGCTTTAATTCAAAACTTTTTTTTTGCGGGAAGCGAGAAAAAATTTTTTTTTTTCATTTTTTGAAAAAGCATGAGGGTACCCTTTGCATTTTTCAAAAAATGAAAAAAAATTTTTTTTCTCGCTACCCGCAAAAAAAAAGTTTTGAATTAAAGCCAATATGTTTATCTATACAACGCAAAAGAAATCAAGTCAATATCTTGAAAACTAAGAGGTTATGACCAAAAAAAGTAACCAGTTCTAGTACTGACTTTTTTGGTCATAACTTGCTTAGTTTTCAAGATATTGACTTGATTTCTTTTGCGTTGTATAGATAAACATATTGGCTTTAATTCAAAACTTTTTTTTTGCGGGTAGCGAGAAAAATTTTTTTTTTAATTTTTTGAAAAATGCAAAGGGTACCCCCTTATGCTTTTTCAAAAAATGAAAAAAAATTTTTTTTCTCGCTACCCGCAAAAAAAAGTTTTGAATTAAAGCCAATATGTTTATTTATCTATACAACGCAAAAGAAATCAAGTCAATATCTTGAAAACTAAGCAAGTTATGACCAAAAAAGTCAGTAGTAGAACTGGTTACTTTTTTGGTCATAACTTGCTTAGTTTTCAAGATATTGACTTGATTTCTTTTGCGTTGTATAGATAAACATATTGGCTTTAATTCAAAACTTTTTTTTACGGGTAGCGAGAAAAAATTTTTTTTTTATTTTTTGAAATATGCAAAGGGTACCCCCTTATGCTTTTTTAAAAAATGAAAAAAAAATTTTTCTCGCTACCCGCAAAAAAAAGTTTTGAATTAAAGCCAATATGTTTATCTATACAACGCAAAAGAAATCAAGTCAATATCTTGAAAACTAAGCAAGTTATGACCAAAAAAGTCAGTACTAGAACTGGTTACTTTTTTGGTCATAATTTGCTTAGTTTTCAAGATATTGACTTGATTTCTTTTGCGTTGTATAGATAAACATATTGGCTTTAATTCAAAACTTTTCTTTTGCGGGTAGCGAGAAAAAAATTTTTTTTTAATTTTTTGAAAAATGCAAAGGGTACCCCCTTATGCTTTTTCAAAAAATGAAAAAAAAATTGTTTTCTCGCTACCCGCAAAAAAAAGTTTTGCATTAAAGCCAATATGTTTATCTATACAACGCATAAGAAATCAAGTCGATATCTTGAAAACTAAGCAAGTTATGACCAAAAAAGTCAGTACTAGAACTGGTTACTTTTTTGGTCATAACTTGCTTAGTTTTCAAGATATTGACTTGATTTCTTTTGCGTTGTATAGATAAACATATTGGCTTTAATTCAAAACTTTTTTTTTGCGGGTAGCGAGAAAAAAATTTTTTTTTATTTTTTGAAAAATGCAAAGGGTACCCCCTTATGCTTTTTTAAAAAATGAAAAAAAATTTTTTTCTCGCTACCCGCAAAAAAAAAGTTTTGAATTAAAGCCAATATGTTTATCTATACAACGCAAAAGAAATCAAGTCAATATCTTGAAAACTAAGCAAGTTATGACCAAAAAAGTCAGTACTAGAACTGGTTACTTTTTTGGTCATAACTTGCTTAGTTTTCAAGATATTGACTTGATTTCTTTTGCGTTGTATAGATAAACATATTGGCTTTAATTCAAAACTTTTTTTTTGCGGGTATCGAGAAAAATTTTTTTTTTAATTTTTTGAAAAATGCAAAGGGTACCCGCTTATGCTTTTTCAAAAATGAAAAAAAAATTTTTTTCTCGCTACCCGCAAAAAAAAAGTTTTGAATTAAAGCCAATATGTTTATCTATACAACGCAAAAGAAATCAAGTCAATATCTTGAAAACTAAGCAAGTTATGACCAAAAAAGTAACCAGTTCTAGTACTGACATTTTTGGTCATAACTTGCTTAGTTTTCAAGATATTGACTTGATTTCTTTTGCGTTGTATAGATAAACATATTGGCTTTAATTCAAAACTTTTTTTTGCGGGTAGCGAGAAAATTTTTTTTTTTTAATTTTTTGAAAAATGCAAAGGGTACCCCCTTATGCTTTTTCAAAAAATGAAAAAAAAATTTTTTTCTCGCTACCCGCAAAAAAAAAGTTTTGAATTAAAGCCAATATGTTTATCTATACAACGCAAAAGAAATCAAGTCAATATCTTGAAAACTAAGCAAGTTATGACCAAAAAAGTCAGTACTAGAACTGGTTACTTTTTTGGTCATAACTTGCTTAGTTTTCAAGATATTGACTTGATTTCTTTTGCGTTGTATAGATAAACATATTGGCTTTAATTCAAAACTTTTTTTTTGCGGGTAGCGAGAAAAAAAATTTTTTTTCATTTTTTGAAAAATGCAAAGGGTACCCCCTTATGCTTTTTCAAAAAATGAAAAAAAATTTTTTTTCTCGCTACCCGCAAAAAAAAAGTTTTGAATTAAAGCCAATATGTTTATCTATACAACGCAAAAGAAATCAAGTCAATATCTTGGAAACTAAGCAAGTTATGACCAAAAAAGTCAGTACTAGAACTGGTTACTTTTTTGGTCATAACTTGCTTAGTTTTCAAGATATTGACTTGATTTCTTTTGCGTTGTATAGATAACCATATTGGCTTTAATGCAAAACTTTTTTTTTGCGGGTAGCGAGAAAAATTTTTTTTTTTCATTTTTTGAAAAAGCATAAGGGGGTACCCTTTGCATTTTTCAAAAAATAAAAAAAAAATTTTTTTTCTCGCTACCCGCAAAAAAAAGTTTTGAATTAAAGCCAATATGTCTATCTATACAATGCAAAAGAAATCAAGTCAATATCTTGAAAACTAAGCAAGTTATGACCAAAAAAGTAACCAGTTCTACTACTGACTTTTTTGGTCATAACTTGCTTAGTTTTCAAGATATTGACTTGATTTCTTTTGCGTTGTATAGATAAACTTATTGGCTTTAATTCAAAACTTTTTTTTTGCGGGTAGCGAGAAAAAATTTTTTTTTTCATTTTTCAAAAAAGCATAAGGGGTACCCTTTGCATTTTTCAAAAAATAAAAAAAAAAATTTTTCTCGCTACCCGCAAAAAAAAGTTTTGAATTAAAGCCAATATGTTTATCTATATAACGCAAAAGAAATCAAGTCCATATCTTGAAAACTAAGCAAGTTATGACCAAAAAAGTAACCAGTTCTACTACTGACTTTTTTGGTCATAACTTGCTTAGTTTTCAAGATATCGACTTGATTTCTTTTGCGTTGTATAGATAAACATATTGGCTTTAATTCAAAACTTTTTTTTACGGGTAGCGAGAAAAAATTTTTTTTTTATTTTTTGAAATATGCAAAGGGTACCCCCTTATGCTTTTTTAAAAAATGAAAAAAAAATTTTTCTCGCTACCCGCAAAAAAAAGTTTTGAATTAAAGCCAATATGTTTATCTATACAACGCAAAAGAAATCAAGTCAATATCTTGAAAACTAAGCAAGTTATGACCAAAAAAGTCAGTACTAGAACTGGTTACTTTTTTGGTCATAATTTGCTTAGTTTTCAAGATATTGACTTGATTTCTTTTGCGTTGTATAGATAAACATATTGGCTTTAATTCAAAACTTTTCTTTTGCGGGTAGCGAGAAAAAAATTTTTTTTTAATTTTTTGAAAAATGCAAAGGGTACCCCCTTATGCTTTTTCAAAAAATGAAAAAAAAATTGTTTTCTCGCTACCCGCAAAAAAAAGTTTTGCATTAAAGCCAATATGTTTATCTATACAACGCATAAGAAATCAAGTCGATATCTTGAAAACTAAGCAAGTTATGACCAAAAAAGTCAGTACTAGAACTGGTTACTTTTTTGGTCATAACTTGCTTAGTTTTCAAGATATTGACTTGATTTCTTTTGCGTTGTATAGATAAACATATTGGCTTTAATTCAAAACTTTTTTTTTGCGGGTAGCGAGAAAAAAATTTTTTTTTATTTTTTGAAAAATGCAAAGGGTACCCCCTTATGCTTTTTTAAAAAATGAAAAAAAATTTTTTTCTCGCTACCCGCAAAAAAAAAGTTTTGAATTAAAGCCAATATGTTTATCTATACAACGCAAAAGAAATCAAGTCAATATCTTGAAAACTAAGCAAGTTATGACCAAAAAAGTCAGTACTAGAACTGGTTACTTTTTTGGTCATAACTTGCTTAGTTTTCAAGATATTGACTTGATTTCTTTTGCGTTGTATAGATAAACATATTGGCTTTAATTCAAAACTTTTTTTTTGCGGGTATCGAGAAAAATTTTTTTTTTAATTTTTTGAAAAATGCAAAGGGTACCCGCTTATGCTTTTTCAAAAATGAAAAAAAAATTTTTTTCTCGCTACCCGCAAAAAAAAAGTTTTGAATTAAAGCCAATATGTTTATCTATACAACGCAAAAGAAATCAAGTCAATATCTTGAAAACTAAGCAAGTTATGACCAAAAAAGTAACCAGTTCTAGTACTGACATTTTTGGTCATAACTTGCTTAGTTTTCAAGATATTGACTTGATTTCTTTTGCGTTGTATAGATAAACATATTGGCTTTAATTCAAAACTTTTTTTTGCGGGTAGCGAGAAAATTTTTTTTTTTTAATTTTTTGAAAAATGCAAAGGGTACCCCCTTATGCTTTTTCAAAAAATGAAAAAAAAATTTTTTTCTCGCTACCCGCAAAAAAAAAGTTTTGAATTAAAGCCAATATGTTTATCTATACAACGCAAAAGAAATCAAGTCAATATCTTGAAAACTAAGCAAGTTATGACCAAAAAAGTCAGTAGTAGAACTGGTTACTTTTTTGGTCATAACTTGCTTAGTTTTCAAGATATTGACTTGATTTCTTTTGCGTTGTATAGATAAACATATTGGCTTTAATTCAAAACTTTTTTTTTGCGGGTAGCGAGAAAAAAAATTTTTTTTTTATTTTTTGAAAAATGCAAAGGGTACCCCCTTATGCTTTTTCAAAAAATGAAAAAAAAAATTTTTTCTCGCTACCCACAAAAAAAAGTTTTGAATTAAAGCCAATATGTTTATCTATACAACGCAAAAGAAATCAAGTCAATATCTTGAAAACTAAGCAAGTTATGACCAAAAAAGTAACCAGTTCTACTACTGACTTTTTTGGTCATAACTTGCTTAGTTTTCAAGATATTGACTTGATTTCTTTTGTGTTGTATAGATAAACATATTGGCTTTAATTCAAAACTTTTTTTTTGCGGGTAGCGAGAAAAAAATTTTTTTTTCACTTTTTGAAAAAGCATAAGGGGGTACCCTTTGCATTTTTCAAAAAATTAAAAAAAAATTTTTCTCGCTACCCGCAAAAAAAAAGTTTTGAATTAAAGCCAATATGTTTATTTATACAACGCAAAAGAAATCAAGTCAATATCTTGAAAACTAAGCAAGTTATGACCAAAAAAGTAACCAGTTCTAGTACTGACTTTTTTGGTCATAACTTGCTTAGTTTTCAAGATATTGACTTGATTTCTTTTGCGTTGTATAGATAAACATATTGGCTTTAATTCAAAACTTTTTTTTGCGGGTAGCGAGAAAAAAATTTTTTTTCATTTTTTGAAAAAGCATAAGGGGGTAGGTACCCTTTGCATTTTTCAAAAAATGAAAAAAAATTTTTTTTCTCGCTACCCGCAAAAAAAAAGTTTTGAATTAAAGCCAATATGTTTATCTATACAACGCAAAAGAAATCAAGTCAATATCTTGAAAACTAAGCAAGTTATGACCAAAAAAGTCAGTAGTAGAACTGGTTACTTTTTTGGTCATAACTTGCTTAGTTTTCAAGATATTGACTTGATTTCTTTTGCATTGTATAGATAAACATATTGGCTTTAATTCAAAACTTTTTTTTTGCGGGTAACGAGAAAAAAAATTTTTTTTTATTTTTTGAAAAATGCAAAGGGTACCCCCTTATGCTTTTTCAAAAAATGAAAAAAAAAAATTTTTCTCGCTACCCGCAAAAAAAAAGTTTTGCATTAAAGCCAATATGTTTATCTATACAACGCAAAAGAAATCAAGTCGATATCTTGAAAACTAAGCAAGTTATGACCAAAAAAGTAACCAGTTCTACTACTGACTTTTTTGGTCATAACTTGCTTAGTTTTCAAGATATTGACTTGATTTCTTTTGCGTTGTATAGATAAACTTATTGGCTTTAATTCAAAACTTTTTTTTTGCGGGTAGCGAGAAAAATTTTTTTTTTTCATTTTTTGAAAAAGCATGAGGGTACCCTTTGCATTTTTCAAAAAATAAAAAAATTTTTTTCTCGCTACCCGCAAAAAAAAAGTTTTGAATTAAAGCCAATATGTTTATCTATACAACGCAAAAGAAATCAAGTCAATATCTTGAAAACTAAGAGGTTATGACCAAAAAAGTAACCAGTTCTAGTACTGACTTTTTTGGTCATAACTTGCTTAGTTTTCAAGATATTGACTTGATTTCTTTTGCGTTGTATAGATAAACATATTGGCTTTAATTCAAAACTTTTTTTTTTGCGGGTAGCGAGAAAAATTTTTTTTTTAATTTTTTGAAAAATGCAAAGGGTACCCCCTTATGCTTTTTCAAAAAATGAAAAAAAATTTTTTTTCTCGCTACCCGCAAAAAAAAGTTTTGAATTAAAGCCAATATGTTTATCTATACAACGCAAAAGAAATCAAGTCAATATCTTGAAAACTAAGCAAGTTATGACCAAAAAAGTCAGTACTAGAACTGGTTACTTTTTTGGTCATAACTTGCTTAGTTTTGAAGATATTGACTTGATTTCTTTTGCGTTGTATAGATAAACATATTGGCTTTAATTCAAAACTTTTTTTTTGCGGGAAGCGAGAAAAAAAAATTTTTTTTCATTTTTTGAAAAAGCATGAGGGTACCCTTTGCATTTTTCAAAAAATGAAAAAAAATTTTTTTTCTCGCTACCCGCAAAAAAAAAGTTTTGAATTAAAGCCAATATGTTTATCTATACAACGCAAAAGAAATCAAGTCAATATCTTGAAAACTAAGAGGTTATGACCAAAAAAAGTAACCAGTTCTAGTACTGACTTTTTTGGTCATAACTTGCTTAGTTTTCAAGATATTGACTTGATTTCTTTTGCGTTGTATAGATAAACATATTGGCTTTAATTCAAAACTTTTTTTTTGCGGGTAGCGAGAAAAATTTTTTTTTTAATTTTTTGAAAAATGCAAAGGGTACCCCCTTATGCTTTTTCAAAAAATGAAAAAAAAATTTTTTTCTCGCTACCCGCAAAAAAAAGTTTTGAATTAAAGCCAATATGTTTATTTATCTATTCAACGCAAAAGAAATCAAGTCAATATCTTGAAAACTAAGCAAGTTATGACCAAAAAAGTCAGTAGTAGAACTGGTTACTTTTTTGGTCATAACTTGCTTAGTTTTCAAGATATTGACTTGATTTCTTTTGCATTGTATAGATAAACATATTGGCTTTAATTCAAAACTTTTTTTTTGCGGGTAACGAGAAAAAAAATTTTTTTTTATTTTTTGAAAAATGCAAAGGGTACCCCCTTATGCTTTTTCAAAAAATGAAAAAAAAAATTTTTTCTCGCTACCCGCAAAAAAAAAGTTTTGCATTAAAGCCAATATGTTTATCTATACAACGCAAAAGAAATCAAGTCGATATCTTGAAAACTAAGCAAGTTATGACCAAAAAAGTAACCAGTTCTACTACTGACTTTTTTGGTCATAACTTGCTTAGTTTTCAAGATATTGACTTGATTTCTTTTGCGTTGTATAGATAAACTTATTGGCTTTAATTCAAAACTTTTTTTTTGCGGGTAGCGAGAAAAATTTTTTTTTTTCATTTTTTAAAAAAGCATAAGGGGTACCCTTTGCATTTTTCAAAAAATAAAAAAATTTTTTTCTCGCTACCCGCAAAAAGAAGTTTTGAATTAAAGCCAATATGTTTATCTATATAACGCAAAAGAAATCAAGTCCATATCTTGAAAACTAAGCAAGTTATGACCAAAAAAGTAACCAGTTCTACTACTGACTTTTTTGGTCATAACTTGCTTAGTTTTCAAGATATTGACTTGATTTCTTTTGCGTTGTATAGATAAACATATTGGCTTTAATTCAAAACTTTTTTTTGCGGGTAGCGAGAAAAAATTTTTTTTTAATTTTTTGAAAAATGCAAAGGGTACCCCCTTATGCTTTTTCAAAAAATGAAAAAAAAAATTTTTTCTCGCTACCCGCAAAAAAAAGTTTTGAATTAAAGCCAATATGTTTATCTATACAACGCAAAAGAAATCAAGTCAATATCTTGAAAACTAAGCAAGTTATGACCAAAAAAGTCAGTACTAGAACTGGTTACTTTTTTGGTCATAACTTGCTTAGTTTTGAAGATATTGACTTGATTTCTTTTGCGTTGTATAGATAAACATATTGGCTTTAATTCAAAACTTTTTTTTTGCGGGAAGCGAGAAAAAAAATTTTTTTTCATTTTTTGAAAAAGCATGAGGGTACCCTTTGCATTTTTCAAAAAAATGAAAAAAAAATTTTTTTCTCGCTACCCGCAAAAAAAAAGTTTTGAATTAAAGCCAATATGTTTATCTATACAACGCAAAAGAAATCAAGTCAATATCTTGAAAACTAAGAGGTTATGACCAAAAAAGTAACCAGTTCTAGTACTGACTTTTTTGGTCATAACTTGCTTAGTTTTCAAGATATTGACTTGATTTCTTTTGCGTTGTATAGATAAACATATTGGCTTTAATTCAAAACTTTTTTTTTTGCGGGTAGCGAGAAAAATTTTTTTTTTAATTTTTTGAAAAATGCAAAGGGTACCCCCTTATGCTTTTTCAAAAAATGAAAAAAAATTTTTTTTCTCGCTACCCGCAAAAAAAAGTTTTGAATTAAAGCCAATATGTTTATTTATCTATACAACGCAAAAGAAATCAAGTCAATATCTTGAAAACTAAGCAAGTTATGACCAAAAAAGTCAGTACTAGAACTGGTTACTTTTTTGGTCATAACTTGCTTAGTTTTGAAGATATTGACTTGATTTCTTTTGCGTTGTATAGATAAACATATTGGCTTTAATTCAAAACTTTTTTTTTGCGGGAAGCGAGAAAAAAAATTTTTTTTTCATTTTTTGAAAAAGCATGAGGGTACCCTTTGCATTTTTCAAAAAATGAAAAAAAAATTTTTTTCTCGCTACCCGCAAAAAAAAAGTTTTGAATTAAAGCCAATATGTTTATCTATACAACGCAAAAGAAATCAAGTCAATATCTTGAAAACTAAGAGGTTATGACCAAAAAAAGTAACCAGTTCTAGTACTGACTTTTTTGGTCATAACTTGCTTAGTTTTCAAGATATTGACTTGATTTCTTTTGCGTTGTATAGATAAACATATTGGCTTTAATTCAAAACTTTTTTTTTGCGGGTAGCGAGAAAAATTTTTTTTTTAATTTTTTGAAAAATGCAAAGGGTACCCCCTTATGCTTTTTCAAAAAATGAAAAAAAAAATTTTTTTCTCGCTACCCGCAAAAAAAAGTTTTGAATTAAAGCCAATATGTTTATTTATCTATACAACGCAAAAGAAATCAAGTCAATATCTTGAAAACTAAGCAAGTTATGACCAAAAAAGTCAGTAGTAGAACTGGTTACTTTTTTGGTCATAACTTGCTTAGTTTTCAAGATATTGACTTGATTTCTTTTGCGTTGTATAGATAAACATATTGGCTTTAATTCAAAACTTTTTTTTTACGGGTAGCGAGAAAAAAAATTTTTTTTATTTTTTGAAATATGCAAAGGGTACCCCCTTATGCTTTTTTAAAAAATGAAAAAAAATTTTTTCTCGCTACCCGCAAAAAAAAGTTTTGAATTAAAGCCAATATGTTTATCTATACAACGCAAAAGAAATCAAGTCAATATCTTGAAAACTAAGCAAGTTATGACCAAAAAAGTCAGTACTAGAACTGGTTACTTTTTTGGTCATAATTTGCTTAGTTTTCAAGATATTGACTTGATTTCTTTTGCGTTGTATAGATAAACATATTGGCTTTAATTCAAAACTTTTCTTTTGCGGGTAGCGAGAAAAAAATTTTTTTTTAATTTTTTGAAAAATGCAAAGGGTACCCCCTTATGCTTTTTCAAAAAATGAAAAAAAAATTGTTTTCTCGCTACCCGCAAAAAAAAGTTTTGCATTAAAGCCAATATGTTTATCTATACAACGCATAAGAAATCAAGTCGATATCTTGAAAACTAAGCAAGTTATGACCAAAAAAGTCAGTACTAGAACTGGTTACTTTTTTGGTCATAACTTGCTTAGTTTTCAAGATATTGACTTGATTTCTTTTGCGTTGTATAGATAAACATATTGGCTTTAATTCAAAACTTTTTTTTTGCGGGTAGCGAGAAAAAATTTTTTTTTTAATTTTTTGAAAAATGCAAAGGGTACCCCCTTATGCTTTTTCAAAAAATGAAAAAAAATTTTTTTTCTCGCTACCCGCAAAAAAAAAGTTTTGAATTAAAGCCAATATGTTTATCTATACAACGCAAAAGAAATCAAGTCAATATCTTGAAAACTAAGCAAGTTATGACCAAAAAAGTCAGTAGTAGAACTGGTTACTTTTTTGGTCATAACTTGCTTAGTTTTCAAGATATTGACTTGATTTCTTTTGCGTTGTATAGATAAACATATTGGCTTTAATTCAAAACTTTTTTTTTGCGGGTAGCGAGAAAAAAATTTTTTTTTATTTTTTGAAAAATGCAAAGGGTACCCCCTTATGCTTTTTTAAAAAATGAAAAAAAATTTTTTTCTCGCTACCCGCAAAAAAAAGTTTTGAATTAAAGCCAATATGTTTATCTATACAACGCAAAAGAAATCAAGTCAATATCTTGAAAACTAAGCAAGTTATGACCAAAAAAGTCAGTACTAGAACTGGTTACTTTTTTGGTCATAACTTGCTTAGTTTTCAAGATATTGACTTGATTTCTTTTGCGTTGTATAGATAAACATATTGGCTTTAATTCAAAACTTTTTTTTTGCGGGTATCGAGAAAAATTTTTTTTTTTAATTTTTTGAAAAATGCAAAGGGTACCCGCTTATGCTTTTTCAAAAATGAAAAAAAAATTTTTTTCTCGCTACCCGCAAAAAAAAAGTTTTGAATTAAAGCCAATATGTTTATCTATACAACGCAAAAGAAATCAAGTCAATATCTTGAAAGCTAAGCAAGTTATGACCAAAAAAGTAACCAGTTCTAGTACTGACATTTTTGGTCATAACTTGCTTAGTTTTCAAGATATTGACTTGATTTCTTTTGCGTTGTATAGATAAACATATTGGCTTTAATTCAAAACTTTTTTTTGCGGGTAGCGAGAAAATTTTTTTTTTAATTTTTTGAAAAATGCAAAGGGTACCCCCTTATGCTTTTTCAAAAAATGAAAAAAAAATTTTTTTCTCGCTACCCGCAAAAAAAAAAGTTTTGAATTAAAGCCAATATGTTTATCTATACAACGCAAAAGAAATCAAGTCAATATCTTGAAAACTAAGCAAGTTATGACCAAAAAAGTCAGTACTAGAACTGGTTACTTTTTTGGTCATAACTTGCTTAGTTTTCAAGATATTGACTTGATTTCTTTTGCGTTGTATAGATAAACATATTGGCTTTAATTCAAAACTTTTTTTTTGCGGGTAGCGAGAAAAAAATTTTTTTTTCATTTTTTGAAAAATGCAAAGGGTACCCCCTTATGCTTTTTCAAAAAATGAAAAAAAATTTTTTTTCTCGCTACCCGCAAAAAAAAAGTTTTGAATTAAAGCCAATATGTTTATCTATACAACGCAAAAGAAATCAAGTCAATATCTTGAAAACTAAGCAAGTTATGACCAAAAAAGTCAGTACTAGAACTGGTTACTTTTTTGGTCATAACTTGCTTAGTTTTCAAGATATTGACTTGATTTCTTTTGCGTTGTATAGATAACCATATTGGCTTTAATGCAACTTTTTTTTTGCGGGTAGCGAGAAAAATTTTTTTTTTTCATTTTTTGAAAAAGCATAAGGGGTACCCTTTGCATTTTTCAAAAAATAAAAAAAAAATTTTTTCTCGCTACCCGCAAAAAAAAGTTTTGAATTAAAGCCAATATGTCTATCTATACAATGCAAAAGAAATCAAGTCAATATCTTGAAAACTAAGCAAGTTATGACCAAAAAAGTAACCAGTTCTACTACTGACTTTTTTGGTCATAACTTGCTTAGTTTTCAAGATATTGACTTGATTTCTTTTGCGTTGTATAGATAAACTTATTGGCTTTAATTCAAAACTTTTTTTTTGCGGGTAGCGAGAAAAAAATTTTTTTTTCATTTTTTAAAAAAGCATAAGGGGTACCCTTTGCATTTTTCAAAAAATAAAAAAAAAATTTTTTCTCGCTACCCGCAAAAAAAAGTTTTGAATTAAAGCCAATATGTTTATCTATATAACGCAAAAGAAATCAAGTCCATATCTTGAAAACTAAGCAAGTTATGACCAAAAAAGTAACCAGTTCTACTACTGACTTTTTTGGTCATAACTTGCTTAGTTTTCAAGATATCGACTTGATTTCTTTTGCGTTGTATAGATAAACATATTGGCTTTAATTCAAAACTTTTTTTGCGGGTAGCGAGAAAAAAATTTTTTTTTATTTTTTGAAAAATGCAAAGGGTACCCCTTATGCTTTTTTAAAAAATTAAAAAAAAATTTTTTTCTCGCTACCCGCAAAAAAAAAGTTTTGCATTAAAGCCAATATGTTTATCTATACAACGCAAAAGAAATCAAGTCGATATCTTGAAAACTAAGCAAGTTATGACCAAAAAAGTCAGTAGTAGAACTGGTTACTTTTTTGGTCATAACTTGCTTAGTTTTCAAGATATTGACTTGATTTCTTTTGCGTTGTATAGATAAACATATTGGCTTTAATTCAAAACTTTTTTTTTGCGGGTAGCGAGAAAAAAATTTTTTTTTTTATTTTTTGAAAAATGCGAAGGGTACCCCCTTATGCTTTTTCAAAAAATGAAAAAAAAATTTTTTCTCGCTACCCACAAAAAAAAGTTTTGAATTAAAGCCAATATGTTTATCTATACAACGCAAAAGAAATCAAGTCAATATCTTGAAAACTAAGCAAGTTATGACCAAAAAAGTAACCAGTTCTACTACTGACTTTTTTGGTCATAACTTGCTTAGTTTTCAAGATATTGACTTGATTTCTTTTGTGTTGTATAGATAAACATATTGGCTTTAATTCAAAACTTTTTTTTTGCGGGTAGCGAGAAAAAAAATTTTTTTTCACTTTTTGAAAAAGCATAAGGGGGTACCCTTTGCATTTTTCAAAAAATTAAAAAAAAATTTTTCTCGCTACCCGCAAAAAAAAAGTTTTGAATTAAAGCCAATATGTTTATCTATACAACGCAAAAGAAATCAAGTCAATATCTTGAAAACTAAGCAAGTTATGACCAAAAAAGTAACCAGTTCTAGTACTGACTTTTTTGGTCATAACTTGCTTAGTTTTCAAGATATTGACTTGATTTCTTTTGCGTTGTATAGATAAACATATTGGCTTTAATTCAAAACTTTTTTTTGCGGGTAGCGAGAAAAAAATTTTTTTTCATTTTTTGAAAAAGCATAAGGGGGTACCCTTTGCATTTTTCAAAAAATGAAAAAAAATTTTTTTTCTCGCTACCCGCAAAAAAAAAGTTTTGAATTAAAGCCAATATGTTTATCTATACAACGCAAAAGAAATCAAGTCAATATCTTGAAAACTAAGCAAGTTATGACCAAAAAAGTCAGTACTAGAACTGGTTACTTTTTTGGTCATAACTTGCTTAGTTTTCAAGATATTGACTTGATTTCTTTTGCATTGTATAGATAAACATATTGGCTTTAATTCAAAACTTTTTTTTTGCGGGTAACGAGAAAAAAAATTTTTTTTTATTTTTTGAAAAATGCAAAGGGTACCCCCTTATGCTTTTTCAAAAAATGAAAAAAAAAATTTTTTCTCGCTACCCGCAAAAAAAAAGTTTTGCATTAAAGCCAATATGTTTATCTATACAACGCAAAAGAAATCAAGTCGATATCTTGAAAACTAAGCAAGTTATGACCAAAAAAGTCAGTAGTAGAACTGGTTACTTTTTTGGTCATAACTTGCTTAGTTTTCAAGATATTGACTTGATTTCTTTTGCGTTGTATAGATAAACATATTGGCTTTAATTCAAAACTTTTTTTTTGCGGGTAGCGAGAAAAAAAATTTTTTTTTTTATTTTTTGAAAAATGCAAAGGGTACCCCCTTATGCTTACCAATATGTTTATCTATACAACGCAAAAGAAATCAAGTCGATATCTTGAAAACTAAGCAAGTTATGACCAAAAAAGTAACCAGTTCTACTACTGACTTTTTTGGTCATAACTTGCTTAGTTTTCAAGATATTGACTTGATTTCTTTTGCGTTGTATAGATAAACATATTGGCTTTAATGCAAAACTTTTTTTTGCGGGTAGCGAGAAAAAAATTTTTTTTCATTTTTTGAAAAAGCATAAGGGGGTACCCTTTGCATTTTTCAAAAAATAAAAAAAAAATTTTTTTCTCGTTACCCGCAAAAAAAAGTTTTGAATTAAAGCCAATATGTTTATCTATACAATGCAAAAGAAATCAAGTCAATATCTTGAAAACTAAGCAAGTTATGACCAAAAAAGTAACCAGTTCTACTACTGACTTTTTTGGTCATAACTTGCTTAGTTTTCAAGATATTGACTTGATTTCTTTTGCGTTGTATAGATAAACTTATTGGCTTTAATTCAAAACTTTTTTTTTTGCGGGTAGCGAGAAAAATTTTTTTTTTCATTTTTTAAAAAAGCATAAGGGGTACCCTTTGCATTTTTCAAAAAATAAAAAAATTTTTTTCTCGCTACCCGCAAAAAGAAGTTTTGAATTAAAGCCAATATGTTTATCTATATAACGCAAAAGAAATCAAGTCCATATCTTGAAAACTAAGCAAGTTATGACCAAAAAAGTAACCAGTTCTACTACTGACTTTTTTGGTCATAACTTGCTTAGTTTTCAAGATATCGACTTGATTTCTTTTGCGTTGTATAGATAAACATATTGGCTTTAATTCAAAACTTTTTTTTGCGGGTAGCGAGAAAAAAATTTTTTTTTATTTTTTGAAAACTGCAAAGGGTACCCCTTATGCTTTTTTAAAAAATTAAAAAAAAAATTTTTCTCGCTACCCGCAAAAAAAAAGTTTTGCATTAAAGCCAATATGTTTATCTATACAACGCAAAAGAAATCAAGTCGATATCTTGAAAACTAAGCAAGTTATGACCAAAAAAGTCAGTAGTAGAACTGGTTACTTTTTTGGTCATAACTTGCTTAGTTTTCAAGATATTGACTTGATTTCTTTTGCGTTGTATAGATAAACATATTGGCTTTAATTCAAAACTTTTTTTTTGCGGGTAGCGAGAAAAAAATTTTTTTTTTTATTTTTTGAAAAATGCAAAGGGTACCCCCTTATGCTTTTTCAAAAAATGAAAAAAAAAATTTTTCTCGCTACCCGCAAAAAAAAAGTTTTGCATTAAAGCCAATATGTTTATCTATACAACGCAAAAGAAATCAAGTCGATATCTTGAAAACTAAGCAAGTTATGACCAAAAAAGTAACCAGTTCTACTACTGACTTTTTTGGTCATAACTTGCTTAGTTTTCAAGATATTGACTTGATTTCTTTTGCGTTGTATAGATAAACATATTGGCTTTAATTCAAAACTTTTTTTTGCGGGTAGCGAGAAAAAAATCTTTTTTTCATTTTTTGAAAAATGCAAAGGGTACCCCCTTATGCTTTTTCAAAAAATGAAAAAAAAATTTTTTTCTCGCTACCCACAAAAAAAAGTTTTGAATTAAAGCCAATATGTTTATCTATACAACGCAAAAGAAATCAAGTCAATATCTTGAAAACTAAGCAAGTTATGACCAAAAAAGTAACCAGTTCTACTACTGACTTTTTTGGTCATAACTTGCTTAGTTTTCAAGATATTGACTTGATTTCTTTTGTGTTGTATAGATAAGCATATTGGCTTTAATTCAAAACTTTTTTTTTGCGGGTAGCGAGAAAAAAATTTTTTTTTCACTTTTGAAAAAGCATAAGGGTGTACCCTTTGCATTTTTCAAAAAATTAAAAAAAATTTTTTCTCGCTACCCGCAAAAAAAAAGTTTTGAATTAAAGCCAATATGTTTATCTATACAACGCAAAAGAAATCAAGTCAATATCTTGAAAACTAAGCAAGTTATGACCAAAAAAGTAACCAGTTCTAGTACTGACTTTTTTGGTCATAACTTGCTTAGTTTTCAAGATATTGACTTGATTTCTTTTGCGTTGTATAGATAAACATATTGGCTTTAATTCAAAACTTTTTTTTGCGGGTAGCGAGAAAAAAATTTTTTTTCCTTTTTTGAAAAAGCATAAGGGGGTACCCTTTGCATTTTTCAAAAAATGAAAAAAAATTTTTTTCTCGCTACCCGCAAAAAAAAAGTTTTGAATTAAAGCCAATATGTTTATCTATACAACGCAAAAGAAATCAAGTCAATATCTTGAAAACTAAGCAAGTTATGACCAAAAAAGTCAGTAGTAGAACTGGTTACTTTTTTGGTCATAACTTGCTTAGTTTTCAAGATATTGACTTGATTTCTTTTGCATTGTATAGATAAACATATTGGCTTTAATTCAAAACTTTTTTTTTGCGGGTAACGAGAAAAAAATTTTTTTTTATTTTTTGAAAAATGCAAAGGGTACCCCCTTATGCTTTTTCAAAAAATGAAAAAAAAATTTTTCTCGCTACCCGCAAAAAAAAAGTTTTGCATTAAAGCCAATATGTTTATCTATACAACGCAAAAGAAATCAAGTCGATATCTTGAAAACTAAGCAAGTTATGACCAAAAAAGTAACCAGTTCTACTACTGACTTTTTTGGTCATAACTTGCTTAGTTTTCAAGATATTGACTTGATTTCTTTTGCGTTGTATAGATAAACATATTGGCTTTAATGCAAAACTTTTTTTTTGCGGGTAGCGAGAAAAAATTTTTTTTTCATTTTTTGAAAAAGCATAAGGGGGTACCCTTTGCATTTTTCAAAAAATAAAAAAAAAATTTTTTCTCGTTACCCGCAAAAAAAAAGTTTTGAATTAAAGCCAATATGTTTATCTATACAATGCAAAAGAAATCAAGTCAATATCTTGAAAACTAAGCAAGTTATGACCAAAAAAGTAACCAGTTCTACTACTGACTTTTTTGGTCATAACTTGCTTAGTTTTCAAGATATTGACTTGATTTCTTTTGCGTTGTATAGATAAACATATTGGCTTTAATTCAAAACTTTTTTTTTGCGGGTAGCGAGAAAAAAATTTTTTTTTCATTTTTTGAAAAAGCATAAGGGGTACCCTTTGCATTTTTCAAAAAATTAAAAAAAAAATTTTTTCTCGCTACCCGAAAAAAAAGTTTTGAATTAAAGCCAATATGTTTATCTATACAACGCAAAAGAAATCAAGTCAATATCTTGAAAACTAAGCAAGTTATGACCAAAAAAGTAACCAGTTCTAGTACTGACTTTTTTGGTCATAACTTGCTTAGTTTTCAAGATATTGACTTGATTTCTTTTGCGTTGTATAGATAAACATATTGGCTTTAATTCAAAACTTTTTTTTTGCGGGTAGCGAGAAAAAAAATTTTTTTTCATTTTTTGAAAAAGCATAAGGGGGTACCCTTTGCATTTTTCAAAAAATAAAAAAAAAATTTTTTCTCGCTACCCGCAAAAAAAAAGTTTTGAATTAAAGCCAATATGTTTATCTATACAACGCAAAAGAAATCAAGTCAATATCTTGAAAACTAAGCAAGTTATGACCAAAAAAGTCAGTACTAGAACTGGTTACTTTTTTGGTCATAACTTGCTTAGTTTTCAAGATATTGACTTGATTTCTTTTGCATTGTATAGATAAACATATTGGCTTTAATTCAAAACTTTTTTTTTGCGGGTAGCGAGAAAAAAATTTTTTTTTTATTTTTTGAAAAAGCATAAGGGGGTACCCTTTGCATTTTTCAAAAAATAAAAAAAAAAAATTTTCTCGCTACCCGCAAAAAAAAAAGTTTTGAATTAAAGCCAATATGTTTATCTATACAATGCAAAAGAAATCAAGTCAATATCTTGAAAACTAAGCAAGTTATGACCAAAAAAGTAACCAGTTCTAGTACTGACTTTTTTGGTCATAACTTGCTTAGTTTTCAAGATATTGACTTGATTTCTTTTGCATTGTATAGATAAACATATTGGCTTTAATTCAAAACTTTTTTTTTGCGGGTAGCGAGTTGTCAAAGTTGTCAAAGATTTTACGTCAGTACCTGCCCGAAGGCCTTACCTGACGGTGCTCTTCGCACTGGGTGAATAAAGCCGTTCACCACCGTCCCGTCACCCCTCCCAGAGGCACATGCCGGGCTGAGGAACGACATGTGCCCCTACGAGGGACAACTTGGTAGCAAGTTCCGTACAGGCTGCTGGACCATGTACAGACACCTTGCTAAGATGTTTGGAGCTATCTAACCTCCTACTACCCCGATGGCCCGGCAGCAAAATAGTGCCCCCATCTTACCTGAGGCTTCGCCCACCGCAAAACATCAGAGTAGCTTTGTCGAATAGCAACAACACCTAGAGATATACGGCCTGAAGAGAGCATCTATAATCAGTCACTAGCACCTCTTACAGACACACTACATCTGACCCATAACTCTTCCCGCGTATCTTTGGGTTTTAACCACAGCCACCACGTGATCCCCGAAGGGGCCTCACCAACAACCAGTCTAGGACAAGTCCTAGGGGCTACTGGTTCCCGTGGCACCAGATAGGACTCTGGTCAGCCGCGTGTTAAAAACACCTCCGATTTTAGGTCCCTGCAAACCTGAGGTATCGGTAGCACCTCTACCCAGACAAGCATAGGCAGAGCTACTTCCTTAAATTAAATATATGCACGCCCGTTGCCCTGTTATGTCCAGGGATAGGGTAGTGACATATAAGTTCAAGGGGTAATTGGCCAAAGGTCAAGGTCTGGAAAAACCAGATTACCCACTTACCGGTCGAGCGAGCGAACCCGCTTTCACCTTTAATTTACTTGCATGCGCGCCCGTTGCCCTGTTGTTTCAGGGATTGGGTAGCAACATACAAGTTTTTAGGGGTTATCAGCAAAAAGGCCTAGGTCCGGAAACCTGATAACCCTCTACCCCAGGAGGTTCAACACCAAGCCACCAAGACAGGGTGCATTGACCGCGCCCCCTGGGGGTAGCGAGAAAAAAATTTTTTTTCATTTTTTGAAAAAGCATAAGGGGGTACCCTTTGCATTTTTCAAAAAATGAAAAAAAAAAATTTTTTCTCGCTACCCGCAAAAAAAAAGTTTTGAATTAAAGCCAATATGTTTATCTATACAACGCAAAAGAAATCAAGTCAATATCTTGAAAACTAAGCAAGTTATGACCAAAAAAGTCAGTAGTAGAACTGGTTACTTTTTTGGTCATAACTTGCTTAGTTTTCAAGATATCGACTTGATTTCTTTTGCGTTGTATAGATAAACATATTGGCTTTAATTCAAAATTTTTTTTTTGCGGGTAGCGAGAAAAAAATTTTTTTCATTTTTTAAAAAAGCATAAGGGGGTACCCTTTGCATTTTTCAAAAAATAAAAAAAATTTTTTTCTCGCTACCCGCAAAAAAAAAGTTTTGAATTAAAGCCAATATGTTTATCTATACAACGCAAAAGAAATCAAGTCAATATCTCAGTACTAGAACTGGTTACTTTTTTGGTCATAACTTGCTTAGTTTTCAAGATATTGACTTGATTTCTTTTGCGTTGTATAGATAAACATATTGGCTTTAATTCAAAACTTTTTTTTTGCGGGTAGCGAGAAAAAAATTTTTTTTTCATTTTTTGAAAAAGCATAAGGGGGTACCCTTTGCATTTTTCAAAATATCTTGAAAACTAAGCAAGTTATGACCAAAAAAGTAACCAGTTCTAGTACTGACTTTTTTGGTCATAACTTGCTTAGTTTTTAAGATATTGACTTGATTTCTTTTGCGTTGTATAGATAAACATATTGGCTTTAATGCAAAACTTTTTTTTGCGGGTAGCGAGAAAAAATTTTTTTTTTCATTTTTTGAAAAAGCATAAGGGGGTACCCTTTGCATTTTTCAAAAAATAAAAAAAAAATTTTTTTCTCGCTACGCGCAAAAAAAAGTTTTGAATTAAAGCCAATATGTTTATCTATACAACGCAAAAGAAATCAAGTCAATATCTTGAAAACTAAGCAAGTTATGACCAAAAAAGTAACCAGTTCTAGTACTGACTTTTTTGGTCATAACTTGCTTAGTTTTCAAGATATTGACTTGATTTCTTTTGCGTTGTATAGATAAACATATTGGCTTTAATTCAAAACTTTTTTTTTGCGGGTAGCGAGAAAAAATTTTTTTTTTCATTTTTTGAAAAAGCATAAGGGGGTACCCTTTGCATTTTTCAAAATATCTTGAAAACTAAGCAAGTTATGACCAAAAAAGTAACCAGTTCTAGTACTGACTTTTTTGGTCATAACTTGCTTAGTTTTTAAGATATTGACTTGATTTCTTTTGCGTTGTATAGATAAACATATTGGCTTTAATGCAAAACTTTTTTTTGCGGGTAGCGAGAAAAAATTTTTTTTTTAATTTTTTGAAAAAGCATAAGGGGGTACCCTTTGCATTTTTCAAAAAATAAAAAAAAAATTTTTTTCTCGCTACGCGCAAAAAAAAGTTTTGAATTAAAGCCAATATGTTTATCTATACAACGCAAAAGAAATCAAGTCAATATCTTGAAAACTAAGCAAGTTATGACCAAAAAAGTAACCAGTTCTAGTACTGACTTTTTTGGTCATAACTTGCTTAGTTTTCAAGATATTGACTTGATTTCTTTTGCGTTGTATAGATAAACATATTGGCTTTAATTCAAAACTTTTTTTTTGCGGGTAGCGAGAAAAAATTTTTTTTTCATTTTTTGAAAAAGCATAAGGGGGTACCCTTTGCATTTTTTCAAAAAATGAAAAAAAAAAATTTTCTCGCTACCCGCAAAAAAAAAGTTTTGAATTAAAGCCAATATGTTTATCTATACAACGCAAAAGAAATCAAGTCAATATCTTGAAAACTAAGCAAGTTATGACCAAAAAAGTCAGTAGTAGAACTGGTTACTTTTTTGGTCATAACTTGCTTAGTTTTCAAGATATCGACTTGATTTCTTTTGCGTTGTATAGATAAACATATTGGCTTTAATTCAAAACTTTTTTTTGCGGGTAGCGAGAAAAAAATTTTTTTTCATTTTTTAAAAAAGCATAAGGGGGTACCCTTTGCATTTTTCAAAAAATAAAAAAAAAAAATTTTCTCGCTACCCGCAAAAAAAAAGTTTTGAATTAAAGCCAATATGTTTATCTATACAACGCAAAAGAAATCAAGTCAATATCTTGAAAACTAAGCAAGTTATGACCAAAAAAGTAACCAGTTCTAGTACTGACTTTTTTGGTCATAACTTGCTTAGTTTTCAAGATATTGACTTGATTTCTTTTGCGTTGTATAGATAAACATATTGGCTTTAATTCAAAACTTTTTTTGCGGGTAGCGAGAAAAAATTTTTTTTTTAATTTTTTGAAAAATGCAAAGGGTACCCCCTCGACCCATGAAATTTAAGATGCGTGATGTACAAAAACTAATTGCTGAAACCAACCCAAAAAAGGCCCCGGGTATTGATGGAATTAGTAACAAGATGCTGATGAAGTTGCCTCGTATTGCTATTAGAATCCTGTTATTTATTTTTAATGGCATTTTACGACTGGAGTATTATCCACACAGCTGGAAACTTGCCATGGTCAAAATGATTCCAAAGGCGGGCAAAGATCTTACCAAGGCTGAGTCTTATAGGCCAATAAGTTTACTGTCAACAATTTCAAAGCTCTTCGAAAAGCTGCTCATGACAAAATTGTCCCCAATTCTAACTGATAATGGGTGCATACCGGACCATCAATTTGGTTTTAGAAGTCAGCATAGCACCATTGAACAAACTCATAGATTGGTCCATTTCATAAGAAGAGCATTTGAAGAAAAAAAGTATTGTTCTTCCCTCTTTATTGATGTCTCTCAGGCATTTGATAAAGTGTGGCATGAAGGCCTAATTGTAAAATTGAAGACATATCTGCCAATAAACATTGTAAATCTATTGGAAAGTTATATTCTTGCCCGGAAATTCACTGTTGTGGAAGGAGACTTCATGAGTGAGCCCGAAACTATCTCATCCGGTGTGCCACAGGGGAGTATACTGGGTCCAGTTTTGTATTTGATCTATACCTGTGATATGCCTTTAAGCAGTAATATCCTCACCTCTACATTTGCCGATGATACAGCCTGCCTTAGTATGCATGAAAACCCTCACGAGGCATCCCGTTATCTTCAGCAACATATTAACCTGTTGGAATTGTGGTTGAACTTATGGAGAATAAAAGTAAATGAACAAAAGTGTGTTCATGTCACATTTACACTACGAAGAGACACTTGTTCCCCCATTCAAATCAACAATCAAGTTGTTCCTCAACATTAACATGTGAAATATCTTGGTATACACCTCGACCGACGCCTCACATGGAAAAACCACATTGACTCTAAGCTGACACAAATGAAACTTAAATTGACTCAGATACATTGGCTGATTGGTAGAAATTCTACCCTCAGTCTAGATTGTAAACTTTTAATATACAAGTCGCTTTTGAAACCCATATGGTGTTACGGAATTCAGCTATGGGGCACTGCTTCAGCTTCCAATGTAGAGAGAATCCAACGAATGCAAAACAAAATTTTAAGGTTAATAACATCGGCTCCTTGGTACATGAAAAATTCAATTTTACATCGTGATTTAAATATGCCACTTGTGACCGCTGAAATTGCAAAATATGCTGGAAAATATTTAACAAAACTCGAGTCCCATCCTAATCCCCTTGCTCGTAACATCTTGAACTTTCCTGGACACATCCGCTTAAAAAAGAGGGATACTACGGCCTTAATACGCCACACTTCAGATTGAATTTTTTGAATATTTTTGTGCTTAACATATTTATGTATTATTAATTACTATCACTAAGTTTATGTCCGACACTGGTTGGGCCTAATTATTATATTTATACTTAAGATTTGAACACTTATTGTTAGTTCTATTTGAAGATACAATAAATAAAATTAGTGGAAAAAAAAAATATCTTGAAAACTAAGCAAGTTGTGACCAAAAAAGTAACCAGTTCTAGTACTGACTTTTTTGGTCATAACTTGCTTAGTTTTCAAGATATTGACTTGATTTCTTTTGCGTTGTATAGATAAACATATTGGCTTTAATTCAAAACTTTTTTGCGGGTAGCGAGAAAAAAAATTTTTTTTTTTAATTTTTTTGAAAATGCAAAGGGTACCCCCTTATGCTTTTTCAAAAAATGAAAAAAAATTTTTTTTCTCGCTACCCGCAAAAAAAAAGTTTTGAATTAAAGCCAATATGTTTATCTATACAACGCAAAAGAAATCAAGTCAATATCTTGAAAACTAAGCAAGTTATGACCAAAAAAGTCAGTACTAGAACTGGTTACTTTTTTGGTCACAACTTGCTTAGTTTTCAAGATATTGACTTGATTTCTTTTGCGTTGTATAGATAAACATATTGGCTTTAATTCAAAACTTTTTTTTGCGGGTAGCGAGAAAAAATTTTTTTTTTCATTTTTTGAAAAATGCAAAGGGTACCCCCTTATGCAAGTTATGACCAAAAAAGTAACCAGTTCTAGTACTGACGTTTTTTGGTCATAACTTGCTAAGTTTTCAAGATATTGACTTGATTTCTTTTGCGTTGTATAGATAAACATATTGGCTTTAATTCAGAACTTTTTTTTGCGGGTAGCGAGAAAAAAATTTTTTTTTAATTTTTTGAAAATGCAAAGGGTACCCCCTTATGCTTTTTCAAAAAATTAAAAAAAAATTTTTTTCTCGCTACCCGCAAAAAAAAGTTTTGAATTAAAGCCAATATGTTTATCTATACAACGCAAAAGAAATCAAGTCAATATCTTGAAAACTAAGCAAGTTATGACCAAAAAAGTAACCAGTTCTAGTACTGACTTTTTTGGTCATAACTTGCTTAGTTTTCAAGATATTGACTTGATTTCTTTTGCGTTGTATAGATAAACATATTGGCTTTAATTCAAAACTTTTTTTTTGCGGGTAGCGAGAAAGAAAATTTGTTTTTTCATTTTTTGAAAAAGCATAAGGGGTACCCTTTGCATTTTTCAAAAAATTAAAAAAAAATTTTTTCTCGCTACCCGCAAAAAAAAAGTTTTGAATTAAAGCCAATATGTTTATCTATACAACGCAAAAGAAATCAAGTCAATATCTTGAAAACTAAGCAAGTTATGAGCAAAAAAGTAACCAGTTCTAGTACTGACTTTTTTGGTCATAACTTGCTTAGTTTTCAAGATATTGACTTGATTTCTTTTGCGTTGTATAGATAAACATATTGGCTTTAATTCAAAACTTTTTTTTGCGGGTAGCGAGAAAAAAAATTTTTTTTCATTTTTTGAAAAAGCATAAGGGGGTACCCTTTGCATGACCAAAAAAGTAACCAGTTCTACTACTGACTTTTTTGGTCATAACTTGCTTAGTTTTCAAGATATTGACTTGATTTCTTTTGCGTTGTATAGATAAACATATTGGCTTTAATTCAAAACTTTTTTTTTGCGGGTAGCGAGAAAAAATTTTTTTTTTCATTTTTTGAAAAAGCATAATGGGGTACCCTTTGCATTTTTCAAAAAATTAAAAAAAAATTTTTTTTCTCGCTACCCGCAAAAAAAAAGTTTTGAATTAAAGCCAATATGTTTATCTATACAACGCAAAAGAAATCAAGTCAATATCTTGAAAACTAAGCAAGTTATGACCAAAAAAGTCAGTACTAGAACTGGTTACTTTTTTGGTCACAACTTGCTTAGTTTTCAAGATATTGACTTGATTTCTTTTGCGTTGTATAGATAAACATATTGGCTTTAATTCAAAACTTTTTTTTTTGCGGGTAGCGAGAAAAAAATTTTTTTTTCATTTTTTGAAAAATGCAAAGGGTACCCCCTTATGCAAGTTATGACCAAGAAAGTAACCAGTTCTAGTACTGACTTTTTTGGTCATAACTTGCTTAGTTTTCAAGATATTGACTTGATTTCTTTTGCGTTGTATAGATAAACATATTGGATTTAATTCAGAACTTTTTTTTGCGGGTAGCGAGAAAAAAATTTTTTTTTCATTTTTTGAAAATGCAAAGGGTACCCCCTTATGCTTTTTCAAAAAATTAAAAAAAAATTTTTTTCTCGCTACCCGCAAAAAAAGTTTTGAATTAAAGCCAATATGTTTATCTATACAACGCAAAAGAAATCAAGTCAATATCTTGAAAACTAAGCAAGTTATGACCAAAAAGTAACCAGTTCTAGTACTGACTTTTTTGGTCATAACTTGCTTAGTTTTCAAGATATTGACTTGATTTCTTTTGCGTTGTATAGATAAACATATTGGCTTTAATTCAAAACTTTTTTTTTGCGGGTAGCGAGAAAGAAAATTTTTTTTCATTTTTTGAAAAAGCATAAGGGGGTACCCTTTGCATTTTTCAAAAAATTAAAAAAAAATTTTTTCTCGCTACCCGCAAAAAAAAAAGTTTTGAATTAAAGCCAATATGTTTATCTATACAACGCAAAAGAAATCAAGTCAATATCTTGAAAACTAAGCAAGTTATGAGCAAAAAAGTAACCAGTTCTAGTACTGACTTTTTTGGTCATAACTTGCTTAGTTTTCAAGATATTGACTTGATTTCTTTTGCGTTGTATAGATAAACATATTGGCTTTAATTCAAAACTTTTTTTTGCGGGTAGCGAGAAAAAAATTTTTTTTCATTTTTTGAAAAAGCATAAGGGGGTACACTGCATTTTTCAAAAAAATGAAAAAAAAAATTTTTTCTCGCTACCCGCAAAAAAAAAGTTTTGAATTAAAGCCAATATGTTTATCTATACAACGCAAAAGAAATCAAGTCAATATCTTGAAAACTAAGCAAGTTATGACCAAAAAAGTAACCAGTTCTAGTACTGACTTTTTTGGTCATAACTTGCTTAGTTTTCAAGATATTGACTTGATTTCTTTTGCGTTGTATAGATAAACATATTGGCTTTAATTCAAAACTTTTTTTTGCGGGTAGCGAGAAAAATTTTTTTTTTAATTTTTTGAAAAATGCAAAGGGTACCCCCTTATGCTTTTTCAAAAAATGAAAAAAAAAATTTTTCTCGCTACCCGCAAAAAAAAAGTTTTGAATTAAAGCCAATATGTTTATCTATACAACGCAAAAGAAATCAAGTCGATATCTTGAAAACTAAGCAAGTTATGACCAAAAAAGTAACCAGTTCTACTACTGACTTTTTTGGTCATAACTTGCTTAGTTTTCAAGATATTGACTTGATTTCTTTTGCGTTGTATAGATAAACATATTGGCTTTAATTCAAAACTTTTTTTTTGCGGGTAGCGAGAAAAAAAATTTTTTTTCATTTTTTGAAAAAGCATAAGGGGGTACCCTTAGTCAGTACTAGAACTGGTTACTTTTTTGGTCATAAATTTTTTTCTCGCTACCCGCAAAAAAAAAGTTTTGAATTAAAGCCAATATGTTTATCTATACAACGCAAAAGAAATCAAGTCAATATCTTGAAAACTAAGCAAGTTATGACCAAAAAAGTCAGTACTAGAACTGGTTACTTTTTTGGTCATAACTTGCTTAGTTTTCAAGATATTGACTTGATTTCTTTTGCGTTGTATAGATAAACATATTGGCTTTAATTCAAAACTTTTTTTGCGGGTAGCGAGAAAAAAAAATTTTTTAATTTTTTTGAAAAATGCAAAGGGTACCCCCTTATGCTTTTTCAAAAAATGAAAAAAAAATTTTTTTTCTCGCTACCCGCAAAAAAAAAGTTTTGAATTAAAGCTAATATGTTTATCTATACAACGCAAAAGAAATCAAGTCAATATCTTGAAAACTAAGCAAGTTATGACCAAAAAAGTCAGTACTAGAACTGGTTACTTTTTTGGTCATAACTTGCTTAGTTTTCAAGATATTGACTTGATTTCTTTTGCGTTGTATAGATAAACATATTGGCTTTAATTCAAAACTTTTTTTTGCGGGTAGTGAGAAAAAAATTTTTTTTTCATTTTTTGAAAAATGCAAAGGGTACCCCCTTATGCATTTTTTGAAAAAGCATAAGGGGGTACCCTTTGCATTTTTCAAAAAATTAAAAAAAATTTTTTTCTCGCTACCCGCAAAAAAAAAAAGTTTTGAATTAAAGCCAATATGTTTATCTATACAACGCAAAAGAAATCAAGTCAATATCTTGAAAACTAAGCAAGTTATGACCAAAAAAGTAACCAGTTCTAGTACTGACTAAGGGTACCCCCTTATGCTTTTTCAAAAAATGAAAAAAAAATTTTTTTCTCGCTACCCGCAAAAAAAAGTTTTGAATTAAAGCCAATATGTTTATCTATACAACGCAAAAGAAATCAAGTCAATATCTTGAAAACTAAGCAAGTTATGACCAAAAAAGTCAGTAGTAGAACTGGTTACTTTTTTGGTCATAACTTGTTGTATAGATAAACATATTGGCTTTAATTCAAAACTTTTTTTTTGCGGGTAGCGAGAAAAAAAAATTTTTTTAATTTTTTGAAAAATGCAAAGGGTACCCCCTTATGCTTTTTCAAAAAATGAAAAAAAAATTTTTTCTCGCTACCCGCAAAAAAAAAGTTTTGAATTAAAGCCAATATGTTTATCTATACAACGCAAAAGAAATCAAGTCAATATCTTGAAAACTAAGCAAGTTATGACCAAAAAAGTAACCAGTTCTACTACTGACTTTTTTGGTCATAACTTGCTTAGTTTTCAAGATATTGACTTGATTTCTTTTGCGTTGTATAGATAAACATATTGGCTTTAATTCAAAACTTTTTTTTTGCGGGTAGCGAGAAAAAAAATTTTTTTTCATTTTTTGAAAAAGCATAATGGGGTACCCTTTGCATTTTTCAAAAAATTAAAAAAAAATTTTTTTTCTCGCTACCCGCAAAAAAAAAGTTTTGAATTAAAGCCAATATGTTTATCTATACAACGCAAAAGAAATCAAGTCAATATCTTGAAAACTAAGCAAGTTATGACCAAAAAAGTCAGTACTAGAACTGGTTACTTTTTTGGTCACAACTTGCTTAGTTTTCAAGATATTGACTTGATTTCTTTTGCGTTGTATAGATAAACATATTGGCTTTAATTCAAAACTTTTTTTTTGCGGGTAGCGAGAAAAAAAATTTTTTTTCATTTTTTGAAAAATGCAAAGGGTACCCCCTTATGCAAGTTATGACCAAGAAAATAACCAGTTCTAGTACTGACTTTTTTGGTCATAACTTGCTTAGTTTTCAAGATATTGACTTGATTTCTTTTGCGTTGTATAGATAAACATATTGGATTTAATTCAGAACTTTTTTTTGCGGGTAGCGAGAAAAAAATTTTTTTTTCATTTTTTGAAAATGCAAAGGGTACCCCCTTATGCTTTTTCAAAAAATTAAAAAAAAATTTTTTTCTCGCTACCCGCAAAAAAAGTTTTGAATTAAAGCCAATATGTTTATCTATACAACGCAAAAGAAATCAAGTCAATATCTTGAAAACTAAGCAAGTTATGACCAAAAAGTAACCAGTTCTAGTACTGACTTTTTTGGTCATAACTTGCTTAGTTTTCAAGATATTGACTTGATTTCTTTTGCGTTGTATAGATAAACATATTGGCTTTAATTCAAAACTTTTTTTTTGCGGGTAGCGAGAAAGAAAATTTTTTTTCATTTTTTGAAAAAGCATAAGGGGGTACCCTTTGCATTTTTCAAAAAATTAAAAAAAAATTTTTTCTCGCTACCCGCAAAAAAAAAGTTTTGAATTAAAGCCAATATGTTTATCTATACAACGCAAAAGAAATCAAGTCAATATCTTGAAAACTAAGCAAGTTATGAGCAAAAAAGTAACCAGTTCTAGTACTGACTTTTTTGGTCATAACTTGCTTAGTTTTCAAGATATTGACTTGATTTCTTTTGCGTTGTATAGATAAACATATTGGCTTTAATTCAAAACTTTTTTTTGCGGGTAGCGAGAAAAAATTTTTTTTTCATTTTTTGAAAAAGCATAAGGGGGTACACTGCATTTTTCAAAAAAATGAAAAAAAAATTTTTTTCTCGCTACCCGCAAAAAAAAAGTTTTGAATTAAAGCCAATATGTTTATCTATACAACGCAAAAGAAATCAAGTCAATATCTTGAAAACTAAGCAAGTTATGACCAAAAAAGTAACCAGTTCTAGTACTGACTTTTTTGGTCATAACTTGCTTAGTTTTCAAGATATTGACTTGATTTCTTTTGCGTTGTATAGATAAACATATTGGCTTTAATTCAAAACTTTTTTTTGCGGGTAGCGAGAAAAATTTTTTTTTTAATTTTTTGAAAAATGCAAAGGGTACCCCCTTATGCTTTTTCAAAAAATGAAAAAAAAAATTTTTTCTCGCTACCCGCAAAAAAAAAGTTTTGAATTAAAGCCAATATGTTTATCTATACAACGCAAAAGAAATCAAGTCGATATCTTGAAAACTAAGCAAGTTATGACCAAAAAAGTAACCAGTTCTACTACTGACTTTTTTGGTCATAACTTGCTTAGTTTTCAAGATATTGACTTGATTTCTTTTGCGTTGTATAGATAAACATATTGGCTTTAATTCAAAACTTTTTTTTGCGGGTAGCGAGAAAAAAAATTTTTTTTCATTTTTTGAAAAAGCATAAGGGGGTACCCTTAGTCAGTACTAGAACTGGTTACTTTTTTGGTCATAAATTTTTTTCTCGCTACCCGCAAAAAAAAAGTTTTGAATTAAAGCCAATATGTTTATCTATACAACGCAAAAGAAATCAAGTCAATATCTTGAAAACTAAGCAAGTTATGACCAAAAAAGTCAGTACTAGAACTGGTTACTTTTTTGGTCATAACTTGCTTAGTTTTCAAGATATTGACTTGATTTCTTTTGCGTTGTATAGATAAACATATTGGCTTTAATTCAAAACTTTTTTTGCGGGTAGCGAGAAAAAAAAATTTTTTAATTTTTTGAAAAATGCAAAGGGTACCCCCTTATGCTTTTTCAAAAAATGAAAAAAAAATTTTTTTTCTCGCTACCCGCAAAAAAAAAGTTTTGAATTAAAGCTAATATGTTTATCTATACAACGCAAAAGAAATCAAGTCAATATCTTGAAAACTAAGCAAGTTATGACCAAAAAAGTCAGTACTAGAACTGGTTACTTTTTTGGTCATAACTTGCTTAGTTTTCAAGATATTGACTTGATTTCTTTTGCGTTGTATAGATAAACATATTGGCTTTAATTCAAAACTTTTTTTTGCGGGTAGTGAGAAAAAAATTTTTTTTTCATTTTTTGAAAAATGCAAAGGGTACCCCCTTATGCATTTTTTGAAAAAGCATAAGGGGGTACCCTTTGCATTTTTCAAAAAATTAAAAAAAATTTTTTTCTCGCTACCCGCAAAAAAAAAAGTTTTGAATTAAAGCCAATATGTTTATCTATACAACGCAAAAGAAATCAAGTCAATATCTTGAAAACTAAGCAAGTTATGACCAAAAAAGTAACCAGTTCTAGTACTGACTAAGGGTACCCCCTTATGCTTTTTCAAAAAATGAAAAAAAAATTTTTTTCTCGCTACCCGCAAAAAAAAGTTTTGAATTAAAGCCAATATGTTTATCTATACAACGCAAAAGAAATCAAGTCAATATCTTGAAAACTAAGCAAGTTATGACCAAAAAAGTCAGTAGTAGAACTGGTTACTTTTTTGGTCATAACTTGTTGTATAGATAAACATATTGGCTTTAATTCAAAACTTTTTTTTTGCGGGTAGCGAGAAAAAAAAATTTTTTTAATTTTTTGAAAAATGCAAAGGGTACCCCCTTATGCTTTTTCAAAAAATGAAAAAAAATTTTTTTCTCGCTACCCGCAAAAAAAAAGTTTTGAATTAAAGCCAATATGTTTATCTATACAACGCAAAAGAAATCAAGTCAATATCTTGAAAACTAAGCAAGTTATGACCAAAAAAGTCAGTACTAGAACTGGTTACTTTTTTGGTCATAACTTGCTTAGTTTTCAAGATATTGACTTGATTTCTTTTGCGTTGTATAGATAAACATATTGGCTTTAATTAAAAACTTTATTTTGCAAAGGGTACCCCCTTATGCTTTTTCAAAAAATGAAAAAAAAAATTTTTTCTCGCTACCCGCAAAAAAAAAGTTTTGAATTAAAGCCAATATGTTTATCTATACAACGCAAAAGAAATCAAGTCAATATCTTGAAAACTAAGCAAGTTATGACCAAAAAAGTAACCAGTTCTACTACTGACTTTTTTGGTCATAACTTGCTTAGTTTTCAAGATATTGACTTGATTTCTTTTGCGTTGTATAGATAAACATATTGGCTTTAATTCAAAACTTTTTTTTTGCGGGTAGCGAGAAAAAAAATTTTTTTTCATTTTTTGAAAAATGCAAAGGGTACCCCCTTATGCTTTTTCAAAAAATGAAAAAAAAATTTTTTTCTCGCTACCCGCAAAAAAAAAGTTTTGAATTAAAGCCAATATGTTTATCTATACAACGCAAAAGAAATCAAGTCAATATCTTGAAAACTAAGCAAGTTATGACCAAAAAAGTAACCAGTTCTACTACTGACTTTTTTGGTCATAACTTGCTTAGTTTTCAAGATATTGACTTGATTTCTTTTGCGTTGTATAGATAAACATATTGGCTTTAATTCACTTTTTTTGCGGGTAGCGAGAAAAAAAATTTTTTTTAATTTTTTGAAAAATGCATAGGGTACCCCCTTATGCTTTTTCAAAAAATGAAAAAAAAAATTTTTCTCGCTACCCGCAAAAAAAAAGTTTTGAATTAAAGCCAATATGTTTATCTATACAACGCAAAAGAAATCAAGTCAATATCTTGAAAACTAAGCAAGTTATGACCAAAAAAGTCAGTACTAGAACTAGTTACTTTTTTGGTCATAACTTGCTTAGTTTTCAAGATATTGACTTGATTTCTTTTGCGTTGTATAGATAAACATATTGGCTTTAATTAAAAACTTTATTTTGCAAAGGGTACCCCCTTATGCTTTTTCAAAAAATTAAAAAAAAAAAATTTCTCGCTACCCGCAAAAAAAAAGTTTTGAATTAAAGCCAATATGTTTATCTATACAACGCAAAAGAAATCAAGTCAATATCTTGAAAACTAAGCAAGTTATGACCAAAAAAGTAACCAGTTCTAGTACTGACTTTTTTGGTCATAACTTGCTTAGTTTTCAAGATATTGACTTGATTTCTTTTGCGTTGTATAGATAAACATATTGGCTTTAATTCAAAACTTTTTTTTTGCGGGTAGCGAGAAAAAATTTTTTTTTTCATTTTTTGAAAAAGCATAAGGGGGTACCCTTTGCATTTTTCAAAAAAATGAAAAAAAAAATTTTTTTCTCGCTACCCGCAAAAAAAAAGTTTTGAATTAAAGCCAATGTGTTTATCTATACAACGCAAAAGAAATCAAGTCAATATCTTGAAAACTAAGCATGTTATGACCAAAAAAGTAACCAGTTCTAGCACTGACTTTTTTGGTCATAACTTGCTTAGTTTTCAAGATATTGACTTGATTTCTTTTGCGTTGTATAGATAAACATATTGGCTTTAATTCAAAACTTTTTTTTTGCGGGTAGCGAGAAAAATTTTTTTTTAATTTTTTGAAAAATGCAAAGGGTACCCCCTTATGCTTTTTCAAAAAATGAAAAAAAAATTTTTTTCTCGCTACCCGCAAAAAAAAAAGTTTTGAATTAAAGCCAATATGTTTATCTATACAACACAAAAGAAATCAAGTCGATATCTTGAAAACTAAGCAAGTTATGACCAAAAAAGTAACCAGTTCTACTACTGACTTTTTTGGTCATAACTTGCTTAGTTTTCAAGATATTGACTTGATTTCTTTTGCGTTGTATAGATAAACATATTGCCTTTAATTCAAAACTTTTTTTTTGCGGGTAACGAGAAAAAAAATTTTTTTTAATTTTTTGAAAAATGCAAAGGGTACCCCCTTATGCAAGTTATGACCAAAAAAGTAACCAGTTCTAGTACTGACTTTTTTGGTCATAACTTGCTTAGTTTTCAAGATATTGAGTTGATTTCTTTTGCGTTGTATAGATAAACATATTGGCTTTAATTCAAAACTTTTTTTTTGCGGGTAGCGAGAAAAAATTTTTTTTCATTTTTTGAAAAAAGCATAAGGGGGTACCCTTTGCATTTTTCAAAAAATTAAAAAAAAATTTTTTCTCGCTACCCGCAAAAAAAAAGTTTTGAATTAAAGCCAATATGTTTATCTATACAACGCAAAAGAAATCAAGCCAATATCTTGAAAAAAAAAAGTTTTGAATTAAAGCCAATGTGTTTATCTATACAACGCAAAAGAAATCAAGTCAATATCTTGAAAACTAAGCATGTTATAACCAAAAAAGTAACCAGTTCTAGCACTGACTTTTTTGGTCATAACTTGCTTAGTTTTCAAGATATTGACTTGATTTCTTTTGCGTTATATAGATAAACATATTGGCTTTAATTCAAAACTTTTTTTTGCGGGTAGCGAGAAAAATTTTTTTTTTTAATTTTTTGAAAAATGCAAAGGGTACCCCCTTATGCTTTTTCAAAAAATGAAAAAAAAAATTTTTTTTCTCGCTACCCGCAAAAAAAAAGTTTTGAATTAAAGCCAATATGTTTATCTATACAACGCAAAAGAAATCAAGTCGATATCTTGAAAACTAAGAAAGTTATGACCAAAAAAGTAACCAGTTCTACTACTGACTTTTTTGGTCATAACTTGCTTAGTTTTCAAGATATTGACTTGATTTCTTTTGCGTTGTATAGATAAACATATTGGCTTTAATTCAAAACTTTTTTTTTGCGGGTAGCGAGAAAAAAAATTTTTTTTCATTTTTTGAAAAATGCAAAGGGTACCCCCTTATGCAAGTTATGACCAAAAAAGTAACCAGTTCTAGTACTGACTTTTTTGGTCATAACTTGCTTAGTTTTCAAGATATTGAGTTGATTTCTTTTGCGTTGTATAGATAAACATATTGGCTTTAATTCAAAACTTTTTTTTTGCGGGTAGCGAGAAAAAAATTTTTTTCATTTTTTGAAAAAGCATAAGGGGGTACCCTTTGCATTTTTCAAAAAATTAAAAAAAAATTTTTTCTCGCTACCCGCAAAAAAAAAGTTTTGAATTAAAGCCAATATGTTTATCTATACAACGCAAAAGAAATCAAGTCAATATCTTGAAAACTAAGCAAGTTATGACCAAAAAAGTAACCAGTTCTAGTACTGACTTTTTTGGTCATAACTTGCTTAGTTTTCAAGATATTGACTTGATTTCTTTTGCGTTGTATAGATAAACATATTGGCTTTAATTCAAAACTTTTTTTTTTGCGGGTAGCGAGAAATTTTTTTTTTTTAATTTTTTGAAAAAGCATAAGGGGGTACCCTTTGCAAAATAAAGTTTTTAATTAAAGCCAATATGTTTATCTATACAACGCAAAAGAAATCAAGTCAATATCTTGAAAACTAAGCAAGTTATGACCAAAAAAGTCAGTACTAGAACTAGTTACTTTTTTGGTCATAACTTGCTTAGTTTTCAAGATATTGACTTGATTTCTTTTGCGTTGTATAGATAAACATATTGGCTTTAATTAAAAACTTTATTTTGCAAAGGGTACCCCCTTATGCTTTTTCAAAAAATTAAAAAAAAAAAATTTCTCGCTACCCGCAAAAAAAAAGTTTTGAATTAAAGCCAATATGTTTATCTATACAACGCAAAAGAAATCAAGTCAATATCTTGAAAACTAAGCAAGTTATGACCAAAAAAGTAACCAGTTCTAGTACTGACTTTTTTGGTCATAACTTGCTTAGTTTTCAAGATATTGACTTGATTTCTTTTGCGTTGTATAGATAAACATATTGGCTTTAATTCAAAACTTTTTTTTGCGGGTAGCGAGAAAAAAATTTTTTTTTCATTTTTTGAAAAAGCATAAGGGGGTACCCTTTGCATTTTTCAAAAAAATGAAAAAAAAAATTTTTTTCTCGCTACCCGCAAAAAAAAAGTTTTGAATTAAAGCCAATGTGTTTATCTATACAACGCAAAAGAAATCAAGTCAATATCTTGAAAACTAAGCATGTTATGACCAAAAAAGTAACCAGTTCTAGCACTGACTTTTTTGGTCATAACTTGCTTAGTTTTCAAGATATTGACTTGATTTCTTTTGCGTTGTATAGATAAACATATTGGCTTTAATTCAAAACTTTTTTTTTGCGGGTAGCGAGAAAAATTTTTTTTTAATTTTTTGAAAAATGCAAAGGGTACCCCCTTATGCTTTTTCAAAAAATGAAAAAAAAATTTTTTTCTCGCTACCCGCAAAAAAAAAAGTTTTGAATTAAAGCCAATATGTTTATCTATACAACGCAAAAGAAATCAAGTCGATATCTTGAAAACTAAGCAAGTTATGACCAAAAAAGTAACCAGTTCTACTACTGACTTTTTTGGTCATAACTTGCTTAGTTTTCAAGATATTGACTTGATTTCTTTTGCGTTGTATAGATAAACATATTGCCTTTAATTCAAAACTTTTTTTTTGCGGGTAACGAGAAAAAAAATTTTTTTTAATTTTTTGAAAAATGCAAAGGGTACCCCCTTATGCAAGTTATGACCAAAAAAGTAACCAGTTCTAGTACTGACTTTTTTGGTCATAACTTGCTTAGTTTTCAAGATATTGAGTTGATTTCTTTTGCGTTGTATAGATAAACATATTGGCTTTAATTCAAAACTTTTTTTTTGCGGGTAGCGAGAAAAAATTTTTTTTCATTTTTTGAAAAAAGCATAAGGGGGTACCCTTTGCATTTTTCAAAAAATTAAAAAAAAATTTTTTCTCGCTACCCGCAAAAAAAAAGTTTTGAATTAAAGCCAATATGTTTATCTATACAACGCAAAAGAAATCAAGCCAATATCTTGAAAAAAAAAAGTTTTGAATTAAAGCCAATGTGTTTATCTATACAACGCAAAAGAAATCAAGTCAATATCTTGAAAACTAAGCATGTTATAACCAAAAAAGTAACCAGTTCTAGCACTGACTTTTTTGGTCATAACTTGCTTAGTTTTCAAGATATTGACTTGATTTCTTTTGCGTTATATAGATAAACATATTGGCTTTAATTCAAAACTTTTTTTTGCGGGTAGCGAGAAAAAATTTTTTTTTTAATTTTTTGAAAAATGCAAAGGGTACCCCCTTATGCTTTTTCAAAAAATGAAAAAAAAAATTTTTTTTCTCGCTACCCGCAAAAAAAAAAGTTTTGAATTAAAGCCAATATGTTTATCTATACAACGCAAAAGAAATCAAGTCGATATCTTGAAAACTAAGCAAGTTATGACCAAAAAAGTAACCAGTTCTACTACTGACTTTTTTGGTCATAACTTGCTTAGTTTTCAAGATATTGACTTGATTTCTTTTGCGTTGTATAGATAAACATATTGGCTTTAATTCAAAACTTTTTTTTTGCGGGTAGCGAGAAAAAAGATTTTTTTTCATTTTTTGAAAAATGCAAAGGGTACCCCCTTATGCAAGTTATGACCAAAAAAGTAACCAGTTCTAGTACTGACTTTTTTGGTCATAACTTGCTTAGTTTTCAAGATATTGAGTTGATTTCTTTTGCGTTGTATAGATAAACATATTGGCTTTAATTCAAAACTTTTTTTTTGCGGGTAGCGAGAAAAAAATTTTTTTCATTTTTTGAAAAAGCATAAGGGGGTACCCTTTGCATTTTTCAAAAAATTAAAAAAAAATTTTTTCTCGCTACCCGCAAAAAAAAAGTTTTGAATTAAAGCCAATATGTTTATCTATACAACGCAAAAGAAATCAAGTCAATATCTTGAAAACTAAGCAAGTTATGACCAAAAAAGTAACCAGTTCTAGTACTGACTTTTTTGGTCATAACTTGCTTAGTTTTCAAGATATTGACTTGATTTCTTTTGCGTTGTATAGATAAACATATTGGCTTTAATTCAAAACTTTTTTTTTGCGGGTAGCGAGAAAAAATTTTTTTTTTCATTTTTTGAAAAAGCATAAGGGGGTACCCTTTGCATTTTTTAAAAAAATGAAAAAAAAAATTTTTTCTCGCTACCCGCAAAAAAAAAGTTCTGAATTAAAGCCAATGTGTTTATCTATACAACGCAAAAGAAATCAAGTCAATATCTTGAAAACTAAGCATGTTATGACCAAAAAAGTAACCAGTTCTAGCACTGACTTTTTTGGTCATAACTTGCTTAGTTTTCAAGATATTGACTTGATTTCTTTTGCGTTGTATAGATAAACATATTGGCTTTAATTCAAAACTTTTTTTTTGCTTGTAGCGAGAAAAAAAATTTTTTTTTAATTTTTTGAAAAATGCAAAGGGTACCCCCTTATGCTTTTTCAAAAAATGAAAAAAAAAAAATTTTCTCGCTACCCGCAAAAAAAAAAGTTTTGAATTAAAGCCAATATGTTTATCTATACAACGCAAAAGAAATCAAGTCGATATCTTGAAAACTAAGCAAGTTATGACCAAAAAAGTAACCAGTTCTACTACTGACTTTTTTGGTCATAACTTGCTTAGTTTTCAAGATATTGACTTGATTTCTTTTGCGTTGTATAGATAAACATATTGGCTTTAATTAAAAACTTTTTTTTTGCGGGTAGCGAGAAAAAAAATTTTTTTTCATTTTTTGAAAAAGCATAAGGGGGTACCCTTTGCATTTTTCAAAAAATTAAAAAAAAATTTTTTTCTCGCTACCCGCAGAAAAAAAGTTTTGAATTAAAGCCAATATGTTTATCTATACAACGCAAAAGAAATCAAGTCAATATCTTGAAAACTAAGCAAGTTATGACCAAAAAAGTAACCAGTTCTAGTACTGACTTTTTTGGTCATAACTTGCTTAGTTTTCAAGATATTGACTTGATTTCTTTTGCGTTGCATAGATAAACATATTGGCTTTAATTCAAAACTTTTTTTTGCGGGTAGCGAGAAAAAAATTTTTTTTTTAATTTTTTGAAAAATGCAAAGGGTACCCCCTTATGCTTTTTCAAAAAATGAAAAAAAAATTTTTTCTCGCTACCCGCAAAAAAAAGTTTTGAATTAAAGCCAATATTTTTATCTATACAACGCAAAAGAAATCAAGTCAATATCTTGAAAACTAAGCAAGTTATGACCAAAAAAGTCAGTAGTAGAACTGGTTACTTTTTAGGTCATAACTTGCTTAGTTTTCAAGATATCGACTTGATTTCTTTTGCGTTGTATAGATAAACATATTGGCTTTAATTCAAAACTTTTTTTTTTGCGGGTAGCGAGAAAAAAATTTTTTTTTTTCATTTTTTGAAAAATGCAAAGGGTACCCCCTTATGCTTTTTCAAAAAATGAAAAAAAAATTTTTTTCTCGCTACCCGCAAAAAAAAAGTTTTGAATTAAAGCCAATATGTTTATCTATACAACGCAAAAGAAATCAAGTCAATATCTTGAAAAATAAGCAAGTTATGACCAAAAAAGTCAGTACTAGAACTGGTTACTTTTTTGGTCATAACTTGCTTAGTTTTCAAGATATTGACTTGATTTCTTTTGCGTTGTATAGATAAACTTATTGGCTTTAATTCAAAACTTTTTTTTTGCGGGTAGCGAGAAAAAATTTTTTTTTTCATTTTTTGAAAAATGCAAAGGGTACCCCCTTATGCTTTTTCAAAAAATGAAAAAAAAATTTTTTTCTCGCTACCCGCAAAAAAAAGTTTTGAATTAAAGCCAATATGTTTATCTATACAACGCAAAAGAAATCAAGTGAATATCTTGAAAACTAAGCAAGTTATGACCAAAAAAGTAACCAGTTCTAGTACTGACTTTTTTGGTCATAACTTGCTTAGTTTTCAAGATATTGACTTGATTTCTTTTGCGTTGTATAGATAAACATATTGGCTTTAATTCAAAACTTTTTTTTTGCGGGTAGCGAGAAAAAAATTTTTTTTTTCATTTTTTGAAAAAGCATAAGGGGGTACCCTTTGCATTTTTCCAAAAAATTAAAAAAAAAATTTTTTCTCGCTACCCGCAAAAAAAAGTTTTGAATTAAAGCCAATATGTTTATCTATACAACGCAAAAGAAATCAAGTCAATATCTTGAAAACTAAGCAAGTTATGACCAAAAAAGTCAGTAGTAGAACTGGTTACTTTTTTGGTCATAACTTGCTTAGTTTTCAAGATATTGACTTGATTTCTTTTGCGTTGTATAGATAAAGATATTGGCTTTAATTCAAAACTTTTTTTTTGCGGGTAGCGAGAAAAAAATTTTTTTTTAATTTTTTGAAAAATGCAAAGGGTACCCCCTTATGCTTTTTCAAAAAATGAAAAAAAATTTTTTTTCTCGCTACCCGCAAAAAAAAAGTTTTGAATTAAAGCCAATATGTTTATCTATACAACGCAAAAGAAATCAAGTCAATATCTAGAAAACTAAGCAAGTTATGACCAAAAAAGTCAGTAGTAGAACTGGTTACTTTTTTGGTCATAACTTGCTTAGTTTTCAAGATATCGACTTGATTTCTTTTGCGTTGTATAGATAAACATATTGGCTTTAATTCAAAACTTTTTTTTTGCGGGTAGCGAGAAAAAAATTTTTTTTTTTAATTTTTTGAAAAATGCAAAGGGTACCCCCTTATGCTTTTTCAAAAAATGAAAAAAAAAATTTTTTTCTCGCTACCCGCAAAAAAAAAGTTTTGAATTAAAGCCAATATTTTTATCTATACAACGCAAAAGAAATCAAGTCAATATCTTGAAAACTAAGCAAGTTATGACCAAAAAAGTCAGTAGTAGAACTGGTTACTTTTTTTGGTCATAACTTGCTTAGTTTTCAAGATATCGACTTGATTTCTTTTGCGTTGTATAGATAAACATATTGGCTTTAATTCAAAACTTTTTTTTGCGGGTAGCGAGAAAAAAATTTTTTTTTTCATTTTTTGAAAAATGCAAAGGGTACCCCCTTATGCTTTTTCAAAAAATGAAAAAAAATTTTTTTTCTCGCTACCCGCAAAAAAAAAGTTTTGAATTAAAGCCAATATTGGCTTTAATTCAAAACATATGTTTATCTATACAACGCAAAAGAAATCAAGTCAATATCTTGAAAAATAAGCAAGTTATGACCAAAAAAGTCAGTGCTAGAACTGGTTACTTTTTTGGTCATAACTTGCTTAGTTTTCAAGATATTGACTTGATTTCTTTTGCGTTGTATAGATAAACATATTGGCTTTAATTCAAAACTTTTTTTTTGCGGGTAGCGAGAAAAAAAATTTTTTTTCATTTTTTGAAAAAGCATAAGGGGGTACCCTTTGCATTTTTCAAAAAATTAAAAAAAAAATTTTTTCTCGCTACCCGCAGAAAAAAGTTTTGAATTAAAGCCAATATGTTTATCTATACAACGCAAAAGAAATCAAGTCAATATCTTGAAAACTAAGCAAGTTATGACCAAAAAAGTAACCAGTTCTAGTACTGACTTTTTTGGTCATAACTTGCTTAGTTTTCAAGATATTGACTTGATTTCTTTTGCGTTGTATAGATAAACATATTGGCTTTAATTCAAAACTTTTTTTTGCGGGTAGCGAGAAAAAAATTTTTTTTTCATTTTTTGAAAAAGCATAAGGGGGTACCCTTTGCATTTTTCAAAAAATTAAAAAAATTTTTTTTCTCGCTACCCGCAAAAAAAAAGTTTTGAATTAAAGCCAATATGTTTATCTATACAACGCAAAAGAAATCAAGTCAATATCTTGAAAACTAAGCAAGTTATGACCAAAAAAGTCAGTACTAGAACTGGTTACTTTGCATTTTTCAAAAAATTAAAAAAAAAAATTTTCTCGCTACCCGCAAAAAAAGTTTTGAATTAAAGCCAATATGTTTATCTATACAACGCAAAAGAAATCAAGTCAATATCTTGAAAACTAAGCAAGTTATGACCAAAAAAGTAACCAGTTCTAGTACTGACTTTTTTGGTCATAACTTGCTTAGTTTTCAAGATATTGACTTGATTTCTTTTGCGTTGTATAGATAAACATATTGGCTTTAATTCAAAACTTTTTTTTTGCGGGTAGCGAGAAAAAAATTTTTTTTCATTTTTTAAAAAAGCAAATCTATACAACGCAAAAGAAATCAAGTCAATATCTTGAAAACTAAGCAAGTTATGACCAAAAAAGTCAGTACTAGAACTGGTTACTTTTTTGGTCATAACTTGCTTAGTTTTCAAGATATTGACTTGATTTCTTTTGCGTTGTATAGATAAACATATTGGCTTTAATTCAAAACTTTTTTTTTGCGGGTAGCGAGAAAAAAATTTTTTTTCCATTTTTTGAAAAAGCATAAGGGGGTACCCTTTGCATTTTTCAAAAAATGAAAAAAAAATTTTTTTCTCGCTACCCGCAAAAAAAAAGTTTTGAATTAAAGCCAATATGTTTATCTATACAACGCAAAAGAAATCAAGTCAATATCTTGAAAACTAAGCAAGTTATGAACAAAAAAGTAACCAGTTCTAGTACTGACTTTTTTGGTCATAACTTGCTTAGTTTTCAAGATATTGACTTGATTTCTTTTGCGTTGTATAGATAAACATATTGGCTTTAATTCAAAACTTTTTTTTTGCGGGTAGCGAGAAAAAAAATTTTTTTTCATTTTTTGAAAAAGCATAAGGGGGTACCCTTTGCATTTTTCAAAAAATTAAAAAAAAATTTATTACTGCAAAGGGTACCCCCTTATGCTTTTTCAAAAAATGAAAAAAAAATTTTTTTCTCGCTACCCGCAAAAAAAAAGTTTTGAATTAAAGCCAATATGTTTATCTATACAACGCAAAAGAAATCAAGTCAATATCTTGAAAACTAAGCAAGTTATGACCAAAAAAGTAACCAGTTCTACTACTGACTTTTTTGGTCATAACTTGCTTAGTTTTCAAGATATTGACTTGATTTCTTTTGCGTTGTATAGATAAACATATTGGCTTTAATTCAAAACTTTTTTTGCGGGTAGAGAGAAAAAAATTTTTTTTTTCATTTTTTGAAAAAGCATAAGGGGGTACCCTTTGCATTTTTCAAAAAATTAAAAAAAAAATTTTTCTCGCTACCCGCAAAAAAAGTTTTGAATTAAAGCCAATATGTTTATCTATACAACGCAAAAGAAATCAAGTCAATATCTTGAAAACTAAGCAAGTTATGACCAAAAAAGTAACCAGTTCTAGTACTGACTTTTTTGGTCATAACTTGCTTAGTTTTCAAGATATTGACTTGATTTCTTTTGCGTTGTATAGATAAACATATTGGCTTTAATTCAAAACTTTTTTTTGCGGGTAGCGAGAAAAAATTTTTTTTTTCATTTTTTGAAAAAGCATAAGGGGGTACCCTTTGCATTTTTCAAAAAATTAAAAAAAATTTTTTTTCTCGCTACCCGCAAAAAAGTTTTGAATTAAAGCCAATATGTTTATCTATACAACGCAAAAGAAATCAAGTCAATATCTTGAAAACTAAGCAAGTTATGACCAAAAAAGTCAGTACTAGAACTGGTTACTTTTTTGTTCATAACTTGCTTAGTTTTCAAGATATTGACTTGATTTCTTTTGCGTTGTATAGATAAACATATTGGCTTTAATTCAAAACTTTTTTTTTGCGGGTAGCGAGAAAAAATTTTTTTTTTCATTTTTTGAAAAATGCAAAGGGTACCCCCTTATGCTTTTTCAAAAAATGGAAAAAAAATTTTTTTCTCGCTACCCGCAAAAAAAAAGTTTTGAATTAAAGCCAATATGTTTATCTATACAACGCAAAAGAAATCAAGTCAATATCTTGAAAACTAAGCAAGTTATGAACAAAAAAGTAACCAGTTCTAGTACTGACTTTTTTGGTCATAACTTGCTTAGTTTTCAAGATATTGACTTGATTTCTTTTGCGTTGTATAGATAAACATATTGGCTTTAATTCAAAACTTTTTTTTTTGCGGGTAGCGAGAAAAAAATTTTTTTTCATTTTTTGAAAAAGCATAAGGGGGTACCCTTTGCATTTTTCAAAAAATTAAAAAAAAATTTTTTTCTCGCTACCCGCAAAAAAAGTTTTGAATTAAAGCCAATATGTTTATCTATACAACGCAAAAGAAATCAAGTCAATATCTTGAAAACTAAGCAAGTTTTGACCAAAAAAGTCAGTACTAGAACTGGTTACTTTTTTGGTCATAACTTGCTTAGTTTTCAAGATATTGACTTGATTTCTTTTGCGTTGTATAGATAAACATATTGGCTTTAATTCAAAACTTTTTTTTGCGGGTAGCGAGAAAAAAATTTTTTTTTCATTTTTTGAAAAAGCATAAGGGGGTACCCTTTGCATTTTTCAAAAAATTAAAAAAAAAAATTTTTCTCGCTACCAGCAAAAAAAAAGTTTTGAATTAAAGCCAATATGTTTATCTATACAACGCAAAAGAAATCAAGTCAATATCTTGAAAACTAAGCAAGTTATGACCAAAAAAGTAACCAGTTCTAGTACTGACTTTTTTGGTCATAACTTGCTTAGTTTTCAAGATATTGACTTGATTTCTTTTGCGTTGTATAGATAAACATATTGGCTTTAATTCAAAACTTTTTTTTTTGCGGGTAGCGAGAAAAAAATTTTTTTTCATTTTTTGAAAAAGCATAAGGGGGTACCCTTTGCATTTTTCAAAAAATTAAAAAAAAATTTTTTTCTCGCTACCCGCAAAAAAAGTTTTGAATTAAAGCCAATATGTTTATCTATACAACGCAAAAGAAATCAAGTCAATATCTTGAAAACTAAGCAAGTTTTGACCAAAAAAGTCAGTACTAGAACTGGTTACTTTTTTGGTCATAACTTGCTTAGTTTTCAAGATATTGACTTGATTTCTTTTGCGTTGTATAGATAAACATATTGGCTTTAATTCAAAACTTTTTTTTGCGGGTAGCGAGAAAAAAAATTTTTTTTCATTTTTTGAAAAAGCATAAGGGGGTACCCTTTGCATTTTTCAAAAAATTAAAAAAAAAATTTTTTCTCGCTACCAGCAAAAAAAAAGTTTTGAATTAAAGCCAATATGTTTATCTATACAACGCAAAAGAAATCAAGTCAATATCTTGAAAACTAAGCAAGTTATGACCAAAAAAGTAACCAGTTCTAGTACTGACTTTTTTGGTCATAACTTGCTTAGTTTTCAAGATATTGACTTGATTTCTTTTGCGTTGTATAGATAAACATATTGGCTTTAATTCAAAATTTTTTTTTTGCGGGTAGCGAGAAAAAAATTTTTTTTTAATTTTTTGAAAAATGCAAAGGGTACCCCCTTATGCTTTTTCAAAAAATGAAAAAAAAAAATTTTCTCGCTACCCGCAAAAAAAAGTTTTGAATTAAAGCCAATATGTTTATCTATACAACGCAAAAGAAATCAAGTCAATATCTTGAAAACTAAGCAAGTTATGACCAAAAAAGTCAGTACTAGAACTGGTTACTTTTTTGGTCATAACTTGCTTAGTTTTCAAGATATTGACTTGATTTCTTTTGCGTTGTATAGATAAACATATTGGCTTTAATTCAAAACTTTTTTTTTGCGGGTAGCGAGAAAAAAATTTTTTTTTAATTTTTTGAAAAATGCAAAGGGTACCCCCTTATGCTTTTTCAAAAAATGAAAAAAAATTTTTTTTCTCGCTACCCGCAAAAAAAAGTTTTGAATTAAAGCCAATATGTTTATCTATACAACGCAAAAGAAATCAAGTCAATATCTTGAAAACTAAGCAAGTTATGACCAAAAAAGTAACCAGTTCTAGTACTGACTTTTTTGGTCATAACTTGCTTAGTTTTCAAGATATTGACTTGATTTCTTTTGCGTTGTATAGATAAACATATTGGCTTTAATTCAAAACTTTTTTTTTGCGGGTAGCGAGAAAAAATTTTTTTTTCATTTTTTGAAAAAGCAGAAGGGGGTAGGTACCCTTTGCATTTTTCGAAAAATTAAAAAAAAATTTTTTTCTCGCTACCCGCAAAAAAAGTTTTGAATTAAAGCCAATATGTTTATCTATACAACGCAAAAGAAATCAAGTCAATATCTTGAAAACTAAGCAAGTTATGACCAAAAAAGTCAGTACTAGAACTGGTTACTTTTTTGGTCATAACTTGCTTAGTTTTCAAGATATTGACTTGATTTCTTTTGCGTTGTATAGATAAACATATTGGCTTTAATTCAAAACTTTTTTTGCGGGTAGCGAGAAAAATTTTTTTTTAATTTTTTGAAAAATGCAAAGGGTACCTACCCCCTTATGCTTTTTCAAAAAATGAAAAAAAAAAATTTTTCTCGCTACCCGCAAAAAAAAAGTTTTGAATTAAAGCCAATATGTTTATCTATACAACGCAAAAGAAATCAAGCCAATATCTTGAAAACTAAGCAAGTTATGACCAAAAAAGTCAGTAGTAGAACTGGTTACTTTTTTGGTCATAACTTGCTTAGTTTTCAAGATATTGACTTGATTTCTTTTGCGTTGTATAGATAAACATATTGATTTAATTCAAAACTTTTTTTTTGCGGGTAGCGAGAAAAATATTTTTTTTTAATTTTTTGAAAAATGCAAAGGGTACCCCTTATGCTTTTTCAAAAAATGAAAAAAAATTTTTTTTCTCGCTACCCGCAAAAAAAAGTTTTGAATTAAAGCCAATATGTTTATCTATACAACGCAAAAGAAATCAAGTCGATATCTTGAAAACTAAGCAAGTTATTAAAAAAAATTTTTTTCTCGCTACCCGCAAAAAAAAGTTTTGAATTAAAGCCAATATGTTTATCTATACAACGCAAAAGAAATCAAGTCAATATCTTGAAAACTAAGCAAGTTATGACCAAAAAAGTAACCAGTTCTACTACTGACTTTTTTGGTCATAACTTGCTTAGTTTTCAAGATATTGACTTGATTTCTTTTGCGTTGTATAGATAAACATATTGGCTTTAATTCAAAACTTTTTTTTTGCTGGTAGCGAGAAAAAATTTTTTTTTTAATTTTTTGAAAAATGCAAAGGGTACCTACCCCCTTATGCTTTTTCAAAAAATGAAAAAATTTTTTTTTCTCGCTACCCGCAAAAAAAAAGTTTTGAATTAAAGCCAATATGTTTATCTATACAACGCAAAAGAAATCAAGTCAATATCTTGAAAACTAAGCAAGTTATGACCAAAAAAGTAACCAGTTCTAGTACTGACTTTTTTGGTAATAACTTGCTTAGTTTTCAAGATATTGACTTGATTTCTTTTGCGTTGTATAGATAAACATATTGGCTTTAATTCAAAACTTTTTTTTTGCGGGTAGCGAGAAAAAAATTTTTTTTTTCATTTTTTGAAAAAGCATAAGGGGGTACCCTTTGCATTTTTCAAAAAATTAAAAAAATTTTTTTTCTCGCTACCCGCAAAAAAAAGTTTTGAATTAAAGCCAATATGTTTATCTATACAACGCAAAAGAAATCAAGTCAATATCTTGAAAACTAAGCAAGTTATGACCAAAAAAGTAACCAGTTCTAGTACTGACTTTTTTGGTCATAACTTGCTTAGTTTTCAAGATATTGACTTGATTTCTTTTGCGTTGTATAGATAAACATATTGGCTTTAATTCAAAACTTTTTTTTTGCGGGTAGCGAGAAAAAAATTTTTTTTCATTTTTTGAAAAAGCATAAGGGGGTACCCTTTGCATTTTTCAAAAAATTAAAAAAAAAATTTTTCTCGCTACCCGCAAAAAAAAAGTTTTGAATTAAAGCCAATATGTTTATCTATACAACGCAAAAGAAATCAAGTCAATATCTTGAAAACTAAGCAAGTTATGACCAAAAAAGTAACCAGTTCTAGTACTGACTTTTTTGGTCATAACTTGCTTAGTTTTCAAGATATTGACTTGATTTCTTTTGCGTTGTATAGATAAACATATTGGCTTTAATTCAAAACTTTTTTTTTGCGGGTAGCGAGAAAAAAATTTTTTTTTTCATTTTTTGAAAAAGCATAAGGGGGTACCCTTTGCATTTTTCAAAAAATTAAAAAAAATTTTTTTTCTCGCTACCCGCAAAAAAAGTTTTGAATTAAAGCCAATATGTTTATCTATACAACGCAAAAGAAATCAAGTCAATATCTTGAAAACTAAGCAAGTTATGACCAAAAAAGTCAGTACTAGAACTGGTTACTTTTTTGGTCATAACTTGCTTCGTTTTTAAGATATTGACTTGATTTCTTTTGCGTTGTATAGATAAACATATTGGCTTTAATTCAAAACTTTTTTTTGCGGGTAGCGAGAAAAAAAATTTTTTTTTCATTTTTTGAAAAAGCATAAGGGGGTACCCTTTGCATTTTTCAAAAAATTAAAAAAAAATTTTTTTCTCGCTACCCGCAAAAAAAAAGTTTTGAATTAAAGCCAATATGTTTATCTATACAACGCAAAAGAAATCAAGTCAATATCTTGAAAACTAAGCAAGTTATGACCAAAAAAGTAACCAGTTCTAGTACTGACTTTTTTGGTCATAACTTGCTTAGTTTTCAAGATATTGACTTGATTTCTTTTGCGTTGTATAGATAAACATATTGGCTTTAATTCAAAACTTTTTTTTTGCGGGTAGCGAGAAAAAAATTTTTTTTTTCATTTTTTGAAAAAGCATAAGGGGGTACCCTTTGCATTTTTCAAAAAATTAAAAAAAATTTTTTTTCTCGCTACCCGCAAAAAAAGTTTTGAATTAAAGCCAATATGTTTATCTATACAACGCAAAAGAAATCAAGTCAATATCTTGAAAACTAAGCAAGTTATGACCAAAAAAGTCAGTACTAGAACTGGTTACTTTTTTGGTCATAACTTGCTTAGTTTTCAAGATATTGACTTGATTTCTTTTGCGTTGTATAGATAAACATATTAGCTTTAATTCAAAACTTTTTTTTTGCGGGTAGCGAGAAAAAATTTTTTTTTCATTTTTTGAAAAATGCAAAGGGTACCCCCTTATGCTTTTTCAAAAAATGAAAAAAAAAATTTTTTCTCGCTACCCGCAAAAAAAAAGTTTTGAATTAAAGCCAATATGTTTATCTATACAACGCAAAAGAAATCAAGTCGATATCTTGAAAACTAAGCAAGTTATGACCAAAAAAGTAACCAGTTCTAGTACTGACTTTTTTGGTCATAACTTGCTTAGTTTTCAAGATATTGACTTGATTTCTTTTGCGTTGTATAGATAAACATATTGGCTTTAATTCAAAACTTTTTTTTTGCGGGTAGCGAGAAAAAAAATTTTTTTTCATTTTTTGAAAAAGCATAAGGGGGTACCCTTTGCATTTTTCAAAAAATGAAAAAAAAAAATTTTTCTCGCTACCCGCAAAAAAAAAGTTTTGAATTAAAGCCAATATGTTTATCTATACAACGCAAAAGAAATCAAGTCAATATCTTGAAAACTAAGCAAGTTATGACCAAAAAAGTAACCAGTTCTAGTACTGACTTTTTTGGTCATAACTTGCTTAGTTTTCAAGATATTGACTTGATTTCTTTTGCGTTGTATAGATAAACATATTGGCTTTAATTCAAAACTTTTTTTTTGCGGGTAGCGAGAAAAAATTTTTTTTTAATTTTTTGAAAAATGCAAAGGGTACCCCCTTATGCTTTTTCAAAAAATGAAAAAAAAATTTTTTCTCGCTACCCGCAAAAAAAAAAGTTTTGAATTAAAGCCAATATGTTTATCTATACAACGCAAAAGAAATCAAGTCGATATCTTGAAAACTAAGCAAGTTATGACAAAAAAGTAACCAGTTCTACTACTGACTTTTTTGGTCATAACTTGCTTAGTTTTCAAGATATTGACTTGATTTCTTTTGCGTTGTATAGATAAACATATTGGCTTTAATTCAAAACTTTTTTTTTGCGGGTAGCGAGAAAAAAATTTTTTTTTCATTTTTTGAAAAAGCATAAGGGGTACCCTTTGCATTTTTCAAAAAATTAAAAAAAAAAATTTTCTCGCTACCCGCAAAAAAAAGTTTTGAATTAAAGCCAATATGTTTATCTATACAACGCAAAAGAAATCAAGTCAATATCTTGAAAACTAAGCAAGTTATGACCAAAAAAGTAACCAGTTCTAGTACTGACTTTTTTGGTAATAACTTGCTTAGTTTTCAAGATATTGACTTGATTTCTTTTGCGTTGTATAGATAAACATATTGGCTTTAATTCAAAACTTTTTTTTTGCGGGTAGCGAGAAAAAATTTTTTTTTTAATTTTTTGAAAAATGCAAAGGGTACCCCCTTATGCTTTTTCAAAAAATGAAAAAAAAAATTTTTCTCGCTACCCGCAAAAAAAAAGTTTTGAATTAAAGCCAATATCTTTATCTATACAACGCAAAAGAAATCAAGTCAATATCTTGAAAACTAAGCAAGTTATGACCAAAAAAGTCAGTACTAGAACTGGTTACTTTTTTGGTCATAACTTGCTTCGTTTTTAAGATATTGACTTGATTTCTTTTGCGTTGTATAGATAAACATATTGGCTTTAATTCAAAACTTTTTTTTGCGGGTAGCGAGAAAAAAAATTTTTTTTCATTTTTTGAAAAAGCATAAGGGGGTACCCTTTGCATTTTTCAAAAAATTAAAAAAAAAATTTTTTCTCGCTACCCGCAAAAAAAAAGTTTTGAATTAAAGCCAATATGTTTATCTATACAACGCAAAAGAAATCAAGTCAATATCTTGAAAACTAAGCAAGTTATGACCAAAAAAGTAACCAGTTCTAGTACTGACTTTTTTGGTCATAACTTGCTTAGTTTTCAAGATATTGACTTGATTTCTTTTGCGTTGTATAGATAAACATATTGGCTTTAATTCAAAAATTTTTTTCTCGCTACCCGCAAAAAAAAAAGTTTTGAATTAAAGCCAATATGTTTATCTATACAACGCAAAAGAAATCAAGTCAATATCTTGAAAACTAAGCAAGTTATGACCAAAAAAGTAACCAGTTCTAGTACTGACTTTTTTGGTCATAACTTGCTTAGTTTTCAAGATATTGACTTGATTTCTTTTGCGTTGTATAGATAAAGATATTGGCTTTAATTCAAAACTTTTTTTTTGCGGGTAGCGAGAAAAATTTTTTTTTTTTCATTTTTTGAAAAAGCATAAGGGGGTACCCTTTGCATTTTTCAAAAAATTAAAAAAAAAATTTTTTCTCGCTACCCGCAAAAAAAAGTTTTGAATTAAAGCCAATATGTTTATCTATACAACGCAAAAGAAATCAAGTCAATATCTTGAAAACTAAGCAAGTTATGACCAAAAAAGTCAGTACTAGAACTGGTTACTTTTTTGGTCATAACTTGCTTCGTTTTTAAGATATTGACTTGATTTCTTTTGCGTTGTATAGATAAACATATTGGCTTTAATTCAAAACTTTTTTTTGCGGGTAGCGAGAAAAAAAATTTTTTTTCATTTTTTGAAAAAGCATAAGGGGGTACCCTTTGCATTTTTCAAAAAATTAAAAAAAAAATTTTTTCTCGCTACCCGCAAAAAAAAAGTTTTGAATTAAAGCCAATATGTTTATCTATACAACGCAAAAGAAATCAAGTCAATATCTTGAAAACTAAGCAAGTTATGACCAAAAAAGTAACCAGTTCTAGTACTGACTTTTTTGGTCATAACTTGCTTAGTTTTCAAGATATTGACTTGATTTCTTTTGCGTTGTATAGATAAACATATTGGCTTTAATTCAAAAATTTTTTTCTCGCTACCCGCAAAAAAAAAAGTTTTGAATTAAAGCCAATATGTTTATCTATACAACGCAAAAGAAATCAAGTCAATATCTTGAAAACTAAGCAAGTTATGACCAAAAAAGTAACCAGTTCTAGTACTGACTTTTTTGGTCATAACTTGCTTAGTTTTCAAGATATTGACTTGATTTCTTTTGCGTTGTATAGATAAAGATATTGGCTTTAATTCAAAACTTTTTTTTTGCGGGTAGCGAGAAAAATTTTTTTTTTTTCATTTTTTGAAAAAGCATAAGGGGGTACCCTTTGCATTTTTCAAAAAATTAAAAAAAAAATTTTTTCTCGCTACCCGCAAAAAAAAAGTTTTGAATTAAAGCCAATATGTTTATCTATACAACGCAAAAGAAATCAAGTCAATATCTTGAAAACTAAGCAAGTTATGACCAAAAAAGTCAGTACTAGAACTGGTTACTTTTTGGTCATAACTTGCTTAGTTTTCAAGATATTGACTTGATTTCTTTTGCGTTGTATAGATAAACATATTGGCTTTAATTCAAAACTTTTTTTTTTGCGGGTAGCGAGAAAAAAATTTTTTTTTAATTTTTTGAAAAATTCAAAGGGTACCCCCTTATGCTTTTTCAAAAAATGAAAAAAAAATTTTTTTCTCGCTATCCGCAAAAAAAAAGTTTTGAATTAAAGCCAATATGTTTATCTATACAACGCAAAAGAAATCAAGTCAATATCTTGAAAACTAAGCAAGTTATGACCAAAAAAGTCAGTACTAGAACTGGTTACTTTTTTGGTCATAACTTGCTTAGTTTTCAAGATATTGACTTGATTTCTTTTGCGTTGTATAGATAAACATATTGGCTTTAATTCAAAACTTTTTTTTTGCGGGTAGCGAGAAATTTTTTTTTTTTAATTTTTTAAAAAATGCAAAGGGTACCCCCTTATGCTTTTTCAAAAAATGAAAAAAAAATTTTTTCTCGCTACCCGCAAAAAAAAAAGTTTTGAATTAAAGCCAATATGTTTATCTATACAACGCAAAAGAAATCAAGTCAATATCTTGAAAACTAAGCAAGTTATGACCAAAAAAGTCAGTACTAGAACTGGTTACTTTTTTGGTCATAACTTGCTTAGTTTTCAAGATATCGACTTGATTTCTTTTGCGTTGTATAGATAAACATATTGGCTTTAATTCAAAACTTTTTTTGTGCGGGTAGCGAGAAAAAAATTTTTTTTTTCATTTTTTGAAAAAGCATAAAGGGTACCCTTTGCATTTTTCAAAAAAATTAAAAAAAAATTTTTTTCTCGCCAATATGTTTATCTATACAACGCAAAAGAAATCAAGTCAATATCTTGAAAACTAAGCAAGTTATGACCAAAAAAGTCAGTACTAGAACTGGTTACCTTTTTGGTCATAACTTGCTTAGTTTTCAAGATATTGACTTGATTTCTTTTGCGTTGTATAGATAAACATATTGGCTTTAATTCAAAACTTTTTTTTTGCTGGTAGCGAAAAAAAAAATTTTTTTTCATTTTTTGAAAAAGCATAAGGGGGTACCCTTTGCATTTTTCAAAAAATTAAAAAAAATTTTTTTTCTCGCTACCCGCAAAAAAAAAAGTTTTGAATTAAAGCCAATATGTTTATCTATACAACGCAAAAGAAATCAAGTCAATATCTTGAAAACTAAGCAAGTTATGACCAAAAAAGTCAGTACTAGAACTGGTTACTTTTTTGGTCATAACTTGCTTAGTTTTCAAGATATTGACTTGATTTCTTTTGCGTTGTATAGATAAACATATTGGCTTTAATTCAAAACTTTTTTTTTGCGGGTAGCGAGAAAAAATTTTTTTTTTCATTTTTTTAAAAATGCAAAGGGTACCCCCTTATGCTTTTTCAAAAAATGAAAAAAAATTTTTTTTTCTCGCTACCAGCAAAAAAAAAGTTTTGAATTAAAGCCAATATGTTTATCTATACAACGCAAAAGAAATCAAGTCAATATCTTGAAAACTAAGCAAGTTATGACCAAAAAAGTCAGTACTAGAACTGGTTACCTTTTTGGTCATAACTTGCTTAGTTTTCAAGATATTGACTTGATTTCTTTTGCGTTGTATAAATAAACATATTGGCTTTAATTCAAAACTTTTTTTGCGGGTAGCGAGAAAAAAAATTTTTTTTAATTTTTTCAAAAATGCAAAGGGTACCCCCTTATGCTTTTTCAAAAAATGAAAAAAAAATTTTTTCTCGCTACCAGCAAAAAAAAAGTTTTGAATTAAAGCCAATATGTTTATCTATACAACGCAAAAGAAATCAAGTCAATATCTTGAAAACTAAGCAAGTTATGACCAAAAAAGTAACCAGTTCTAGTACTGACTTTTTTGGTCATAACTTGCTTAGTTTTCAAGATATTGACTTGATTTCTTTTGCGTTGTATAGATAAACATATTGGCTTTAATTCAAAACTTTTTTTTTGCGGATAGCGAGAAAAAAATTTTTTTTCCATTTTTTGAAAAAGCATAAGGGGGTACCCTTTGAATTTTTCAAAAAATTAAAAAAAAATTTTTTTCTCGCTACCCGCAAAAAAAAAGTTTTGAATTAAAGCCAATATGTTTATCTATACAACGCAAAAGAAATCAAGTCAATATCTTGAAAACTAAGCAAGTTATGACCAAAAAGGTAACCAGTTCTAGTACTGACTTTTTTGGTCATAACTTGCTTAGTTTTCAAGATATTGACTTGATTTCTTTTGCGTTATATAGATAAACATATTGGCGAGAAAAAAATTTTTTTTAATTTTTTTGAAAAATGCAAAGGGTACCCCTTATGCTTTTTCAAAAAATGAAAAAAATTTTTTTTTCTCGCTACCCGCAAAAAAAAGTTTTGAATTAAAGCCAATATGTTTATCTATACAACGCAAAAGAAATCAAGTCAATATCTTGAAAACTAAGCAAGTTATGACCAAAAAAGTAACCAGTTCTAGTACTGACTTTTTTGGTCATAACTTGCTTAGTTTTCAAGATATTGACTTGATTTCTTTTGCGTTGTATAGATAAACATATTGGCTTTAATTCAAAACTTTTTTTTTGCGGATAGCGAGAAAAAAATTTTTTTTCCATTTTTTGAAAAAGCATAAGGGGGTACCCTTTGAATTTTTCAAAAAATTAAAAAAAAAATTTTTTCTCGCTACCCGCAAAAAAAAAGTTTTGAATTAAAGCCAATATGTTTATCTATACAACGCAAAAGAAATCAAGTCAATATCTTGAAAACTAAGCAAGTTATGACCAAAAAGGTAACCAGTTCTAGTACTGACTTTTTTGGTCATAACTTGCTTAGTTTTCAAGATATTGACTTGATTTTTTTGCGTTATATAGATAAACATATTGGCGAGAAAAAAATTTTTTTTTAATTTTTTTGAAAAATGCAAAGGGTACCCCTTATGCTTTTTCAAAAAATGAAAAAAAATTTTTTTTCTCGCTACCCGCAAAAAAAAGTTTTGAATTAAAGCCAATATGTTTATCTATACAACGCAAAAGAAATCAAGTCGATATCTTGAAAACTAAGCAAGTTATGACCAAAAAAGTAACCAGTTCTAGTACTGACTTTTTTGGTCATAACTTGCTTAGTTTTCAAGTATTGACTTGATTTCTTTTGCGTTGTATAGATAAACATATTGGCTTTAATTCAAAACTTTTTTTTTGCGGGTAGCGAGAAAAAATTTTTTTTTTCATTTTTTGAAAAAGCATAAGGGGGTACCCTTTGCATTTTTTAAAAAATTAAAAAAAAAATTTTCTCGCTACCCGCAAAAAAAAGTTTTGAATTAAAGCCAATATGTTTATCTATACAACGCAAAAGAAATCAAGTCAATACTTGAAAACTAAGCAAGTTATGACCAAAAAAGTAACCAGTTCTAGTACTGACTTTTTTGGTCATAACTTGCTTAGTTTTCAAGATATTGACTTGATTTCTTTTGCGTTGTATAGATAAACATATTGGCTTTAATTCAAAACTTTTTTTTTGCGGGTAGCGAGAAAAAAATTTTTTTTCATTTTTTGAAAAAGCATAAGGGGGTACCCTTTGCATTTTTCAAAAAATTAAAAAAAATTTTTTTCTCGCTACCCGCAAAAAAAAGTTTTGAATTAAAGCCAATATGTTTATCTATACAACGCAAAAGAAATCAAGTCAATATCTTGAAAACTAAGCAAGTTATGACCAAAAAAGTAACCAGTTCTACTACTGACTTTTTTGGTCATAACTTGCTTAGTTTTCAAGATATTGACTTGATTTCTTTTGCGTTGTATAGATAAACATATTGGCTTTAATTCAAAAATTTTTTTCTCGCTACCCGCAAAAAAAAAGTTTTGAATTAAAGCCAATATGTTTATCTATACAACGCAAAAGAAATCAAGTCAATATCTTGAAAACTAAGCAAGTTATGACCAAAAAAGTAACCAGTTCTAGTACTGACTTTTTTGGTCATAACTTGCTTAGTTTTCAAGATATTGACTTGATTTCTTTTGCGTTGTATAGATAAACATATTGGCTTTAATTCAAAACTTTTTATTGCGGGTAGCGAGAAAAAAAATTTTTTTTAATTTTTTGAAAAATGCAAAGGGTACCCCCTTATGCTTTTTCAAAAAATGAAAAAAAAAATTTTTCTCGCTACCCGCAAAAAAAGGTTTTGAATTAAAGCCAATATGTTTATCTATACAACGCAAAAGAAATCAAGTCAATATCTTGAAAACTAAGCAAGTTATGACCAAAAAAGTAACCAGTTCTAGTACTGACTTTTTTGGTCATAACTTGCTTAGTTTTCAAGATATTGACTTGATTTCTTTTGCGTTGTATAGATAAACATATTGGCTTTAATTCAAAACTTTTTTTTGCGGGTAGCGAGAAAAAAAATTTTTTTCATTTTTTGAAAAAGTCAGTACTAGAACTGGTTACTTTTTTGGTCATAACTTGCTTAGTTTTCAAGATATTGACTTGATTTCTTTTGCGTTGTATAGACAAACATATTGGCTTTAATTCAAAACTTTTTTTTGCGGGTAGCGAGAAAAAATTTTTTTTTCATTTTTTGAAAAAGCATAAGGGGGTACCCTTTGCATTTTTCAAAAAATTAAAAAAAATTTTTTTCTCGCTACCCGCAAAAAAAAAAGTTTTGAATTAAAGCCATTATGTTTATCTATACAACGCAAAAGAAATCAAGTCAATATCTTGAAAACTAAGCAAGTTATGACCAAAAAAGTAACCAGTTCTAGTACTGACTTTTTTGGTCATAACTTGCTTAGTTTTCAAGATATTGACTTGATTTCTTTTGCGTTGTATAGATAAACATATTGGCTTTAATTCAAAAATTTTTTTCTCGCTACCCGCAAAAAAAAAGTTTTGAATTAAAGCCAATATGTTTATCTATACAACGCAAAAGAAATCAAGTCAATATCTTGAAAACTAAGCAAGTTATGACCAAAAAAGTAACCAGTTCTAGTACTGACTTTTTTGGTCATAACTTGCTTAGTTTTCAAGATATTGACTTGATTTCTTTTGCGTTGTATAGATAAACATATTGGCTTTAATTCAAAACTTTTTATTGCGGGTAGCGAGAAAAAAATTTTTTTTTAATTTTTTGAAAAATGCAAAGGGTACCCCCTTATGCTTTTTCAAAAAATGAAAAAAAAATTTTTCTCGCTACCCGCAAAAAAAGGTTTTGAATTAAAGCCAATATGTTTATCTATACAACGCAAAAGAAATCAAGTCAATATCTTGAAAACTAAGCAAGTTATGACCAAAAAAGTAACCAGTTCTAGTACTGACTTTTTTGGTCATAACTTGCTTAGTTTTCAAGATATTGACTTGATTTCTTTTGCGTTGTATAGATAAACATATTGGCTTTAATTCAAAACTTTTTTTTTGCGGGTAGCGAGAAAAAAATTTTTTTTTCATTTTTTGAAAAAGTCAGTACTATAACTGGTTACTTTTTTGGTCATAACTTGCTTAGTTTTCAAGATATTGACTTGATTTCTTTTGCGTTGTATAGATAAACATATTGGCTTTAATTCAAAACTTTTTTTTTGCGGGTAGCGAGAAAAAAATTTTTTTTTAATTTTTTGAAAAATGCAAAGGGTACCCCCTTATGCTTTTTCAAAAAATGAAAAAAAATTTTTTTTCTCGCTACCCGCAAAAAAAAGTTTTGAATTAAAGCCAATATGTTTATCTATACAACGCAAAAGAAATCAAGTCAATATCTTGAAAACTAAGCAAGTTATGACCAAAAAAGTAACCAGTTCTAGTACTGACTTTTTTGGTCATAACTTGCTTAGTTTTCAAGATATTGACTTGATTTCTTTTGCGTTGTATAGATAAACATATTGGCTTTAATTCAAAACTTTTTTTTGCGGGTAGCGAGAAAAAAAATTTTTTTTCATTTTTTGAAAAAGCATAAGGGGTACCCTTCGCATTTTTCAAAAAATTAAAAAAAAATTTTTTTCTCGCCAATATGTTTATCTATATAACGCAAAAGAAATCAAGTCAATATCTTGAAAACTAAGCAAGTTATGACCAAAAAAGTCAGTACTAGAACTGGTTACCTTTTTGGTCATAACTTGCTTAGTTTTCAAGATATTGACTTGATTTCTTTTGCGTTGTATAGATAAACATATTGGCTTTAATTCAAAACTTTTTTTTTACGGGTAGCGAGAAAAAAATTTTTTTTTTTCATTTTTTGAAAAAGCATAAGGGGGTACCCTTTGCATTTTTCAAAAAATTAAAAAAAAATTTTTTTCTCGCTACCCGCAAAAAAAAAGTTTTGAATTAAAGCCAATATGTTTATCTATACAACGCAAAAGAAATCAAGTCAATATCTTGAAAACTAAGCAAGTTATGACCAAAAAAGTCAGTACTAGAACTGGTTACTTTTTTGGTCATAACTTGCTTAGTTTTCAAGATATTGACTTGATTTCTTTTGCGTTGTATAGATAAACATATTGGCTTTAATTCAAAACTGTTTTTTTGCGGGTAGCGAGAAAAAAAATTTTTTTTCATTTTTTGAAAAAGCATAAGGGGGTACCCTTTGCATTTTTCAAAAAATTAAAAAAAATTCTTTTCTCGCTACCCGCAAAAAAAAAGTTTTGAATTAAAGCCAATATGTTTATCTATACAACGCAAAAGAAATCAAGTCAATATCTTGAAAACTAAGCAAGTTATGACCAAAAAAGTCAGTACTAGAACTGGTTACTTTTTTGGTCATAACTTGCTTAGTTTTCAAGATATCGATTTGATTTCTTTTGCGTTGTATAGATAAACATATTGGCTTTAATTCAAAACTTTTTTTTGCGGGTAGCGAGAAAAAAAATTTTTTTTCATTTTTTGAAAAAGCATAAGGGGTACCCTTTGCATTTTTCAAAAAATTAAAAAAAAATTTTTTTCTCGCCAATATGTTTATCTATATAACGCAAAAGAAATCAAGTCAATATCTTGAAAACTAAGCAAGTTATGACCAAAAAAGTCAGTACTAGAACTGGTTACCTTTTTGGTCATAACTTGCTTAGTTTTCAAGATATTGACTTGATTTCTTTTGCGTTGTATAGATAAACATATTGGCTTTAATTCAAAACTTTTTTTTTACGGGTAGCGAGAAAAAAAATTTTTTTTTTCATTTTTTGAAAAAGCATAAGGGGGTACCCTTTGCATTTTTCAAAAAATTAAAAAAAAATTTTTTTCTCGCTACCCGCAAAAAAAAAGTTTTGAATTAAAGCCAATATGTTTATCTATACAACGCAAAAGAAATCAAGTCAATATCTTGAAAACTAAGCAAGTTATGACCAAAAAAGTCAGTACTAGAACTGGTTACTTTTTTGGTCATAACTTGCTTAGTTTTCAAGATATTGACTTGATTTCTTTTGCGTTGTATAGATAAACATATTGGCTTTAATTCAAAACTTTTTTTTTGCGGGTAGCGAGAAAAAAATTTTTTTTCATTTTTTGAAAAAGCATAAGGGGGTACCCTTTGCATTTTTCAAAAAATTAAAAAAAAATTTTTTTCTCGCTACCCGCAAAAAAAAAGTTTTGAATTAAAGCCAATATGTTTATCTATACAACGCAAAAGAAATCAAGTCAATATCTTGAAAACTAAGCAAGTTATGACCAAAAAAGTAACCAGTTCTAGTACTGACTTTTTTGGTCATAACTTGCTTAGTTTTCAAGATATTGACTTGATTTCTTTTGCGTTGTATAGATAAACATATTGGCTTTAATTCAAAACTTTTTTTTGCGGGTAGCGAGAAAAAAAATTTTTTTCATTTTTTGAAAAAGTCAGTACTAGAACTGGTTACTTTTTTGGTCATAACTTGCTTAGTTTTCAAGATATTGACTTGATTTCTTTTGCGTTGTATAGACAAACATATTGGCTTTAATTCAAAACTTTTTTTTGCGGGTAGCGAGAAAAAATTTTTTTTTCATTTTTTGAAAAAGCATAAGGGGGTACCCTTTGCATTTTTCAAAAAATTAAAAAAAAATTTTTTCTCGCTACCCGCAAAAAAAAAAGTTTTGAATTAAAGCCATTATGTTTATCTATACAACGCAAAAGAAATCAAGTCAATATCTTGAAAACTAAGCAAGTTATGACCAAAAAAGTAACCAGTTCTAGTACTGACTTTTTTGGTCATAACTTGCTTAGTTTTCAAGATATTGACTTGATTTCTTTTGCGTTGTATAGATAAACATATTGGCTTTAATTCAAAAATTTTTTTCTCGCTACCCGCAAAAAAAAAGTTTTGAATTAAAGCCAATATGTTTATCTATACAACGCAAAAGAAATCAAGTCAATATCTTGAAAACTAAGCAAGTTATGACCAAAAAAGTAACCAGTTCTAGTACTGACTTTTTTGGTCATAACTTGCTTAGTTTTCAAGATATTGACTTGATTTCTTTTGCGTTGTATAGATAAACATATTGGCTTTAATTCAAAACTTTTTATTGCGGGTAGCGAGAAAAAAATTTTTTTTTAATTTTTTGAAAAATGCAAAGGGTACCCCCTTATGCTTTTTCAAAAAATGAAAAAAAAATTTTTCTCGCTACCCGCAAAAAAAGGTTTTGAATTAAAGCCAATATGTTTATCTATACAACGCAAAAGAAATCAAGTCAATATCTTGAAAACTAAGCAAGTTATGACCAAAAAAGTAACCAGTTCTAGTACTGACTTTTTTGGTCATAACTTGCTTAGTTTTCAAGATATTGACTTGATTTCTTTTGCGTTGTATAGATAAACATATTGGCTTTAATTCAAAACTTTTTTTTTGCGGGTAGCGAGAAAAAAATTTTTTTTTTCATTTTTTGAAAAAGTCAGTACTATAACTGGTTACTTTTTTGGTCATAACTTGCTTAGTTTTCAAGATATTGACTTGATTTCTTTTGCGTTGTATAGATAAACATATTGGCTTTAATTCAAAACTTTTTTTTTGCGGGTAGCGAGAAAAAAATTTTTTTTTAATTTTTTGAAAAATGCAAAGGGTACCCCCTTATGCTTTTTCAAAAAATGAAAAAAAATTTTTTTTCTCGCTACCCGCAAAAAAAAGTTTTGAATTAAAGCCAATATGTTTATCTATACAACGCAAAAGAAATCAAGTCAATATCTTGAAAACTAAGCAAGTTATGACCAAAAAAGTAACCAGTTCTAGTACTGACTTTTTTGGTCATAACTTGCTTAGTTTTCAAGATATTGACTTGATTTCTTTTGCGTTGTATAGATAAACATATTGGCTTTAATTCAAAACTTTTTTTTGCGGGTAGCGAGAAAAAAAATTTTTTTTCATTTTTTGAAAAAGCATAAGGGGTACCCTTCGCATTTTTCAAAAAATTAAAAAAAAATTTTTTTCTCGCCAATATGTTTATCTATATAACGCAAAAGAAATCAAGTCAATATCTTGAAAACTAAGCAAGTTATGACCAAAAAAGTCAGTACTAGAACTGGTTACCTTTTTGGTCATAACTTGCTTAGTTTTCAAGATATTGACTTGATTTCTTTTGCGTTGTATAGATAAACATATTGGCTTTAATTCAAAACTTTTTTTTTACGGGTAGCGAGAAAAAATTTTTTTTTTTTCATTTTTTGAAAAAGCATAAGGGGGTACCCTTTGCATTTTTCAAAAAATTAAAAAAAAATTTTTTTCTCGCTACCCGCAAAAAAAAAGTTTTGAATTAAAGCCAATATGTTTATCTATACAACGCAAAAGAAATCAAGTCAATATCTTGAAAACTAAGCAAGTTATGACCAAAAAAGTCAGTACTAGAACTGGTTACTTTTTTGGTCATAACTTGCTTAGTTTTCAAGATATTGACTTGATTTCTTTTGCGTTGTATAGATAAACATATTGGCTTTAATTCAAAACTGTTTTTTTGCGGGTAGCGAGAAAAAAAATTTTTTTTCATTTTTTGAAAAAGCATAAGGGGGTACCCTTTGCATTTTTCAAAAAATTAAAAAAAATTCTTTTCTCGCTACCCGCAAAAAAAAAGTTTTGAATTAAAGCCAATATGTTTATCTATACAACGCAAAAGAAATCAAGTCAATATCTTGAAAACTAAGCAAGTTATGACCAAAAAAGTCAGTACTAGAACTGGTTACTTTTTTGGTCATAACTTGCTTAGTTTTCAAGATATCGATTTGATTTCTTTTGCGTTGTATAGATAAACATATTGGCTTTAATTCAAAACTTTTTTTTGCGGGTAGCGAGAAAAAAAATTTTTTTTCATTTTTTGAAAAAGCATAAGGGGTACCCTTTGCATTTTTCAAAAAATTAAAAAAAAATTTTTTTCTCGCCAATATGTTTATCTATATAACGCAAAAGAAATCAAGTCAATATCTTGAAAACTAAGCAAGTTATGACCAAAAAAGTCAGTACTAGAACTGGTTACCTTTTTGGTCATAACTTGCTTAGTTTTCAAGATATTGACTTGATTTCTTTTGCGTTGTATAGATAAACATATTGGCTTTAATTCAAAACTTTTTTTTTACGGGTAGCGAGAAAAAAAATTTTTTTTTTCATTTTTTGAAAAAGCATAAGGGGGTACCCTTTGCATTTTTCAAAAAATTAAAAAAAAATTTTTTTCTCGCTACCCGCAAAAAAAAAGTTTTGAATTAAAGCCAATATGTTTATCTATACAACGCAAAAGAAATCAAGTCAATATCTTGAAAACTAAGCAAGTTATGACCAAAAAAGTCAGTACTAGAACTGGTTACTTTTTTGGTCATAACTTGCTTAGTTTTCAAGATATTGACTTGATTTCTTTTGCGTTGTATAGATAAACATATTGGCTTTAATTCAAAACTTTTTTTTTGCGGGTAGCGAGAAAAAAATTTTTTTTCATTTTTTGAAAAAGCATAAGGGGGTACCCTTTGCATTTTTCAAAAAATTAAAAAAAAATTTTTTTCTCGCTACCCGCAAAAAAAAAGTTTTGAATTAAAGCCAATATGTTTATCTATACAACGCAAAAGAAATCAAGTCAATATCTTGAAAACTAAGCAAGTTATGACCAAAAAAGTAACCAGTTCTAGTACTGACTTTTTTGGTCATAACTTGCTTAGTTTTCAAGATATTGACTTGATTTCTTTTGCGTTGTATAGATAAACATATTGGCTTTAATTCAAAAATTTTTTTCTCGCTACCCGCAAAAAAAAAGTTTTGAATTAAAGCCAATATGTTTATCTATACAACGCAAAAGAAATCAAGTCAATATCTTGAAAACTAAGCAAGTTATGACCAAAAAAGTCAGTACTAGAACTGGTTACTTTTTTGGTCATAACTTGCTTAGTTTTCAAGATATTGACTTGATTTCTTTTGCGTTGTATAGATAAACATATTGGCTTTAATTCAAAACTTTTTTTTTGCGGGTAGCGAGAAAAAAATTTTTGAATTAAAGCCAATATGTTTATCTATACAACGCAAAAGAAATCAAGTCAATATCTTGAAAACTAAGCAAGTTATGACCAAAAAAGTCAGTACTAGAACTGGTTACTTTTTTGGTCATAACTTGCTTAGTTTTCAAGATATTGACTTGATTTCTTTTGCGTTGTATAGATAAACATATTGGCTTTAATTCAAAACTTTTTTTTTGCGGGTAGCGAGAAAAAAATTTTTTTTTCATTTTTTGAAAAATGCAAAGGGTACCCCCTTATGCTTTTTCAACAAATGAAAAAAAAATTTTTTCTCGCTACCCGCAAAAAAAAAGTTTTGAATTAAAGCCAATATGTTTATCTATACAACGCAAAAGAAATCAAGTCAATATCTTGAAAACTAAGCAAGTTATGACCAAAAAAGTAACCAGTTCTAGTACTGACTTTTTTGGTCATAACTTGCTTAGTTTTCAAGATATTGACTTGATTTCTTTTGCGTTGTATAGATAAACATATTGGCTTTAATTCAAAACTTTTTTTTTGCGGGTAGCGAGAAAAAAAATTTTTTTTCATTTTTTGAAAAAGCATAAGGGGTACCCTTTGCATTTTTCAAAAAATTAAAAAAAAAATTTTTTCTCGCCAATATGTTTATCTATATAACGCAAAAGAAATCAAGTCAATATCTTGAAAACTAAGCAAGTTATGACCAAAAAAGTCAGTACTAGAACTGGTTACCTTTTTGGTCATAACTTGCTTAGTTTTCAAGATATTGACTTGATTTCTTTTGCGTTGTATAGATAAACATATTGGCTTTAATTCAAAGCTTTTTTTTTACGGGTAGCGAGAAAAAAATTTTTTTTTTTCATTTTTTGAAAAAGCATAAGGGGGTACCCTTTGCATTTTTAAAAAAATTAAAAAAAAATTTTTTTCTCGCTACCCGCAAAAAAAAAGTTTTGAATTAAAGCCAATATGTTTATCTATACAACGCAAAAGAAATCAAGTCAATATCTTGAAAACTAAGCAAGTTATGACCAAAAAAGTCAGTACTAGAACTGGTTACTTTTTTGGTCATAACTTGCTTAGTTTTCAAGATATCGATTTGATTTCTTTTGCGTTGTATAGATAAACATATTGGCTTTAATTCAAAACTTTTTTTTTGCGGGTAGCGAGAAAAAAAATTTTTTTTCATTTTTTGAAAAAGCATAAGGGGTACCCTTTGCATTTTTCAAAAAATTAAAAAAAAAATTTTTTCTCGCCAATATGTTTATCTATATAACGCAAAAGAAATCAAGTCAATATCTTGAAAACTAAGCAAGTTATGACCAAAAAAGTCAGTACTAGAACTGGTTACCTTTTTGGTCATAACTTGCTTAGTTTTCAAGATATTGACTTGATTTCTTTTGCGTTGTATAGATAAACATATTGGCTTTAATTCAAAACTTTTTTTTGCGGGTAGCGAGAAAAAAATTTTTTTTCATTTTTTGAAAAAGCATAAGGGGGTACCCTTTGCCTTTTTCATAATTTTTGAAAAAAAATTTTTTCTCGCTACCCGCAAAAAAAAAGTTTTGAATTAAAGCCAATATGTTTATCTATACAACGCAAAAGAAATGAAGTCAATATCTTGAAAACTAAGCAAGTTATGACCAAAAAAGTCAGTAGTAGAACTGGTTACTTTTTTGGTCATAACTTGCTTAGTTTTCAAGATATTGACTTGATTTCTTTTGCGTTGTATAGATAAACATATTGGCTTTAATTCAAAACTTTTTTTTTGCGGGTAGCGAGAAAAAAAATTTTTTTTCATTTTTTGAAAAATGCAAAGGGTACCCCCTTATGCTTTTTCAAAAAATGAAAAAAAAATTTTTTTCTCGCTACCCGCAAAAAAAAAGTTTTGAATTAAAGCCAATATGTTTATCTATACAACGCAAAAGAAATCAAGTCAATATCTTGAAAACTAAGCAAGTTATGACCAAAAAAGTAACCAGTTCTACTACTGACTTTTTTGGTCATAACTTGCTTAGTTTTCAAGATATTGACTTGATTTCTTTTGCGTTGTATAGATAAACATATTGGCTTTAATTCAAAACTTTTTTTTTGCGGGTAGCGAGAAAAAAAATTTTTTTTCATTTTTTGAAAAAGCATAAGGGGGTACCCTTTGCATTTTTCAAAAAATTAAAAAAAAAAAAATTTCTCGCTACCCGCAAAAAAAAGTTTTGAATTAAAGCCAATATGTTTATCTATACAACGCAAAAGAAATCAAGTCAATATCTTGAAAACTAAGCAAGTTATGACCAAAAAAGTAACCAGTTCTACTACTGACTTTTTTGGTCATAACTTGCTTAGTTTTCAAGATATTGACTTGATTTCTTTTGCGTTGTATAGATAAACATATTGGCTTTAATTCAAAACTTTTTTTTTGCGGGTAGCGAGAAAAAAAATTTTTTTTCATTTTTTGAAAAATGCAAAGGGTACCCCCTTATGCTTTTTCAAAAAATGAAAAAAAAATTTTTTTCTCGCTACCCGCAAAAAAAAAGTTTTGAATTAAAGCCAATATGTTTATCTATACAACGCAAAAGAAATCAAATCGATATCTTGAAAACTAAGCAAGTTATGACCAAAAAAGTAACCAGTTCTAGTACTGACTTTTTTGGTCATAACTTGCTTAGTTTTCAAGATATTGACTTGATTTCTTTTGCGTTGTATAGATAAACATATTGGCTTTAATTCAAAACTTTTTTTTTGCGGGTAGCGAGAAAAAAATTTTTTTTTAATTTTTTGAAAAATGCAAAGGGTACCCCCTTATGCTTTTTCAAAAAATGAAAAAAAAAATTTTTTCTCGCTACCCGCAAAAAAAAGTTTTGAATTAAAGCCAATATGTTTATCTATACAACGCAAAAGAAATCAAGTCAATATCTTGAAAACTAAGCAAGTTATGACCAAGAAAGTAACCAGTTCTAGTACTGACTTTTTTGGTCATAACTTGCTTAGTTTTCAAGATATTGACTTGATTTCTTTTGCGTTGTATAGATAAACATATTGGCTTTAATTCAAAAATTTTTTTCTCGCTACCCGCAAAAAAAAAGTTTTGAATTAAAGCCAATATGTTTATCTATACAACGCAAAAGAAATCAAGTCAATATCTTGAAAACTAAGCAAGTTATGACCAAAAAAGTAACCAGTTCTAGTACTGACTTTTTTGGTCATAACTTGCTTAGTTTTCAAGATATTGACTTGATTTCTTTTGCGTTGTATAGATAAACATATTGGCTTTAATTCAAAACTTTTTTTTTGCGGGTAGCGAGAAAAAAATTTTTTTTTAATTTTTTGAAAAATGCAAAGGGTACCCCCTTATGCTTTTTCAAAAAATGAAAAAAAAATTTTTTTCTCGCTACCCGCAAAAAAAAGTTTTGAATTAAAGCCAATATGTTTATCTATACAACGCAAAAGAAATCAAGTCAATATCTTGAAAACTAAGCAAGTTATGACCAAGAAAGTAACCAGTTCTAGTACGTACTTTTTTGGTCATAACTTGCTTAGTTTTCAAGATATTGACTTGATTTCTTTTGCGTTGTATAGATAAACATATTGGCTTTAATTCAAAAATTTTTTTCTCGCTACCCGCAAAAAAAAAGTTTTGAATTAAAGCCAATATGTTTATCTATACAACGCAAAAGAAATCAAGTCAATATCTTGAAAACTAAGCAAGTTATGACCAAAAAAGTAACCAGTTCTAGTACTGACTTTTTTGGTCATAACTTGCTTAGTTTTCAAGATATTGACTTGATTTCTTTTGCGTTGTATAGATAAACATATTGGCTTTAATTCAAAACTTTTTTTTTGCGGGTAGCGAGAAAAAAATTTTTTTTTAATTTTTTGAAAAATTCAAAGGGTACCCCCTTATGCTTTTTCAAAAAATGAAAAAAAATTTTTTTTCTCGCTACCCGCAAAAAAAAGTTTTGAATTAAAGCCAATATGTTTATCTATACAACGCAAAAGAAATCAAGTCAATATCTTGAAAACTAAGCAAGTTATGACCAAAAAAGTAACCAGTTCTAGTACTGACTTTTTTGGTCATAACTTGCTTAGTTTTCAAGATATTGACTTGATTTCTTTTGCGTTGTATAGATAAACATATTGGCTTTAATTCAAAAATTTTTTTCTCGCTACCCGCAAAAAAAAAGTTTTGAATTAAAGCCAATATGTTTAGCTATACAACGCAAAAGAAATCAAGTCAATATCTTGAAAACTAAGCAAGTTATGACCAAAAAAGTAACCAGTTCTAGTACTGACTTTTTTGGTCATAACTTGCTTAGTTTTCAAGATATTGACTTGATTTCTTTTGCGTTGTATAGATAAACATATTGGCTTTAATTCAAAACTTTTTTTTTGCGGATAGCGAGAAAAAAAATTTTTTTTTTCATTTTTTGAAAAAGCATAAGGGGGTACCCTTTGAATTTTTCAAAAAATTAAAAAAAAATTTTTTTCTCGCTACCCGCAAAAAAAAAGTTTTGAATTAAAGCCAATATGTTTATCTATACAACGCAAAAGAAATCAAGTCAATATCTTGAAAACTAAGCAAGTTATGACCAAAAAAGTCAGTACTAGAACTGGTTACTTTTTTGGTCATAACTTGCTTAGTTTTCAAGATATTGACTTGATTTCTTTTGCGTTGTATAGATAAACATAATGGCTTTAATTCAAAACTTTTTTTTTGCGGGTAGCGAGAAAAAAATTTTTGAATTAAAGCCAATATGTTTATCTATACAACGCAAAAGAAATCAAGTCAATATCTTGAAAACTAAGCAAGTTATGACCAAAAAAGTCAGTACTAGAACTGGTTACTTTTTTGGTCATAACTTGCTTAGTTTTCAAGATATTGACTTGATTTCTTTTGCGTTGTATAGATAAACATATTGGCTTTAATTCAAAACTTTTTTTTTGCGGGTAGCGAGAAAAAAATTTTTTTTTCATTTTTTGAAAAAGCATAAGGGGGTACCCTTTGCATTTTTCAAAAAATTAAAAAAAAATTTTTTTCTCGCTACCCGCAAAAAAAAAGTTTTGAATTAAAGCCAATATGTTTATCTATACAACGCAAAAGAAATCAAGTCAATATCTTGAAAACTAAGCAAGTTATGACCAAAAAAGTCAGTACTAGAACTGGTTACTTTTTTGGTCATAACTTGCTTAGTTTTCAAGATATTGACTTGATTTCTTTTGCGTTGTATAGATAAACATAATGGCTTTAATTCAAAACTTTTTTTTTGCGGGTAGCGAGAAAAAAATTTTTGAATTAAAGCCAATATGTTTATCTATACAACGCAAAAGAAATCAAGTCAATATCTTGAAAACTAAGCAAGTTATGACCAAAAAAGTCAGTACTAGAACTGGTTACTTTTTTGGTCATAACTTGCTTAGTTTTCAAGATATTGACTTGATTTCTTTTGCGTTGTATAGATAAACATATTGGCTTTAATTCAAAACTTTTTTTTTGCGGGTAGCGAGAAAAAAATTTTTTTTTCATTTTTTGAAAAAGCATAAGGGGGTACCCTTTGCATTTTTCAAAAAATTAAAAAAAAATTTTTTTCTCGCTACCCGCAAAAAAAAAGTTTTGAATTAAAGCCAATATGTTTATCTATACAACGCAAAAGAAATCAAGTCAATATCTTGAAAACTAAGCAAGTTATGACCAAAAAAGTCAGTACTAGAACTGGTTACTTTTTTGGTCATAACTTGCTTAGTTTTCAAGATATCGATTTGATTTCTTTTGCGTTGTATAGATAAACATATTGGCTTTAATTCAAAACTTTTTTTTTGCGGGTAGCGAGAAAAAAAATTTTTTTTCATTTTTTGAAAAAGCATAAGGGGTACCCTTTGCATTTTTCAAAAAATTAAAAAAAAATTTTTTTCTCGCCAATATGTTTATCTATATAACGCAAAAGAAATCAAGTCAATATCTTGAAAACTAAGCAAGTTATGACCAAAAAAGTCAGTACTAGAACTGGTTACCTTTTTGGTCATAACTTGCTTAGTTTTCAAGATATTGACTTGATTTCTTTTGCGTTGTATAGATAAACATATTGGCTTTAATTCAAAACTTTTTTTTACGGGTAGCGAGAAAAAAAATTTTTTTTTTCATTTTTTGAAAAAGCATAAGGGGGTACCCTTTGCATTTTTCAAAAAATTAAAAAAAAAATTTTCTCGCTACCCGCAAAAAAAAAGTTTTGAATTAAAGCCAATATGTTTATCTATACAACGCAAAAGAAATCAAGTCAATATCTTGAAAACTAAGCAAGTTATGACCAAAAAAGTAACCAGTTCTAGTACTGACTTTTTTGGTCATAACTTGCTTAGTTTTCAAGATATTGACTTGATTTCTTTTGCGTTGTATAGATAAACATATTGGCTTTAATTCAAAACTTTTTTTTTGCGGGTAGCGAGAAAAAAATTTTTTTCAAAAATTATGAAAATGGCAAAGGGTACCCCCTTATGCTTTTTCAAAAAATGAAAAAAAAAAATTTTTCTCGCTACCCGCAAAAAAAAGTTTTGAATTAAAGCCAATATGTTTATCTCTAAAGCCAATATGTTTATCTATACGAGAAAAAAATTTTTTTTTCATTTTTTGAAAAAGCATAAGGGGGTACCCTTTGCATTTTTAAAAAATTAAAAAAAAAATTTTTCTCGCTACCCGCAAAAAAAAAGTTTTGAATTAAAGCCAATATGTTTATCTATACAACGCAAAAGAAATCAAGTCAATATCTTGAAAACTAAGCAAGTTATGACCAAAAAAGTCAGTACTAGAACTGGTTACTTTTTTGGTCATAACTTGCTTAGTTTTCAAGATATTGACTTGATTTCTTTTGCGTTGTATAGATAAACATATTGGCTTTAATTCAAAACTTTTTTTTTGCGGGTAGCGAGAAAATTTTTTTTTTTAATTTTTTAAAAAATGCAAAGGGTACCCCCTTATGCTTTTTCAAAAAATGAAAAAAAAAATTTTTCTCGCTACCCGCAAAAAAAAAAAGTTTTGAATTAAAGCCAATATGTTTATCTATACAACGCAAAAGAAATCAAGTCAATATCTTGAAAACTAAGCAAGTTATGACCAAAAAAGTAACCAGTTCTAGTACTGACTTTTTTGGTCATAACTTGCTTAGTTTTCAAGATATTGACTTGATTTCTTTTGCGTTGTATAGATAAACATATTGGCTTTAATTCAAAACTTTTTTTTTGCGGGTAGCGAGAAAAAAATTTTTTTCAAAAATTATGAAAAAGGCAAAGGGTACCCCCTTATGCTTTTTCAAAAAATGAAAAAAAAATTTTTCTCGCTACCCGCAAAAAAAAGTTTTGAATTAAAGCCAATATGTTTATCTATACAACGCAAAAAAAATCAAGTCAATATCTTGAAAACTAAGCAAGTTATGACCAAAAAAGTCAGTACTAGAACTGGTTACTTTTTTGGTCATAACTTGCTTAGTTTTCAAGATATCGATTTGATTTCTTTTGCGTTGTATAGATAAACATATTGGCTTTAATTCAAAACTTTTTTTTTGCGGGTAGTGAGAAAAAAAATTTTTTTTAATTTTTTGAAAAAGCATAAGGGGTACCCTTTGCATTTTTCAAAAAATTAAAAAAAATTTTTTTCTCGCCAATATGTTTATCTATATAACGCAAAAGAAATCAAGTCAATATCTTGAAAACTAAGCAAGTTATGACCAAAAAGGTAACCAGTTCTAGTACTGACTTTTTTGGTCATAACTTGCTTAGTTTTCAAGATATTGACTTGATTTCTTGTGCGTTATATAGATAAACATATTGGCGAGAAAAAAATTTTTTTTTAATTTTTTGAAAAATGCAAAGGGTACCCCTTATGCTTTTTCAAAAAATGAAAAAAAATTTTTTTCTCGCTACCCGCAAAAAAAAAGTTTTGAATTAAAGCCAATATGTTTATCTATACAACGCAAAAGAAATCAAGTCAATATCTTGAAAACTAAGCAAGTTATGACCAAAAAAGTCAGTACTAGAACTGGTTACTTTTTTGGTCATAACTTGCTTAGTTTTCAAGATATTGACTTGATTTCTTTTGCGTTGTATAGATAAATATATTGGCTTTAATTCAAAACTTTTTTTTTGCGGGTAGCGAGAAAAAAATTTTTGAATTAAAGCCAATATGTTTATCTATACAACGCAAAAGAAATCAAGTCAATATCTTGAAAACTAAGCAAGTTATGACCAAAAAAGTCAGTACTAGAACTGGTTACTTTTTTGGTCATAACTTGCTTAGTTTTCAAGATATTGACTTGATTTCTTTTGCGTTGTATAGATAAACATATTGGCTTTAATTCAAAACTTTTTTTTTGCGGGTAGCGAGAAAAAAATTTTTTTTTTAATTTTTTGAAAAATGCAAAGGGTACCCCCTTATGCTTTTTCAAAAAATGAAAAAAAATTTTTTTTCTCGCTACCCGCAAAAAAAAAGTTTTGAATTAAAGCCAATATGTTTATCTATACAACGCAAAAGAAATCAAGTCAATATCTTGAAAACTAAGCAAGTTATGACCAAAAAAGTAACCAGTTCTAGTACTGACTTTTTTGGTCATAACTTGCTTAGTTTTCAAGATATTGACTTGATTTCTTTTGCGTTGTATAGATAAACATATTGGCTTTAATTCAAAACTTTTTTTTTGCGGGTAGCGAGAAAAAAATTTTTTTTTTAATTTTTTGAAAAATGCAAAGGGTACCCCCTTATGCTTTTTCAAAAAATGAAAAAAAAAATTTTTTTCTCGCTACCCGTAAAAAAAAAGTTTTGAATTAAAGCCAATGTGTTTATCTATACAACGCAAAAGAAATCAAGTCAATATCTTGAAAACTAAGCAAGTTATGACCAAAAAGGTAACCAGTTCTAGTACTGACTTTTTTGGTCATAACTTGCTTAGTTTTCAAGATATTGACTTGATTTCTTTTGCGTTATATAGATAAACATATTGGCGAGAAAAAAATTTTTTTTTAATTTTTTGAAAAATGCAAAGGGTACCCCTTATGCTTTTTCAAAAAATGAAAAAAAAATTTTTTTCTCGCTACCCGCAAAAAAAAAGTTTTGAATTAAAGCCAATATGTTTATCTATACAACGCAAAAGAAATCAAATCGATATCTTGAAAACTAAGCAAGTTATGACCAAAAAAGTAACCAGTTCTAGTACTGACTTTTTTGGTCATAACTTGCTTAGTTTTCAAGATATTGACTTGATTTTTTTTGCGTTGTATAGATAAACATATTGGCTTTAATTCAAAACTTTTTTTTGCGGGTAGCGAGAAAAAAATTTTTTTTTTCATTTTTTGAAAAAGCATAAGGGGGTACCCTTTGCATTTTTTAAAAAATTAAAAAAAAAATTTTCTCGCTACCCGCAAAAAAAAAAGTTTTGAATTAAAGCCAATATGTTTATCTATACAACGCAAAAAAAATCAAGTCAATATCTTGAAAACTAAGCAAGTTATGACCAAAAAAGTAACCAGTTCTAGTACTGACTTTTTTGGTCATAACTTGCTTAGTTTTCAAGATATTGACTTGATTTCTTTTGCGTTGTATAGATAAACATATTGGCTTTAATTCAAAACTTTTTTTTGCGGGTAGCGAGAAAGAAATTTTTTTTTCATTTTTTGAAAAAGCATAAGGGGGTACCCTTTGCCATTTTCATAATTTTTGAAAAAAAATTTTTCTCGCTACCCGCAAAAAAAAGTTTTGAATTAAAGCCAATATGTTTATCTATACAACGCAAAAGAAATCAAGTCAATATCTTGAAAACTAAGCAAGTTATGACCAAAAAAATAACCAGTTCTAGTACTGACTTTTTTGGTCATAACTTGCTTAGTTTTCAAGATATTGACTTGATTTCTTTTGCGTTGTATAGATAAACATATTGGCTTTAATTCAAAACTTTTTTTGCGGGTAGCGAGAAAAAAATTTTTTTCAAAAATTATGAAAAAGGCAAAGGGTACCCCCTTATGCTTTTTCAAAAAATGAAAAAAAAAATTTTTTCTCGTATAGATAAACATATTGGCTTTATAGATAAACATATTGGCTTTAATTCAAAACTTTTTTTTGCGGGTAGCGAGAAAAAATTTTTTTTTTCATTTTTTGAAAAAGCATAAGGGGGTACCCTTTGCCTTTTTCATAATTTTTGAAAAAAAAATTTTTTCTCGCTACCCGCAAAATAAAAGTTTTGAATTAAAGCCAATATGTTTATCTATACAACGCAAAAGAAATCAAGTCAATATCTTGAAAACTAAGCAAGTTATGACCAAAAAAGTCAGTACTAGAACTGGTTACTTTTTTGGTCATAACTTGCTTAGTTTTCAAGATATTGACTTGATTTCTTTTGCGTTGTATAGATAAACATATTGGCTTTAATTCAAAACTTTTTTTTTTGCGGGTAACGAGAAAAATTTTTTTTTTTCATTTTTTGAAAAAGCATAAGGGGGTACCCTTTGCATTTTTTAAAAAATTAAAAAAAAATTTTCTCGCTACCCGCAAAAAAAAAGTTTTGAATTAAAGCCAATATATTTATCTATACAACGCAAAAGAAATCAAATCGATATCTTGAAAACTAAGCAAGTTATGACCAAAAAAGTAACCAGTTCTAGTACTGACTTATGCTTTTTCAAAAAATGAAAAAAAATTTTTTTTCTCGCTACCCGCAAAAAAAAAGTTTTGAATTAAAGCCAATATGTTTATCTATACAACGCAAAAGAAATCAAGTCAATATCTTGAAAACTAAGCAAGTTATGACCAAAAAAGTCAGTACTAGAACTGGTTACTTTTTTGGTCATAACTTGCTTAGTTTTCAAGATATTGACTTGATTTCTTTTGCGTTGTATAGATAAACATATTGGCTTTAATTCAAAACTTTTTTTTTTTGCGGGTAGCGAGAAAAAAATTTTTGAATTAAAGCCAATATGTTTATCTATACAACGCAAAAGAAATCAAGTCAATATCTTGAAAACTAAGCAAGTTATGACCAAAAAAGTCAGTACTAGAACTGGTTACTTTTTTGGTCATAACTTGCTTAGTTTTCAAGATATTGACTTGATTTCTTTTGCGTTGTATAGATAAACATATTGGCTTTAATTCAAAACTTTTTTTTTGCGGGTAGCGAGAAAAAAATTTTTTTTTAATTTTTTGAAAAATGCAAAGGGTACCCCCTTATGCTTTTTCAAAAAATGAAAAAAAATTTTTTTTCTCGCTACCCGCAAAAAAAAAGTTTTGAATTAAAGCCAATATGTTTATCTATACAACGCAAAAGAAATCAAGTCAATATCTTGAAAACTAAGCAAGTTATGACCAAAAAAGTAACCAGTTCTAGTACTGACTTTTTTGGTCATAACTTGCTTAGTTTTCAAGATATTGACTTGATTTCTTTTGCGTTGTATAGATAAACATATTGGCTTTAATTCAAAACTTTTTTTTTGCGGGTAGCGAGAAAAAATTTTTTTTTTTAATTTTTTGAAAAATGCAAAGGGTACCCCCTTATGCTTTTTCAAAAAATGAAAAAAAAAAATTTTTTCTCGCTACCCGTAAAAAAAAAGTTTTGAATTAAAGCCAATATGTTTATCTATACAACGCAAAAGAAATCAAGTCAATATCTTGAAAACTAAGCAAGTTATGACCAAAAAGGTAACCAGTTCTAGTACTGACTTTTTTGGTCATAACTTGCTTAGTTTTCAAGATATTGACTTGATTTCTTTTGCGTTATATAGATAAACATATTGGCGAGAAAAAAATTTTTTTTTAATTTTTTGAAAAATGCAAAGGGTACCCCTTATGCTTTTTCAAAAAATGAAAAAAAAAATTTTTTCTCGCTACCCGCAAAAAAAAAGTTTTGAATTAAAGCCAATATGTTTATCTATACAACGCAAAAGAAATCAAATCGATATCTTGAAAACTAAGCAAGTTATGACCAAAAAAGTAACCAGTTCTAGTACTGACTTTTTTGGTCATAACTTGCTTAGTTTTCAAGATATTGACTTGATTTTTTTTGCGTTGTATAGATAAACATATTGGCTTTAATTCAAAACTTTTTTTTGCGGGTAGCGAGAAAAAAATTTTTTTTTTCATTTTTTGAAAAAGCATAAGGGGGTACCCTTTGCATTTTTTAAAAAATTAAAAAAAAAATTTTCTCGCTACCCGCAAAAAAAAAAGTTTTGAATTAAAGCCAATATGTTTATCTATACAACGCAAAAAAAATCAAGTCAATATCTTGAAAACTAAGCAAGTTATGACCAAAAAAGTAACCAGTTCTAGTACTGACTTTTTTGGTCATAACTTGCTTAGTTTTCAAGATATTGACTTGATTTCTTTTGCGTTGTATAGATAAACATATTGGCTTTAATTCAAAACTTTTTTTTGCGGGTAGCGAGAAAGAAATTTTTTTTTCATTTTTTGAAAAAGCATAAGGGGGTACCCTTTGCCATTTTCATAATTTTTGAAAAAAAATTTTTCTCGCTACCCGCAAAAAAAAGTTTTGAATTAAAGCCAATATGTTTATCTATACAACGCAAAAGAAATCAAGTCAATATCTTGAAAACTAAGCAAGTTATGACCAAAAAAATAACCAGTTCTAGTACTGACTTTTTTGGTCATAACTTGCTTAGTTTTCAAGATATTGACTTGATTTCTTTTGCGTTGTATAGATAAACATATTGGCTTTAATTCAAAACTTTTTTTGCGGGTAGCGAGAAAAAAATTTTTTTCAAAAATTATGAAAAAGGCAAAGGGTACCCCCTTATGCTTTTTCAAAAAATGAAAAAAAAAATTTTTTCTCGTATAGATAAACATATTGGCTTTATAGATAAACATATTGGCTTTAATTCAAAACTTTTTTTTGCGGGTAGCGAGAAAAAATTTTTTTTTTCATTTTTTGAAAAAGCATAAGGGGGTACCCTTTGCCTTTTTCATAATTTTTGAAAAAAAATTTTTTCTCGCTACCCGCAAAATAAAAGTTTTGAATTAAAGCCAATATGTTTATCTATACAACGCAAAAGAAATCAAGTCAATATCTTGAAAACTAAGCAAGTTATGACCAAAAAAGTCAGTACTAGAACTGGTTACTTTTTTGGTCATAACTTGCTTAGTTTTCAAGATATTGACTTGATTTCTTTTGCGTTGTATAGATAAACATATTGGCTTTAATTCAAAACTTTTTTTTTTGCGGGTAACGAGAAAAAATTTTTTTTTTCATTTTTTGAAAAAGCATAAGGGGGTACCCTTTGCATTTTTTAAAAAATTAAAAAAAAAATTTTCTCGCTACCCGCAAAAAAAAAGTTTTGAATTAAAGCCAATATATTTATCTATACAACGCAAAAGAAATCAAATCGATATCTTGAAAACTAAGCAAGTTATGACCAAAAAAGTAACCAGTTCTAGTACTGACTTTTTTGGTCATAACTTGCTTAGTTTTCAAGATATTGACTTGATTTTTTTTGCGTTGTATAGATAAACATATTGGCTTTAATTCAAAACTTTTTTTTTTGCGGGTAGCGAGAAAAAAATTTTTTTTTCATTTTTTGAAAAAGCATAAGGGGGTACCCTTTGCATTTTTTAAAAAATTAAAAAAAAAAAATTTTTCTCGCTACCCGCAAAAAAAAAGTTTTGAATTAAAGCCAATATGTTTATCTATACAACGCAAAAGAAATCAAGTCAATATCTTGAAAACTAAGCAAGTTATGACCAAAAAAGTAACCAGTTCTAGTACTGACTTTTTTGGTCATAACTTGCTTAGCTTTCAAGATATTGACTTGATTTCTTTTGCGTTGTATAGATAAACATATTGGCTTTAATTCAAAACTTTTTTTTTGCGGATAGCGAGAAAAAATTTTTTTTTTCATTTTTTGAAAAAGCATAAGGGGGTACCCTTTGAATTTTTCAAAAAATTAAAAAAAAAATTTTTTCTCGCTACCCGAAAAAAAAAGTTTTGAATTAAAGCCAATATGTTTATCTATACAACGCAAAAGAAATCAAGTCAATATCTTGAAAACTAAGCAAGTTATGACCAAAAAAGTTACCAGTTCTACTACTGACTTTTTTGGTCATAACTTGCTTAGTTTTCAAGATATTGACTTGATTTCTTTTGCGTTGTATAGATAAACATATTGGCTTTAATTCAAAACTTTTTTTTGCGGGTAGCGAGAAAAAAATTTTTTTTTTCATTTTTTGAAAAAGCATAAGGGGGTACCCTTTGCATTTTTCAAAAAATTAAAAAAAAAATTTTTTCTCGCTACCCGCAAAAAAAAGTTTTGAATTAAAGCCAATATGTTTATCTATACAACGCAAAAGAAATCAAGTCAATATCTTGAAAACTAAGCAAGTTATGACCAAAAAGGTAACCAGTTCTAGTACTGACTTTTTTGGTCATAACTTGCTTAGTTTTCAAGATATTGACTTGATTTCTTTTGCGTTATATAGATAAACATATTGCCGAGAAAAAAATTTTTTTTTAATTTTTTGAAAAATGCAAAGGGTACCCCTTATGCTTTTTCAAAAAATGAAAAAAAAAATTTTTTCTCGCTACCCGCAAAAAAAAATTTTGAATTAAAGCCAATATGTTTATCTATACAACGCAAAAGAAATCAAATCGATATCTTGAAAACTAAGCAAGTTATGACCAAAAAAGTAACCAGTTCTAGTACTGACTTTTTTGGTCATAACTTGCTTAGTTTTCAAGATATTGACTTGATTTTTTTTGCGTTGTATAGATAAACATATTGGCTTTAATTCAAAACTTTTTTTTTGCGGGTAGCGAGAAAAAAAATTTTTTTTTCATTTTTTGAAAAAGCATAAGGGGGTACCCTTTGCATTTTTTAAAAAATTAAAAAAAAAATTTTTCTCGCTACCCGCAAAAAAAAAGTTTTGAATTAAAGCCAATATGTTTATCTATACAACGCAAAAGAAATCAAGTCAATATCTTGAAAACTAAGCAAGTTATGACCAAAAAAGTAACCAGTTCTAGTACTGACTTTTTTGGTCATAACTTGCTTAGTTTTCAAGATATTGACTTGATTTCTTTTGCGTTGTATAGATAAACATATTGGCTTTAATTCAAAACTTTTTTTTGTGGGTAGCGAGAAAAAAAATTTTTTTTTATTTTTTGAAAAAGCATAAGGGGGTACCCTTTGCATTTTTCAAAAAATGAAAAAAAAATTTTTTCTCGCTACCCGCAAAAAAAAAGTTTTGAATTAAAGCCAATATGTTTATCTATACAACGCAAAAGAAATCAAGTCAATATCTTGAAAACTAAGCAAGTTATGACCAAAAAAGTCAGTGCTAGAACTGGTTACTTTTTTGGTCATAACTTGCTTAGTTTTCAAGATATTGACTTGATTTCTTTTGCGTTGTATAGATAAACATATTGGCTTTAATTCAAAACTTTTTTTTTGCGGGTAGCGAGAAAAAAATTTTTTTTAATTTTTTGAAAAATGCAAAGGGTACCCCCTTATGCTTTTTCAAAAAATGAAAAAAAAATTTTTTCTCGCTACCCGTAAAAAAAAAGTTTTGAATTAAAGCCAATATGTTTATCTATACAACGCAAAAGAAATCAAGTCAATATCTTGAAAACTAAGCAAGTTATGACCAAAAAGGTAACCAGTTTTAGTACTGACTTTTTTGGTCATAACTTGCTTAGTTTTCAAGATATTGACTTGATTTCTTTTGCGTTATATAGATAAACATATTGGCGAGAAAAAAATTTTTTTTTAATTTTTTGAAAAATGCAAAGGGTACCCCTTATGCTTTTTCAAAAAATGAAAAAAAATTTTTTTTCTCGCTAGCCGCAAAAAAAAGTTTTGAATTAAAGCCAATATGTTTATCTATACAACGCAAAAGAAATCAAATCGATATCTTGAAAACTAAGCAAGTTATGACCAAAAAAGTAACCAGTTCTAGTACTGACTTTTTTGGTCATAACTTGCTTAGTTTTCAAGATATTGACTTGATTTCTTTTGCGTTATATAGATAAACATATTGGCGAGAAAAAAATTTTTTTTTAATTTTTTGAAAAATGCAAAGGGTACCCCTTATGCTTTTTCAAAAAATGAAAAAAAAAATTTTTCTCGCTACCCGCAAAAAAAAGTTTTGAATTAAAGCCAATATGTTTATCTATACAACGCAAAAGAAATCAAATCGATATCTTGAAAACTAAGCAAGTTATGACCAAAAAAGTAACCAGTTCTAGTACTGACTTTTTTGGTCATAACTTGCTTAGTTTTCAAGATATTGACTTGATTTTTTTTGCGTTGTATAGATAAACATATTGGCTTTAATTCAAAACTTTTTTTTTGCGGGTAGCGAGAAAAAAATTTTTTTTTCATTTTTTGAAAAAGCATAAGGGGGTACCCTTTTTATTTTTTAAAAAATTAAAAAAAAAATTTTTCTCGCTACCCGCAAAAAAAAAGTTTTGAATTAAAGCCAATATGTTTATCTATACAACGCAAAAGAAATCAAGTCAATATCTTGAAAACTAAGCAAGTTATGACCAAAAAAGTAACCAGTTCTAGTACTGACTTTTTTGGTCATAACTTGCTTAGTTTTCAAGATATTGACTTGATTTCTTTTGCGTTGTATAGATAAACATATTGGCTTTAATTCAAAACTTTTTTTCTGCGGATAGCGAGAAAAAAAATTTTTTTTTTCATTTTTTGAAAAAGCATAAGGGGGTACCCTTTGAATTTTTCAAAAAATTAAAAAAAAAATTTTTTCTCGCTACCCGCAAAAAAAAAGTTTTGAATTAAAGCCAATATGTTTATCTATACAACGCAAAAGAAATCAAGTCAATATCTTGAAAACTAAGCAAGTTATGACCAAAAAAGTAACCAGTTCTACTACTGACTTTTTTGGTCATAACTTGCTTAGTTTTCAAGATATTGACTTGATTTCTTTTGCGTTGTATAGATAAACATATTGGCTTTAATTCAAAACTTTTTTTTTGCGGGTAGCGAGAAAAAAATTTTTTTTTTCATTTTTTGAAAAAGCATAAGGGGGTACCCTTTGCATTTTTCAAAAAATTAAAAAAAAATTTTTTTCTCGCTACCCGCAAAAAAAAGTTTTGAGTTAAAGCCAATATGTTTATCTATACAACGCAAAAGAAATCAAGTCAATATCTTGAAAACTAAGCAAGTTATGACCAAAAAAGTCAGTACTAGAACTGGTTACTTTTTTGGTCATAACTTGCTTAGTTTTCAAGATATTGACTTGATTTCTTTTGCGTTGTATAGATAAACATATTGGCTTTAATTCAAAACTTTTTTTTGCGGGTAGCGAGAAAAAAATTTTTTTTTAATTTTTTGAAAATTGCAAAGGGTACCCCCTTATGCTTTTTCAAAAAATGAAAAAAAATTTTTTTTCTCGCTACCCGCAAAAAAAAGTTTTGAATTAAAGCCAATATGTTTATCTATACAACGCAAAAGAAATCAAGTCAATATCTTGAAAACTAAGCAAGTTATGACCAAAAAAGTAACCAGTTCTAGTACTGACTTTTTTGGTCATAACTTGCTTAGTTTTCAAGATATTGACTTGATTTCTTTTGCGTTGTATAGATAAACATATTGGCTTTAATTCAAAACTTTTTTTTGCGGGTAGCGAGAAAAAATTTTTTTTTTTATTTTTTGAAAAAGCATAAGGGGGTACCCTTTGCATTTTTCAAAAAATTAAAAAAAATTTTTTTCTCGCTACCCGCAAAAAAAAGTTTTGAATTAAAGCCAATATGTTTATCTATACAACGCAAAAGAAATCAAGTCAATATCTTGAAAACTAAGCAAGTTATGACCAAAAAAGTCAGTGCTAGAACTGGTTACTTTTTTGGTCATAACTTGCTTAGTTTTCAAGATATTGACTTGATTTCTTTTGCGTTGTATAGATAAACATATTGGCTTTAATTCAAAACTTTTTTTTTGCGGGTAGCGAGAAAAAATTTTTTTTTTAATTTTTTGAAAAATGCAAAGGGTACCCCCTTATGCTTTTTCAAAAAATGAAAAAAAAAATTTTTTCTCGCTACCCGTAAAAAAAAAGTTTTGAATTAAAGCCAATATGTTTATCTATACAACGCAAAAGAAATCAAGTCAATATCTTGAAAACTAAGCAAGTTATGACCAAAAAGGTAACCAGTTTTAGTACTGACTTTTTTGGTCATAACTTGCTTAGTTTTCAAGATATTGACTTGATTTCTTTTGCGTTATATAGATAAACATATTGGCGAGAAAAAAATTTTTTTTTAATTTTTTGAAAAATGCAAAGGGTACCCCTTATGCTTTTTCAAAAAATGAAAAAAAATTTTTTTTCTCGCTAGCCGCAAAAAAAAGTTTTGAATTAAAGCCAATATGTTTATCTATACAACGCAAAAGAAATCAAATCGATATCTTGAAAACTAAGCAAGTTATGACCAAAAAAGTAACCAGTTCTAGTACTGACTTTTTTGGTCATAACTTGCTTAGTTTTCAAGATATTGACTTGATTTTTTTTGCGTTGTATAGATAAACATATTGGCTTTAATTCAAAACTTTTTTTTTTGCGGGTAGCGAGAAAAAAATTTTTTTTTTCATTTTTTGAAAAAGCATAAGGGGGTACCCTTTGCATTTTTTAAAAAATTAAAAAAAAAAATTTTTCTCGCTACCCTCAAAAAAAAAGTTTTGAATTAAAGCCAATATGTTTATCTATACAACGCAAAAGAAATCAAGTCAATATCTTGAAAACTAAGCAAGTTATGACCAAAAAAGTAACCAGTTCTAGTACTGACTTTTTTGGTCATAACTTGCTTAGCTTTCAAGATATTGACTTGATTTCTTTTGCGTTGTATAGATAAACATATTGGCTTTAATTCAAAACTTTTTTTTTGCGGATAGCGAGAAAAAAATTTTTTTTCATTTTTTGAAAAAGCATAAGGGGGTACCCTTTGAATTTTTCAAAAAATTAAAAGAAAAATTTTTTCTCGCTACCCGCAAAAAAAAAGTTCAATTAAAGCCAATATGTTTATCTATACAACGCAAAAGAAATCAAGTCAATATCTTGAAAACTAAGCAAGTTATGACCAAAAAAGTAACCAGTTCTACTACTGACTTTTTTGGTCATAACTTGCTTAGTTTTCAAGATATTGACTTGATTTCTTTTGCGTTGTATAGATAAACATATTGGCTTTAATTCAAAGCTTCTTTTTGCGGGTAGCGAGAAAAAAATTTTTTTTCATTTTTTGAAAAAGCATAAGGGGGTACCCTTTGCATTTTTCAAAAAATTAAAAAAAATTTTTTTTCTCGCTACCCGCAAAAAAAAGTTTTGAATTAAAGCCAATATGTTTATCTATACAACGCAAAAGAAATCAAGTCAATATCTTGAAAACTAAGCAAGTTATGACCAAAAAAGTCAGTAGTAGAACTGGTTACTTTTTTGGTCATAACTTGCTTAGTTTTCAAGATATTGACTTGATTTCTTTTGCGTTGTATAGATAAACATATTGGCTTTAATTGAAAACTTTTTTTTGCGGGTAGCGAGAAAAAATTTTTCTTTTAATTTTTTGAAAAATTCAAAGGGTACCCCCTTATGCTTTTTCAAAAAATGAAAAAAAAATTTTTTTTCTCGCTACCCGCAAAAAAAAAGTTTTGAATTAAAGCCAATATGTTTATCTATACAACGCAAAAGAAATCAAGTCAATATCTTGAAAACTAAGCAAGTTATGACCAAAAAAGTAACCAGTTCTACTACTGACTTTTTTGGTCATAACTTGCTTAGTTTTCAAGATATTGACTTGATTTGTTTTGCGTTGTATAGATAAACATATTGGCTTTAATTCAAAACTTTTTTTTTGCGGGTAGCGAGAAAAAAATTTTTTTTTTCATTTTTTGAAAAAGCATAAGGGGGTACCCTTTGCATTTTTCAAAAAATGAAAAAAAAATTTTTTTTCTCGCTACCCGCAAAAAAAAAGTTTTGAATTAAAGCCAATATGTTTATCTATACAACGCAAAACAAATCAAGTCAATATCTTGAAAACTAAGCAAGTTATGACCAAAAAAGTCAGTACTAGAACTGGTTACTTTTTTGGTCATAACTTGCTTAGTTTTCAAGATATTGACTTGATTTCTTTTGCGTTGTATAGATAAACATATTGGCTTTAATTCAAAACTTTTTTTTTGCGGGTAGCGAGAAAAAAATTTTTTTTTAATTTTTTGAAAAATGCAAAGGGTACCCCCTTATGCTTTTTCAAAAAATGAAAAAAAAATTTTTTCTCGCTACCCGCAAAAAAAAAAGTTTTGAATTAAAGCCAATATGTTTATCTATACAACGCAAAAGAAATCAAGTCAATATCTTGAAAACTAAGCAAGTTATGACCAAAAAAGTAACCAGTTCTAGTACTGACTTTTTTGGTCATAACTTGCTTAGTTTTCACGATATTGACTTGATTTCTTTTGCGTTGTATGGATAAACATATTGGCTTTAATTCAAAACTTTTTTTTGCGGGTAGCGAGAAAAAAATTTTTTTTTAATTTTTTGAAAAATGCAAAGGGTACCCCCTTATGCTTTTTCAAAAAATGAAAAAAAAATTTTTTTCTCGCTACCCGCAAAAAAAAAGTTTTGAATTAAAGCCAATATGTTTATCTATACAACGCAAAAGAAATCAAGTCAATATCTTGAAAACTAAGCAAGTTATGACCAAAAAAGTAACCAGTTCTAGTACTGACTTTTTTGGTCATAACTTGCTTAGTTTTCAAGATATTGACTTGATTTCTTTTGCGTTGTATAGATAAACATATTGGCTTTAATTCAAAACTTTTTTTTTGCGGGTAGCGAGAAAAAAATTTTTTTTTAATTTTTTGAAAAATGCAAAGGGTACCCCCTTATGCTTTTTCAAAAAATGAAAAAAAAAAATTTTTTCTCGCTACCCGCAAAAAAAAAGTTTTGAATTAAAGCCAATATGTTTATCTATACAACGCAAAAGAAATCAAGTCAATATCTTGAAAACTAAGCAAGTTATGACCAAAAAAGTAACCACTTCTAGTACTGACTTTTTTGGTCATAACTTGCTTAGTTTTCAAGATATTGACTTGATTTCTTTTGCGTTGTATAGATAAACATATTGGCTTTAATTCAAAACTTTTTTTTTGCGGGTAGCGAGAAAAAAATTTTTTTTTTCATTTTTTGAAAAAGCATAAGGGTGTACCCTTTGCATTTTTCAAAAAATTAAAAAAAAATTTTTTTTCTCGCTACCCGCAAAAAAAAAGTTTTGAATTAAAGCTAATATGTTTATCTATACAACGCAAAAGTAATCAAGTCAATATCTTGAAAACTAAGCAAGTTATGACCAAAAAAGTCAGTACTAGAACTGGTTACTTTTTTGGTCATAACTTGTTGTATAGATAAACATATTGGCTTTAATTCAAAACTTTTTTTTTGCGGGTAGCGAGAAAAAATTTTTTTTTCATTTTTTGAAAAAGCATGAGGGGGTACCCTTTGCATTTTTCAAAAATGAAAAAAATTTTTTTTCTCGCTAGCCGCAAAAAAAAAGTTTTGAATTAAAGCCAATATGTTTATCTATACAACGCAAAAGAAATCAAGTCAATATCTTGAAAACTAAGCAAGTTATGACCAAAAAAGTAACCAGTTCTAGTACTAACTTTTTTGGTCATAACGCTTAGTTTTCAAGATATTGACTTGATTTCTTTTGCGTTGTATAGATAAACATATTGGCTTTAATTCAAAACTTTTTTTGCGGGTAGCGAGAAAAAAATTTTTTTTTAATTTTTTGAAAAATGCAAAGGGTACCCCCTTATGCTTTTTCAAAAAATGAAAAAAAATTTTTTTTCTCGCTACCCGCAAAAAAAAGTTTTGAATTAAAGCCAATATGTTTATCTATACAACGCAAAGGAAATCAAGTCAATATCTTGAAAACTAAGCAAGTTATGACCAAAAAAGTAACCAGTTCTAGTACTGACTTTTTTGGTCATAACTTGCTTAGTTTTCAAGATATTGACTTGATTTCTTTTGCGTTGTATAGATAAACATATTGGCTTTAATTCAAAACTTTTTTTGCGGGTAGCGAGAAAAAAAATTTTTTTTTTCATTTTTTGAAAAAGCATAAGGGGGTACCCTTTGCATTTTTCAAAAAATTAAAAAAAAATTTTTTCTCGCTACCCGCAAAAAAAAAGTTTTGAATTAAAGCCAATATGTTTATCTATACATCGCAAAAGAAATCAAGTCAATATCTTGAAAACTAAGCAAGTTATGACCAAAAAAGTAACCAGTTCTAGTACTGACTTTTTTGGTCATAACTTGCTTAGTTTTCAAGATATTGACTTGATTTCTTTTGCGTTGTATAGATAAACATATTGGCTTTAATTCAAAACTTTTTTTTTGCGGGTAGCGAGAAAAAAATTTTTTTTTCATTTTTTGAAAAAGCACAAGGGGGTACCCTTTGCATTTTTCAAAAAATGAAAAAAAAATTTTTTTCTCGCTACCCGCAAAAAAAAAGTTTTGAATTAAAGCCAATATGTTTATCTATACAACGCAAAAGAAATCAAGTCAATATCTTGAAAACTAAGCAAGTTATGACCAAAAAAGTAACCAGTTCTAGTACTGACTTTTTTGGTCATAACTTGCTTAGTTTTCAAGATATTGACTTGATTTCTTTTGCGTTGTATAGATAAACATATTGGCTTTAATTCAAAACTTTTTTTTTGCGGGTAGCGAGAAAAAAATTTTTTTTTTTCATTTTTTGAAAAATGCAAAGGGTACCCCCTTATGCTTTTTCAAAAAATGAAAAAAAAATTTTTTCTCGCTACCCGCAAAAAAAAAGTTTTGAATTAAAGCCAATATGTTTATCTATACAGCGCAAAACAAATCAAGTCAATATCTTGAAAACTAAGCAAGTTATGACCAAAAAAGTCAGTACTAGAACTGGTTACTTTTTTGGTCATAACTTGCTTAGTTTTCCAGATATTGACTTGATTTCTTTTGCGTTGTATAGATAAACATATTGGCTTTAATTCAAAACTTTTTTTTGCGGGTAGCGAGAAAAAAATTTTTTTTTAATTTTTTGAAAAATGCAAAGGGTACCCCCTTATGCTTTTTCAAAAAATGAAAAAAAAAAAATTTTTCTCGCTACCCGCAAAAAAAAAGTTTTGAATTAAAGCCAATATGTTTATCTATACAACGCAAAAGAAATCAAGTCAATATCTTGAAAACTAAGCAAGTTATGACCAAAAAAGTCAGTACTAGAACTGGTTACTCTTTTGGTCATAACTTGCTTAGTTTTCAAGATATTGACTTGATTTCTTTTGCGTTGTATAGATAAACATATTGGCTTTAATTCAAAACTTTTTTTTTGCGGGTAGCGAGAAAAAAAATTTTTTTTCATTTTTTGAAAAAGCACAAGGGGGTACCCTTTGCATTTTTCAAAAAATAAAAAAAAAATTTTTTTCTCGCTACCCGCAAAAAAAAAGTTTTGAATTAAAGCCAATATGTTTATCTATACAACGCAAAAGAAATCAAGTCAATATCTTGAAAACTAAGCAAGTTATGACCAAAAAAGTAACCAGTTCTAGTACTGACTTTTTTGGTCATAACTTGCTTAGTTTTCAAGATATTGACTTGATTTGTTTTGCGTTGTATAGATAAACATATTGGTTTTAATTCAAAACTTTTTTTTTGCGGGTAGCGAGAAAAAAATTTTTTTTTAATTTTTTGAAAAATGCAAAGGGTACCCCCTTATGCTTTTTCAAAAAATGAAAAAAAAAATTTTTTCTCGCTACCCGCAAAAAAAAAGTTTTGAATTAAAGCCAATATGTTTATCTATACAACGCAAAAGAAATCAAGTCAATATCTTGAAAACTAAGCAAGTTATGACCAAAAAAGTAACCAGTTCTAGTACTGACTTTTTTGGTCATAACTTGCTTAGTTTTCAAGATATTGACTTGATTTCTTTTGCGTTGTATAGATAAACATATTGGCTTTAATTCAAAACTTTTTTTTTGCGGGTAGCGAGAAAAAATTTTTTTTTTTCATTTTTTGAAAAAGCATAAGGGGGTACCCTTTGCATTTTTCAAAAAATTAAAAAAAAAATTTTTTTCTCGCTACCCGCAAAAAAAAAGTTTTGAATTAAAGCTAATATGTTTATCTATACAACGCAAAAGTAATCAAGTCAATATCTTGAAAACTAAGCAAGTTATGACCAAAAAAGTCAGTACTAGAACTGGTTACTTTTTTGGTCATAACTTGTTGTATAGATAAACATATTGGCTTTAATTCAAAACTTTTTTTTTGCGGGTAGCGAGAAAAATTTTTTTTTTCATTTTTTGAAAAAGCATGAGGGGGTACCCTTTGCATTTTTCAAAAATGAAAAAAATTTTTTTTCTCGCTAGCCGCAAAAAAAAAGTTTTGGATTAAAGCCAATATGTTTATCTATACAACGCAAAAGAAATCAAGTCAATATCTTGAAAACTAAGCAAGTTATGACCAAAAAAGTAACCAGTTCTAGTACTAACTTTTTTGGTCATAACGCTTAGTTTTCAAGATATTGACTTGATTTCTTTTGCGTTGTATAGATAAACATATTGGCTTTAATTCAAAACTTTTTTTGCGGGTAGCGAGAAAAAAATTTTTTTTTAATTTTTTGAAAAATGCAAAGGGTACCCCCTTATGCTTTTTCAAAAAATGAAAAAAAATTTTTTTTCTCGCTACCCGCAAAAAAAGTTTTGAATTAAAGCCAATATGTTTATCTATACAACGCAAAGGAAATCAAGTCAATATCTTGAAAACTAAGCAAGTTATGACCAAAAAAGTAACCAGTTCTAGTACTGACTTTTTTGGTCATAACTTGCTTAGTTTTCAAGATATTGACTTGATTTCTTTTGCGTTGTATAGATGAACATATTGGCTTTAATTCAAAACTTTTTTTTTGCGGGTAGCGAGAAAAAAAATTTTTTTTCATTTTTTTTAAAAAGCATAAGGGGGTACCCTTTGCATTTTTAAAAAAATGAAAAAAAAAATTTTTTTCTCGCTACCCGCAAAAAAAAAGTTTTGAATTAAAGCCAATATGTTTATCTATACAACGCAAAAGAAATCAAGTCAATATCTTGAAAACTAAGCAAGTTATGACCAAAAAAGTAACCAGTTCTAGTACTGACTTTTTTGGTCATAACTTGCTTAGTTTTCAAGATATTGACTTGAATTCTTTTGCGTTGTATAGATAAACATATTGGCTTTAATTCAAAACTTTTTTTTGCGGGTAGCGAGAAAAAAAATTTTTTTTTTCATTTTTTGAAAAAGCATAAGGGGGTACCCTTTGCATTTTTCAAAAAATTAAAAAAAAAATTTTTCTCGCTACCCGCAAAAAAAAAGTTTTGAATTAAAGCCAATATGTTTATCTATACATCGCAAAAGAAATCAAGTCAATATCTTGAAAACTAAGCAAGTTATGACCAAAAAAGTAACCAGTTCTAGTACTGACTTTTTTGGTCATAACTTGCTTAGTTTTCAAGATATTGACTTGATTTCTTTTGCGTTGTATAGATAAACATATTGGCTTTAATTCAAAACTTTTTTTTCGCGGGTAGCGAGAAAAATTTTTTTTTCAAAAATTATGAAAAAGGCAAAGGTACCCCCTTATGCTTTTTCAAAAAACTGAAAAAAAAATTTTCTCGCTACCCGCAAAAAAAAAGTTTTGAATTAAAGCCAATATGTTTATCTATACAACGCGAAAGAAATCAAGTCAATATCTTGAAAACTAAGCAAGTTATGACCAAAAAAGTAACCAGTTCTAGTACTGACTTTTTTGGTCATAACTTGCTTAGTTTTCAAGATATTGACTTGATTTCTTTTGCGTTGTATAGATAAACATATTGGCTTTAATTCAAAACTTTTTTTGCGGGTAGCGAGAAAAAATTTTTTTTCATTTTTTGAAAAAGCATAAGGGGGTACCTTTGCCTTTTTCATAATTTTTGAAAAAAAAATTTTTCTCGCTACCCGCGAAAAAAAAGTTTTGAATTAAAGCTAATATGTTTATCTATACAACGCAAAAGTAATCAAGTCAATATCTTGAAAACTAAGCAAGTTATGACCAAAAAAGTCAGTACTAGAACTGGTTACTTTTTTGGTCATAACTTGCTTAGTTTTCAAGATATTGACTTGATTTCTTTTGCGTTGTATAGATAAACATATTGGCTTTAATTCAAAACTTTTTTTTTGCGGGTAGCGAGAAAAAATTTTTTTTTTCATTTTTTGAAAAATGCAAAGGGTACCCCCTTGTGCTTTTTCAAAAAATGAAAAAAAATTTTTTTTCTCGCTACCCGCAAAAAAAAAGTTTTGAATTAAAGCCAATATGTTTATCTATAAAACGCAAAAGAAATCAAGTCAATATCTTGAAAACTAAGCAAGTTATGACCAAAAAAGTAACCAGTTCTAGTACTGACTTTTTTGGTCATAACTTGCTTAGTTTTCAAGATATTGACTTGATTTGTTTTGCGTTGTATAGATAAACATATTGGCTTTAATTCAAAACTTTTTTTTTGCGGGTAGCGAGAAAAAATTTTTTTTTCATTTTTTGAAAAAGCATAAGGGGGTACCCTTTGCATTTTTCAAAAAATTAAAAAAAAATTTTTTTCTCGCTACCCGCAAAAAAAAAGTTTTGAATTAAAACCAATATGTTTATCTATACAACGCAAAACAAATCAAGTCAATATCTTGAAAACTAAGCAAGTTATGACCAAAAAAGTCAGTACTAGAACTGGTTACTTTTTTGGTCATAACTTGCTTAGTTTTCAAGATATTGACTTGATTTCTTTTGCGTTGTATAGATAAACATATTGGCTTTAATTCAAAACTTTTTTTTTGCGGGTAGCGAGAAAAAAATTTTTTTTTTCATTTTTTGAAAAATGCAAAGGGTACCCCCTTGTGCTTTTTCAAAAAATGAAAAAAAATTTTTTTTCTCGCTACCCGCAAAAAAAAAGTTTTGAATTAAAGCCAATATGTTTATCTATACAACGCAAAAGAAATCAAGTCAATATCTTGAAAACTAAGCAAGTTATGACCAAAAAAGTAACCAGTTCTAGTACTGACTTTTTTGGTCATAACTTGCTTAGTTTTCAAGATATTGACTTGATTTGCTTTGCGTTGTATAGATAAACATATTGGCTTTAATTCAAAACTTTTTTTTTGCGGGTAGCGAGAAAAAATTTTTTTTTTCATTTTTTGAAAAAGCATAAGGGGGTACCCTTTGCATTTTTCAAAAAATTAAAAAAAAATTTTTTTCTCGCTACCCGCAAAAAAAAAGTTTTGAATTAAAACCAATATGTTTATCTATACAACGCAAAACAAATCAAGTCAATATCTTGAAAACTAAGCAAGTTATGACCAAAAAAGTCAGTACTAGAACTGGTTACTTTTTTGGTCATAACTTGCTTAGTTTTCAAGATATTGACTTGATTTCTTTTGCGTTGTATAGATAAACATATTGGCTTTAATTCAAAACTTTTTTTTTGCGGGTAGCGAGAAAAAAAATTTTTTTTCATTTTTTGAAAAAGCACAAGGGGGTACCCTTTGCATTTTTCAAAAAATGAAAAAAAAATTTTTTTCTCGCTACCCGCAAAAAAAAAGTTTTGAATTAAAGCCAATATGTTTATCTATACAACGCAAAAGAAATCAAGTCAATATCTTGAAAACTAAGCAAGTTATGACCAAAAAAGTAACCAGTTCTAGTACTGACTTTTTTGGTCATAACTTGCTTAGTTTTCAAGATATTGACTTGATTTGTTTTGCGTTGTATAGATAAACATATTGGTTTTAATTCAAAACTTTTTTTTTGCGGGTAGCGAGAAAAAAATTTTTTTTTAATTTTTTGAAAAATGCAAAGGGTACCCCCTTATGCTTTTTCAAAAAATGAAAAAAAAATTTTTTCTCGCTACCCGCAAAAAAAAAGTTTTGAATTAAAGCCAATATGTTTATCTATACAACGCAAAAGAAATCAAGTCAATATCTTGAAAACTAAGCAAGTTATGACCAAAAAAGTAACCAGTTCTAGTACTGACTTTTTTGGTCATAACTTGCTTAGTTTTCAAGATATTGACTTGATTTCTTTTGCGTTGTATAGATGAACATATTGGCTTTAATTCAAAACTTTTTTTTTGCGGGTAGCGAGAAAAAAAATTTTTTTTCATTTTTTTTAAAAAGCATAAGGGGGTACCCTTTGCATTTTTAAAAAAATGAAAAAAAAAATTTTTTTCTCGCTACCCGCAAAAAAAAAGTTTTGAATTAAAACCAATATGTTTATCTATACAACGCAAAAGAAATCAAGTCAATATCTTGAAAACTAAGCAAGTTATGACCAAAAAAGTAACCAGTTCTAGTACTGACTTTTTTGGTCATAACTTGCTTAGTTTTCAAGATATTGACTTGATTTCTTTTGCGTTGTATAGATAAACATATTGGCTTTAATTCAAAACTTTTTTTTGCGGGTAGCGAGAAAAAAATTTTTTTTTTCATTTTTTGAAAAAGCATAAGGGGGTACCCTTTGCATTTTTCAAAAAATTAAAAAAAAATTTTTTCTCGCTACCCGCAAAAAAAAAGTTTTGAATTAAAGCCAATATGTTTATCTATACATCGCAAAAGAAATCAAGTCAATATCTTGAAAACTAAGCAAGTTATGACCAAAAAAGTAACCAGTTCTAGTACTGACTTTTTTGGTCATAACTTGCTTAGTTTTCAAGATATTGACTTGATTTCTTTTGCGTTGTATAGATAAACATATTGGCTTTAATTCAAAACTTTTTTTCGCGGGTAGCGAGAAAAATTTTTTTTTCAAAAATTATGAAAAAGGCAAAGGTACCCCCTTATGCTTTTTCAAAAAACTGAAAAAAAAATTTTCTCGCTACCCGCAAAAAAAAAGTTTTGAATTAAAGCCAATATGTTTATCTATACAACGCGAAAGAAATCAAGTCAATATCTTGAAAACTAAGCAAGTTATGACCAAAAAAGTAACCAGTTCTAGTACTGACTTTTTTGGTCATAACTTGCTTAGTTTTCAAGATATTGACTTGATTTCTTTTGCGTTGTATAGATAAACATATTGGCTTTAATTCAAAACTTTTTTTGCGGGTAGCGAGAAAAAATTTTTTTTCATTTTTTGAAAAAGCATAAGGGGGTACCTTTGCCTTTTTCATAATTTTTGAAAAAAAAATTTTTCTCGCTACCCGCGAAAAAAAAGTTTTGAATTAAAGCCAATATGTTTATCTATACAACGCAAAAGAAATCAAGTCAATATCTTGAAAACTAAGCAAGTTATGACCAAAAAAGTCAGTACTAGAACTGGTTACTTTTTTGGTCATAACTTGCTTAGTTTTCAAGATATTGACTTGATTTCTTTTGCGTTGTATAGATAAACATATTGGCTTTAATTCAAAACTTTTTTTTTGCGGGTAGCGAGAAAATTTTTTTTTCAGTTTTTTGAAAAAGCATAAGGGGGTACCTTTGCCTTTTTCATAATTTTTGAAAAAAAAAATTTTTCTCGCTACCCGCGAAAAAAAAGTTTTGAATTAAAGCCAATATGTTTATCTATACAACGCAAAAGAAATCAAGTCAATATCTTGAAAACTAAGCAAGTTATGACCAAAAAAGTCAGTACTAGAACTGGTTACTTTTTTGGTCATAACTTGCTTAGTTTTCAAGATATAGACTTGATTTCTTTTGCGTTGTATAGATAAACATATTGGCTTTAATTCAAAACTTTTTTTTTGCGGGTAGCGAGAAAAAATTTTTTTTTTAATTTTTTGAAAAATGCAAAGGGTACCCCCTTATGCTTTTTCAAAAAATGAAAAAAAAAAATTTTTTCTCGCTACCCGCAAAAAAAAAAGTTTTGAATTAAAGCCAATATGTTTATCTATACAACGCAAAAGAAATCAAGTCAATATCTTGAAAACTAAGCAAGTTATGACCAAAAAAGTCAGTACTAGAACTGGTTACTCTTTTGGTCATAACTTGCTTAGTTTTCAAGATATTGACTTGATTTCTTTTGCGTTGTATAGATAAACATATTGGCTTTAATTCAAAACTTTTTTTTTGCGGGTAGCGAGAAAAAAAATTTTTTTTCATTTTTTGAAAAAGCACAAGGGGGTACCCTTTGCATTTTTCAAAAAATGAAAAAAAAAATTTTTTTCTCGCTACCCGCAAAAAAAAAGTTTTGAATTAAAGCCAATATGTTTATCTATACAACGCAAAAGAAATCAAGTCAATATCTTGAAAACTAAGCAAGTTATGACCAAAAGAGTAACCAGTTCTAGTACTGACTTTTTTGGTCATAACTTGCTTAGTTTTCAAGATATTGACTTGATTTCTTTTGCGTTGTATAGATAAACATATTGGCTTTAATTCAAAACTTTTTTTTTGCGGGTAGCGAGAAAAAAAATTTTTTTTTTCATTTTTTGAAAAATGCAAAGGGTACCCCCTTATGCTTTTTCAAAAAATGAAAAAAATTTTTTTTCTCGCTACCCGCAAAAAAAAAGTTTTGAATTAAAGCCAATATGTTTATCTATACAGCGCAAAACAAATCAAGTCAATATCTTGAAAACTAAGCAAGTTATGACCAAAAAAGTCAGTACTAGAACTGGTTACTTTTTTGGTCATAACTTGCTTAGTTTTCAAGATATTGACTTGATTTCTTTTGCGTTGTATAGATAAACATATTGGCTTTAATTCAAAACTTTTTTTTGCGGGTAGCGAGAAAAAAATTTTTTTTTAATTTTTTGAAAAATGCAAAGGGTACCCCCTTATGCTTTTTCAAAAAATAAAAAAAAAAATTTTTTCTCGCTACCCGCAAAAAAAAGTTTTGAATTAAAGCCAATATGTTTATCTATACAACGCAAAAGAAATCAAGTCAATATCTTGAAAACTAAGCAAGTTATGACCAAAAAAGTAACCAGTTCTAGTACTGACTTTTTTGGTCATAACTTGCTTAGTTTTCAAGATATTGACTTGATTTCTTTTGCGTTGTATAGATAAACATATTGGCTTTAATTCAAAACTTTTTTTTTGCGGGTAGCGAGAAAAAAAATTTTTTTTAATTTTTTGAAAAATGCAAAGGGTACCCCCTTATGCTTTTTCAAAAAATGAAAAAAAAAAATTTTTTCTCGCTACCCGCAAAAAAAAAAGTTTTGAATTAAAGCCAATATGTTTATCTATACAACGCAAAAGAAATCAAGTCAATATCTTGAAAACTAAGCAAGTTATGACCAAAAAAGTCAGTACTAGAACTGGTTACTCTTTTGGTCATAACTTGCTTAGTTTTCAAGATATTGACTTGATTTCTTTTGCGTTGTATAGATAAACATATTGGCTTTAATTCAAAACTTTTTTTTTGCGGGTAGCGAGAAAAAAAATTTTTTTTCATTTTTTGAAAAAGCACAAGGGGGTACCCTTTGCATTTTTCAAAAAATGAAAAAAAAATTTTTTTCTCGCTACCCGCAAAAAAAAAGTTTTGAATTAAAGCCAATATGTTTATCTATACAACGCAAAAGAAATCAAGTCAATATCTTGAAAACTAAGCAAGTTATGACCAAAAGAGTAACCAGTTCTAGTACTGACTTTTTTGGTCATAACTTGCTTAGTTTTCAAGATATTGACTTGATTTCTTTTGCGTTGTATAGATAAACATATTGGCTTTAATTCAAAACTTTTTTTTTGCGGGTAGCGAGAAAAAAAATTTTTTTTTTCATTTTTTGAAAAATGCAAAGGGTACCCCCTTATGCTTTTTCAAAAAATGAAAAAAATTTTTTTTCTCGCTACCCGCAAAAAAAAAGTTTTGAATTAAAGCCAATATGTTTATCTATACAGCGCAAAACAAATCAAGTCAATATCTTGAAAACTAAGCAAGTTATGACCAAAAAAGTCAGTACTAGAACTGGTTACTTTTTTGGTCATAACTTGCTTAGTTTTCAAGATATTGACTTGATTTCTTTTGCGTTGTATAGATAAACATATTGGCTTTAATTCAAAACTTTTTTTTGCGGGTAGCGAGAAAAAAATTTTTTTTTAATTTTTTGAAAAATGCAAAGGGTACCCCCTTATGCTTTTTCAAAAAATAAAAAAAAAAATTTTTTCTCGCTACCCGCAAAAAAAAGTTTTGAATTAAAGCCAATATGTTTATCTATACAACGCAAAAGAAATCAAGTCAATATCTTGAAAACTAAGCAAGTTATGACCAAAAAAGTAACCAGTTCTAGTACTGACTTTTTTGGTCATAACTTGCTTAGTTTTCAAGATATTGACTTGATTTATTTTGCGTTGTATAGATAAACATATTGGCTTTAATTCAAAACTTTTTTTTTGCGGGTAGCGAGAAAAAATTTTTTTTTTATTTTTTGAAAAAGCATTTTTCAAAAAATTAAAAAAATTTTTTTTTCTCGCTACCCGCAAAAAAAAAGTTTTGAATTAAAGCCAATATGTTTATCTCGCGGGTAGCGAGAAAAAATTTTTTTTTTAATTTTTTGAAAAAGCATAAGGGGGTACCCTTTGCATTTTTCAAAAAATTAAAAAAAATTTTTTCTCGCTACCCGCAAAAAAAAAGTTTTGAATTAAAGCCAATATGTTTATCTATACAACGCAAAAGAAATCAAGTCAATATCTTGAAAACTAAGCAAGTTATGACCAAAAAAGTCAGTACTAGAACTGGTTACTTTTTTGGTCATAACTTGCTTAGTTTTCAAGATATTGACTTGATTTCTTTTGCGTTGTATAGATAAACATATTGGCTTTAATTCAAAACTTTTTTTTTGCGGGTAGCGAGAAAAAAAATTTTTTTTTCATTTTTTGAAAAATGCAAAGGGTACCCCCTTATGCTTTTTCAAAAAATGAAAAAAAAAATTTTTTTCTCGCTACCCGCAAAAAAAAAGTTTTGAATTAAAGCCAATATGTTTATCTATACAACGCAAAACAAATCAAGTCAATATCTTGAAAACTAAGCAAGTTATGACCAAAAAAGTCAGTACTAGAACTGGTTACTTTTTTGGTCATAACTTGCTTAGTTTTCAAGATATTGACTTGATTTCTTTTGCGTTGTATAGATAAACATATTGGCTTTAATTCAAAACTTTTTTTTGCGGGTAGCGAGAAAAAAATTTTTTTTTAATTTTTTGAAAAATGCAAAGGGTACCCCCTTATGCTTTTTCAAAAAATGAAAAAAAAAATTTTTTTCTCGCTACCCGCAAAAAAAAGTTTTGAATTAAAGCCAATATGTTTATCTATACAACGCAAAAGAAATCAAGTCAATATCTTGAAAACTAAGCAAGTTATGACCAAAAAAGTCAATAGTAGAACTGGTTACTTTTTTGGTCATAACTTGCTTAGTTTTCAAGATATCGACTTGATTTCTTTTGCGTTGTATAGATAAACATATTGGCTTTAATTCAAAACTTTTTTTTGCGGGTAGCGAGAAAAAATTTTTTTTTCATTTTTTGAAAAAGCATAAGGGGGTACCCTTTGCCATTTTCATAATTTTTGAAAAAAAAATTTTTCTCGCTACCCGCAAAAAAAAGTTTTGAATTAAAGCCAATATGTTTATCTATACAACGCAAAAGAAATCAAGTCAATATCTTGAAAACTAAGCAAGTTATGACCAAAAAAGTAACCAGTTCTAGTACTGACTTTTTTGGTCATAACTTGCTTAGTTTTCAAGATATTGACTTGATTTATTTTGCGTTGTATAGATAAACATATTGGCTTTAATTCAAAACTTTTTTTTTGCGGGTAGCGAGAAAAAATTTTTTTTTTAATTTTTTGAAAAATGCAAAGGGTACCCCCTTATGCTTTTTCAAAAAATGAAAAAAAAATTTTTTTCTCGCTACCCGCGAGATAAACATATTGGCTTTAATTCAAAACTTTTTTTTTGCGGGTAGCGAGAAAAAAAATTTTTTTTTTCATTTTTTGAAAAATGCAAAGGGTACCCCCTTATGCTTTTTCAAAAAATTAAAAAAATTTTTTTTTCTCGCTACCCGCAAAAAAAAGTTTTGAATTAAAGCCAATATGTTTATCTCGCGGGTAGCGAGAAAAAAATTTTTTTTTAATTTTTTGAAAAAGCATAAGGGGGTACCCTTTGCATTTTTCAAAAAATTAAAAAAAAAAATTTTTCTCGCTACCCGCAAAAAAAAAAGTTTTGAATTAAAGCCAATATGTTTATCTATACAACGCAAAATAAATCAAGTCAATATCTTGAAAACTAAGCAAGTTATGACCAAAAAAGTCAGTACTAGAACTGGTTACTTTTTTGGTCATAACTTGCTTAGTTTTCAAGATATTGACTTGATTTCTTTTGCGTTGTATAGATAAACATATTGGCTTTAATTCAAAACTTTTTTTTGCGGGTAGCGAGAAAAATTTTTTTTTCAAAAATTATGAAAATGGCAAAGGGTACCCCCTTATGCTTTTTCAAAAAATGAAAAAAAATTTTTTTCTCGCTACCCGCAAAAAAAAGTTTTGAATTAAAGCCAATATGTTTATCTATACAACGCAAAAGAAATCAAGTCGATATCTTGAAAACTAAGCAAGTTATGACCAAAAAAGTAACCAGTTCTACTATTGACTTTTTTGGTCATAACTTGCTTAGTTTTCAAGATATTGACTTGATTTCTTTTGCGTTGTATAGATAAACATATTGGCTTTAATTCAAAACTTTTTTTTGCGGGTAGCGAGAAAAAAATTTTTTTTTTCATTTTTTGAAAAAGCATAAGGGGGTACCCTTTGCATTTTTCAAAAAATTAAAAAAAAATTTTTTCTCGCTACCCGCAAAAAAAAAGTTTTGAATTAAAGCCAATATGTTTATCTATACATCGCAAAAGAAATCAAGTCAATATCTTGAAAACTAAGCAAGTTATGACCAAAAAAGTAACCAGTTCTAGTACTGACTTTTTTGGTCATAACTTGCTTAGTTTTCAAGATATTGACTTGATTTCTTTTGCGTTGTATAGATAAACATATTGGCTTTAATTCAAAACTTTTTTTTTGCGGGTAGCGAGAAAAAAATTTTTTTTTAATTTTTTGAAAAATGCAAAGGGTACCCCCTTATGCTTTTTCAAAAAATGAAAAAAAAAATTTTTTTCTCGCTACCCGCAAAAAAAAAGTTTTGAATTAAAGCCAATATGTTTATCTATACAACGCAAAAGAAATCAAGTCAATATCTTGAAAACTAAGCAAGTTATGACCAAAAAAGTCAGTACTAGAACTGGTTACTCTTTTGGTCATAACTTGCTTAGTTTTCAAGATATTGACTTGATTTCTTTTGCGTTGTATAGATAAACATATTGGCTTTATTTCAAAACTTTTTTTTGCGGGTAGCGAGAAAAAAAATTTTTTTTCATTTTTTGAAAAAGCACAAGGGGGTACCCTTTGCATTTTTCAAAAAATGAAAAAAAAATTTTTTTCTCGCTACCCGCAAAAAAAAGTTTTGAATTAAAGCCAATATGTTTATCTATACAACGCAAAAGAAATCAAGTCAATATCTTGAAAACTAAGCAAGTTATGACCAAAAAAGTAACCAGTTCTAGTACTGACTTTTTTGGTCATAACTTGCTTAGTTTTCAAGATATTGACTTGATTTCTTTTGCGTTGTATAGATAAACATATTGGCTTTAATTCAAAACTTTTTTTTGCGGGTAGCGAGAAAAAAAATTTTTTTTTTTTTCATTTTTTGAAAAATGCAAAGGGTACCCCCTTATGCTTTTTCAAAAAATGAAAAAAATTTTTTTTCTCGCTACCCGCAAAAAAAAAGTTTTGAATTAAAGCCAATATGTTTATCTATACAGCGCAAAACAAATCAAGTCAATATCTTGAAAACTAAGCAAGTTATGACCAAAAAAGTCAGTACTAGAACTGGTTACTTTTTTGGTCATAACTTGCTTAGTTTTCAAGATATTGACTTGATTTCTTTTGCGTTGTATAGATAAACATATTGGCTTTAATTCAAAACTTTTTTTTGCGGGTAGCGAGAAAAAAATTTTTTTTTAATTTTTTGAAAAATGCAAAGGGTACCCCCTTATGCTTTTTCAAAAAATGAAAAAAAAAATTTTTTCTCGCTACCCGCAAAAAAAAGTTTTGAATTAAAGCCAATATGTTTATCTATACAACGCAAAAGAAATCAAGTCAATATCTTGAAAACTAAGCAAGTTATGACCAAAAAAGTAACCAGTTCTAGTACTGACTTTTTTGGTCATAACTTGCTTAGTTTTCAAGATATTGACTTGATTTATTTTGCGTTGTATAGATAAACATATTGGCTTTAATTCAAAACTTTTTTTTTGCGGGTAGCGAGAAAAAAATTTTTTTTTATTTTTTGAAAAAGCATTTTTCAAAAAATTAAAAAAATTTTTTTTTCTCGCTACCCGCAAAAAAAAAAGTTTTGAATTAAAGCCAATATGTTTATCTCGCGGGTAGCGAGAAAAAAATTTTTGAATTAAAGCCAATATGTTTATCTATACAACGCAAAAGAAATCAAGTCAATACCTTGAAAACTAAGCAAGTTATTACCAAAAAAGTCAGTACTAGAACTGGTTACTCTTTTGGTCATAACTTGCTTAGTTTTCAAGATATTGACTTGATTTCTTTTGCGTTGTATAGATAAACATATTGGCTTTAATTCAAAATTTTTTTTCTCGCTACCCGCAAAAAAAAGCTTTGAATTAAAGCCAATATGTTTATCTATACAACGCAAAAGAAATCAAGTCAATATCTTGAAAACTAAGCAAGTTATGACCAAAAAAGTAACCAGTTCTAGTACTGACTTTTTTGGTCATAACTTGCTTAGTTTTCAAGATATTGACTTGATTTCTTTTGCGTTGTATAGATAAACATATTGGCTTTAATTCAAAACTTTTTTTTTGCGGGTAGCGAGAAAATTTTTTTTTTTAATTTTTTGAAAAATGCAAAGGGTACCCCCTTATGCTTTTTCAAAAAATGAAAAAAAATTTTTTCTCGCTACCCGCAAAAAAAAAGTTTTGAATTAAAGCCAATATGTTTATCTATACAACGCAAAAGAAATCAAGTCAATATCTTGAAAACTAAGCAAGTTATGACCAAAAAAGTCAGTACTAGAACTGGTTACTTTTTTGGTCATAACTTGCTTAGTTTTCAAGATATTGCCTTGATTTCTTTTGCGTTGTATAGATAAACATATTGGCTTTAATTCAAAACTTTTTTTGCGGGTAGCGAGAAAATTTTTTTTTTTAATTTTTTGAAAAATGCAAAGGGTACCCCCTTATGCTTTTTCAAAAAATGAAAAAAATTTTTTTTCTCGCTACCCGCAAAAAAAAGTTTTGAATTAAAGCCAATATGTTTATCTCGCGGGTAGCGAGAAAAAAATTTTTTTTTAATTTTTTGAAAAAGCATAAGGGAGTACCCTTTGCATTTTTCAAAAAATTAAAAAAAAAATTTTTTCTCGCTACCCGCAAAAAAAAAGTTTTGAATTAAAGCCAATATGTTTATCGATACAACGCAAAAGAAATCAAGTCAATATCTTGAAAACTAAGCACGTTATGACCAAAAAAGTCAGTACTAGAACTGGTAACTTTTTTGGTCATAACTTGCTTAGTTTTCAAGATATTGACTTGATTTCTTTTGCGTTGTATAGATAAACATATTGGCTTTAATTCAAAACTTTTTTTTTGCGGGTAGCGAGAAAAAAAATTTTTTTCATTTTTTGAAAAAGCATAAGGGGGTACCCTTTGCATTTTTCAAAAAATTAAAAAAAAAATTTTCTCGCTACCCGCAAAAAAAGTTTTGAATTAAAGCCAATATGTTTATCTATACAACGCAAAAGAAATCAAGGCAATATCTTGAAAACTAAGCAAGTTATGACCAAAAAAGTAACCAGTTCTAGTACTGACTTTTTTGGTCATAACTTGCTTAGTTTTCAAGATATTGACTTGATTTCTTTTGCGTTGTATAGATAAACATATTGGCTTTAATTCAAAACTTTTTTTTTGCGGGTAGCGAGAAAAAATTTTTTTTCATTTTTTGAAAAACATAAGGGGGTACCCTTTGCATTTTTCAAAAAATTAAAAAAAAATTTTTCTCGCTACCCGCAAAAAAAAGTTTTGAATTAAAGCCAATATGTTTATCTATACAACGCAAAAGAAATCAAGTCAATATCTTGAAAACTAAGCAAGTTATGACCAAAAAAGTCAGTACTAGAACTGGTTACTTTTTTGGTCATAACTTGCTTAGTTTTCAAGATATTGACTTGATTTCTTTTGCGTTGTATAGATAAACATATTGGCTTTAATTCAAAGCTTTTTTTTGCGGGTAGCGAGAAAAAAAATTTTGAATTAAAGCCAATATGTTTATCTATACAACTTATATGTTTATCTATATAACTTGCTTAGTTTTCAAGATATTGACTTGATTTCTTTTGCGTTGTATAGATAAACATATTGGCTTTAATTCAAAACTTTTTTTTTGCGGGTAGCGAGAAAAAAATTTTTTTTTAATTTTTTGAAAAATGCAAAGGGTACCCCCTTATGCTTTTTCAAAAAATGAAAAAAAATTTTTTTCTCGCTACCCGCAAAAAAAGTTTTGAATTAAAGCCAATATGTTTATCTATACAACGCAAAAGAAATCAAGTCAATATCTTGAAAACTAAGCAAGTTATGACCAAAAAAGTCAGTACTAGAACTGGTTACTTTTTTGGTCATAACTTGCTTAGTTTTCCAGATATTGACTTGATTTCTTTTGCGTTGTATAGATAAACATATTGGCTTTAATTCAAAACTTTTTTTTTGCGGGTAGCGAGAAAAAAATGTTTTTTCATTTTTTGAAAAAGCATAAGGGGGTACCCTTTGCATTTTTCAAAAAATTAAAAAAAAAATTTTTTCTCGCTACCCGCAAAAAAAGTTTTGAATTAAAGCCAATAATTTTATCTATATAACGCAAAAGAAATCAAGTCAATATCTTGAAAACTAAGCAAGTTATGACCAAAAAAGTAACCAGTTCTACTACTGACTTTTTTGGTCATAACTTGCTTAGTTTTCAAGATATTGACTTGATTTCTTTTGCGTTGTATAGATAAACATATTGGCTTTAATTCAAAACTTTTTTTTTTGCGGGTAGCGAGAAAAAAATTTTTTTTTCATTTTTTGAAAAAGCATAAGGGGGTACCCTTTGCATTTTTCAAGAAATTAAAAAAAAAAAGTTTTCTCGCTACCCGCAAAAAAAAAGTTTTGAATTAAAGCCAATATGTTTATCTATACAACGCAAAAGAAATCAAGTCAATATCTTGAAAACTAAGCAAGTTATGACCAAAAAAGTAGCCAGTTCTACTACTGACTTTTTTGGTCATAACTTGCTTAGTTTTCAAGATATTGACTTGATTTCTTTTGCGTTGTATAGATAAACATATTGGCTTTAATTCAAAACTTTTTTTTGCGGGTAGCGAGAAAAAAATTTTTTTTTTCATTTTTTGAAAAAGCATAAGGGGGTAGGTACCCTTTGCATTTTTCAAAAAATGAAAAAAAAATTTTTTTCTCGCTACCCGCAAAAAAAAAGTTTTGAATTAAAGCCAATATGTTTATCTATACAACGCAAAAGAAATCAAGTCAATATCTTGAAAACTAAGCAAGTTATGACCAAAAAAGTCAGTACTAGAACTGGTTACTTTTTTGGTCATAACTTGCTTAGTTTTCAAGATATTGACTTGATTTCTTTTGCGTTGTATAGATAAACATATTGGCTTTAATTCAAAACTTTTTTTTTGCGGGTAGCGAGAAAAAAAATTTTTTTTTCATTTTTTGAAAAAGCATAAGGGGGTACCCTTTGCATTTTTCAAAAAATTAAAAAAAATTTTTTTCTCGCTACCCGCAAAAGAAAAGTTTTGAATTAAAGCCAATATGTTTATCTATACAACGCAAAAGAAATCAAGTCAATATCTTGAAAACTAAGCAAGTTATGACCAAAAAAGTAACCAGTTCTAGTACTGACTTTTTTGGTCATAACTTGCTTAGTTTTCAAGATATTGACTTGATTTGTTTTGCGTTGTATAGATAAACATATTGGCTTTAATTCAAAACTTTTTTTTTGCGGGTAGCGAGAAAAAATTTTTTTTTTCATTTTTTGAAAAAGCATAAGGGGGTACCCTTTGCATTTTTCAAAAAATTAAAAAAAAATTTTTTTCTCGCTACCCGCAAAAAAAAGTTTTGAATTAAAGCCAATATGTTTATCTATACAACGCAAAAGAAATCAAGTCGATATCTTGAAAACTAAGCAAGTTATGACCAAAAAAGTAACCAGTTCTACTACTGACTTTTTTGGTCATAACTTGCTTAGTTTTCAAGATATTGACTTGATTTCTTTTGCGTTGTATAGATAAACATATTGGCTTTAATTCAAAACTTTTTTTTTTGCGGGTAGCGAGAAAAAAATTTTTTTTTCATTTTTTGAAAAAGCATAAGGGGGGTACCCTTTGCATTTTTCAAAAAATTAAAAAAAAAATTTTTTCTCGCTACCCGCAAAAAAAAAGTTTTGAATTAAAGCCAATATGTTTATCTATACAACGCAAAAGAAATCAAGTCAATATCTTGAAAACTAAGCAAGTTATGACCAAAAAAGTAACCAGTTCTACTACTGACTTTTTTGGTCATAACTTGCTTAGTTTTCAAGATATTGACTTGATTTCTTTTGCGTTGTATAGATAAACATATTGGCTTTAATTCAAAACTTTTTTTTGCGGGTAGCGAGAAAAAAATTTTTTTTTCATTTTTTGAAAAAGCATAAGGGGGTACCCTTTGCATTTTTCAAAAAATTAAAAAAAAATTTTTTCTTGCTACCCGCAAAAAAAAAGTTTTGAATTAAAGCCAATATGTTTATCTATACAACGCAAAAGAAATCAAGTCAATATCTTGAAAACTAAGCAAGTTATGACCAAAAAAGTAACCAGTTCTACTACTGACTTTTTTGGTCATAACTTGCTTAGTTTTCAAGATATTGACTTGATTTCTTTTGCGTTGTATAGATAAACATATTGGCTTTAATTCAAAACTTTTTTTTTGCGGGTAGCGAGAAAAAAAATTTTTTTTTTTTTCATTTTTTGAAAAAGCATAAGGGGGTAGGTACCCTTTGCATTTTTCAAAAAATGAAAAAAAAAAATTTTTTCTCGCTACCCGCAAAAAAAAAGTTTTGAATTAAAGTCAATATGTTTATCTATACAACGCAAAAGAAATCAAGTCAATATCTTGAAAACTAAGCAAGTTATGACCAAAAAAGTCAGTACTAGAACTGGTTACTTTTTTGGTCATAACTTGCTTAGTTTTCAAGATATTGACTTGATTTCTTTTGCGTTGTATAGATAAACATATTGGCTTTAATTCAAAACTTTTTTTTTGCGGGTAGCGAGAAAAAAAAATTTTTTTTTCATTTTTTGAAAAAGCATAAGGGGGTACCCTTTGCATTTTTCAAAAAATTAAAAAAAATTTTTTTCTCGCTACCCGCAAAAAAAAAGTTTTGAATTAAAGCCAATATGTTTATCTATACAACGCAAAAGAAATCAAGTCAATATCTTGAAAACTAAGCAAGTTATGACCAAAAAAGTAACCAGTTCTAGTACTGACTTTTTTGGTCATAACTTGCTTAGTTTTCAAGATATTGACTTGATTTGTTTTGCGTTGTATAGATAAACATATTGGCTTTAATTCAAAACTTTTTTTTGCGGGTAGCGAGAAAAAATTTTTTTTTTTCATTTTTTGAAAAAGCATAAGGGGGTACCCTTTGCATTTTTCAAAAAATTAAAAAAAAATTTTTTTCTCGCTACCCGCAAAAAAAAGTTTTGAATTAAAGCCAATATGTTTATCTATACAACGCAAAAGAAATCAAGTCGATATCTTGAAAACTAAGCAAGTTATGACCAAAAAAGTAACCAGTTCTACTACTGACTTTTTTGGTCATAACTTGCTTAGTTTTCAAGATATTGACTTGATTTCTTTTGCGTTGTATAGATAAACATATTGGCTTTAATTCAAAACTTTTTTTTTTGCGGGTAGAGAGAAAAAAATTTTTTTTTCATTTTTTGAAAAAGCATAAGGGGGTACCCTTTGCATTTTTCAAAAAATTAAAAAAAAAATTTTTTCTCGCTACCCGCAAAAAAAAAGTTTTGAATTAAAGCCAATATGTTTATCTATACAACGCAAAAGAAATCAAGTCAATATCTTGAAAACTAAGCAAGTTATGACCAAAAAAGTCAGTAGTAGAACTGGTTACTTTTTTGGTCATAACTTGCTTAGTTTTCAAGATATTGACTTGATTTCTTTTGCGTTGTATAGATAAACATATTGGCTTTAATTCAAAACTTTTTTTTGCGGGTAGCGAGAAAAAAATTTTTTTTTCATTTTTTGAAAAAGCATAAGAGGGTACCCTTTGCATTTTTCAAAAAATTAAAAAAAAAATTTTTTCTCGCTACCCGCAAAAAAAAAGTTTTGAATTAAAGCCAATATGTTTATCTATACAACGCAAAAGAAATCAAGTCAATATCTTGAAAACTAAGCAAGTTATGACCAAAAAAGTAACCAGTTCTACTACTGACTTTTTTGGTCATAACTTGCTTAGTTTTCAAGATATTGACTTGATTTCTTTTGCGTTGTATAGATAAACATATTGGCTTTAATTCAAAACTTTTTTTTTGCGGGTAGCGAGAAAAAATTTTTTTTTTTTCATTTTTTGAAAAAGCATAAGGGGGTAGGTACCCTTTGCATTTTTCAAAAAATGAAAAAAAAAATTTTTCTCGCTACCCGCAAAAAAAAAATTGAATTAAAGCCAATATGTTTATCTATACAACGCAAAAGAAATCAAGTCAATATCTTGAAAACTAAGCAAGTTATGACCAAAAAAGTAACCAGTTCTACTACTGACTTTTTTGGTCATAACTTGCTTAGTTTTCAAGATATTGACTTGATTTCTTTTGCGTTGTATAGATAAACATATTGGCTTTAATTCAAAACTTTTTTTTTGCGGGTAGCGAGAAAAAAATTTTTTTTTTTTTTTCATTTTTTGAAAAAGCATAAGGGGGTAGGTACCCTTTGCATTTTTCAAAAAATGAAAAAAAAATTTTTTTCTCGCTACCCGCAAAAAAAAAGTTTTGAATTAAAGCCAATATGTTTATCTATACAACGCAAAAGAAATCAAGTCAATATCTTGAAAACTAAGCAAGTTATGACCAAAAAAGTAACCAGTTCTAGTACTGACTTTTTTGGTCATAACTTGCTTAGTTTTCAAGATATTGACTTGATTTGTTTTGCGTTGTATAGATAAACATATTGGCTTTAATTCAAAACTTTTTTTTTGCGGGTAGCGAGAAAAAATTTTTTTTTTCATTTTTTGAAAAAGCATAAGGGGGTACCCTTTGCATTTTTCAAAAAATTAAAAAAAAATTTTTTTCTCGCTACCCGCAAAAAAAAGTTTTGAATTAAAGCCAATATGTTTATCTATACAACGCAAAAGAAATCAAGTCGATATCTTGAAAACTAAGCAAGTTATGACCAAAAAAGTAACCAGTTCTACTACTGACTTTTTTGGTCATAACTTGCTTAGTTTTCAAGATATTGACTTGATTTCTTTTGCGTTGTATAGATAAACATATTGGCTTTAATTCAAAACTTTTTTTTGCGGGTAGCGAGAAAAAAATTTTTTTTTCATTTTTTGAAAAAGCATAAGGGGGTACCCTTTGCATTTTTCAAAAAATTAAAAAAAAAAATTTTTCTCGCTACCCGCAAAAAAAAAGTTTTGAATTAAAGCCAATATGTTTATCTATACAACGCAAAAGAAATCAAGTCAATATCTTGAAAACTAAGCAAGTTATGACCAAAAAAGTAACCAGTTCTACTACTGACTTTTTTGGTCATAACTTGCTTAGTTTTCAAGATATTGACTTGATTTCTTTTGCGTTGTATAGATAAACATATTGGCTTTAATTCAAAACTTTTTTTTTGCGGGTAGCGAGAAAAAAATTTTTTTTTTTCATTTTTTGAAAAAGCATAAGGGGGTAGGTACCCTTTGCATTTTTCAAAAAATGAAAAAAAAAATTTTTCTCGCTACCCGCAAAAAAAAAGTTTTGAATTAAAGCCAATATGTTTATCTATACAACGCAAAAGAAATCAAGTCAATATCTTGAAAACTAAGCAAGTTATGACCAAAAAAGTAACCAGTTCTACTACTGACTTTTTTGGTCATAACTTGCTTAGTTTTCAAGATATTGACTTGATTTCTTTTGCGTTGTATAGATAAACATATTGGCTTTAATTCAAAACTTTTTTTTGCGGGTAGCGAGAAAAACATTTTTTTTTCATTTTTTGAAAAATGCAAAGGGTACCCTACCCCCTTATGCTTTTTCAAAAAATGAAAAAAAAATTTTTCTCGCTACCCGCAAAAAAAAGTTTTGAATTAAAGCCAATATGTTTATCTATACAACGCAAAAGAAATCAAGTCAATATCTTGAAAACTAAGCAAGTTATGACCAAAAAAGTAACCAGTTCTACTACTGACTTTTTTGGTCATAACTTGCTTAGTTTTCAAGATATTGACTTGATTTCTTTTGCGTTGTATAGATAAACATATTGGCTTTAATTCAAACCTTTTTTTTTGCGGGTAGCGAGAAAAAATTTTTTTTTTAATTTTTTGAAAAATGCAAAGGGTACCCCCTAATGCTTTTTCAAAAAATGAAAAAAAAAATTTTGTTCTCGCTACCCGCAAAAAAAAAGTTTTGAATTAAAGCCAATATGTTTATCTATACAACGCAAAACAAATCAAGTCAATATCTTGAAAACTAAGCAAGTTATGACCAAAAAAGTCAGTACTAGAACTGGTTACTTTTTTGGTCATAACTTGCTTAGTTTTCAAGATATTGACTTGATTTCTTTTGCGTTGTATAGATAAACATATTGGCTTTAATTCAACTTTTTTTTTGCGGGTAGCGAGAAAAAAATTTTTTTTAATTTTTTGAAAAATGCAAAGGGTACCCCCTTATGCTTTTTCAAAAAATGAAAAAAAGGGGGTACCCTTTGCATTTTTCAAAAAATTTAAAAAAAATTTTTTTCTCGCTACCCGCAAAAAAAAGTTTTGAATTAAAGCCAATATGTTTATCTATACAACGCAAAAGAAATCAAGTCGATATCTTGAAAACTAAGCAAGTTATGACCAAAAAAGTAACCAGTTCTACTACTGACTTTTTTGGTCATAACTTGCTTAGTTTTCAAGATATTGACTTGATTTCTTTTGCGTTGTATAGATAAACATATTGGCTTTAATTCAAAACTTTTTTTTTGCGGGTAGCGAGAAAAAAAATTTTTTTTCATTTTTTGAAAAAGCATAAGGGGGTACCCTTTGCATTTTTCAAAAAATTAAAAAAAAAATTTTTTCTCGCTACCCGCAAAAAAAAAGTTTTGAATTAAAGCCAATATGTTTATCTATACAACGCAAAAGAAATCAAGTCAATATCTTGAAAACTAAGCAAGTTATGACCAAAAAAGTCAGTAGTAGAACTGGTTACTTTTTTGGTCATAACTTGCTTAGTTTTCAAGATATTGACTTGATTTCTTTTGCGTTGTATAGATAAACATATTGGCTTTAATTCAAAACTTTTTTTTGCGGGTAGCGAGAAAAAAATTTTTTTTTCATTTTTTGAAAAAGCATAAGGGGGTACCCTTTGCATTTTTCAAAAAATTAAAAAAAAAAAATTTTTCTCGCTACCCGCAAAAAAAAGTTTTGAATTAAAGCCAATATGTTTATCTATACAACGCAAAAGAAATCAAGTCAATATCTTGAAAACTAAGCAAGTTATGACCAAAAAAGTAACCAGTTCTACTACTGACTTTTTTGGTCATAACTTGCTTAGTTTTCAAGATATTGACTTGATTTCTTTTGCGTTGTATAGATAAACATATTGGCTTTAATTCAAAACTTTTTTTTTGCGGGTAGCGAGAAAAAAATTTTTTTTTTTTTCATTTTTTGAAAAAGCATAAGGGGGTAGGTACCCTTTGCATTTTTCAAAAAATGAAAAAAAAATTTTTTCTCGCTACCCGCAAAAAAAAAGTTTTGAATTAAAGCCAATATGTTTATCTATACAACGCAAAAGAAATCAAGTCAATATCTTGAAAACTAAGCAAGTTATGACCAAAAAAGTAACCAGTTCTACTACTGACTTTTTTGGTCATAACTTGCTTAGTTTTCAAGATATTGACTTGATTTCTTTTGCGTTGTATAGATAAACATATTGGCTTTAATTCAAAACTTTTTTTTGCGGGTAGCGAGAAAAACATTTTTTTTTCATTTTTTGAAAAATGCAAAGGGTACCCTACCCCCTTATGCTTTTTCAAAAAATGAAAAAAAAATTTTTCTCGCTACCCGCAAAAAAAAGTTTTGAATTAAAGCCAATATGTTTATCTATACAACGCAAAAGAAATCAAGTCAATATCTTGAAAACTAAGCAAGTTATGACCAAAAAAGTAACCAGTTCTACTACTGACTTTTTTGGTCATAACTTGCTTAGTTTTCAAGATATTGACTTGATTTCTTTTGCGTTGTATAGATAAACATATTGGCTTTAATTCAAAACTTTTTTTTTGCGGGTAGCGAGAAAAAATTTTTTTTTTAATTTTTTGAAAAATGCAAAGGGTACCCCCTAATGCTTTTTCAAAAAATGAAAAAAAAAAAATTTTGTTCTCGCTACCCGCAAAAAAAAAGTTTTGAATTAAAGCCAATATGTTTATCTATACAACGCAAAAGAAATCAAGTCGATATCTTGAAAACTAAGCAAGTTATGACCAAAAAAGTAACCAGTTCTAGTACTGAATTTTTTTTTTCATAACTTGCTTAGTTTTCAAGATATTGACTTGATTTCTTTTGCGTTGTATAGATAAACATATTGGCTTTAATTCAAAACTTTTTTTTTGCTGGTAGCGAGAAAAAAATTTTTTTTTAATTTTTTGAAAAATGCAAAGGGTACCCCCTTATGCTTTTTCAAAAAATGAAAAAAAAATTGTTCTCGCTACCCGCAAAAAAAAGTTTTGAATTAAAGCCAATATGTTTATCTATACAACGCAAGAGAAATCAATTCAATATCTTGAAAACTAAGCAAGTTATGACCAAAAAAGTAACCAGTTCTAGTACTGACTTTTTTGGTCATAACTTGCATAGTTTTCAAAATATTGACTTGATTTCTTTTGCGTTGTATAGATAAACATATTGGCTTTAATTCAAAACTTTTTTTTTGCGGGTAGCGAGAAAAATTTTTTTTTTCATTTTTTGAAAAAGCATAAGGGGGTACCCTTTGCCATTTTCATAATTTTTAAAAAAAATTTTTTCTCGCTACCCGCAAAAAAAAAGCTTTGAATTAAAGCCAATATGTTTATCTATACAACGCAAAAGAAATCAAGTCAATATCTTGAAAACTAAGCAGGTTATGACCAAAAAAGTAACCAGTTCTAGTACTGACTTTTTTGGTCATAACTTGCTTAGTTTGCAAGATATTGACCTGATTTCTTTTGCGTTGTATAGATAAACATATTGGCTTTAATTCAAAACTTTTTTTTTGCGGGTAGCGAGAAAAAATTTTTTTTCATTTTTTGAAAAAGCATAAGGGGGTACCCTTTGCCTTTTTCATAATTTTTGAAAAAAAATTTTTTCTCGCTACCCGCAAAAAAAAATTTGAATTAAAGCCAATATGTTTATCTATACAACGCAAAAGAAATCAAGTCAATATCTTGAAAACTAAGCAAGTTATGACCAAAAAAGTCAGTACTAGAACTGGTTACTTTTTTGGTCATAGCTTGCTTAGTTTTCAAGATATTGACTTGATTTCTTTTGCGTTGTATAGATAAACATATTGGCTTTAATTCAAAACTCTTTTTTTGCGGGTAGCGAGAAAAAAAATTTTTGTTCATTTTTTGAAAAAGCATAAGGGGGTACCCTTTGCATTTTTCATAATTTTTGAAAAAAAATTTTTCTCGCTACCCGCAAAAAAAAGTTTTGAATTAAAGCCAATATGTTTATCTATACAACGCAAAAGAAATTAAGTCAATATCTTGAAAACTAAGCAAGTTATGACCAAAAAAGTAACCAGTTCTAGTACTGACTTTTTTGGTCATAACTTGCTTAGTTTTCAAGATATTGACTTGATTTCTTTTGCGTTGTATAGATAAACATATTGGCTTTAATTCAAAACTTTTTTTTTGCGGGTAGCGAGAAAAATTTTTTTTTCAAAAATTATGAAATAGGCAAAGGGTACCTACCCCCTTATGCTTTTTCAAAAAATGAAAAAAAAAAAATTTCTCGCTACCCGCAAAAAAAAAGTTTTTAATTAAAGCCAATATGTTTATCTATACAACGCAAAAGAAATCAAGTCAATATCTTGAAAACTAAGCAAGTTATGACCAAAAAAGTAACCAGTTCTAGTACTGACTTTTTTGGTCATAACTTGCTTAGTTTTCAAGATATTGACTTGATTTCTTCTGCGTTGTATAGATAAGCATATTGGCTTTAATTCAAAACTTTTTTTTTGCGGGTAGCGAGAAAATTTTTTTTTTCATTTTTTGAAAAATCATAAGGGGGTACCCTTTGCCATTTTCATAATTTTTGAAAAAAAAATTTTCTCGCTACCCGCAAAAAAAAAGTTTTGAATTAAAGCCAATATGTTTATCTATACAACGCAAAAGAAATCAAGTCAATATCTTGAAAACTAAGCAAGTTATGACCAAAAAAGTAACCAGTTCTAGTACTGGTCATAACTTGCTTAGTTTTCAAGATATTGACTTGATTTCTTTTGCGTTGTATAGATAAACATATTGGCTTTAATTCAAAACTTTTTTTTTGCGGGTAGCGAGAAAAAATTTTTTTTTCATTTTTTGAAAAAGCATAAGGGTGTACCCTTTGCATTTTTCATAATTTTTGAAAAAAAATTTTTCTCGCTACCCGCAAAAAAAAAAGTTTTGAATTAAAGCCAATATGTTTATCTATACAACGCAAAAGAAATCAAGTCAATATCTTGAAAACTAAGCAAGTTATGACCAAAAAAGTAACCAGTTCTAGTACTGACTTTTTTGGTCATAACTTGCTTAGTTTTCAAGATATTGACTTGGTTTCTTTTGCGTTGTATAGATAAACATATTGGCTTTAATTCAAAATTTTTTTTTTTGCGGGTATCGAGAAAATTTTTTTTTTTATTTTTTTGAAAAAGCATAAGGGGGTAGCCTTTGCCATTTTCATCATTTTTGAAAAAAAAATTTTTCTCGCTACCCACAAAAAAAAAGTTTTGAATTAAAGCCAATATGTTTATCTATACAACGCAGAAGAAATCAAGTCAATATCTTGAAAACTAAGCAAGTTATGACCAAAAAAGTCAGTACTAGAACTGGTTACTTTTTTGGTCATAACTTGCTTAGTTTTCAAGATATTGACTTGATTTCTTTTGCGTTGTATAGATAAACATATTGGCTTTAATTCAAAACTTTTTTTTTGCGGGTAGCGAGAAAAAATTTTTTTTTTCAAAAATTATGAAAAAGGCTTATGCTTTTTCAAAAAATGAAAAAAAAATTTTCTCGCTACCCGCAAAAAAAAAGTTTTTAATTAAAGCCAATATGTTTATCTATACAACGCAAAAGAAATCAAGTCAATATCTTGAAAACTAAGCAAGTTATGACCAAAAAAGTAACCAGTTCTAGTACTGACTTTTTTGGTCATAACTTGCTTAGTTTTCAAGATATTGACTTGATTTCTTCTGCGTTGTATAGATAAACATATTGGCTTTAATTCAAAACTTTTTTTTTGCGGGTAGCGAAAAAAAATTTTTTTTTCATTTTTTGAAAAAGCATAAGGGGGTACCCTTTGCCTTTTTCATAATTTTTGAAAAAAAATTTTTTCTCGCTACCCGCAAAAAAAAGTTTTGAATTAAAGCCAATATGTTTATCTATACAACGCAAAAGAAATCAAGTCAATATCTTGAAAACTAAGCAAGTTATGACCAAAAAAGTCAGTACTAGAACTGGTTACTTTTTTGGTCATAACTTGCTTAGTTTTCAAGATATTGACTTGATTTCTTTTGCGTTGTATAGATAAACATATTGGCTTTAATTCAAAACTTTTTTTTTTGCGGGTAGCGAGAAAAATTTTTTTTCAAAAATTATGAAAAATGCAAAGGGTACACCCTTATGCTTTTTCAAAAAATGAAAAAAAAAATTTTTTCTCGCTACCCGCAAAAAAAAAGTTTTGAATTAAAGCCAATATGTTTATCTATACAACGCAAAAGAAATCAAGTCAATATCTTGAAAACTAAGCAAGTTATGACCAGTACTAGAACTGGTTACTTTTTTGGTCATAACTTGCTTAGTTTTCAAGATATTGACTTGATTTCTTTTGCGTTGTATAGATAAACATATTGGCTTTAATTCAAAACTTTTTTTTTGCGGGTAGCGAGAAAATTTTTTTTTCAAAAATTATGAAAATGGCAAAGGGTACCCCCTTATGATTTTTCAAAAAATGAAAAAAAAAATTTTCTCGCTACCCGCAAAAAAAAAGTTTTGAATTAAAGCCAATATGCTTATCTATACAACGCAGAAGAAATCAAGTCAATATCTTGAAAACTAAGCAAGTTATGACCAAAAAAGTCAGTACTAGAACTGGTTACTTTTTTGGTCATAACTTGCTTAGTTTTCAAGATATTGACTTGATTTCTTTTGCGTTGTATAGATAAACATATTGGCTTTAATTAAAAACTTTTTTTTTGCGGGTAGCGAGAAATTTTTTTTTTTTTCATTTTTTGAAAAAGCATAAGGGGGTAGGTACCCTTTGCCTATTTCATAATTTTTGAAAAAAAAATTTTTCTCGCTACCCGCAAAAAAAAAGTTTTTAATTAAAGCCAATATGTTTATCTATACAACGCAAAAGAAATCAAGTCAATATCTTGAAAACTAAGCAAGTTATGACCAAAAAAGTAACCAGTTCTAGTACTGGTCATAACTTGCTTAGTTTTCAAGATATTGACTTGATTTCTTTTGCGTTGTATAGATAAACATATTGGCTTTAATTCAAAACTTTTTTTTTGCGGGTAGCGAAAAAAAATTTTTTTTTCATTTTTTGAAAAAGCATAAGGGGGTACCCTTTGCCTTTTTCATAATTTTTGAAAAAAAATTTTTTCTCGCTACCCGCAAAAAAAAGTTTTGAATTAAAGCCAATATGTTTATCTATACAACGCAAAAGAAATCAAGTCAATATCTTGAAAACTAAGCAAGTTATGACCAAAAAAGTCAGTACTAGAACTGGTTACTTTTTTGGTCATAACTTGCTTAGTTTTCAAGATATTGACTTGATTTCTTTTGCGTTGTATAGATAAACATATTGGCTTTAATTCAAAACTCTTTTTTTGCGGGTAGCGAGAAAAAAATTTTTTTTCATTTTTTGAAAAAGCTAAAGGGGGTACCCTTTGCCTTTTTCATAATTTTTGAAAAAAAATTTTTCTCGCTACCCGCAAAAAAAAGCTTTGAATTAAAGCCAATATGTTTATCTATACAACGCAAAAGAAATCAAGTCAATATCTTGAAAACTAAGCAAGTTATGACCAAAAAAGTAACCAGTTCTAGTACTGACTTTTTTGGTCATAACTTGCTTAGTTTTCAAGATATTGACTTGATTTCTTTTGCGTTGTATAGATAAACATATTGGCTTTAATTCAACTTTTTTCTGCGGGTAGCGAGAAAAATTTTTTTTTCAAAAATTATGAAAAAGGCAAAGGGTACCCCCTTATGCTTTTTAAAAAAATGAAAAAAAAATTTTCTCACTACCCGCAAAAAAAAAGTTTTGAATTAAAGCCAATATGTTTATCTATACAACGCAAGAGAAATCAAGTCAATATCTTGAAAACTAAGCAAGTTATGACCAAAAAAGTAACCAGTTCTAGTACTCACTTTTTTGGTCATAACTTGCTTAGTTTTCAAGATATTGACTTGATTTCTTTTGCGTTGTATAGATAAACATATTGGCTTTAATTCAAAGCTTTTTTTTGCGGGTAGGGAGAAAATTTTTTTTTTCATTTTTTGAAAAAGCATAAGGGGGTACCCTTTGCCATTTTCATAATTTTTGAAAAAAAAATTTTTCTCGCTACCGGCAAAAACAAAAGTTTTGAATTAAAGCCAATATGTTTACCTATACAACGCAAAAGAAATCAAGTCAATATCTTGAAAACTAAGCAAGTTATGACCAAAAAAGTAACCAGTTCTAGTACTGACTTTTTTGGTCATAACTTGCTTAGTTTTCAAGATATTGACTTGATTTCTTTTGCGTTGTATAGATAAACATATTGGCTTTAATTCAAAACTTTTTTTTTGCGGGTAGCGAGACAAATTTTTTTTATCCAAAATTATGAAAAAGGCAAAGGGTACCCCCTTATGCTTTTTCAAAAAATGAAAAAAAAAATTTTTTCTCGCTACCCGCAAAAAAGTTTTGAATTAAAGCCAATATGTTTATCTATACAACGCAAAAGAAATCAAGTCAATATCTTGAAAACTAAGCAAGTTATGACCAAAAAAGTAACCAGTTCTAGTACTGGTCATAACTTGCTTACTTTTCAAGATATTGACTTGATTTCTTTTGCGTTGTATAGATAAACATATTGGCTTTAATTCAAAACTTTTTTTTTGCGGGTAGCGAAAAAAAATTTTTTTTTCATTTTTTGAAAAAGCATAAAGGGGTACCCTTTGCCTTTTTCATAATTTTTGAAAAAAAATTTTTTCTCGCTACCCGCAGAAAAAAGTTTTGAATTAAAGCCAATATGTTTATCTATACAACGCAAAAGAAATCAAGTCAATATCTTGAAAACTAAGCAAGTTATGACCAAAAAAGTCAGTACTAGAACTGGTTACTTTTTTGGTCATAACTTGCTTAGTTTTCAAGATATTGACTTGATTTCTTTTGCGTTGTATAGATAAACATATTGGCTTTAATTCAAAACTCTTTTTTTGCGGGTAGCGAGAAAAAAATTTTTTTTCATTTTTTGAAAAAGCTAAAGGGGGTACCCTTTGCCTTTTTCATAATTTTTGAAAAAAAATTTTTCTCGCTACCCGCAAAAAAAAGTTTTGAATTAAAGCCAATATGTTTATCTATACAACGCAAAAGAAATCAAGTCAATATCTTGAAAACTAAGCAAGTTATGACCAAAAAAGTAACCAGTTCTAGTACTGACTTTTTTGGTCATAACTTGCTTAGTTTTCAAGATATTGACTTGATTTCTTTTGCGTTGTATAGATAAACATATTGGCTTTAATTCAACTTTTTTTCTGCGGGTAGCGAGAAAAATTTTTTTTTCAAAAATTATGAAAAAGGCAAAGGGTACCCCCTTATGCTTTTTCAAAAAATGAAAAAAAAATTTTCTCACTACCCGCAAAAAAAAAGTTTTGAATTAAAGCCAATATGTTTATCTATACAACGCAAGAGAAATCAAGTCAATATCTTGAAAACTAAGCAAGTTATGACCAAAAAAGTAACCAGTTCTAGTACTCACTTTTTTGGTCATAACTTGCTTAGTTTTCAAGATATTGACTTGATTTCTTTTGCGTTGTATAGATAAACATATTGGCTTTAATTCAAAGCTTTTTTTTGCGGGTAGGGAGAAAATTTTTTTTTTCATTTTTTGAAAAAGCATAAGGGGGTACCCTTTGCCATTTTCATAATTTTTGAAAAAAAAATTTTTCTCGCTACCGGCAAAAACAAAAGTTTTGAATTAAAGCCAATATGTTTACCTATACAACGCAAAAGAAATCAAGTCAATATCTTGAAAACTAAGCAAGTTATGACCAAAAAAGTAACCAGTTCTAGTACTGACTTTTTTGGTCATAACTTGCTTAGTTTTCAAGATATTGACTTGATTTCTTTTGCGTTGTATAGATAAACATATTGGCTTTAATTCAAAACTTTTTTTTTGCGGGTAGCGAGAAAAAAATTTTTTTTTCATTTTTTGAAAAAGCATAAGGGGGTACCCTTTGCCTTTTTCATAATTTTTGAAAAAAAATTTTTCTCGCTACCCGCAAAAAAAAAGTTTTGGATTAAAGCCAATATGTTTATCTATACAACGCAAAAGAAATCAAGTCAATATCTTGAAAACTAAGCAAGTTATGACCAAAAAAGTAACCAGTTCTAGTACTGACTTTTTTGGTCATAACTTGCTTAGTTTTCAAGATATTGACTTGATTTCTTTTGCGTTGTATAGATCAACATATTGGCTTTAATTCAAAACTTTTTTTTGCGGGTAGCGAGAAAAAAAATTTTTTTTTTTCATTTTTTGAAAAAGCATAAGGGGGTACCCTTTGCCTTTTTCATAATTTTTGAAAAAAAAATTTTCTCGCTGCCCGCAAAAAAAAGTTTTGAATTAAAGCCAATATGTTTATCTATACAACGCAAAAGAAATCAAGTCAATATCTTGAAAACCAAGCAAGTTATGACCAAAAAAGTAACCAGTTCTAGTACTGACTTTTTTGGTCATAACTTGCTTAGTTTTCAAGATATTGACTTGATTTCTTTTGCGTTGTATAGATAAACATATTGGCTTTAATTCAAAACTCTTTTTTTGCGGGTAGCGAGAAAAAATTTTTTTTCATAAATTATGAAAAAGGCAAAGGGTACCCCCTTATGCTTTTTCAAAAAATGAAAAAAAAATTTTTTTTCTCGCTACCCGCAAAAAAAAGTTGAATTAAAGCCAATATGTTTATCTATACAACGCAAAAGAAATCAAGTCAATATCTTGAAAACTAAGCAAGTTATGACCAAAAAAGTCAGTACTAGAACTGGTTACTTTTTTGGTCATAACTTGCTTAGTTTTCAAGATATTGACTTGATTTCTTTTGCGTTGTATAGATAAACATATTGGCTTTAATTCAAAACTCTTTTTTTGCGGGTAGCGAGAAAAAATTTTTTTTCATTTTTTGAAAAAGCTAAAGGGGGTACCCTTTGCCTTTTTCATAATTTTTGAAAAAAAATTTTTTTCGCTACCCGCAAAAAAAAGTTTTGAATTAAAGCCAATATGTTTATCTATACAACGCAAAAGAAATCAAGTCAATATCTTGAAAACTAAGCAAGTTATGACCAAAAAAGTAACCAGTTCTAGTACTGACTTTTTTGGTCATAACTTGCTTAGTTTTCAAGATATTGACTTGATTTCTTTTGCGTTGTATAGATAAACATATTGGCTTTAATTCAACTTTTTTCTGCGGGTAGCGAGAAAAAATTTTTTTTCAAAAATTATGAAAAAGGCAAAGGGTACCCCCTTATGCTTTTTCAAAAAATGAAAAAAAAATTTTCTCACTACCCGCAAAAAAAAAGTTTTGAATTAAAGCCAATATGTTTATCTACACAACGCAAGAGAAATCAAGTCAATATCTTGAAAACTAAGCAAGTTATGACCAAAAAAGTAACCAGTTCTAGTACTCACTTTTTTGGTCATAACTTGCTTAGTTTTCAAGATATTGACTTGATTTCTTTTGCGTTGTATAGATAAACATATTGGCTTTAATTCAAAGCTTTTTTTTGCGGGTAGGGAGAAAATTTTTTTTTTCATTTTTTGAAAAAGCATAAGGGGGTACCCTTTGCCATTTTCATAATTTTTGAAAAAAAAATTTTTCTCGCTACCGGCAAAAACAAAAGTTTTGAATTAAAGCCAATATGTTTACCTATACAACGCAAAAGAAATCAAGTCAATATCTTGAAAACTAAGCAAGTTATGACCAAAAAAGTAACCAGTTCTAGTACTGACTTTTTTGGTCATAACTTGCTTAGTTTTCAAGATATTGACTTGATTTCTTTTGCGTTGTATAGATCAACATATTGGCTTTAATTCAAAACTTTTTTTTGCGGGTAGCGAGAAAAAAAATTTTTTTTTCATTTTTTGAAAAAGCATAAGGGGGTACCCTTTGCCTTTTTCATAATTTTTGAAAAAAAAATTATCTCGCTACCCGCAAAAAAAAGTTTTGAATTAAAGCCAATATGTTTATCTATACAACGCAAAAGAAATCAAGTCAATATCTTGAAAACCAAGCAAGTTATGACCAAAAAAGTAACCAGTTCTAGTACTGACTTTTTTGGTCATAACTTGCTTAGTTTTCAAGATATTGACTTGATTTCTTTTGCGTTGTATAGATAAACATATTGGCTTTAATTCAAAACTCTTTTTTTGCGGGTAGCGAGAAAAAAATTTTTTTTCATTTTTTGAAAAAGCATAAGGGGGTACCCTTTGCCTTTTTCATAATTTTTGAAAAAAAAATTTTTCTCGCTACCCGCAAAAAAAAGTTTTGAATTAAAGCCAATATGTTTATCTATACAACGCAAAAGAAATCAAGTCAATATCTTGAAAACTAAGCAAGTTATGACCAAAAAAGTAACCAGTTCTAGTACTGACTTTTTTTGTCATAACTCGCTTAGTTTTCAAGATATTGACTTGATTTCTTTTGCGTTGTATAGATAAACATATTGGCTTTAATTCAAAACTTTTTTTTTGCGGGTAGCGAGAAAAATTTTTTTTTCAAAAATTATGAAAAAGGCAAAGGGTACCCCCTTATGCTTTTTCAAAAAATGAAAAAAAAAATTTTTCTCACTGCCCGCAAAAAAAAGTTTTGAATTAAAGCCAATATGTTTATCTATACAACGCAAGAGAAATCAAGTCAATATCTTGAAAACTAAGCAAGTTATGACCAAAAAAGTAGCCAGTTCTAGTACTGACTTTTTTGGTCATAACTTGCTTAGTTTTCAAGATATTGACTTGATTTCTTTTGCGTTGTATAGATAACATATTGGCTTTAATTCAAAACTTTTTTTTGCGGGTAGCGAGACAAAATTTTTTTTTCCAAAATTATGAAAAAGGCAAAGGGTACCCCCTTATGCTTTTTCAAAAAATGAAAAAAAAAATTTTTCTCACTGCCCGCAAAAAAAAGTTTTGAATTAAAGCCAATATGTTTATCTATACAACGCAAAAGAAATCAAGTCAATATCTTGAAAACTAAGCAAGTTATGACCAAAAAAGTAACCAGTTCTAGTACTGGTCATAACTTGCTTAGTTTTCAAGATATTGACTTGATTTCTTTTGCGTTGTATAGATAAACATATTGGCTTTAATTCAAAACTTTTTTTTTGCGGGTAGCGAGAAAAAAATTTTTTTTTTAATTTTTTGAAAAAGCATAAGGGTGTACCCTTTGCCTTTTTCATAATTTTTGAAAAAAAAATTTTCTCGCTACCCGCAAAAAAAAAATTTTGAATTAAAGCCAATATGTTTATCTATACAACGCAAAAGAAATCAAGTCAATATCTTGAAAACTAAGCAAGTTATGACCAAAAAAGTAACCAGTTCTAGTACTGACTTTTTTGGTCATAACTTGCTTAGTTTTCAAGATATTGACTTGATTTCTTTTGCGTTGTATAGATAAACATATTGGCTTTAATTCAAAACTTTTTTTTTGCGGGTAGCGAGAAAAAAATTTTTTTTTTTCATTTTTTGAAAAAGCATAAGGGGGTACCCTTTGCCTTTTCATAATTTTTGAAAAAAAATTTTTCTCGCTACCCGCAAAAAAAAGTTTTGAATTAAAGCCAATATGTTTATCTATACAACGCAAAAGAAATCAAGTCAATATCTTGAAAACTAAGCAAGTTATGACCAAAAACATATATCAAAAACAATATCTTGAAAACTAAGCAAGTTATGACCAAAAAAGTAACCAGTTCTAGTACTGACTTTTTTGGTCATAACTTGCTTAGTTTTCAAGATATTGGCTTGATTTCTTTTGCGTTGTATAGATAAACATATTGGCTTTAATTCAAAACTTTTTTTTGCGGGTAGCGAGAAAAAATTTTTTTTCATTTTTTGAAAAAGCATAAGGGGGTACCCTTTGCCATTTTCATAATTTTTGAAAAAAAATTTTTTCTCGCTACCCGCAAAAAAAAGTTTTGAATTAAAGCCAATATGTTTATCTATACAACGCAAAAGAAATCAAGTCAATATCTTGAAAACTAAGCAAGTTATGACCAAAAAAGTAACCAGTTCTAGTACTGACTTTTTTGGTCATAACTTGCTTAGTTTTCAAGACTTGACTTGATTTCTTTTGCGTTGTATAGATAAACATATTGGCTTTAATTCCAAACTTTTTTTTTGCGGGTAGCGAGAAAATTTTTTTTTCATTTTTTGAAAAAGCATAAGGGGGTACCCTTTGCCTTTTTCATAATTTTTGAAAAAAAATTTTTTCTCGCTACCCGCAAAAAAAGTTTTGAATTAAAGCCAATATGTTTATCTATACAACGCAAAAGAAATCAAGTCAATATCTTGAAAACTAAGCAAGTTATGACCAAAAAAGTAACCAGTTCTAGTACTGACTTTTTTGGTCATAACTTGCTTAGTTTTCAAGATATTGACTTGATTTCTTTTGCGTTGTATAGATAAACATATTGGCTTTAATTCAAAACTTTTTTTTCGCGGGTAGCGAGAAAAATTTTTTTTCAAAAATTATGAAAAAGGCAAAGGTACCCCCTTATGCTTTTTCAAAAAACTGAAAAAAAAATTTTCTCGCTACCCGCAAAAAAAAAGTTTTGAATTAAAGCCAATATGTTTATCTATACAACGCAAAAGAAATCAAGTCAATATCTTGAAAACTAAGCAAGTTATGACCAAAAAAGTAACCAGTTCTAGTACTGACTTTTTTGGTCATAACTTGCTTAGTTTTCAAGATATTGACTTGATTTCTTTTGCGTTGTATAGATAAACATATTGGCTTTAATTCAAAACTTTTTTTGCGGGTAGCGAGAAAAAATTTTTTTCATTTTTTGAAAAAGCATAAGGGGGTACCCTTTGCCTTTTTCATAATTTTTGAAAAAAAAATTTTTCTCGCTTCCCGCAAAAAAAAGTTTTGAATTAAAGCCAATATGTTTATCTATACAACGCAAAAGAAATCAAGTCATTATCTTGAAAACTAAGCAAGTTATGACCAAAAAAGTAACCAGTTCTAGTACTGACTTTTTTGGTCATAACTTGCTTAGTTTTCAAGATATTGACTTGATTTCTTTTGCGTTGTATAGATAAACATATTGGCTTTAATTCAAAACTTTTTTTTGCGGGTAGCGAGAAAGAAATTTTTTTTTCATTTTTTGAAAAAGCATAAGGGGGTACCCTTTGCCATTTTCATAATTTTTGAAAAAAAAATTTTTCTCGCTACCCGCAAAAAAAAAGTTTTGAATTAAAGCCAATATGTTTATCTATACAACGCAAAAGAAATCAAGTCAATATCTTGAAAACTAAGCAAGTTATGACCAAAAAAATAACCAGTTCTAGTACTGACTTTTTTGGTCATAACTTGCTTAGTTTTCAAGATATTGACTTGATTTCTTTTGCGTTGTATAGATAAACATATTGGCTTTAATTCAAAACTTTTTTTTGCGGGTAGCGAGAAAAAAATTTTTTTCAAAAATTATGAAAAAGGCAAAGGGTACCCCCTTATGCTTTTTCAAAAAATGAAAAAAAAAATTTTTTCTCGTATAGATAAACATATTGGCTTTATAGATAAACATATTGGCTTTAATTCAAAACTTTTTTTTGCGGGTAGCGAGAAAAAAAATTTTTTTTCATTTTTTGAAAAAGCATAAGGGGGTACCCTTTGCCTTTTTCATAATTTTTGAAAAAAAATTTTTTCTCGCTACCCGCAAAAAAAAAGTTTTGAATTAAAGCCAATATGTTTATCTATACAACGCAAAAGAAATCAAGTCAATATCTTGAAAACTAAGCAAGTTATGACCAAAAAAGTCAGTACTAGAACTGGTTACTTTTTTGGGCATAACTTGCTTAGTTTTCAAGATATTGACTTGATTTCTTTTGCGTTGTATAGATAAACATATTGGCTTTAATTCAAACTTTTTTTTGCGGGTAGCGAGAAAAAAATTTTTTTCAAAAATTATGAAAAAGGCAAAAGGGTACCCCCTTATGCTTTTTCAAAAAATGAAAAAAAATTTTCTCGCTACCCGCAAAAAAAAAGTTTGGAATTAAAGCCAATATGTTTATCTATACAACGCAAAAGAAATCAAGTCAATATCTTGAAAACTAAGCAAGTTATGACCAAAAACATATATCAAAAACAATATCTTGAAAACTAAGCAAGTTATGACCAAAAAAGTAACCAGTTCTAGTACTGACTTTTTTGGTCATAACTTGCTTAGTTTTCAAGATATTGACTTGATTTCTTTTGCGTTGTATAGATAAACATATTGGCTTTAATTCAAAACTTTTTTTTGCGGGTAGCGAGAAAAAATTTTTTTTTCATTTTTTGAAAAAGCATAAGGGGGTACCCTTTGCCATTTTCATAATTTTTGAAAAAAAAAATTTCTCGCTACCCGCAAAAAAAAGTTTTGAATTAAAGCCAATATGTTTATCTATACAACGCAAAAGAAATCAAGTCAATATCTTGAAAACTAAGCAAGTTATGACCAAAAAAGTCAGTACTAGAACTGGTTACTTTTTTGGTCATAACTTGCTTAGTTTTCAAGATATTGACTTGATTTCTTTTGCGTTGTATAGATAAACATATTGGCTTTAATTCAAAACTTTTTTTTGCGGGTAGCGAGAAAAAATTGTTTTTCAAAAATTATGAAAATGGCAAAGGGTACCCCCTTATGTTTTTTCAAAAAATGAAAAAAAAATTTTTTTCTCGCTACCCGCGAAAAAAAGTTTTGAATTAAAGCCAATATGTTTATCTATACAACGCAAAAGAAATCAAGTCAATATCTTGAAAACTAAGCAAGTTATGACCAAAAAAGTCAGTACTGGAACTGGTTACTTTTTTGGTCATAACTTGCTTAGTTTTCAAGAAATTGTTTTTGTTATATGTTTTTGGTCATAACTTGCTTAGTTTTCAAGATATTGATTTGATTTCTTTTGCGTTGTATAGATAAACATATTGGCTTTAATTCAAAACTTTTTTTTGCGGGTAGCGAGAAAATAATTTTTTTTCATTTTTTGAAAAAGCATAAGGGGGTACCCTTTGCCTTTTTCATAATTTTTGAAAAAAATTTTTCTCGCTACCCGCAAAAAAAAAAGTTTTGAATTAAAGCCAATATGTTTATCTATACAACGCAAAAGAAATCAAGTCAATATCTTGAAAACTAAGCAAGTTATGACCAAAAAAGTCAGTTCCAGAACTGGTTACTTTTTTGGTCATAACTTGCTTAGTTTTCAAGATATTGACTTGATTTCTTTTGCGTTGTATAGATAAACATATTGGCTTTAATTCAAAACTTTTTTTTGCGGGTAGCGAGAAAAAATTTTTTTTCAAAAATTATGAAAATTGCAAAGGGTACCTACCCCCTTATGCTTTTTCAAAAAATGAAAAAAAAATTTCTCGCTACCCGCAAAAAAAAAGTTTTGAATTAAAGCCAATACGTTTATCTACCTAACGCAAAAAAAACCAAGTCGATATCTTGAAAACTAAACAAGTTATGACCAAAATGGTAACCAGTTCTACTAAAAAGTGGCCGGGGAGAGGCAGTAGTAGAACTGGTTACCTTTTTGATCATAACTTGCTCAGTTTTCAACATATCGACTTGATTTCTTTTGCGTTGGATAGATAAACATATTGGCTTTAATTCGAATTTCTTTCTTCGCGGGTAGTGCGAAAAATTTTTTTCTTAAACAATTATGATGATCTAACCCCTTTGTTTTTTTTTTTTTAATTACAAAAAAATGTTTTCCTTATTTTCGCCAAAAAAAATTTTGAATTAAAGCCAATACGTTTATCTATCCAACGCAAAAGAAATCAAGTCGATATGTTGAAAACTAAGCAAGTTATGACCAAATAGGTAACCAGTTCTACTACTGCCTCTTCCCGGCCACTTTTTAGTAGAACTGGTTACCATTTTGGTCATAACTTGCTTAGTTTTCAAGATATCGACTTGGTTTTTTTGCGTTGGATAGATAAACGTATTGGCTTTAATTTAAAATTTTTTTTGTACGGCCCCAAAACGTGAAATAAACTTTTCACCGAATTCGCTTCTCAATTGGGCCTTTGTTTCGCGTACTGTGTGGAATGTAGCATTGTTGAAACTACATGTCAGTCAAGTTCAACTCTTCTATTTTGGGCAAAAAAATTTTTTGTAATCATCGCACGGTACCGCTCGCCATTCACAGTAACGTTCCTGCCTTCGTCTCCTCTGAAAAAGTACGGTCCAATGATGCCACAGGCCCATAATCTACACCAAACAGTGTTTTTTTCGGGATGCAATGCTTCTGGATGCTCTTCACACCAAATACGCCAATTTTGCTGCTTTACGTATCCATTCAACCAGAAATGAGTTTCGATAAATACACACAATTTTCCGAGCATGAATTTTGATAATAAAATTCAATAATCTGGAAGCGTTGTTCGTTAATAAGTCGATTTATGGTTAAATTATAAACCAAACTGAACATGTCTAGCAGCAACACCGTTACACGAAAACAGCTGAGTTCTTATGAATTTTATTGTGCATTATGCATTATACATTATTCAGTGGCATAATTTAGTCACATTTTTCAATAGAAGAAAGAAATCATAAACTCCCCCTAAGAGCTGAGAGTTCAAGCTTTATTTTAAGATGCAACACAAGCTCGTTTATGCTGCACTAACAAAGATATTTTAAATAAGAAATGGTTTTCTGAAAATATCAACTTAAAATAGGTTGGTGGCAGAAATGTGCACAATTTAAAATTTTCATAAAAGATTTTCTTTTCGGCACAAATTCGAATTATTTGAAAAAAAAAATTTAAACTGAAAAATTTAAAAAAAAATTCTAAAAAAGCTAAAAATATTAATGAAATAATACAATAATTTATTGTTAGCATTTTCTATTTCTATTTAAAAAAAATTACATAAATAATAATTTTAATTGAAATTGCTGCCCTTTGACTCATTCTAAAAAAGCAACAATAGAAATTTATTGCCCACTCGGACAAGCAAATAAATGATGTTATAAAAAAGCTGTGATGAATAGAAATTTTGTAACGTTACATACATACATCTACACATACGATAAGAAGTTCAAACACGAAACAAATATTAGATAATTATGTTTTAATTGTGTCCAACAATAGAATATAAATTTTCACATTCACAGCAATTTTTTTAATGAATTTTAAACAATTAAACTTTCTATACGCATTTAGTATGTGTTTAAGCGAAAATAGCAGTGATCTCTGTAAGTGAATGTGGTTTCTAATGTTTATATAGCATCTATATGAAAAAAATAAGAAACAGTGGAGTTCGGTTATAACATACACATATGTATGTGGGCTGTTTTCGATTTGTAAACTCAAATTCAACTAACTTTATTTTTTAGTCTAAATGACAATTAAAATAAAACTTACAAAGTATAAAAAAATGAATATTTGCTTATTTAAAATTTTGATTTAGAAAGTGGAAATATTTACAGTATCACCACATTACTCCTCCTCCAGTGATAACGTCACATATTGATTTGTACAGTTTTCCCAGATCGAAGTACTCGATGTGTTTTGGGAATTGAAGATAAATCGGTTTTGGAATAATCATTTTCATTATCCAAAATTACAGCAGGCTTCAATCGATCTATTGATATTGTTTTATGTTTACCATTAACGTTGATAACAAATGTTTTTTCATTTTTCGACACAACATGAAATGGTCCTTTATAGGGAAGTTGAAGAGGTGGACGAACAGTATCATCACGAACAAAAACAAAAGACGTTTGGTGTAGTTCTTTGGGCACATAGACTTGCGTTTGACCATGCCTTTCTACCTTTTTAGCTTTCATATTTTCCATGTCTTCTTTAAGCTGTTTAACCCATTCTGAACTAATGTTCTTAAGTTTTAAGTTTTCAAAAAATTCTCCCGGTAATGTTAATTCCATACCGTATATTGATCCAGCTGGAGATACATTCAGATCGTGGTTGACAGAACATCTCAAGCCTAACATCACAATTGGTAAGACATCTACCCATCGAGATGTGGAATGACACATAATTGCTGACTTAAATGTTCGATGCCAACGTTCTACTTGTCCATTTGCTTGAGGATGATAGGGTGTTGTATGTAATACGCGAATTCCAAAATATTTAGAAAATTCTCTAAACAAGGAAGATTCAAACTGCCGACCTTGATCAGTAACAACTTGAGTTGGTACTCCAAATCTTGATATCCACCCACTAAGAAAAGCTTTAGCAACAGATTCGGCTGTAATATCAGTCAGTGGTATCGCTTCTGGCCAACGTGTAAATCTGTCAATGCAAGTAAGGCAGTATCTATATACACCAGACAGAGGAAGAGGCCCAATTAAGTCAATACTAACAATTTTAAATCTTTGATCTGGAACAGGAAATTCGCCAATTTGGCTTTTAGTATGACGTTGAACTTTGAATTGCTGACATTTGATGCAAGATCTACACCAAGTTGATATATCTTTTCGCATGTTTAGCCAAACGAACCTATCAGAAATTAATTTGATAGACGATTTTGAGCAAGGATGAGCCATGTTATGTATCATATCAAAAACAGTTTTGCGAAATTGTTCTGTAATATAGGGTCTAATCTTTACAGTTGATACATCACAAAGAATTTTGGCATTAGAATTTGGTACTTGAAATAATTTCAGTACTAAACCTGATGTAGACGTTTTTCGCAAGTGCTCAAGATCAGCATCTGCAACTTGATCTTCAGCAAGAAGTGCATAGTCCAAAAAAGATGGCATTGAAATAACATCCAAACGAGATAAAGCATCAGCAGGTGTATTATCTTTACCAGATACATGACGAATATCTACTGTGTATTGACCAATATAATCGAGGTGTCGTAATTGGCGTGGTGATGCCTTTTCTGGACGTTGATTAAAAGCAAATATCAGGGGTTTATGATCTTTATAAATACAGAATTGACGTCCTTCTAGAAAATATTGAAAATATTTTAGACCAGAGTAAGCGGCCAGTAGTTCGCGATCATACGCACTATACCGCTTCTGCGTTTCAGATAACTTTTTTGAATAAAAGCCTAAAGGTTTCCACGCTCCTTCTATACGTTGTTGAAGTACAGCACCCATTCCAACATCTGATGCATCCACCCATAAAGAAGTTTCTGCGGAATCAGTTGGATATGCAAGGATTACTAATTGGATTTACTAATTGGTTCTTAAATTTATCAAAAGCGTTACCTAGTTCTGTGGTCCACAATATAGGTCTCTTATCATTTTTCTTTTGACCAGCTTTAAGGGAATTTAAGACAGTTTGTGCATCTGCTGCTTTCGGTATAAAGTGTCGGTAAAAATTTAATGTTCCGAGAAACCGACTTAAATCACTCACTGTTTTTGGTAAACTATATTGTTGAATAGCAGCTACACGTTCTGGATTTGGTATAAGTCCTTCTTGTGTAATCAAATATCCCAGAAATTTAATATCAGGTTTACCGAATTCACATTTCTCACAATTGATTGTTACTCCATACTCACGTAGCCTTTGAAATATCTGCCGTAAATGATTCTCATGCTCTTCATCATTTCTAGAAGCTACAAGAATATCATCAATATAAGCAAAGCAAAAACTTAAGCCACATAAAACTCCATTAATGAAGCGCTGAAATGTTTGTGCTGCATTACATAGGCCGAATGTCATTCGGGTAAATTCAAATAACCCGAACGGGGTAATGATGGCAGTCTTTGGAATGTCACTTTCCGCAACTGGTATCTGAAAGTATGCTTTAACCAAATCAATTTTAGAAAATACCTTCTTACCAGCAAGCATATATGTAAAATCGTGGATGTGCGGCACAGGGTAACGGTCAGGAACTGTTATTTTATTTAGAGATCTATAATCTCCACAAGGTCGCCACATATCATTACCCTTTGGAACCATGTGAAGCGGGCTTGACCAACAGCTTTTCGATGGTCGACAGATACCAAGATTAAGCATGTATTCGAACTCTTGCTTGGCTATCTTAAGCTTCTCTGGCGATAATGTTCGTGGCTTTGCATATACTTTCTTTCCGTTTGTTTCAATGTGATGCGACACTGAATGTTTAACGGGCGGTAGTTTGTCACAGGGTATTGTGACATCAACGAATTCCATTAGAATTGATTGAAACTTACCAGCGTCTTGCGAAATGCTCTTAATAATTGAATTTTTAGGTAATAAACTAACGCCAAAAGTCTTCAGGTTAGTTAAAGAATCGACTAAGCAATTGTTTTTAACATCGACTAAGAGTCCATAATGTTTAAGAAAATCTGATCCTATTATAGGACGCGAAACGTCAGCAATAACAAATGACCAGAGGAATTTCCGTCGTAGACCAATTTTGCAATTGATAATTCTTTTACCATAGGTGCGAATTTTTGTGTTGTTGGCAGCATAAAGGACAAATTTAGTTGGGGGTTTTGATTTTTCTTCGTCTGTGACAGGATATACAGATAAGTCTGCACCGGTGTCGATAAGGTACCTGAGCTTCGAATCAGCATCTTGAATAAACAGGCGACCTATTTCTTGGCAATCCTCACCCGTCACCGTTGGTGAAGTGCCTAATTGTTTTCCGATGACTTAAATGAACATGGTAAACGGCATTTGGTTGCTTTGGAACCAAATTTATAATGATACCAACAAAATGTTTTAGTAGAAAACGTACGACTTCTATTGCGTGAAAAATTTCTACGTACGCTTCTATCACGACGATGACTATCAGTCGCTAAAGCGTCTATTTTCGTTATGACCTCAGCAATTTTATTTTCGATTTCAGTGATTCGGCTATCACTATTTGTAGAAACTGCGTTAACCAAAGTTGATCCATCAGACTGATCGTGAATCTTGTCAGCTATGAGAGACAGTTTATCAATAGTATCATTGCTAACGGATAATATGGCTCTTGTTGTGTTCGGAAGGCGCTGCATCCACAAAGTTTTGAGTAAATCATCAGAAACTTTTCCAGAAGCTAACGCACGCATCTCTCTTAAGAGAGTGGATGGTTTTTTATCATCAACAGTAACATTTTCAAGAAGTTGACGCAGTCTTTTCTCTTCGGATTCAATAAACTCGTTTAGCAGTGCCTTTTTCAAAGTTTCATATTTGTTTTCTGCCGGAGGGTCTTCAACAATGTGACTTACATGATTTAGGATGCTGCTTTCGATTGATCCAACCAGCGTATGATATTTTGTTAAATCTGAAGTTATAGCAGAAGTAACGAATTGAGATTCCAATTGATGAAACCATAGATTTGGATTTTGACGCCAAAATGGTGGTACACGTACTGACACCCGCGAGATTTCAGGCAAAATTAACGATGAGGCCGATCCAAATTCTTCAGATGTTGACATTGTATATTTAATAATTTTTACAGTTGTCGTGGGTCACCAATGTGGGCTGTTTTCGATTTGTAAACTCAAATTCAACTAACTTTATTGTTCAGTCTAAATGACAATTAAAATAAAACTTACAAAGTATAAAAAACTGAATATTTGATTATTTAAAATTTTGATTTAGAAAGTGGAAATATTTACAGTATCACCACATGTATAACGAAGCACGTCTTACTGTTATAGCTCTCACAAACAAACTCTACTAAGAACATACATATGTTCGAGACAAGTGTGCCAACATACTTATAAAAAAAAATCGCTAATCGAATGCACTCAGCCCGAGAAACTTCAATATTCACCTTAATTGTTAGTCTTAATTGTTAGTTTGTTAATACGAGTACAAGTTGCCAGCAATTCCTCCATGACAATATCTGCAACAATTGGCAAATGAATCCCATTGTTAGTCCTTCCAGTTGAGAATATATTTTGTTTTTATATTGAAAATATCTAGTATCCAGGCCACAAAACCTATGAATACGCAAAAATAATTATTTACCTATATTTAATTATTCTTTTTATTCTACTCTAATTCCCCTCTATAGTACTCATAGCAAGATCTAGAGGAATACTAGGGAACAACGATACTACGAGTACATCAAGAAAAATTTAATTAAATTGATTTGTATCGTAAGATTCCTTATCTCTTCATTAAGTATCGTTATCTTTCCTTAACTTTTTCTTAAGTATAATTGTAATACAAATTAGTTAAATTTATGAATAGATGTTGTACGAGTACATGTGTTAAAAACACTTCGAAAAATTAAAAAAAAAATTCATTCATTTTAATGTTGCTTACCTTCAGTTTTTAGAAAAAATATTTCAATTTAATTAATCAATTTATTGCAATTCTGCTTACTTTTGTTTATTAGAAAAAAAATATTTTCCCGCACCCACTTTTTATTTTTTTATAACGAACTAAATTGTCCGGCTTTATTCAGTTTAATATAAGCGAACTTTACTATAAATAGAGTTATAATATCCAAATTCTTTGATTTAATTTTTTTGCTTAATTGGTTACGTTTCAGCGAATCACAAGACATCGGGAATGTAAAGGCAAAAATGTAACAGCGGCGCAGAAATTTCGTATTCTCTTCGCCTGATATAAGTTAATTTTGTTCTTGATTAAGAACATAAAAAAATTAATTTTATTTTTTCCGGTCAGCGTGACCGCACTTTATTGAAGTTCACTTAATACTCTACAAAGAATTTACATTTTATAATAATTATATTCTATATTTTTGCTTATTCTAATAAATTTTGAAAGTGGCGTGATAATTGATTTTGTATTATTTCTTAGGAAATTTGCAACGATTTTTACTAAGTCGTTGCACTTTATTCCAAAGAAACATTAAAAAAAGATTTTTAGTAAAATGTTAATGTAAGCGTCTGCAGTTTTATTTTGCTTCATTTTATTTCCAAGAATAATTTTACTTTAATTTTGATTTTAATTATTTTATTTTATTTTGATTAATGTTTACATTAACTCCTCCCCTCTTAAGTCGATTGTCCTCGATCGATTATTTATTGACTTGGGTAGTCGTGATTTGCAGAAATGGTCCATCTTTTATATTCGTGGTTATTTGTGGTTTTGACAATACGTACTATTTCCGCCTAATCTTGTGAAATATTATAAGTGTTATAAGAAAAAGAATTATAATTTCCACATCTGTACTTAAACTAATTACATGTGTATTTTTGTTCTTACTTGCTAATATTCTAATGTTATCCTCATGCTGCAGTTGTTTAATATATAAATTTTCGAGTTTTAAATTAAGCTTTGTATTATTATTATTATCTGTAATTTTTGTAATCATATTAGGTAAAACAAGTGTATCATATATCCTGAAATTGACATTAACATAAGTTTTATTTAGTGCATTAATTTTGCAGTTTTCGAATCTGATAAGAAACGTTCCTTTCTGTTTTATTTTTAATTTACTGCAGTCATGAGTTATAATTCCTTCAAAGTTCTTAAATATAATTAATCCTTGAATTATTTCTGTAATTACAGTTTCATCTGAATTTTCAAGTTCGCATTGAGCTTCCTTAAAATCTAAAATATTTGATAGGCATTTATTATCCAATGCAATTAAATTCTTTTCCAGATTATCTTTAATGTTGATATTATAAATGTTGTTATTGCTATCAACCAATATTTCTGTTTCGTTTAATACAATTGATTTATTTTGAATATTTGGAAGCGGCTCAAATTTTATTTTTGACAAAATATTAGAAGAAAATTGGGGTATGAGTAATGTTAGGATGATGTTGTTCTTTTAAAAAAGTACACAAATTTTTATGTTACTATAACTATCGAAGTCTGTAATTAAATCTAGTTCCTTCTGTGTCAGAATATCAGCGGGAATAACGCCTAACTTACAAGAAAAAATTATTCGCCCAATATCTTCGACGTGATTGTTCAAAAGTAGTATATCATTATTAATTCTATATATGTGCTGAATGAATTGAACTTCATCCTCGAGTGTTTTAATTCTATTTTGTGATTCATGTTGAAATTTATTAATGTAACTGCTAATGAGAGCTTGTTGTTCATTTATGTGCATCGTGATATTATTAATCTGTTCAGTCATGAGATTGCTTTCAAGACTTAGGTTATTAATTGTTCTGTCAGTATCCTGTTCATTGTCATGTATTTTTGATATAGTTTCACGTATTTCCTGTTCGTCGTCGCTGTCCATGGTTCCTGCAATTATTTTTAAGCCTTTTCCTACGATATTAAAAAGTCCTCTTTTGGATTTGGAATTTATGTGAAGGTTATCAATTCGCGCACTGAGTAATATATAATTTTTATTAATTGTATTGATAAGTTGTTTGTCTTCAAAAGTAGTAGCATTTAAAGTTCCTATGTTTTTGGAGATTAAGAGCATCGTCTCTTCATATGCAGTCAAGTTTATGAAATGTAAAACTTTATCGTAATAGCTAATCGTCGTTTGTTCGCCTGTCTTAATAGGTATATACCCATTATTATTGGTCAGGTCCTGTACATCTAGTTGTTGTCCGTTTGTTATTAGTATCCACATAAAGATTGTAAGAAGTTTCATTTTGTCCTAAAAATAAAATTTGATTAATTGTGTAGTATGCATCACGGAATATTCAAGATTGCTTAATATTGCTTTTGTGAACTACTCTTCCTGATCTGGTTTTAATAGTGGAATTGAAATTTTGTGCTACTATTTCTTTTTTATATTTAGCTGATAATTTGTTACCTATCCTTTTGTTTATTTTAACGAAGACTTCATCTCCCTCTACATATTCCTTTGGGGGAGTTCTATTTGCATTAGGGTATTCAAGATCTTCTATTTGTTTCCTTTCTAATTTTTTTATTGTTTCTTCTCTTTCCTTAGCTAAAAGTTCGGGATTCGTACTTACGCGTCTCCCAAAAAATGCTTCAATTGGTTTTTTTCCCGTTACCGTATGGATAGACTGGTTGTACTCATTTACAGATCTGTCTAGGAGTTCATGAAATGCCCGGTGTATTTTTTCGGTTTGCAAACAATGCATTATTTCTTGCAAGGTTGAGTGAAAACGTTCTATTTGGCCATTAGAGCAACTTGTGTAGGGAGCGGTTTTGAATATTCGTACACCGAATTCGTTTTCAATCATAAATTTGATGGATTCTGAATTAAAGGACTTCTCGTTGTCAATTATGAGGATTTCTGGGATAAGTGCGTAGAGAATATCTCTAAGCGGTTGCCTGATGTCTTCGGCTGCTTTAAATTTTATGGGTTTTGCTATAGTGTATTTAGAAAATTTATCAATTGCTGTAAGTACAAGTTCTTTTCCAACTAAGAATATATCGAGGTGAACTATCTGCCCTGGGAATTGCGGAATGGGCGTTGGTTGGATATGGGGTTTTGGTGGATGACGATCGTATTTATTCTCTTTACATACGACGCACTTTTTTACGAGGTTTTTAATTTTCCTTGACATTGCGGGAAAATAATATTCTTCTAGGATTTGTAATTTATTCTCCCTTGCACTTCTGTGAGCACGTTTATGAATTTCCAGGATGATTTCTTCCTGTTCTTGGTCGTTTTTAATGTCCCTAACTTGCTTGTTCGAAAATCTTATTTTGTAATTTCGGAAATGGTCTGGAAATATTTCTTGTATTATTCCTATGGTTGATTCAGATGCTTTTACGCAATTAATGATTGATGGATAAAGGAATTTTTTCAAAATTTGTACCAAATTTTCTGCGTTAAAGTGAGGTTGGGAAATGGTATATCTGTGGTAACTAGGGAACACAATTTCGAATTTGTAATTAGATATAGGAGCGTTTTCGAGGAAGATTTGATTCTGAAATGCATTTATGGGTGCATCGACGTGATATATTAAATTATGAGACGAACTCTCGGCGCTATTTGTTGCTATTGATAGTGTATGAGTGTTAGTTTCGCGTGGTATTCTTGAAAGGGCATCCGCAACGAGGTTTGCTTTCCTGGTTTGTATAAGAGCTCGTAGTTATATTCCTCTAGGATGGCCTTCCACCTTTTCATCTTGCTGTTGTTGTTCTTGTTGCTTAATGCATAAATTAGAGGTTGGTGGTCAGTATATATTTTAACATTTGCTGGTCTGTATAAGTAATTTCGGAATGAATTTAGTGCCCATATTATAGCAAGGAATTCTTTTTCATTAGCGGCATAGTGTTCTTCTGCTTTGCTAAGAGTTCTTGAGATGAAGGATATCGGTTTGTTGTTCTGTCAAAGAACTGCGCCTAAAGCATATTTTGGTGCGTCGGTTGTGAGTTCCATGTCTTTTGTGAAATCAGGGTGCGCTAGTAATATGTCTTCGGATACCAATGGATTTTTTATTTTGTTGAATGCGTCTTTAGCATCCGAGTTAAAATTTATTGGGATGAGGGAAGATTTTTTCTTTGAAATTCTGCCTTCCTCCCCTCTTAGGAGCGATGTTAGGGGCTTAGCTAATTTTGCGTAGTCCTTCACGAATCTTCGGTAGTATCCGGATAAGCCTAGGAACGATCTGAGTTCCTTAAGTGTTTTAGGTTCTGGGAATTTAGCTATTGCTTCTATTTTGGTTGGATTTGTTTTTATTCCTTCCGCAGATATAATATACCCTAAGAATTCGACTTCTTTTTGCAGAAATTTGCATTTATCTAGTTGCACTTTTAAGTTTGCGTCTTCTAGAGTTTTAAAAACTTTATTAATATTATCCATGTGCTGGTTTCTGGCTTGCTAAATATAATGATGTCGTCGATATATACGTAACATCTTTTCCCAATATGATCACGAAGAATGTCATCGAGCGCTCGTTGGAAGATCGACGGGGCGTTCTTCAGACCGAAGGGTAGTCTGGTAAATTCATATCTGCCGTTACAAATGGAAAAAGCGGTTTTTTCGTAATCGGCTGGTTTCAGAGGGATTTGATGAAATCCGCTCTTTAGATCAATTACAGTGAAGAAATTATTTTCGCGTAATTGCGAAGTGACGACATTAATTTCCGGTATTGGATATCAGTCAGAAATTGTCACAGAATTTAGTTTTCTGTAGTCGATAACCATTCTGTATTGTTTATTTCCCAACGAATCAGGCTTTTTACTAACAATCCATACTGGAGAGTTATATGGAGAACGTGATGGTTTTATAATCCCATCCTGCAAAAGCTTATTAATTTGTTTCTCGATTTCGGATTTTAACGCAACAGGGTATGGGTAAAACCTAGTATAAATAGGTGAATCGGTTTTTGTACGAATCTCTCCTATTACCTTAGTTGTGTACGTAAGCTTTTCTTCAGGCTCCGCAAACAATTTCGCGTACTTGGCCACAATCGTACCCAATTTTTCCTTTTGTGTGGGAGTTAAGTGACTATCTTGAATTTCGACTGAGTTCAAAGGAGCGTGGGATTCAAGTGGCTTCATTTTTATTTTCATACCATTTTTTATTTGTAGAAAATTTTTACTCACGTGAATAACAGCATCGAGCTGCCTAAGCGTTTCATTCCCCAATATACCATTGAATGATTTTAGAGTTGGCATTAGGTAAAATTTTATTTTTTCTTTTATATTAAACAAGTTAGCGAAGGTGTGTTCTTTAATTTCAACATCACCTGCTACCGATTTTGCATAAAAAACGTTCTCATTCGCTAGAGGGTGTTTGACATATTGTGGTTGAATATAATTTTTTGTTGACCCGGTGTCGATCAGGATTTTGAGATTTTCGCCGCTCTTCGTTGTGAATTCTATGTAAGGCAACGAAGAGCTTAATCTTCTAAAAAATTGATATCATTAAATTCCATATATTGGTTACCTAGCGTCTGGGGATCTTGGGTGGAGTCTAGATAATCGTCTAAGGTTTGTCCTTCTTCTTCATCTGATTTTTGAAGCTTTGCCTCGTACTGCTGATACTCGGCATCGAGGTGAAAATTACGAGCAATTTTTCTTTGTGGTTGGTTAACTGATGGCGGTGGTCTATCTCTAGTATAATTAGGACGTGGTCTGTTCATATAGTCAATTCTCCTAGTGCGTAGACTTTCATCTACCTCCATTGGTTCTGGGGTAGGTTGTGGTTTAGGACCTTGTGGTCTAGGGGGTGGTTGTGATTGAAAATCAAAGCGTCTGTCCGTCTGCTGAGGATTATTAAAATGGAAATGTTCGCGAGTCATTTGTGGATTATGGGCGAGCTGAGGAAAGAATGTTATAGGCCGTGGGCGCGGAGGAAGTTGTGGATTGCGATAAAACTGATTTGAATTATGATTACGCGTTGATTGATTTTGTAAACTGTATCCACTTCTACTAGAATTATTACCGTGAGCATAATTTGCTCGATATGTTTGATTTTCGAGCTTCAAACATAAGTGAAGCGCTTGAGGGAGGTCTACCGGCTCTCTCATTCCTAACAGTTTCGGGAGATCCCCGTTTATGTCCTCGTATAAATGTGTCGAGGGCTTTATCTCTGTAAGTCTGCGTTAGCAAGCAAACAGATTCATTTGACGCATTTAGAGTTCCTAGTTTGTTCAATATCAAAGACAAATGTTTATATACCCTTTGGTAGAAATCCTGCACAGAGGACCTGCCTTGTATAAGTGAGGTCATCTGATACTCGAGAGTCGCCAGATCTCTCTTGTCTGCGTAATGCAGAGACAGGCATCTTGAAATAGCTGTCCAATCTAGAGGGGTGTTGTACGATTCGAGAGCTATATCAGCCTCTCCAACTATTTTATTTCTAATGGTATTCATTATACCATAATACCTTTGTGTGCCTTTAGTGCTATCGTAAATTTGTAGAACACGTTCTACACTCTTTTTCCAAGAGTTAAATTCGCCCTGATTCCCAGAAAATTCCCGAAGACACTTAACAATATCGGGAATCTTATCAAGATCTGATAGATTATTTCTAAATCGTTCCTCTATTTCTTGGTCTCTAACTATATTTGGTCCTGCGTTAGGATTAAGTGTTTCTTGAATTAATTGTGGTCCTTGTCTAGTAAATACTTCTGTCGCAATATTGGAAATCAGTGTGTTTAGTTCATCTAGACTGAGGAAGGACAGCAGATCTTATTAAATTCTCGGGGTTAGACATTATTACAATTTTATCTTTAAAAAAAATACCCTTTTTTCCTTCTAATCTTTTGTAATATGATTTTTTAATAAAAATGTTCTAAAGAAATATTTTCACTTTAAATTGTAATCTATATACATATACATATATTTTTTAATTTGATCTCTTGTAATTACACATATATAAAAAATCTTAGTTTATTTCTAAAAATACCTCGTGGGGATAGATGGCTAGCACGTTATGCTACCTTTTTGCCTCAGCTACTAAGGGGCCGTTTCTATCACGATTTTCTCTTCCCACTTTTCTCGATGGCTTCCTTGATTTTCTCGCTTTCTCCTGATAGTTTCCTAGGTTTTTCGCTTTGTTGATGGCTGCTCCCCACTTTTTCTATTTTGAATCAGAATTTTTTTATGATGCTTCTCGCTTTATTGATGTCTGCTTCCCACTTTTTTGATTTTAAATCAGAATTTTTAAAGTTTTTAATATTATTTTATTTTGTATATATGTATATATTTTTTATGATTTTGTTGTATGGGGAAAAAGAAAAAAATATTTGGCACAGTTTATGTTATTTTCCCCCTTTTTTTTATTATTTTCCAGTATATAAACTTTATTTTTATTGAGTTCTTTAATAGTCTGGTCCTTTTTCTTATTAAATTGTTATTAAGAAATCACTTAAATTCACTGCAATCACTTAGGTTTTGAAAAATTATGTTTCTACTATGGTTTACACTATAAAAAATTTTTGAAACCGCACTACTTGAGGGCTCTTGGTTTTTTTTCGCGGGTTTAACGTTGACTACGCACTGTGCTACTTAAGGACTTTTTGGGCGGTAGATTCCGTTATTCCTTTTAAAACATTTATTTCCGTTTTTAAAGGATACCCGATTTTATTCGCTCGGGCGCCAGTTAATTTTGTTCTTGATTAAGAACATAAAAAAAATTAATTTTATTTTATCCGGTCAGCGTGACCGCACTTTATTGAAGTTCACTTAATACTCTACAAAGAATTTACATTTTATAATATTTATATTCTATATTTTTGCTTGTTCTAATAAATTTTGAAAGTGGCGTGATAATTGATTTTGTATTATTTCTTAGGAAATTTGCAACGATTTTTACTAAGTCGTTGCACTTTATTCCAAAGAAACATTAAAAAAAGATTTTTAGTAAAATGTTAATGTAAGCGTCTGCAATTTTATTTTACTTCATTTTATTTCCAAGAATAATTTTACTTTAATTTTGATTTTAATTATTTTATTTTATTTTGATTAATGTTTACATTAACTTATACAACTAGGAAATAATTGAGTGTCCTTTAAGCGGACCACAACGTTAGCGTTGACAATTCCATATCCAATGTGCCTCCATAAATGCCTGGTACTATAATTTTGTCTTACCTGCACATTCATCTCTTGCAAGATTTCATTTATATGCCTAAAATTGATAAGTGCACGACAAATAAAAATATTTCTTAATAATCAATTGGGAGAATAAACGAACAATTTCTAATAAACAATATTATTGAATATATTAAAAATATATATTATACTAGCTGACCCGGGCAAACTTTGTTTTGCCTTCAAATTTTATTTTCACTGCAAGTCTGGTTTCGTTGCAAACTCATTTGCGGATTGATATTTCGAAGAAGAATGAAAGATGCACTAAATCGACACAACAGTTATTGTTCAAATACCGGTATCGGGCTAATTAACGCCACTACACGCTTATTAAGGACCCAACGCCTTCAGCGAAACACAACATAGCCTTATCGCGCTAATCTCTATCGGGCAAAACACAAAAAAACTAAATATTGCGCCATCTGTCGGTCAAAATCGGTCCAGTAGTTTTTTAGTTTAACGATCACGAACATACACGTAATTTTTATATGTACTTATATGTAGAAGAAGATATATAATATATATATATATATATATATATATATATATATATATATATATATATATATATATATATATATATATAGATATATATATATATATATATATATATATATATATATATATATATATATATATATATATATATATATATATATATATTCTTTTTCAAGATAAGTAACACTCAGGCAATGAATGCCTACTACTAAGCTGTTACTTCTTTTTGTGTAAAGTATAGAGTATAGAGAGGATAGATGGTGAAATCAGCAGACAGAGAGAGACAGAGAGAGAAATACAGCTTAAATTCTTTTTTACAACTGTACTATTGCTCGTCTTTTATAGCCGAGTTGCAGCGCCGCTGGTGTTAAGGAGACGCATTAATTTTTTATGCTGTATGTGTGTAGCCATTTTGTTAATTGTTTTACTTCGCCGACGATTCTGCTAACCTTAACAGCGAAGATGGGCGCCCTGATGTAGTGTACATTAGCGTAGACGATTATCAATTCGCTGCCGATAGTGGTAAGTGACTAGCGCTATGCCTTCATCACTTAAACAGTTCCAACAACAATTCACACAATGCCACACTAATGTAAATCAGAAAAGCTCATGATGTTGATAATGACTTGTGCTGAACAAGGATCGAGCGCAGGGGCTTTCAAGTCATAGATTGTTTTGTTGTTAACGAGCGGTAACTACTTCAGTCAACAGCATCCTCAAATATGAAATCATATCAAAAATCCATTCAATATATCAATTAATTCTAATCATTTTACTGAATTGAAATTTAATAATTTTTTTTTTCTGTGTAGATAAACGCTTACGCAAATATTCTGTCGATAGTGTAGATGTAAGAATTCGTTTAAAACTGCAATTTATGCATGACTTGCATTTTAATAATGCAATAGAAAATACAAATTGTTAGATTTTTTCCCCTCATTTAATTTTGTAATTTTTCAAACATTTGCGATTGTCAAGTTAAAGCAATCACCAGTTCATCAGTTTCCGCGTTAATAGAACGTTCAGTTAGTAATAAGAGTAAAGTTTCAATTAATCAGATCAAATGGACTTTTTGAAAACAGTTCAAATATATAAATTTAATTTATTTTCTCAAGCTTAAAGTCTATTCTTCTTTAATTTTATTATTCGATACGAGTATTTCGAAAAATCGAAATATCGATTAATAAAATAATGAAAGAAGAGGCCTTAAGCTTGAGCACATAAATTAATTTTATAAATTAAAATAAAACGGTCAATAAACTTGAACATATATCAGTTCAAATATACGAGTATTAAATAATATGAAATGGTAAATAAATACTTCTAATTAACAAAAATATAATGTGATCTATTGTGGAAAAAATGTCTGATGACTGTTGATAAAAAAGCACTAAAATTAATTTAATTTAATTATATATAAATGTATGTACGCATACATATATATACCGGTACTAATACATAAGAAACATTTAAAAAATTCACAAAATAAATAATTTATAACACATGTTCCAACTCTGGAGATAATGAACTGCTAAACCTTTTCCAATAAGCTGCCAACAGTTGATTGGCAATAACAGCCGTATATTTGCAAAATTTTTTCAAATATCAAATATCTTTAAAACATGTATTTGTTATTAATTTAATTCATCGCATTCAAAATTATTTGTTAATATATTTTCAATATTTCTGTGCACAAATTGTTGTTGTAATCGTTATAATCATATATAATTTAAAATAATTATAGCTTTTATACCTTATTGTTGAACCCGCTATAGTTAAGCTATAAATTTAGTGATGTGAAAAATATATTGTCAATTTTTGTGTAAACACTATCACTAAATAAATTGTAAGAATGATAGTCCAAAAATGGCAATTTAACAATTGTAAATGTAAATTAAATTTCATTTGTTAAAAATTTTGTTGATATTAATTTTTTGCTTGTTATAAAAGTGTGTTTTTTTTGACAATCACAACCATGAGTTGAAAACAGTGTTTGATAGCCGATTTTTTAGCTGATAAGTGCTTCGTGGTTGGTTTGGTGTGCCATTATATAATGGACAGCATCACGCCAGAGCAATGCTCGAAAATTTTTGATATGTATTAATCTATCAATTCTGATTTCCTGTGAGAAACATCTGATAATGTTATTCTTTGGTGACATGACACATCACTTGTCCGCCTCGATAAGCCAGAGATGACTGAATACTTGGATCGTAGAATTGGGTGAAAGCAATCGCGATTGCTGCGAAAAGTGTGCGAAATTTTAACAAATTATGTATAATCGAACATAAATCGCAATTAAACTCAAACATCAATCGTGTAAAATTGACTTTCATTTAAGATCAGTTTCATTATTTTTGTTTTCTTTTTAGTTTGTGAGTCTTTAAAAAAAACACCCTTTGTAATGTTTAGGTATACGAGTGAAAAAATTACTTTATAGTATTTTAATTTAGTACCTTTTCAAATTCCCACGGACGTTGTTCGCGTGAAAGTTTAAATTCGCATAAACGTCAGGATGGTATAAAGAAAATAAATAATTGTTTTATTAAAAAGAATACAATTTTACTTGAATTCATATAAAATACATATAAATTATTTGCATTATTTTTTTATGAGTTTGAGGTCTTCTTTTTTTATAAAAAAATATTTATTTTTTTATTATTATTTTTCAATATTTTAACATATAAAATATTTTTTAATTTCCTGAAGAAGACACCCACAAGGTGTTGAAATATTGAAAAATCATAAAAAATAAAATAAATATATTGTTTTTCATAAAAAAAGAAGACCTCAAACTCAAAAAAAAAATAATTCAATTAATTTGAAAAAAAGGTCGAATAATACCATCAATTTGTCGTGAATTTATAAAATACATATTTGTGAAACAATAAAAAAAATATACTCGCATATTTTCGATCTATACGTTGAATTCATTAGGGAATAGAATCGAAAACCTTTGGACTTCTTTTAAATTTTTTTTTCGAGGGTCGCTAAACTAAATTAGGCCTGGCTTACAAAGAACATATAAACGGAGTTTTTCTCCAACCACTTTTGGCAAACAAATCGCTGTGTAACATTAAAAGTTTATAGTCTATTGGTACTCGTAAGTAAAAGGACCAACAAGTCCGCTGGTTTGAACTGTTTCGAATTTAAGCAACGTTTATTGGATTTTGTGCAGCCACACAATCAACTGATTTTTTATTTTAGCGAAATAGAAATAGATTTTTATTTTGTCACAACTTTTGGAGAACAAACTCTTGAAACTCTTTATTCCAAACGGGCTGCTTTCACTTTTTAAATGCGAATAAATATTCCTGAAGACTAGATAGCTCTACTAGAATTTTAGGATACTTTGTCCTCCAAGAATTTTAGACTTAAAACAAAAGCCATCGCATATCGTGTCTATTGATAAAAAATTTTCTCGTTCAAATCAAATATTTTTTTTGAGATAAGAGTAGTAAAGCTCTCGCAAGTTAACGGGTGAAGACCCTTTTCAAGGTTCATTTTTTTATAAATTCTTATCTCTATATTTTTGTTCGGCACTAAATTACAATTAATTAAGTAAAAGTTTATTTTCTACGGTCATGTAAGCATTTTTAATTATAATTTACAATACAAATATACTCGTATTTGGCGTTAGTGAGCGATTATCAGCAGAATCTTTATATGCTTTTGATTACCCAAAGGGCGCCTAATTCTATAAACATGTAAAACGAATATCAGTTGTTTGTTGTGTTGTTTGTATAAAAGTTTTCTAAGGCTTATATTTATTGTAAATAATTCGCAAGTAGTAAATCTCATTTTATATATGTGAGTTTTTGTATAATTATATGAGGCAGTAAGGTCTGTAATTCCCTGGGTAGGAAACATGATTGCAATAACTATATTATGATGGGAGACGACGGTCGTGTGAAAAAAAATAATAGTAATTTGAAAATTTTCAAATATCATTTAAATTACGATAAGCACTCTCATATTAACATTTGAGCTTTAAACAATTAACATCTTAAAAATTTATATATGCTGGGCAATTTCTTTTTTCGCCACTTGTGGACCGAATTTGAAAATAAATTTTTATATGAAAAAGTATATTGCAGCGATGGTCAATTTTACCCAATACGATAGAAGGATCAGGGAGATGGGTACCTCCATTACCAAAAAATATACTGAGAGTGCTCAAAACTGGCATGGGTTTTTCTGTGGCCAGTGCACACACACAGTTGCAAGAAAATCTTGATCTCTAATAGAAATTAATACATAATTATCGTCTATCTGTTTGTCTATTCAAAGTTCATATGCCCATATTTTCCAGAGTTTTGGCCACCATATGAAAACAGGGGAAAGATAACTTTCATAACGACTTGCAAAATAACCTCTAAAATTTTTAAATAAAAATTTAATGTAATTTAATAAAAGTTTTTATATGTGCTGTCCACAGTGTTCTTTGAAGCTGATGCTGCAACATTTATTTCGTAACGCCAGCCATCTTGGCTCCAGCTTCACAAATCTCGTGGTATATATGCCACGAAGAAAATTTAAGTCCTTCTTAAGGAATGACATTTTCATAGCTCTCCAAGATCTAATAGTGCATTTTTTCAAATTCCTAGAGAGTCAAGTTGGACAAAAATTTTTTGTAAATATGAACTCTTTTTAAAAAAGAAACTATAAACAGAGATTTAAAAGTACTTTTTTAAAAATAAAAATAAATATATTTTCTTAGATCTACACAAAAACCTTCACGTAAGGAAAAGGAAATCATGACTATTGTCAAATCTGTAGGCCTTCCAAAAGTGAATTTCAATCCCAGTGGAAAGTAGCCAATCCTGATGTAATACAAAATTATTTTCCTTATAAGAAAAAATATAAAAAATACTTTCCACAACATACATAATTAAAATACATAGCTGCCAAATCAGTGAATGGAAATCAGGAAAGAGAACATCTCACAATGACCAGACCACGCAAGCATTGGAATTTTCATGACTTTTTGGAATCTGTTTTTTACTACATAGTTATATTATATATCATAATGGTGAAACATCTGGTAATAATAAAAAATCTTAAACTGTATTGTCATTTAAAATAAAATAAAAATAATATATAACAAATTTTGTTTTTGCCACGTTGAGAAACTGCTCACGTTGTGGAAATGCCCACTATCTCAAGCTAAAGTCAAATTACATTTCACACATCTACGAAAACTGTTGTAGGGTATCACGAATTCGTTACTTACCACCTCACAATTCGTTACTACGCATTGATCTATTTTTTGTTGTTGCTAACTTTTAATTTAATTGCTTTAGTAACACAATTATTCCTTCAACATTTTACTTCAGTTTATAGAAATATTCTAAGCAATAATTGTTCCGTTTAATAATGATTTACTTACGTTTTATTTCCTTTGAATAATCAAACAACCATCATCACAAACAAATTCTAATAATTCAACATTGTTGTGTTAAAAGCATTCCAAACATATGATATGCTTAACAATAACGACTTCCCTTCTCTGGTTGATGTGCGTATATCCCCCACAAGGGGAGGCTGCAAAAATTTTAGCAATCTACGTGTTTCCTGGCAAAAGTCACTTCATGATGCACAACAGCATCATAAAAGAGCTCATAGAGCGAGGCCATCAAGATAAGTGCTTCGTGGTTGGTTTGGTGTGCCATTATATAATGGACAGCATCACGCCAGAGCAATGCTCGAAAATTTTTGATATGTATTAATCTATCAATTCTGATTTCCTGTGAGAAACATCTGATAATGTTATTCTTTGGTGACATGACACATCACTTGTCCGCCTCGATAAGCCAGAGATGACTGAATACTTGGATCGTAGAATTGGGTGAAAGCAATCGCGATTGCTGCGAAAAGTGTGCGAAATTTTAACAAATTATGTATAATCGAACATAAATCGCAATTAAACTCAAACATCAATCGTGTAAAATTGACTTTCATTTAAGATCAGTTTCATTATTTTTGTTTTCTTTTTAGTTTGTGAGTCTTTAAAAAAAACACCCTTTGTAATGTTTAGGTATACGAGTGAAAAAATTACTTTATAGTATTTTAATTTAGTACCTTTTCAAATTCCCACGGACGTTGTTCGCGTGAAAGTTTAAATTCGCATAAACGTCAGGATGGTATAAAGAAAATAAATAATTGTTTTATTAAAAAGAATACAATTTTACTTGAATTCATATAAAATACATATAAATTATTTGCATTATTTTTTTATGAGTTTGAGGTCTTCTTTTTTTATAAAAAAATATTTATTTTTTTATTATTATTTTTCAATATTTTAACATATAAAATATTTTTTAATTTCCTGAAGAAGACACCCACAAGGTGTTGAAATATTGAAAAATCATAAAAAATAAAATAAATATATTGTTTTTCATAAAAAAAGAAGACCTCAAACTCAAAAAAAAAATAATTCAATTAATTTGAAAAAAAGGTCGAATAATACCATCAATTTGTCGTGAATTTATAAAATACATATTTGTGAAACAATAAAAAAAATATACTCGCATATTTTCGATCTATACGTTGAATTCATTAGGGAATAGAATCGAAAACCTTTGGACTTCTTTTAAATTTTTTTTTCGAGGGTCGCTAAACTAAATTAGGCCTGGCTTACAAAGAACATATAAACGGAGTTTTTCTCCAACCACTTTTGGCAAACAAATCGCTGTGTAACATTAAAAGTTTATAGTCTATTGGTACTCGTAAGTAAAAGGACCAACAAGTCCGCTGGTTTGAACTGTTTCGAATTTAAGCAACGTTTATTGGATTTTGTGCAGCCACACAATCAACTGATTTTTTATTTTAGCGAAATAGAAATAGATTTTTATTTTGTCACAACTTTTGGAGAACAAACTCTTGAAACTCTTTATTCCAAACGGGCTGCTTTCACTTTTTAAATGCGAATAAATATTCCTGAAGACTAGATAGCTCTACTAGAATTTTAGGATACTTTGTCCTCCAAGAATTTTAGACTTAAAACAAAAGCCATCGCATATCGTGTCTATTGATAAAAAATTTTCTCGTTCAAATCAAATATTTTTTTTGAGATAAGAGTAGTAAAGCTCTCGCAAGTTAACGGGTGAAGACCCTTTTCAAGGTTCATTTTTTTATAAATTCTTATCTCTATATTTTTGTTCGGCACTAAATTACAATTAATTAAGTAAAAGTTTATTTTCTACGGTCATGTAAGCATTTTTAATTATAATTTACAATACAAATATACTCGTATTTGGCGTTAGTGAGCGATTATCAGCAGAATCTTTATATGCTTTTGATTACCCAAAGGGCGCCTAATTCTATAAACATGTAAAACGAATATCAGTTGTTTGTTGTGTTGTTTGTATAAAAGTTTTCTAAGGCTTATATTTATTGTAAATAATTCGCAAGTAGTAAATCTCATTTTATATATGTGAGTTTTTGTATAATTATATGAGGCAGTAAGGTCTGTAATTCCCTGGGTAGGAAACATGATTGCAATAACTATATTATGATGGGAGACGACGGTCGTGTGAAAAAAAATAATAGTAATTTGAAAATTTTCAAATATCATTTAAATTACGATAAGCACTCTCATATTAACATTTGAGCTTTAAACAATTAACATCTTAAAAATTTATATATGCTGGGCAATTTCTTTTTTCGCCACTTGTGGACCGAATTTGAAAATAAATTTTTATATGAAAAAGTATATTGCAGCGATGGTCAATTTTACCCAATACGATAGAAGGATCAGGGAGATGGGTACCTCCATTACCAAAAAATATACTGAGAGTGCTCAAAACTGGCATGGGTTTTTCTGTGGCCAGTGCACACACACAGTTGCAAGAAAATCTTGATCTCTAATAGAAATTAATACATAATTATCGTCTATCTGTTTGTCTATTCAAAGTTCATATGCCCATATTTTCCAGAGTTTTGGCCACCATATGAAAACAGGGGAAAGATAACTTTCATAACGACTTGCAAAATAACCTCTAAAATTTTTAAATAAAAATTTAATGTAATTTAATAAAAGTTTTTATATGTGCTGTCCACAGTGTTCTTTGAAGCTGATGCTGCAACATTTATTTCGTAACGCCAGCCATCTTGGCTCCAGCTTCACAAATCTCGTGGTATATATGCCACGAAGAAAATTTAAGTCCTTCTTAAGGAATGACATTTTCATAGCTCTCCAAGATCTAATAGTGCATTTTTTCAAATTCCTAGAGAGTCAAGTTGGACAAAAATTTTTTGTAAATATGAACTCTTTTTAAAAAAGAAACTATAAACAGAGATTTAAAAGTACTTTTTTAAAAATAAAAATAAATATATTTTCTTAGATCTACACAAAAACCTTCACGTAAGGAAAAGGAAATCATGACTATTGTCAAATCTGTAGGCCTTCCAAAAGTGAATTTCAATCCCAGTGGAAAGTAGCCAATCCTGATGTAATACAAAATTATTTTCCTTATAAGAAAAAATATAAAAAATACTTTCCACAACATACATAATTAAAATACATAGCTGCCAAATCAGTGAATGGAAATCAGGAAAGAGAACATCTCACAATGACCAGACCACGCAAGCATTGGAATTTTCATGACTTTTTGGAATCTGTTTTTTACTACATAGTTATATTATATATCATAATGGTGAAACATCTGGTAATAATAAAAAATCTTAAACTGTATTGTCATTTAAAATAAAATAAAAATAATATATAACAAATTTTGTTTTTGCCACGTTGAGAAACTGCTCACGTTGTGGAAATGCCCACTATCTCAAGCTAAAGTCAAATTACATTTCACACATCTACGAAAACTGTTGTAGGGTATCACGAATTCGTTACTTACCACCTCACAATTCGTTACTACGCATTGATCTATTTTTTGTTGTTGCTAACTTTTAATTTAATTGCTTTAGTAACACAATTATTCCTTCAACATTTTACTTCAGTTTATAGAAATATTCTAAGCAATAATTGTTCCGTTTAATAATGATTTACTTACGTTTTATTTCCTTTGAATAATCAAACAACCATCATCACAAACAAATTCTAATAATTCAACATTGTTGTGTTAAAAGCATTCCAAACATATGATATGCTTAACAATAACGACTTCCCTTCTCTGGTTGATGTGCGTATATCCCCCACAAGGGGAGGCTGCAAAAATTTTAGCAATCTACGTGTTTCCTGGCAAAAGTCACTTCATGATGCACAACAGCATCATAAAAGAGCTCATAGAGCGAGGCCATCAAGTCACTATGGTGACTGCCTTCAGTCTGCAGCACTTGAAATTGGGCGAAAACTATACAGAGATTTTAATTGAGCCCGTGTACGATTTTTGGAGTGATGGTAAGAAAAAACAAACAATAAAAAAATACTAAAGCACTACAACAAAATAAAAACTTTCTTTGATTATTTAGTGATGAAAAAATTTAAGGCCGACAATATTTTCGACCTGTCTGAAATGGAATTCTTTGGTTTCCTCAAAATGTTGGATCTAATTGGCTTGAAGACCACCGAACACGCTTTGAAGCAAACAAAAGTCCAGAATATTATTAATCATCCCCAGCCGAAGGGTCAATATGATCTACTGTTGTGCGAACAGTTCTATCAGGAACCATTCTTAGCCTTGTCCCACATATACGACATACCGGTGGTGACCAGCAGCACTTTGGGCTATGAAAATCATATGAGTCAAATGATGGGAGTATTGACGCCTTGGTCGTTCGTACCGCATGGTTTTATGCCCTTCACAGATCACATGAGCTTTATGGAACGTCTGAAGAATAGTTATTATTCACTGGCCGAAGATTTGATACGCGAATGGGATCTGTTTCCCAAAATGGATAAAATGGTGCAAAAACATTTCGGCCATTTAAAAGGTTAATATTCAAAGCTAAAAAAGAAAATTTCAGTTAATATATATTAAAACTTCTTTTTAAAGTTAATATACCACCCGTATCTCAGATGGAGAAGAATATTTCTGTAATGCTGCTTAATAGCCATACACCATTGACTACCTCTAGGCCCACTGTAACGGGCATGGTACCCGTTGGAGGCATGCACATCTATCCGCCCAAGAAACTGCCCCAGGATATAAAAACTTTCCTAGATGCAGCTGAACATGGAGCAATTTATTTCAGTTTGGGTAAATTAATGGCATTTTCTTTTCAGAAACAAGTTTAAAGTTTTTTTTGTTTGATAATTTTGTAAAAAAAAAATCTATCGCTTTAATTTGAAAAAAAAAAATTAACTCATTAACATGACTGAATACTCTTTTCTAAGGGTTTTGGACTCATAAAATAGCACTAATAATCACATTTTTTCCTTTGAAAGGGCAATAAATTTTTCACTTTTAAGGGTATAAATTAAAATTTTATCATGCACAGTGTGTTGAAATGAAAACAGAGCTGTGTAATAAATTATATAATTTTCAGAAATTCAATATTTAGAGATGCTACATTTATGAAATATTTCCCTAATCCTGACAGTCCAGCTCGTCCAGAAAAGTGTATATGAAAAACAAATATAGAAAATTTTTTATATACAAATTTTCTAAACGAGCTTAACTGTCTGGATAGTGGAACTCTCACACTCGTATTAAACAAACATGACATTTTTCTTTGTGTCATTATACTGAATTGTAGGGCGTTTAATATTCGGCACTGCTGCGAATGGCTCTAGTTCAAGTCTTTTACTTAAATTTTTCTTTATAAACTTAATTCAACATTTCATTGGTTCCTTTTCTTTTTCCAGGTAGCAATGTCCAATCTAAAGATATGCCTGCAGAAAAACTGCAAATATTCCTGGAAGTCTTTTCATCCTTAAAGCAACGCATCCTGTGGAAATTCGAAAATGAAAGCATTACAAACATGCCCGCAAATGTTATGATCAAAGCCTGGCTGCCACAGTCCGATATCTTAGCCCATCCTAATGTCAAGGTGTTCATTACACACGGTGGCTTGTTTGGCACTCAAGAAGGTGTGCATTATGCCGTGCCCATGTTGGGCATGCCCATCTATTGTGACCAACATTTGAACATGCGCAAAGCTGTACAAAAAAATATTGCTATTAGCCTTCATTTTCCCGGTATAACTAAAGAAATATTGAAAGATTCTCTGGAGAAATTGTTGCATGATCCCATTTATCGTAATAATATCAAGAGGATCTCCAATATATTCCGTGATCGTCCTCTGGATGCTCGTGAAACTGCCATGTATTGGATAGAGTATGTCATACGGCATCATGGAGCAGCTCACTTAAGATCTGCAGGTCTAGATCTAAAATGGTATCAATTCTATTTAGTGGATGTCATTGCTTTTGTTGCGTTTTGCATTGTTCTCATCGTGATGATCCTGTGGATGGTATTATGCTCGATCTGCAAACGCAAGTCGTTTAATGTGAAATTGAAGACGCAATAATTTTGATTTGTAGGCGAATTTTTTTTTTTTAATTTCGAATTAAATTTTGATGATATTAAAATATTACTTTGGGTTCAGGTTATAAATGTGTATTTTCGAAAAGGGTTGCGGAACTGAAACATGTAAATGGTTCTTCTTTAAGGATTAGTTACTATTGAAATGAACTAAAATATGTTGTTTGAAATATTAAAAGCGTTTTTACTTTATTCTTTCTCAGAAATTTTAACATTTTGCTGATCAATTTGAATAAAAAAAATAATCTATTTAATATTATTTAGTAGAGTATTTCTAAATGGCGCAAAACCACAGATACTCGTATTAAGAATAGAAATAAAGCGTTTTTAATAGAAAGAAGATTCTCATATTGCATTTGAAAGTTTTGCAATAAAAATATGTGGTTGAGTATTTTCAAACAGCTTAAAATTCACTGAATATTTGATTTGGTGACCAACGAAAAGTCCGAATATGAACAGCGAAAGCCACAACAATAAAAATTTTAAAAATAAAAATGTTACTATTTTGCTTCATTTGATTTCTTAAAAAATGCACTTTATTTTAAAAATAAATTTTGCATTTTTTGTTGTTAAAAGTTCCTAATAAAAACGTCCACCCAAGAAGGGTTGAGATGTTGAATTAATTTTTTAAAAAGTTTTGTAAAACAAGACCTCGCTTTTGACAATAAAATTTAAAATTAATTATTTATCGCTCTAATTTGAGATATTTGAATGCCTTATGGGATTATGTTTCAGTAATAAGAGTTTTTTCCGAGAGAGGTATATTAACCAGCAGCCCAACTTGCTTGAAGGCGAGGGACCTGGAATAAAAATTCCTTGGTATTGGTATAGCACCAATATTTTGCCATGACGATTATAACGCCTACGGCACTCAGAACTTAGAGTTACACGTTCTCCAATCTGCTGAGTTATCCGCCACTGCTTATTTAATGCGCAATTACCCTCCCTACTATATGGTAGGGTTCTCCGCTATCCGCAACCTGCGGAGGGGTCCCAGCTATGCTTCCTGAAAAGGTTATTTTATATTTATATTTCCGTGGGAAGAAATCCGGACGAAAAAGAAATACAACAAATCCTTATATATAAATAATTAAGGGATATGTACAATATAAAATCATTTAAATAAATAAAAGGAAATACATATATACATATGTATGTATATAGGATTACATGCTCTTTATTGAAGAACACCAAACTCCCTTTATTCTCTTTGAAATTATGTATTTCCTTGAGAGCCTTATGTATGTCCTTTTTTTGAAATGTTGGAACGTAACAATCAGTCTTGCCAGAAATCGTCCACAAATAATGGCTAAATATAGAAAAAATTTTTAAAAATCTGTAAATACAAACGTCATGATTATTAAACGAAAATAAAAGAAGTAATTCATATGTCATTTAGAAAAAGTTAACAAGTGTTTTAAAGAAAATTAATTGTACTTTAAGATGCTGAAACTGATAAAACAAAAAAAAACTTTATTTTTTTTTATTTCTTTATTCAAAAAAATCAGATCACCAGGATCAACATAATTGTTGTTTTTGTGCCCAGAAAATTTTAAACTACTCTGAGGGATTTCATAGTCATAGCAACAACTAGCGGATCCTTTCAATCCAAAGCTATAAAAATAATATATCTGTGGCAAGAAGCATTGTGCTGTACTCGTGTTATGCCCCATTTTGAAGATGCAGTGGTTGTTGCATTGCTACATACGCAAAAAAGGATCACACGAAAATAGAATCATGCATATGAGGCTTTAATAAGTCTTTTAACAGTAGAGTAAAAAAACACTGCGTTGTTTAAGTCGATTTAGACGATTAATGCTGATTGCCAGAGATGTTATTAAAATACATATCGTCGGCTAGCCTGCAAATAGAGCTAACCGTTTTTTAACAGGTTTTCTGGAGAGCGAAAAAAACTAATTTATATTAGTCTTTCAAGATGTTTTACTAATATCAAATGCGTTAATGATTCGTGTTCCCTTTTATACAAATTTTGCATTAAAATAAGTCCGCACTTAATTTTCGCTAAACTGACCTTCGTAGACTAGTAGGTAGTGTACTAGACTCGTAGTGCGAAGGTCCCAGGTTCGAATCCTGCCGCAGAACTTTGGCAGTTTGTGTCTGATAATTAAATGGAGCGCACAACAAGCCTTCACCGGCTTAAGTGTATGTCGTATGACATGGGCTTATCACACCCCTCCAATCAACCTAACCTAACCTAACCTAACCTAATTTTCGCTAAAGAGCGGTGCCAGGTTGTTATCCAATCCTCGAAGCAGTTCTGATATTCACTTTCTGGTATGGCCTTGAGCTCTCTCAGCGACGCGGTTTTTATCCGCTTAATCGTGGCAAAACGGCATCCTTTCATGGGTGTCTTCAATATTGTGAACAGAAAAAAGTCACAGGGGGCCAAGTATAGTGAATACGATGGCTGAGATATGATTACGGTATTCTTTTCGGCCAAAAAATTACGAAGAAGGAATGACGAGTGAGCAGGTAAATTATCGATTGGACTTCGGTTTCAATGTCGTAGCCTTATACCCATGATTCGTCACCAGTTATGACCCTTTTAAGTAAATTTGAATCGTCGTCAACGGCATTCAACATTTCCTAAGAGCTCCCATGCGACGGTTTTTTTTGTTCTTCAAAATTAAAAAATTTTGGAACGAGCTTCGCTGCCACACGCTTCATGGCCAAATTTTGCGAAATAATTGTATGACATGAGTCAACCGATATGCCGACATACTCTACAGCTTCCAACATCCATAACAATTTTCAAAAACACTACACGGATGTCGTTGACTGCAGTTGCAATATGGTAGATCTGAAAATTACCAGGAACGTGTTCCTGACCAATAGTGGAATAAACGGAAAAAAAAAACACAACTGAACATGTCACTACTTGCATATCAATTTTTAAGCCAATATGACTTACCGAATTATCGTAGGGTACTTACATCAAAGTTGCACTAGAAATATTTAATTAAAATACCTTTTACATTATTTAAAAATCCAATTTTATTAAAATATTAAAAATGTTGTGTAACTTAATTCGGAGAATTATTGATTAAAGAACAAACAAAAAAATCCTTAAAAAAATTTTAATAAAATTTTTTTATAAAAAAGTGACATTTGAGATATTTTATCAACTTTCAAACGATATTAGACGTACATATTTTTGTGCAAACAATGATTTAGTGGCTGACAACCATAGATCTCTTGGTCTTCTTCTCCTTCTTTTCGTGGGTAGTGATGGTAACTTCCTCTGCAAGAAGACAAATTGTGTTAAAATAAATAAGAAATGAAGAATGACACTTTCAGCAGTTGGAAGGTGTTAAGGGGAAGAGTTTAACAAAATATTTTGTGCTGAATTTGAATTTAAAAACGTCAAACTACACTTCTAGGAACTGCTTTCTAAAAAAATTATTAACCACAAATTGCCGCCAAATAAACCATTCCTATCCTCTTTTTTTGGCTGTCAGATGTAAAAGTGTTATTATTATTTTTAAATTTTTCTCTCATGATATACATTTTTTTTAAGATGTGGCAAACATTAAAAATACTTAGTACCAAGAAATACTCAGTACCAAGAGCTTGCTCCACTCCGAATGCAGTTACATACAAAACTACTTGCTAAAATTAAGGGTAAAAGTGGAGGCAGGAATGTCCTTGCGCCTATTCACCCAAGAGCTGAAGTGTACAATTTTAGAAATAGTACACATATTCTAATCTCATTTGTAAATGAAATTAGATTATTTTTAATTTAGTATATGTATGTATATGGGAATTAGACATGGCCTTGCACCGATTTTCTTCAAATCTATAGTTTTTCTCAAATCATGCAACCTTCCTTCTTTTTCTAACTGGTTTTTTTTAATAAAATTTATTCAAGCTCGAGGTCTTATTTAGTGGTTAAACAATTTTATTTGAAATTATTGATATTTCGATACCCATTGAGTATCATCTTCAGTAAAATTATGTTTTTTTTTTCTTTATTAAAAAAACAGAATTTTCTTGAAGATGTTACTCAATGAGTATCGAAATATCGATAATTTCAAATAAGACCTCGAGCTTGAATAATATTTTAATCAAATTGTTATAAAAAGGTCAAAAATATAGAGATATTATGATTTTTTTTTTGTGAAATTGAAGGATATATGGGACTTAAGGATATCCTTACACCGTTTGAAATAAAATATAACAGATGGATTAACTTTATTGCTTTAAAAATAGTTGTATGTTATCGCTACATTTTTAACACAATTTTTATATTAAGGATATATATAAGGTAGCTATATCCTTGTAAAATTTTAAGAACAATAATAATTGTAGATGAAATTCAATTAAGGTTATTTAGTAGATAGAAACATTCTTCCCCCAATAGATGCGAAATTCACCAGGAAGCTTCAGTGTACAATGCCAGAAGTAGTAATAAATTTTCAATGCATCGAAATCATAATTTCATGTGAAACTAAGTTTTTTTTAATTAAGGATATATGGGAGGTAGGCATGTGCTTGGTTCAAATGAAATTGTGTTTACCAGATGGTTTTGGCAAAGAGTTTTGGAAACATTTACAAATTTTTACTGCACTTCCATTGTAATTAAAAATGAAACTAAAATTGTCAAATTAAGGATTTATGGGAGGTGGGTATGTCCTTAAACTGATTGAAATTTGCTAGAGGATAGAACTGCATAATTCTCCGAATAGTTACAAATTTGCAATTTGACCATAATTGCAGATGACATTAAAATTTTTTAATTAAGGATGTGTGGGAGGTGGGCGTATCCCTCCACCGATTGAAATAACAATAAGTAGGATGCTAAGCGATGTATATATTAAGGGATAGTTGCCTGATTTCCGCTGCATTCTGATAATAATTATACCAAAAAATTATTTTTTAAATTAAGGATATAAAACAGGTGAACATATCCTTGCACCGACCAATTTGGCATAACTTAAGAAATAGTTATAAATTTAGGCTGCTGATCATGACATAGTCGTAGAAGACATTGAATTCTTTAATTAAGGACATGCTGCGATTTGAATGAAAAAATTTCAAATGTAAAAGATTTTCTTTTTTAATTTTAGAATCCCTTTTCGAATCTGTATAATTTTTTCGATTTTTGGTTCCGAGTTTGGCATTTGGCGGGTGACTTGAAAAAGTAAGTTTTAAGAACATTTTTTAGACCCTTAAGTCACATGAAATTTTTCTTAACCTAGATTTACGCGATGTAATTTTTTAGAAAGATGTACTACAATTATGTTGCATGATTCTCATTACATACCTTCAAACTTCTTTGGCAAGGACTTTACAGTCTCAATAGTCCTAATATTCTTCTCGCCGGGCTCAATGATTTCCTCTTCATATTCTTCAACGATTTCCTCCTCTTCGGTGTCATCGGGATTGGAGCATGGTACGGGATCGTAAACGGTCTTGACAGCCTTCTTGACAATACCTTCCGGTGTTACAGTGGTATAGTGATATTCAGTGCCACCTTCAATCTGAATGGTTTCAACGGTGGTAACATCACCAGGATTTTCCGAGGGCACAATCTTCTTCGTGCCAGATTCCGATTTCAATTTCTTAGTTGTAGTAACATTCTTGTGTTTCTCAGCGTCCTTAAGGGTTTTCTTGTATTGCTTGATCTCCTCCTCAGTCAATTCTGTCTCTTCCTCCTCATACACAGTCTTGGAAGTGGTAATAGTTTTACCCGATTCCAATTGGGTGCTGTAGGTGTATTCACGGCCACCAGGCACACGTTTAGTGGTTACCGTGGTAGTTTCGTTTTGAAAGAAATCGGCAGGTGGTGGAGGAGCTGATCCCTTGGTTTTCTTAGTCTTCTTGGTCTTGGTGTTGTCCTTGCCATCTGTCTCATTCGAAGAAGAAATGTGTCTAATATTCTCCTCGGTTTGCGAAGCGTTCTTGCGCACAGTCCGATTGTTTTCGGTGATCTGAATGTTTTGGGAACTACGACGAGTTTCCTGGTAAGTAGACTCCTGCTGGATATTAGAAGTTTGCTGGATATTTTGCAGCTGTTGATTCTTATTAACCTTCTGAACCAGCTTGCGATTGTCGGTAGAGTCATTGGATTCTACCGAAGTTTTGCGTGTTATGGTCTTCTTGTTGCCGGGCTGTTGCTGAGGCTGCTGGGCTTGTCCGGGAAAGGGAGTGCCTTGGGGCACCGAATCGAAGAAAGTCTTAGTCTTGGTACTCCTAGTACCATCTTCGTTGGTGGTGGTGTAAACCTCTTCGTAGCCACCCTCTATGGCACGAGTCAACATGGTAGTTCTCTCATCAATACGAATTTCCTTGTTCATACGAGACTGAATGATCTTCTTATTGGCCCGCTCCTTTTTCAAATCTTCTTCGCTTACAGGCTTAGGATCCCAGAAGGTTCTGGTCGAGGTCTTAACGGTGCCATTGGGTTGAGGAGTGGTTGTTACCATCTCGTAGCCGCCCTCAATAAGACGGTATTGAGTGCTGGCACCGGTCTTGTGGTCGTACTCAATTTTGCCATCTTCAATATCGGCCGAAGTCACTAATTCTATTTATTTCGCATTGCGCATTCAAATAACGAGATGTAAAGGTGTCGATAGTAGTGGAGTGTATTGTATAAAAATGTCGTTGAGTGTTTTTGTTGTTGTTGTTGTTGTTGTGATGTTTGTGGTGGGGTTGATGTGAAAATAAAAAAATAAAAGTGTTTAGGTTTGAATGCTTTCAAAGGTGTGAGTTTTTATTAGTTTTGTTTTATTTTAGTTGTAAGCAGTTCCAAAGCTGAGCTTGATTTTTTTTCTTCCCTAGTATTTGGACAAAATATTTACACAATAAATAATTGAAAATTTTCTACATGATATGTTGTTGAGAAATTAAAAAATTAACTACATTTTCTATATTGCATTCACTGGTTGTGTGATTATTGCCATTTCCTGGTGTTCAAACGTAGTCAAAATCATTGGCACCAGGCAAGTGTAGTGCTGGAGCATCTTGAGTAATTGTTATTTAAACTTTCGCGATATTTTTCGCTTTGTTGGACCTGACTTATGGGAAATTTGTTGCAGCTTCGTTGTCTGAACATTCGATACATTTGTAGTTTTCATTGTTATATTCGGTTTTATTCCAGTGTCTGGAATTGTTAGTGATATAGCGTTATTAGCGTTATCTGAAAAGCCATCTGAAAGTTTTATGGAAAAGAAAGAAATTTTAAGATTAGTTCATTAATAAAGAATAGTAAGGACTTTGTTAAAGGTTTGTAGATAGAAAATTAAGGGAAGATGAATGTTAATCAAATGAAGCAAAATCAATTAATAATCTGGTCCATGGTATTGAGCTAAAGCCTACAGGTACTCGATTTTTTGGTTTTTCGACTTTGAAAGCTTTCAAGCTAATGAGAGTTAAATTAGTTTTCTTTTGTTTTGAGGAGTAGCGTCCTTGTCGTGATTAAAAATTCAGGTGAAATCTGCTACCTCTTCTAAAAATTTTACCATTTCTTGTTCAAAATATGTTTGCCTTTTATTCACGATAAGGATAAATTATATGTGTTATATTTAAACATGATAAGAATCATAAGGATGAATGGGAATAAATTAAGCTGCTATACGATTAAAGGAATACGGGTTTATTTTTATTTTGGAAAAATGATTTTCAATACGTTTGTTACTTAAAATTTCGGTTATTAATGACTTTAGTTATTTATCTAAATAAAATAAAGCAATATCTCAAAATTAAATACATGAAAAGACTTTTGATTTTGTTCAATATATTGTGGCATCTACTAATGTAATATATTTACATACCAGCAATTTTTATTGTATATTATCAATTATTGCACAATAATATTGCAAATATATGGCTACTGGAAAATGATATCACGTATTCGTACTTGATCTTCTTTTTAGAGAATAGTGACTAAGTTTATGTTCATAGTTTTATTTGAATATTTATATTTGGAGTTTGGGTAGTCCAAACACAAGTTTCATTTTGAATCAAATGTTATATTGATAGTGATGGATTTTTCTGACTGACTGATTATCAGCCAGCGGACTAAAATGAGTCGCTTTACATTTGAGACATGTTGGGAAATATCGCAAAACGATTGGACATCGAAATTGGCCGAAGAGTTAATTTTTCTGACAAAGTGCATTTTCATAACACAAACAAAATTGCCATGTTCCATGGAGAGTAGCAGTTTAGTATGGATTTCCGAAGGGTGGCATCATTGACCCATTTTTCTCGAAAATGCTTCTGAAAATACCACAAGCGCTACAGGTTCATGATTATGGACGTTTTATATCCTAAAGTGGAAGATATGATCTTCTATAGTCTTTAGTTTCAGCAGATACTTGTATTTGCACCATCCGGTTTATTAATTTTTAAAACAATGCTTAATATTTATCTACAAAATAGATCAGAAAAAAATTGTAATACAATTGGGCTTGAGTTCATCCACGATAAGCCACCACAAGGGAATGACATTTTTCGATTTAGTTGTTTAATCTTGTCATGCTAAAAGAAGACAAACTTTACAAGTATGTGTAAAAGATGGGCTGAAGAAAATGATGAGTGCAGAAAACGGACGCATATCACCCCACCTAGAAATTTAATTTATTTTTCTATTTTCCTCTTCATTATTCGAGGGCGATCGGCAGGTTTCCAAATCGAACATAATTAAGTATTTTAATTAATTTTAAAATATATTTATTACAGAGAAAAAATTAATAAAAAATATTTTCGTCTGCTGTCAATTCCACGTGAAATAAGTTCACTCAGAAACGTTCAAACCATTGTTTTCATAAATACATAAGTACGAGTATTTGCAACAACAATGCTCTAACAATTTCGAGTGTAATGATTTCCCGTTAATATTTGTTTGTAGTGTCGTGTTGAAATTATATTCGAAGTTCTAGAGTTATAGATTCTACGAATTAAATTCCAACCAAAACTATCACAATCTATTGCGTACATCCTGCAAAGAAACAGTAACTCAGTTATCGAATGTTTTAGGGTTCAACATAAAGATGACAACTTACAGCAACATGGAGATGTTACACTGGCGGTAACACTAAATAAATAAAAAATTATTTCAAACAGATAAATATAAAATTAAATTAAATACACTTAAAAATAAATGTGAACAAATATCAAACAAAAATTGTAATGCTTTTAAAATATTCGAATTTTATTAAATTTTAAATTAAAAAAATATATATAGAAATAACAGTTTTTTTTTGCTTAAAAAATAACTGAAATTATAAAAGATATAAATGTAAAGAAAGTGAGAATGAAGAAAAATGACATTAATAAAACACACAGACGACAATTAACTTTAAAATGAATAAAACAATGAATTTTTAAAGAAAAAACCTTAGAAAGTCAAATTGTTAAAAAAAAATTTATTTTTTTGCTAATTTTTATAAATATTTGTAGAAAAATAATAGGGGCAAATTACGGCATTCGATATCGATCGAAATTTCAATACAATTCAAGAAAATTTTGTTTGAAATTTCGTTCGATATCGAATGCCGTAATTTGCCCCATAGTTTTTATTTAAATTCAGTTATTCAGAAATTATTTTCGATAACAGTCTAAAAAGTCTAAAAATTTGTGTGTGGGTTTTCTTTGTTAATGTTTGTGGGATTAAAAAAAATGTTTTTCTTTTCTAATGAAATGTTACTACATTTTTAGAATGTATGAATATTTTTTTAAAAGAATTTATGCAAATGATTATGATAAATTTTGTTGTTGTGTTTCTATTGATATTTTTAAGAGGTACCCGTCTTTTCACTATCATCTGCTTTGGTTTCCATTGTCTGCGTGATTTTCTTCCAGATATTGTCAAATGAATCACGGCCAGAATAGTCAACCTGACCCGATTCCCAGCATTGGCGACGCATCATTTGCTCATAAGCATCCTGCTCCGGAGTGCGTGGTTCACCCAGACGCAAATGAGATAAGGCACCAGCCAAGCCATCCTAAAAAATGTCGAAAAAAGAATTTAAAGTTTTAATAAAACCTGAAGAAAACAATAACAAATCCAACTTGATGATTTAACAAGAACACCTCTCCATATTACGAAGCAACAAAATATGTGTTAAGAATATATCGTAAAACTTGGTGCAAGTATTAGTGGCATTAAGTGGAAATAAAACCATAATATTTAAATTACCTTAAGGAAGATTACTCTATTATATGTATGTGTATGGAAATGTGAGTAAAGTGAAGTAATGTACGTGTGTATGTGAGTTTCTAATTAAACGAGACGAGAATACAAATCAAAATGTTGCTATGAGAACAAAATATGCGTGAGAGGACTTCACAAAAGGCATGCCACAAAATGCAAAATATTAGAATAATAAAAGGAGAGTCCCGAAATTCAAGCAAGATTTGAGAATTTTTCAACGTTTTGAAAAAGCGGCAAAGTGTTGCCAGTGTAGTACTTAAAAAGACAAAGCATAACAGCTGACAGTTGAGGCAATAATTTTGCAATAGTAAAAGATTTGCTATCCTAAGGACGCAATATTCATAGAAGTGAAATTCATTAATAATAGAAACTTCCCCTCTGCTTCAAAATCTTTGTATATCGAATCCAGAAAGTCTTCCGCGCGTTTTTGCAAAAGCAGATCATTAATTGTATGCGCGTAGTGTATTATTTTATAATTTTTTGTTTATTTCAGCTTTGCTCTTGATGAAATTAATTTGTGTTACACTTTTTTAACTAATGAAAAGTTTAGTAACAGAAGTGACAATTTTCAAATTTTTTCACAGGAAATTTTCCAAAACGTCGATTGCTGATATTTCTGATATTTTTAATTAAATATCCCCTATACGTTGACGTCTTGTTGACTTCACTACTATATTGTTTGCTTCAGTCTAAACCTTATAATTGTTCTTAGCTGAATACTGAAACTCCTAAAATGAAAATATATTCCAAAAAATCTATATTTTATCTCTCTGCTTTTACCTTTAATCGATGCTTTTCACTCTTATAAATTTTTTATGAAATCAAAAATTTTTTTTAGGATTGTTCAAGTGTGGATAACATATTTTTCATAATTTTTTACGATCGTTTGCAAAAAAAAAAAAAAAATTCGAAACTTTTGCAGGATTGCGTGAAAATTTGAAAATTCGCTACTGTAAACATAAATTTTAGTTAAGAAAACAAAGAAAACATTTGTCGATTAACATTGAAAAGTAATAAAAAATTACAAACTATAGTTGAGAAGTTGTTTAAAAATTTATTACAGTTTAAATATTCAACTATGACCCAAATAGAAAAAAATCGTTCAACATCATGGTTGTTTCAAAGTTTTAATAAAACCCAAATAATCTTATTCGAGATCCAATCATTGTGAAGCCTGCTCTTTCTGTCCATATAATTAATGTACACTTAAGGTGAATTCACCCATTCGTTCCTAACGAAATTTTTGTTGTTGTTCCGCATTAAATTTACTCTCTTTCTCTCACTCTCAAAAAAAATAGAGACGCCAAACTACATATAAAAAAAGCGTTCGGAACGTTCAGAACGAATGGGTGAATTCACCTTTAGAGTATCAACCCTCCAGCACAGATCATTTCCATCACAATAATGCAAAACACTCACTAATCGGCTGAAGCAAATGATTTTTTTTTGCAGATAAAAAAGGTTTTTTATAAACAGTACTATATACAGTCCTGATTCGCAACGCAAATTTTTTTTGTACTCCTGCAAATCTGAAATAAGTTGGTCAGCGTTTTACGACGGCTGAAGAAGCGGTTAATGCATTTAAAATTCATATTTTGGAGATGCCTCAATCAGAGTAGAGAAACTTCGTGAAAACTCAAAATTATGAAATTGTTTTTAGAAAAAAATTGTATTTATCAAATTTGTTATTCGAGATATTCTCCAAAATAACTATTTAATATTTTATTGTTTGTTGTTGGCTTAAATAGGTATATGCAAGCATTTCATTGGCACTAACCAAATCATCAGTACCCTTTAGCCAAATCATGATTGAAAAGCGTTTAAGCTCATATACTTATCCCACAGACTACAAATACTATATGAGAATTCAAACAGAACTTAATCATATTTAAAAAAAAATAAAATAAAAAAATATATTGTTTGTTTTTTTAAAAAGAAGACCTCAAACTCAATAAAATAATTCAATTATTAAAATGTTACTTTTATATGCATATCGCAATTTTCGTCAAAACGAAATATCGAAAGTAATGAATCGATTTTAATGAGATATGGCTCGTTTTGCAATATATTTACATGCTAATAGGAAAATAAAGAAATTTTTGTTTTTAATTACTTTTTTTATGAATTTGAAAAAAGCAATATTTTTTATAAAAATCGGTTTTGAAACTACTGACCAGATCAAAAAATAGTGCTGGTTTTTTATAAAAATAAATTGGATGAACCATTTTACTACAGTTGTGTTAACATTTGACGTGCAACTGCTCGGCAATTCAAGTGCAGATTCGAATTACTTAAGAAACATTTTAAGATTGCTCCAATCTTTATATAGTTGTGTAATATATCTTATAATCATTTGCCTAGTAATTGCCTAGTATTCAAAAAGTAGTTATTTATTGTGAATTAAGCTGCTTATATGTCTGTAATACGTTGGTGCTAACTAATGTAACCAACTTATCAAACTTGTCAATAGACTTCAACCATCATGTTTAAAAAGCTTCCAACCTAATGTCCTTATATAAATAGAAGCTCTCAAATAATATACTCGTATGTATGAGTAGTACAGTTTAAACCGCAATAAAATACAATGTTTTTAAATAATTATATCGGAAAATATTTCGAATAATTTTGATGGGCCTTTGTATTCTTTACGATTTTATATCTTGCATGAATTTCGGTACGACCTTTATCAGAGAGAAATAAATGACAATATGAAAACTTATTTTCCCGAAAACGAAAATTATATTACGTTGACTTTCACACATTATGTTGCATACAATAACGTAACATTATCTTACGACTAAATGAAGAAAATGTAGGGGCTAGAAACAAGAAACAACAACATATACGACGTTATGAGGTCTAAAGCTTTACGGGTATACAGCTCTAAATATAAAATGAATTTCTAAAAACATATGTATATTACGCCCATCACAAAATCACAAAATGACTTTATATATAAATGATAAATGTACACACATACTTATGTATATGTATGCACGTATGTAGGTACATATGTATATTTTTATATGTGTAGTATTTCATAAATAAATAAGACATCATCTAAATATGTATATTTAACGTTGATATCGATACATTTGCTTATATATCACTATAAAAGTGCACAGGTTTGTTAAATTTAATTCTTTTCTTTTACCTCTTCTACTTCTTCTTTTTCTTCAGTGTCGTCACAAACACTGTTATCGCCGGATCTAGTGTTATTATCGTTTTGTTCGTGAGCTATATCACTTTCGCTACTACTATTTGTTTGGGTATTATCAAGAGCTACACTTTCACAGCTCTGAATTTCCGATTGAATGTTATCGGTGTCTTTTACTATTTCTATTATTACCACGTCCCTTTCAGTGTTATCGATTTTGGTGTCATCACTGGTTACAGTTGCCTTAGCATCGCATTCGCAACTATTTAACGATATTGTACTTTTTTCATTAGCCTCATTTTGTCTTTCTTCAAAGTCTAAACGATCTTCATCTTCTGACTCTTGTATGGAATTTCTTCTGAAATTTTCTTCGTTGAGAACATCGCGATGGTGCTGTTCTATATTTTGATTGTGATCGGTTGTGGTAAGATTATTTTGAATTTCGGCACTTCTGGCCTGTTTGCTATAGTAATCTTCCCAAGGATCATGAAATTCAATTTTGTGGTTAGTATATTGCTCTTGATAAATTTCATATTGCTGTAAGTTATTATATTGCAAAATTGTGGCATGCTGCTGTGTATTTTGTTCGTAGCTCTGGTGCTGCAGTTGCAAGGCCATTATGTCATAGTTACTTTTCCATGGCTCAATGCTGGTTAATGAAAACCTCTTTTTTATTAGTTTTATACATATTTTATGTATGTGTTTATTTCATAGAAAAGTGGTTAGAATTTTGAGCGAGCGTATGCGAGATGATAGAGAAAAAATTAAACGAAATTTTATTAACTTTTGAAAAAAAAATTGAGATGAAATGCAGAAATAGAGATAAATTATGAGAAAACGGAACGAAATTTTTAAACGATAACAATTATTCAAAGTAGATTTGTTTTAACAAGTTGCTTTAAATTAATTCCTTTTAAAAATAAAATCCATAATATGCCATTGCCCGCAGGTCTATGATCTCTAAAATAAGTATAAGAAATCACCCTTGAAGCAGCTCTGGATTGACAAGCAACTCACGCTTAATTGTTGTTATCGTTCAACCCTCTATCGACTTGCTTTTTTGTTTTATTTGAAGATATTTTGCCATTCCGCAAAATTATATTCGACTAAATGAGCAGAGTTACAATTCTCAGCCGTTTTCCGATTAACATTTTGACAAGACATTTAGAGTAGCGCAACATTAAGGACACAGCAATAGTTTTTAAGGCAAAACCTACATTTGCTGCACTTAAATTTGCTGTTTGCATGCATTCCGTTAAATCTGGGCTCAATACTTTTGAGGGCAAATTGCCCAAAAAGGAACTTCCTTTTAACAGAGCACATACACAAGAAACACCTTCACAAACTCCGGATCTGAGCCGAATTGAAAACCTGTGGAGGAGCTTTGGAATGCAAACATGAAATTCGAATATATTGATTTGAATACTCGTGTTATTAGTTCAGAATTGGTAAAGAAGTAATAAATAATTTTAGAAGAAACTTAGGTAAATTCAATCAATGAACAGCTAAAGGCACTGTTGTAGAAACACAATCAAGTCAGGCATTGAACAAGAGTTAAATGCGGTAATTTGCCATCGGATAGTATTTTTGCTAATTTTTATTTTTTAGATTTGCGGTGCATATTTCAGATGTTGCACTAATATTTTTCTTATATGGAATTAAATTTCTTATTTTTATTTATTTGAATTATCATACGTACAGGTGCCGTAATATCGAATCCAGTACGAATTCGAAATTAAATTTGGTAATATATGAGTATTACAGACAATGATTTCAAATTTCTTAAAAAAAACTTCATTAAATGAAACTAATTATGAGAAAAAAGTACTAAATTTTTCATTTCGCAGCAGTCACATGTTTGCAATGACCAAACATGGCGTAGACAAGCCAGTCTGGGGGCTAAACACTTCCCAGAAGATTATTAAAAAGATATGTTTTTAAATTTTTGTGGAAATTCTAATATATTCGGGAGACATAATTTTCCTTGTCGTTTAAAGGTTGTAGCTCTCCTAGAAAAATGCTCAGAGACTATATACGCACTTGAAAATATTCTAACTTTGCCTATGATCCAGAAGGATTTTTCGCTTCATTTTACTGCTAGAAATATGTATGTATATGAGTTTAAGTTTTAAATATGATTTTTTTACGTGAAATTCCCTAGCGAAGCAAATTTTAAATGGATCCGAGCACATCGCTGGAAAACCGGAATCGATTAGAAATCGTTTAAAAAACGTGCACTCGCTGAAATTATTAATGTTAATGCTTCTGAAATATAAAAGATCATTGAACACTTCACTCGTGAAAACAAAGGCAGAGAAGCATTAAATAAAATTTTAAACCAGCATATTTTCAGGAAAATAAAGAATAATTTAAGAATTTTAGCTCCATGATTAATTTCCGCGGCTCCAGCTAAGGTTGACAAGAGATGCAGTGAAGAATCTGTTCGTGCAACACGATTTTCATGGTCGAATTGAACGTGAAAACCCTTTTGCCAGTGCGCATATACTTCCAAGGTCGCAAAATCGACAGAGGTGTTACAAGAGACAAGATATTCTATTTTTTTACCCATATGTTTTCTGCGCGATATCGATATTTTAATTTTGTTTTGATATTGAGTTTCTGGCCATGTAAAAATTAAATACTTCTAAGGAGCATAAAGCATTATAAATCGATATATTTATCTCTTTCTGCCACGACCTCTGAGTTTATCACGTTTTAAGCGTCAAAATCTACAACTCTGTGTACTTTGTGCCAGGGACGCAGTGATTTGAAGTTCTGTTATCTTTGCCGATGGATCGAAGTTCAACATATATGGCACAGATGGTATGTGTTATGTGTATCGAAAAATTAATAAAGAGCTCAACAAATATAACTTAAGAACAAGCATGAAGCATGACATAAGCAGAGTGATGGTTTTGGTTTGTATACCAGCTGCTGACACCGGAATCGTGGCATTTATTGAGACAACTATGCACAGATTTAAATACCTTCAGATTTTAAGCAAAATTTGTTGAAGAGTGCAGATAATATGGGTGTAAGATACAAATTTTCAGTACTAAACAGAAAACTATCCGACCTTAATGCTAATGAAAGTTTATTGTCCATTTTGGAAGTTAAATCAAGAAAAATTATCATCTCAAATAGATATTAATTGAAGAAGGCTTTGAATACTGAGGAGGGGTGTACTTTGCCAACAGGTACTTCAGGCAAATCGCCTATTTATGCCACATATATCCGTCCTAAAATTCAGTACAACTCTCAGGTATGGGTCGGTGCTTCAAAGTTTATTTTGAAGTCCCTCGGCCGCGTACAGATGAAGTGGGCGAAGAAGCTTATTGGTCACAGTACTCACCACTGAAACATCGACGTAGTGTTAAGTGTGTCTCTATGTGATATCTTTACTACAATGGAATGTGATCTAATGAAATCAAGAAACTTAAAACGGAAACCTTCTCCTACTTACGAACAACTGATTCTTCATTAAGAGCACATTCATTTGTGGGCGTTGTGCCAGTATACTGCACTTCGTATTACAACCGATCAACTCGTATATGGAAGATTTCCCCTCCAAAGGTCCTTTCCTCTTATCTTTAATGTGGCAGACTGCAAATCGAATGTCCACAGACACAACTGGCTCTATCCTTCTCCCCATAACCAATTTTCTAGTTCCAGCAGGGCATTACATGAGTAGGGGCGATCGCGTGAGTGCTACTCCAATGAATAGAAACATATCGAAATATTATTTATTTACGATTTCCTATCTGAAGTAACGTTTAGACATCATCAGAACTTCGAAATATTTGTGGAAGTGAAATTGCCTAGCGGAAAAGACGTGTTAAATCTTCAGTATGTTCATATGAACTTCACAACAAAGTAGACCAGAGTTGAAGATTTTGACGTTTGAAAAATTAAAAAGTCATATCCTTCTTTCGATGTCGTGGCAGAAGGAGGCAAATAGATCAAAAAGTCAATATCGAAACAAAACGAAAAAATCGATTTTGCGCAAGAAAGAAATATGTAGGTGACATCTTTGATCTGCTTTATGCTTTTCACCATGCCATCAAAAGCTGGCTGACTCTGATATTAACAGTCAGGCACACTGTTACTGAAAATGAAAGGATGAGACATCATCCACACATTTACTCCATAAATAATTTTCTGTAACAATTTTAATGGTATATACAGGAATATATAAATATATCATATGTATATATCAGGTGACATAGGGATAATGTATCCGAATATATAATGACGGTAATAAGATTAAATTTATCCAACCGGGCTCCTGAACGACTAATGATAAATAATATTATAAAAAAATATGATTTAATTGCCTTCCCACTTCAATACCATAATATTTATATTCAAAAATGGTTAATTAAAATTGTGCAGAAGAGATAGAAATAATGTCCACTTGGATCTCGGGCCCCAAAAAGCACTAAAATTTCATGACATAAGCTTGTTTAACTGGAAGCTCAAATCGAAATATTCAGAAATCGTCTGGAAGAGAACCAAGAGTACAGGAAAATAGTACCGAGTCCAATAAAATCTAGTATGACATTTAGTATTATTAGCTTCACTAACTTCATTTTCAGAATTTTAAGTTAGAAAAGTGTTGGTGCAGAGTTTGAAACCAGACCATGTACCCATATAAAATAATATATAATGAACTAATTTTTTTGGCAGTTATTCGAAAACAAAATTGAAGTATTAAAATAGACTTCCATAAATTTCAGTGGAAATAAATTTCATAATTTGTTGCTATCTAGACTTGACAACATTTCCACATAAATATACGACTGTTCATGAATGTTTGCAAGCCATTTTAAAATTTTACAAAATGTGTTTTCTTAATATTTTTAAAGAAATAAAATCAAAAGAACAATCATTTGGCAAGAGGCCAACAGCGTTTCTGCTGCTCTGAAATAAAATTGTATGCACAATTTCAATTTCAAACTGCTGTGGTATGAGTGAATGAAAAGCACGTTTTTTATATTATAGAATGGAAATGGAAGATGTTCCAATTGCTTCTATGCGTCAGTGATTTGGGTGGGGCCAACACCACACTGATCATAATTTTTTAAATATTTGTATGCATAAACAAATTTAAAACTGGGGTGCTGAAAATATATTTTTTATAATGAAAATGGTACCGTATACAAACACCAATAAAGAAAACTAATGGGAACATTTAAACAAAAACTTTGAAGGTAAAATTTTTTTGAAGGAAAGATTAAGTGCATCTGGTGAATTTAAAAAAAAAAGTGGTGGGAGATGGTGAGAAATGATTTTTCAATATGTTTTCAAATCTTACCTTTAGCTCAACAGCATAATTAATATTTTCCACCTTGTCAATTACAGTGACAAAGTCAAGCTTGAGATATATGTAGTTTTTAATCAAAATAATATCTTTCTTAATTTAGCAATAATTAGGAAAATTAAAAACAAGTGAACGATTTTTTTTTTTTTTTTGGCAGAGAAAATATTCAGAATAAGTAAACGCAGCATACAGTATTTATCTCGAGGAATTAGTGGGTTAAATAAAAAATAAAAAAGGAGGGAATATAAAACATTAAACTCAAAATTAAACTTTGAAATTAAAAAAACTTGTTCTCAAGAATATTAAAAATGAAGGTAAAATAAATTTGAAAAAAATAACTCACCATATGATCATTCAAACATTTATGAACATGACTGAAGAAAATATTCCACCAGAGTTGTATTAAATCCTGAGCATGAGTATAATCCGAGGGCACAATGGGTGTTTTATTTTCTGAGTTATATTGTATCAACCATGGTTTCATTTTGCCAGCAAAATGCAAAATCTTTATTTTATCTCTGAATTGTTTAAAGGCGGGCAAATAACAATACGAAGCGTAAGCTGTGACATTATACAAGAAGGGCAAACGTCTCTTCGAATCAGAAGTAGCCCAGTCAGAGAAATATTGATTCAAAAGACCCTGATCGCCACCATCGAAGCTGCCGTTTTTCACACCATGCTCAACAATTTTATTGAAAGTTTCTTGACTGGGCTTGTAAACAAAAACACCGGAATTAAAACAATCTGGCCAGCTAACATCGGGAGCAGCTGAGAACTCTTCCCGCTCAAATAGTTCATCACAATTTTGTAAAACCTTAAAATAATTGTTAGAAAGCTTTCATATATCTCGGTATACTAATAAAAATAAAAAAAATTCCATTTACCAAAGTGTCCGAGTCCAAAAAAACGCATTTCTCAAACTGTGTTAAACGCCAACAGTGCAATTTGGTGAACGTTATACCTAATTCGGGTCTGGCCAACAAGGACAAATTGGCGGTATCTTGTGAGTCCATGATATTGACTTCTTGTACAACATTGTAAACATCCTTCAATCTGTCGCGCATGGATTCTGACACACCGGGTGTAACCAAAACGGCCAATTGATGTTGTGTTTCAGCTCTTTTTAAAGAGTGAGCCAACACTAAGGCACCCAAGGAATAAGTATCATTTGTGGTTAGAGTTACCCAGGCAAATTCTGGAATTTTCAAAAACAAAACATTTTGACATTTCTTTTTCTCATTGTTAAAATATTTTATAATAAATAGCAATTATTCCATAACGCTTTGAAATTAATTTCCACTTCACATGCAGCTGCAAAGCTTTAGCCTTATTTTTATTGGCAATATTAATGTATTAGCAGTTAATTTATTAATTGCTTAATGTCATTTAAAAATACATATGTATAATTAAAAGAAAACTTAATAATGTCCTAAAAATATCATTGAGAAAATTTTAAATATCACTTCATACGTAAATTGCTAACGGACTAAATAAATTATTTTTATTTGTTTGTGCGCAATTTTGCTATTTTTAAACAATTTGCCTCAAATGTTATCATTATTAGTTTAAATACTGTTGCAAATAATAAATCTAGAAATCGTCTTATAGTTTTATCATGGACTGTACCAAAAAAGAAATAAAATTCTCTGAGTAGCAAAATTTTCTCTTAAAATCATTTAGAGTGTTGCCGTTTCGCAATAATTATTAGGTTTGTTTTATAACAAGTCAATATAGACAATTTTCGCATGATATTTTCTTAATTTTTTTGCTAGGAAATTAAATATAATTCTTTATTTCGAATGTACATTCATGAGATCAAAGTGACGCCCTCACTATCATATTTACCAAACACATGTCAGACATTATTGACAGAAATTTGGTAGCCTGTATATATATATATATATATATATATATATATATATATATATATATATATATATATATATATATATAAGTATATATTTCAAATCTCAAAATATCTTAAAAGAGAAAACTCGATAAAGATTATTTAAAACACAAATTTATGTACAAAACATAAACTTAATTTTTATATATAAAAGTAACTAGTTTCCGTAAATATTATATTTAATTTCTTTTATTAAATTGCTGCCTTTAACCATAATTTAACCATAATTTGCAAAATTGAAAGTTGTATTATAATTCTCCAAATATTAATGAGAATTAATGTCAATATAAAAGATATAAAAAAATCTAACAAATTGATAGTTTTCACTTATACTTTGTCAATTAATATAAATACATAGAAGGATTTATATTAAAAAAAATTGTTGACAGTATACTGAAGTCTAAATTAGTTTACGAACGACATTCATTGGGTTTTAATAAAAATTCAATTTCAATCCAACCTATTAATAATGATTTACTAAGTAAATTATTAATCTGGCAAGAAAGTAAACTATATTTCAATAAATAGTTGTGTTATGATATAGTTATGTATATTATTAGTATCAGGACAAATTACACAAGGTAGAAGCCAACAGAGCATATTAATAGGATCTATGCAACGGTGAGAATCGTAAATAGTCTTCTCCCACATTATATTTATTAGCAAAAATAAACAATAAAACAATTTTATTAATTGAGTTTGACATTTCGTTAATGAAAGCTGAGCTCTTGATCAAGGCGTATTGTTGTGAGCATACGTCTAATTCAAATATGTATTTTAAATGTGTCTCTCACTATTAAAAAAATATATATACTTGTTTATTTTTATCTATTGCGTTTGAAAATAACTAATACAATAAATTCTTCGCCTTAGAAGATTAACTCAACGTGGCACCTTTCAAATATCATACACAAGAAACTAAATTATTAAGTTTATTTTTTTAATGTAGTTTGACAAGTCACCGTGATAAGCAAATCTGCTAATACGATTGGTATTTAGGATAATTTGGTTAATAAAAATTTTCATTTTGATTGATTAAATTATTAAAGCAAATAATTAACGAGTATTAACTGTCTCTTCTTTTAATAAACTATTTATGAAGAATTGAGTATTGAAAATGGCTGAGAGAAAATCCTAATTCATTTTGCCTTGATCGATTCGACTATAAAATCGAAAAGATGCCATCATAAGGACTTATTTGCCGGTGTGCATATCCGAGGCAAAAATAATAGTATGAATTTCGAATATTCTCTAATGACGGCCCTCTTGCAGTGTCACAATACCCGGACAGTACTGGATTAAATTCATATTTAGTTTATGTTATGGTTAAATAGTTTTAATGTTGTTAAAGTAATTCTATACACTTTAATTAGTTATTTTCATTATATTAATTGGTTAATTTAATGAAAAAAAGGGCATAAAACAAAATTTATATCGCCAATGATTGTTTTACATACGGTTTTACTAACAAATTGTTTTAATTACAAAGATGAATAATTAAAAACCAATTTATGAATTGCAGTTGAATTTTATTTATTTCGTATTTAAATCCTTTTTTCGCTAGTTTCTTTTATTTTTTATTTTTGTATATAAGTTTTTATACAAGTGGTGTTCGTGGTTTAAATGTAATAAATAAAAATGGATTTTTGTGAATTTCAAACATCTTTTTTATTATAAATAAATTAGTTTTAATTAGCACACATAAATTAAAAATGATTTATAATTTATTATGTATTAAACTACGAGAGATTAAGAAAGCCAGGATGTCGTTAAGAAAATTATAAAGCCACACATGAAAAATTAAATGATAATAAATTTATTACTATAACAAAATATAACCAATTTTAACTACCTTGTTTGGAGTGGGTAAACAAGTCATAATAGATCAATTATTTAGTTCATTCACTTGCTTGCGAGCACATCCATGATTGCAGGATCCATATTTTTTATTATTATTTGTCACACATTTTCCTAACTACATTTGTTAAACAACAAAATGTTGAATGCAGTTAAAATGTTTATGAATATGTTGTAGAATGTGATTAGGTGCGATGTGGCAGCTACAATGTTCTACAATAATATATACATACGTCTTGTATATATCATGTTCGTTTTTAGATCTTAAATAATTCATAAAATATTCTTTTCAATGTGTCACAGGCTGAACGAAACAGTCGTTAGGATTTTTGTGCATGAGTGGGTGGGTGGGTGTTTATCGTTTGGCTTCGAATGTGATTTTCTTGTTTTTAATTTCTTTTTTATTGTATCTCTAATAATACTTATGATGCAGTATAAATTTTAATTTTTTTTCTTTTTTTATATTCTCAGTATTTCAAAACCTAAAATAAAAATTAATCGTTTGTAAGTGAATGTGTTGCTGAAAAATCTTTAAAGAACTTACCAGAACTGAGAGTATTTCACAAAATGTTTTTGTTATTTATATATTTGGTTCTTTTTTTAATGCTTTCTGAAAATGTTATACTAGATATTATATACAAATTTAGAAAAAGTATAAACAACACTTCTATACGTCTTTTTTTCTTATTAAAATCGTTATTAATGTGGCGTGTAACAAATTTCTCAACGAATTTTCATTAAAATTCATATTAAACATAATAGACATTAAGAGGGAGAAAAATAAAATGAAAATATATTAATATAGACATGTGTATACGAAGGTATTTAGCATGTTATCAATACTTATTTTCAGCATTTTTTTATTTATTTATATATTTCATCATATGAGCGGGAAAATTAACAAAGAAATAAGTCTTTAAAACAATTTGTATAAATTGTTTTTGAAACTATATTTTATATTATTTGTTATATTTTACATTCAAGACGTGCACAGTGTATAGAAAATCTGTTAAAAAATTTTTGAAAACTGTTAATCGAACAAATAAAACAAGATTTTTTCTTTTGAGCCATGGAAACTTCATTTTACAGAACTATTTTTAGCGGTGATGAATACCCAGTAGTTTGTTTTTCCCAAACTTACCAAGTGCAAAAAAAAAAACAACAACTGATATTTGAACTGCTCTGGTTCATTCGTACATGGTTAGCTAATGGTTCGACTCCAACAAAGGAAGGTTACTTAAAAATAACATTCCATTTAAGTTAGAGAATTTTTTTAAAGCTTAAAATAAAATTTTAAATGTTGAGCTTACCAGAAAATTTTTATGAGTTTTTTTTCTTTTATAAAAATTACTTTTAATTATTTACACAAAAATTCGAAATTTTTAAGCTTTAAAATTATTGTAGCACAAATATTTGATGCTACGAAATTGATATTTATCAGAATTTAAATTATATAAATAATTCGCATAAATGTATGCCGAAAATTTGGTTATATCTCCCCTCAATATTGTTGCTGCTACGCATCGCGAGGTTTAATACACATACACAACAGCATGATCAATTGTCATGTATATTAATTCCCGATTTCAATTGTTTGCTGTATATTTAGATAAGATACATTACAAATTAGACTCTTCAAGATGAGCATTATATTATTTTTTTTCTAATTTAGATTTTATTCTTTTTTTCCAAATCCTGGTAATACTGGCTGCAAGTTAAGGTCATGGTCGTTCGTTCGTTCTTCTAGTTCAAACGTTCTCTCTTAAACATACAGTTAAAAATTTATACTCAATATTTTTTAATATAGAAATTTTCTCTTAAATAGAAGCAGTGGTGCCAATTTCTTTCAATAGCATGAATAATTATCAATAAAAAGCTTTGCGTTTGAATGAATCCAATCCCCTCTTCATACGTATGTACATCTTTAGATCATATATGTATATTTGTTTACAAAATTAAATACATGTTTAAAAAATATAGTTGACACATTTTATTTTCAAAATAAGTACATATGCACCATAGTTTCGTTAATTGTTTTCTTTCGACACAGCCGGAAAGGGTTTATTATGCATTTTTATCATTCCGTTTGTAATATCTAAAAAATTTATTTAGGCTCCATAATATATATGTACTTATATTATTATTTGTTATATATGGGAGAATCGATGTAACGCTGTTGGTCTGTCTTAATAGTTGATCTCCGCCAAAAAGTCTGCATGTTTGTGCACGCAGGGTGTCCCCACGAGGTTGCATTATTGTCAACTTATATTTATATATCTATATATTGGGTAGAATGTTGTAACTTCCCTGAATTCCATTGCTTTTAAAATCTAAAAAAATCGGCTAATAAAGGGCCAAGGTATATGCAGATTTTTTTGTGTTATAGATTTGTTGACACACTCCGATTTGATAATTTTATGGAACATTTCATCAGAGTTTAAATTTTATGTTGATGACAGAAGACAACTACGTGACGCTTTTTATGTGTCATCGGCAGCTATTTTTTTTAATTTTTTTAAGTGAGACAGAATTCTGACATAATTGTATAATTTTGATGGATAGTCACTCATGTTCCTTAATGGACGTAAGCACAAGGTTGGGTTAATAAATCCGTCCTTTTTGGATTTCCCGCCTCTCAACTGCAAAGCAAGAGGCATCTCTCTCTCAAAATTTGAGCAAACAACATCATTTAGTTTGTGTTTGACAGCCATTATTAGCAGACTGCATGATTTGAAGAGAAAGTGGAAAAAAGTAAGAGTAAGTAAAGAAACTATTTTTTGTCTCTAAACTTGAAGAAAGGGATCGGCGGGAAGAGATTTGAATCCAACGATAAAATTCATCTCACAAGCAAAGACCTATTTTGATGACCTCAACAAATCTTATTTTTCGGTAAGGATAAACAAATTGCAAAAACGTTGAACAAAGTGTAGGAGCTCCAAAAAGACTTAGTATGTATCCAAAAACTTGTATTTCATTTACTGACCCACCCTCGTACATGAAAAAATTATATTAATCTACTTATTTATTATCTTTGAGGGATCATATTCACGGCATGCATTATAAGATGTTTATAGTAACCGAAAGTTCATTGCCCTTTTTGAATAATCAAATTGCTTGTAATAACAGTTATAAAATATCGATTTGACACCTTTTTCAAGGATATATAAATAATTGAATGAAATAAAGCTAAAGTACAAAAAGGGATTGAGAAATGAATTAAAGAGAAAATTGAATCTAAAACATGTTTGTTAAAAACTTTAAGCAAATGGGGTTTTTGCTGCTGAAGAAAAGTGTAAAATTTTTCGCCCTTTTACAGTGAAAAAGTTATCATGCAGTCATATTTTTCAATTAGAGCGATAAATAGATTTTTTTCTTCAAATAAACACCACAAAAAAATTTAAATTTTGCATACACAATATATTTAAATGCAATAAAAGGATAATTTGGTAAAATTGTGTTAATTAATCAAATACATCAATAAAATTAATAAAAAAATTATTTGGTTGAATTGAACTGTACCAACTGTGGAGAGAGAGAGAGAGAGAGCGCAATTAAAAAATTCACGGAGGTTGCATAGCTTAAACAGGCCAAGTATATGTACTAGCCAACCAACACTGATCCTTGGTGACCAGAATTAAGTATCTTTCTATGAAGCGATTTTAAGTCAAGAGCGTATGTCAACAGAGGAGAAGATTTGATGTTGCATGAAATAAATGCAGCGAAACAACAAAAAAAAAAAACTGTTTCTTAAGGAAGTCGCGTGTACTTTATATTTATTTTATCTAGTTTATAGTCCATTAGATTTGTGACAAAAATGTTGCCACAAAAGTCGGAATCGAATATAACTTCTATCAGGGATATACCATATATGAAATGATTGATGCTAAGAACTCTTACAGATACGTCATAGAAAAGTTCAGAGTCTCTTATTCGTATTATATGTAACATGGAAAGGAACATATGACAGACGTGCACAAGGCCAAGATAGACAAAAATCTAACGAAATAGCAATTAAGTCATAAATTATTTCAGAATTGTCTGAACTCAGAATATTTGTCGGAATATTTTCTCGGCTTGATGATGCTAATACAAATTGTATAAGTATGTATGTATGTGCATTGTTGTAAATATCTATACATTGCTATAATATAGAAATATTTCCACTTGTTCATTTAAAAATCAAAAGAAATTTAATTCCATCGCCGAGTTGTTGGCCAAAACAAACAACATCAATTATAAATAAGATCCATAGCCTTGAAAGTTCTATAACGAAAAAATAATATACATAAGTATATACACCCGCCTCCATGCTGTCAAAATATTATTTCAGCCAATGACTATTTCAACAACAAAATTATTTTAAATGGATTTGTCTTTATCTCATCATTTAGTTGCCTGTTTTTCATTTCGTTTTGGCAATGACACAAAACTGTTTGAAATTATACCATAAAATATTTGGTTTTTAGAATAAAAGAAAAAATAAACCAGAAATACACTTCATGCGAAATTTTTGTAAGTCTACAAGTACAAATAAGACAAAAAAATAAATCCCTTTTAAAGAAAAACAAGTTCTCTTATATCTTGTTTATATATTCTTGATGTATACTTCTTTGCACATCATTTTCAATTGGCCAACAACATATTGACCAAAACTCATTGTTGCGCAAACTTGCTACTGCAACTTTCAACATGTGATAATGTTCAACGAACTCTGAAAAGCTTTCGCACTACGTGGTACACCAGCTCGTTTGCTACATCCATTATTTTGTATTAAATTGGTCTTTACAAAATTTTGCAGACTATAAGAATATGTAGAAAAGTTTTATTGATGTTTTCATTTCCGAAAAAAAACATTGTTTTTCTGTATTGCACTTGTTAATACGAATCCTTTTTTCTCTCTTCGTAAAGACAAAACAGACATTTGGAAAACATATGTAGACATATCTCCGTTCTATGGGCGTGATGCTGCTCACTTTTTATCTGGAAGTGCATAGAATATAATCCCTTTAATTAACTCACGCTTAATTACCTTTCGCGTTCATTTGCATCGCATTTTATATTCCCTTTTTTATAATCGGTTAATTCACTTAATTAGCATATTCATGTAATATATCAAATATTTTACAGCGAAAATAAAATTTCGTTTAACTACCCCCGAGTACTTACTGGTTACAAGCCTATAAGTACTTTTTTTCGCAGAGAACATGAAACTCTGTACCCCTCCCCAAGCTTCTTACCTCACTCACTCAAAACAACCAAGACCTGCTGCAACAAAATTGCAAATGTGGACAACGTCTAACAAATTGCAAAACTAAAACAATTTACAGAGTATGAGGCTTCACAAACGGGAACAATATTTAAGCTGGCACAATTTTTGATCTTCTGAGAACACACGAGTCCAATTCATCTAGCATAACATGTATACGTGTACATGGCTTTGTGTGTATTAGTGTTTTACATTCATTTGATTATTGTTTTCGTCATGCACACTTTGGGGCATAATCTACTAGTAGTGAATTATTAAACGTTGACAGAAATATGGCGGAGTTAAATAATGATGATTTGGCAATTATATTAGGATCAATTTCAAGTGCCTGCAATTTGGAAGCTGCAGCTTTAATCTTGGAAGCAGAGACATCAGAGAAATCCAGATCTTGTTGTGTTAAGCCATGGAGGGAGTCCCGTGATTCTGGTGATAATATTCAGTTCCTCCTGCAAGAGTACAACCTGTTTGACGATGAAGAAACGTATAATTCGTTCATAAAATTCCAAATTATCTGCATCGTATTTAAACTTTGCTGTAATGGATGTATGTACCGCAATTGGGTAGGAACCGAGTTTACTGAATATTTTTGTAATGAAGGAAACTATAAGTTATGTATATTTTAGAAAACTATACAATTGTTATTATTTATATAAAAAATCAATAAATATTGAATTGAAACTCAAGCTATTTTCGTATAATTTATTGAAAACGGTAAAAAAGAAAGTAAGTTAATTTTTTAAATATTTGGTTAAAGAATTAAATATGTATGAAACATGTGTGATTTTTATAAAACTAGGAAAAAATTTTTGATTTATGGACGCCTGTAAATAATGCAATAAAGGTGTTTAACTTATAAACATAAGTACATACTTAAGTATGCACCTATTTAGTTGTTTACCTAAAATTTTTTAAATTACTTTTTAATGATTACATTTAGCTATCGTACTATACATGTTTTTTCGCAGGTAACGAGGTGTAAAAACCCATCATACAAAAGGATTTCACAGGAATAGAGAACAAACAAAATAAAATAAATTTGCTACCTATTTTTTACTAATCTATGTATGTATTCTGTAAATGCATATGTATTGGTTTTGTGCTGCTAATGCTGGGTTATGCCTGGTTGAAAAATTGTGCCAACGAAAAAACCATTCCTCTCGTTTTTCTTGCCAACAAAGTAGGATGTTATGCCAGTATAATTATTCTCGTGTGTGAAAGCCCTATGAAAACAAAGATATTCAAATTTTTCAATCAATTTTCTACGCGAATAAAAACAAAAGTAATACTCTTAAAGAAACATAGAATGAAAATAAAATTATTCAATACTCTCAAAAAAGACAACGAACGAAAATAAAATTATTTGCTTTTGGTTGATCTGCTTGATTTGATATACCGTTGATATACCATCGTACAACATTTGAACATGAAACATGCTCTTGTTAGCTTAAATTCACATCAACAAATACAAAGACCTTACAATCTGGCTTTGATTTTACAATTTTTTAAAAGACATTATTAATTTTATTCTATTTTCTTCTTCTAGTTGCGTTATTTATCAGCGCGGCTGTTTGCCGGCTATAGGCATATCGACTACGCTGTCTTGACACCATATGTTGTTAAAACAAAGTATTGCCTGATTATTACATTTCGATTTTACAACTAAATGCAATCGAATTATTATAATTATTGTTAAATAGAATTATATATATGAAATTAATTTTAATTTCCTTCAAAAAATTCATTTTTCTTTATCAATAAGATCTAAATGCATTGAGATTTAGTTAAAAAAAGATTGACATATCAAACTTTGTTATGTAGGGCAACTTTGTGTTTTCGAACATAAACAAAATTGTTGTATTTTTTTCATGTTTTTTTACACAAGTGAGATCTGCCAAAACCAATTTGAAATTTTTGGCAATGTTTAAAAAAAATTTGTTTGCATTAATATTTCTGTGAAAAATTAAATTGTTTTGATGAAATTCAATAAAAAACACTTCAAACTAAAAACCAAAATCGTATTTGTCTTAATAATGTTAGCATTTATAAGAATAAAGTACGATTCGTTTTACTTTCACATGGGGATGTGAATTGCAGAACACCAAAAATGCTAAAGTAATCCACTTTCGAGTGAATTCGGATTCTAGAACATACCCGATAATAATGTACCTGCACTATTTTTTTGTACTTCAAAAAGAGTTCGTTATAAGTGAAAATTCACTATAACTGAAGTTCGTTATAATCGTGATAATTTCTAAGAAATATTTGTACAAAATTATTGGGGACCGGAGAAGTTGTTCGTCATGACCGATGATTCTTTATAACCGGTATATGCTTTAATCGAACTCCACTGTATTCGTATTCGCGTATATTACCTCAGGTATTCGTATTCGTATTCACTAGTAACATCACTAGAATACATTCCAATTCGATTTCAAAAACTACTTTTGCAAAAGAAAAGATAATCTTCTCCTCTTTTTTATATTCATTTATAACGAGTGACTGTTTTTATATTTAAATATCCACATTAGCCAAGATTTGCAAAACTTATGTTATTCGAAAAATAATCAGTCCGTATAAAAATTTGCTACATTGCAAGAATGTTAGTGGCATACCTCATGTGATAAATATTAAAAAAAAAATAGACATGAAAGAGGAGAGACTTGGAAGTTTTGCGCGACCATATTTACGGATAACATGAGAATACGAGTGAGATGGGAATAGTGGGCGTAGAACATCCTCTTAAACCTAAGTTCGTTAAAGTTCTTAGTCGCATAAATAATTTTTGGGATTGTAGCGATGGGAGTGACATCTTTCTTATAAAAAAGGTATATAAAAGGTATATAATCAAACCGCCGTGCAGATTAAATGCACAGTGTTGCAGTGACCGAAATTTCTCAAAAGTCTGTATATCAGGGCAAAAATACATATAAACATTTTGTTTGCGCTCACATACACACATAAAGAATCAGTATAGCCAAATCTGAAATGTTCATGTCATACCTAAATTTGAAATCTTAAATCTCCATTCCCTCATAAAAATTTTGTTCATAAGAACTAGTATTTCCTCAGGTTAATTTCATATGAATTTTTGGGGATCTCACTTTTTGCATATGGCAACGCTAATTTCTAACAACAAGCGTAACACATCCATCGTGTTTTAGTGCTCGAGTGAGACTGATTTATAGAGCTGGCAAACCATCGATAGCACTATCGATAGTATCGATAGTTTTGTTTGTACGGCACTATCGATGGTTTTTTTTCGATAGCGATACTATCGTTAAAATGTGTTTTTTTTTCTAAAATTTACTCTTTTGCTCTTTACTAAAAAAAATAATTGGATAACAAAGGAATTATAAGAACAATATGTTTATAAAGAATTTTATTACAGAGCTAATAAATATGTGATATACAAGTACAAAGTATCTAAATAGAAGAGGGGCTGAGGGGAACTTCATAGGACCCACCCTCTCTTTTGGGTTCAACAAAAGTCTCCTTAAGGGGAGATTTCGAAATGGACATCGTTCAAGATTCAACGTTGGAATGACATCAATGGATTATGTCACTCCAAGAAATTCCTACGTTTTGACGCTAGGAGGGCGGATCTGGCTCTAAGACTGGACAGGAAAAGCCTACGGACGCTGCTAGGGGCGCTCACTGGCCATTACACCTGCAAAGCCCACCTATACATAATGGGCTTATCTGACACGGACATCTACAGATTTTGCGGTGAAGATGAGGAGTCGATGGAACACTTGATAGCAAATTGTGGGGCATTGTGCCACAGGAGTGACAGGACTCTACATGCATATACGCTGAGTGAAGAGGGTCTGCTAATGCTCCCATTGAAGGAGCTGATCCTATTTGCGAACGTATTGGACTGTTAAGGACAGGGGAAGCACAATAGATCAACAATGGTCGCAGTGCAAAAAGGCCATCCTGGGTCAAACCCCCATTACTTTACATTAAATTACATCTAAATATACATACATATGTATATATCACAAACCTTTATCATAAATTAATCTCAACAAATTTAGAAATGAATTAAAAATGTTTTGTTCTTTATTATTTTAAGTTTGATGTTTTTGCCATGTTCTTTTTTAAATAAAATAAAAAGTAAACAATTAATTGCAAAATTGTTATGTTCTAATTTTTTACTTAATACTGGTTTGTTTGTTGTTTATTGAAAATATGAAAACAGTTGTGTTATTTATAAAAAATATTTCATGTTTATAAAAATCTTAATTGCAAAACTTGTAAATTTGTAAAATAAGGACTTATAAATAAGCATAAAATATTTGTTATAAAAAATAATTTATTGCAGTCTAAAACAAAAGGATTATAAAGAAATAATAATTAAAAATAACGACATGGTAGAATAATACACTACTTAAAAAAGCACACTGAACATTTAATTACAACTATCGATAGTATCGATAGTTTTCCATCAAACTATCGAAAATATCGAATGGCGTGACTATCGATAGTTTGCCAGCTCTACTGATTTATGTTCTTTATTTCTCTGCAATACGTGTGCACATGTACACGATAAAAGAGCGTAAGCATTGGCGCGGCGCCCTTGTTTTGCGGATCCCTGCTGTATATAGACAAAATAAAAATTGGGGATAAAAAGAAAGAACTTGTTAACAACCCTTCACCGAAGTTTCACACAGTCCAGGATTAAAAAATTTCGGTTACTATGCTACATATAAAAAATTAACTAGGGCTTAGTTCCAGGAAGAGGGTAAAGGAAGTGTTTCCTTTACTTCAATCAGAAAAAAAAAGAAATTTTGACTCCTGTTGAAATCCATTTAAGGCAATTTGTTTTGAGTTTTAAATAAATGAACGGAATATAAAAAACAACTAGTAGAAATTTTGAAATGGCTTCAGCTGCTTGAAAAAAACTTGACTATGGACATTAAGGAAGAAATGGCAAATTAAATTTGGCAAATAAATCTTTCAGTGTTTCGTATTCAAAAGAAGACCTTTCGTTTCATCTTCTAAAATGGTGTCAATAGTTTGCACAAACAAATATTTAGAAAAACGTTCGCTACACATATTTTCATTAGATTTTACAAATTCACGGCAAAGTTTTGAACGTATCGGACGAAAGCATTCATATTGACATTTCGGTCAAACATCTTAATAGTTTACATTTCTCCAATTATAAAGTACTGGATGATTCCTAAAAGTAAAAAATCTTAAAATAAGTCAAGTAAAACTAGAGCTTTCAACGAGTAATGAAATTGCTGCTTATTCATCGATTTTGAAGCAGTCTTCAATATGTTGATAAGAATACGTATTTTGTTTTTTGTTCAAAGAATTTAATTTTGTATTAGAATATGTTATTTACCACTGGCAATAGACTTGACATCTGCAAAGGGTACATATTGGAAAATGTACTCGATTTATTTTTTCTTATGCGAACGTAATTGGCATTAATTAAAGGAAAATAATGTATTCGTATAGATTTAAAGAAATAATTATTTTTATAACGAAAAGTATATCATAAATATATGTGCATTGTTTAGCGTCAGATCTGATTTTTTTTAAATTAAATCAATATTTCTACAGATTTGTGGAAGTGGTTCAGATATTTTATAAAAATTTTATAAAATTGTGGAAACATTACATATGACGATAATTTGACTTCCATTTTTTTATTGAGATACATATCGCTCATTTAGAGCAATATAGTCTTATCTCAAAATATTAAAATTTTTAAGTTATTTTCATATGTATGAAAAAGTTTGCATTGTATCAGGAGCTGAGCCGAAGTTATAGCAAAAAGTTCCAATATAGAGAAACCTTAAGAATTTTAGTCGCATTTTGAAGAGTTCGACTTTTTTATGTCCTTATAGCTCAAACTCAAAGAAAAGTTGTGCCTGAGTTATTATTTTGTAACTTTTCAGACCAAGTACACTTTTACATTTCAAAAGTAAAATGTGAACAGTATATCATCTTATGGGCGTACTGGAAAACTCTTCCATATTATTAGCGCGATTACCGTAAGACCACATGGAAAACTGTAGTTACATATGAACATGATTGTTTCCAACTCTACAATGAACTTAGTATATCCATTGAAATGCATCTCTGATATCTTTAAACTGACTTCACAGCCACATCATTGAGACTTTCAGATAAAAATGTTTTTTCATACTACAAAATGTACAAAAATAGAACAGGAAAAATATATTTTTGTTAATTGCATGGACGAGTGTATGTGTCTCTCCCTAAGTAGACTGCATTAAAAATAGAACCGGATAAATTCTCTGCAAGAGGCGTTGGTTTCTGGCATTTCTCAAAACGACTTTAAAAGCAAAGTAAAAAATATTTGAAAAAAATGTGTAGGCTTCTTATAAGAAAAACGTATGACTAAATGCAACAACATCATTCATCCATATTCATATTTTAATAATGACTAAGAATAAAAATTTTAATAAATTTTAAATAATTTTATTTTTGGAAATCAATTTTAGCAGTGGGCGGCGATTTCTTTTGTTAATTTACGTGGCGGTCTATAAACCAAGAAAAGAAATGAAAAGAAGGAGCAATCAAGGAGAAGGAGTAATTAATTAAGTGGCATTATTAAAAAAAAATTATCATATTTGTGTATTGCCTGACCTTTAAGTGAATAAATAAGCACAATATGTGGTAATTTCTTTATTAAATCAGAACAAAAAAATAATCCATTATTGAAAGTTAAAATGTGTCATATGAAACAGATTAAGAGGAATTTTATAGTAATAATTTGATAAAAATTTATGTCAAAACGATCGTTAAATTTGAATTTCATTTTTAAGCAAATGCGACTGTGAAGGATTTTAAGGTGGCCAGATGATTCACAATGACATAATAAAAGCATTCCAAACGAGTTCGTTACTATAGCCACTCCAACAACAAGGCCAACCGAAAATTCTTTATTATTCCAACACTAAATATTTATGAAATTCGGGTTTTTAAATATTAGATTAGTAAAAAAGTGCAAACTTTTCTGACTTTTTTGAACTTTTTGAGTTCATTACTTTCGCCACTCCAACAACAAGGTCAACCGAAAATTATTAGTCAATAATACCGGAACTCGAAAAAAATTAAAAAAAAAAAAAAATATATATATATATATATATATATATATATATATATATATATATATATATATATATATATATATATATATATATATATATATTTGAAAACTGAAATTATTACTACAAAATATTGTAAAAAATCGCAAATTTATCAAAGTCATTTCGGTACACATGCATACATATGAGGCAAATTATAGAAATTCCAACGGTCGTACAACTTCCCGAATACTTAAATGCAATTGTAATATTTTCGATATTATAATTTTTACTTGGAACTTCTGAAAAACTCCACAAATACCTTAATATAATTTTGTAGCATACATATATGTTTTAATAATTTCGAGTAATTTTCAAAGTTCCAATTTTTGTTTGGGACTTGGAACGACCACAAATATACCTCAATGTAATTTCCATACTGATATATGTATGTATGTATGTATATAAGAATTGAAATTACATGTGAGAATTGAACATTTTGTTACAGTTATTGAAAAGTTGCAATAACCGACTATAGTGTATTATACTTGATGAAACTCCATCTTATATAACATCTTCAAGTTGAGATGAAGCAAAATTGTTCTAAACTAAACTTGTTGTGTTCGCCATGTATTAAAGTTAGAATATTTTATTTTTCATTATAAATATTATATCGAACTTATTCTCAAATAACGTGTATAATTTTAGATCATTGGTAATTTTATTAAATTTTCGAGCATTTTTGAATATTATAATTTTTATTTTGAACTTTCGAAAACTTCCTAAATATGTACTTCAATAAAACTATAAAAGATATATGTATATGTATTTTAAAGTTACCACCATTCAAATTAAAATTTTATTTCAAGTTTTCCAATTAGTTTATTATATGCTTTCAGCAAGATCTACAGTTTAGGAATATTTTATGAAAAAAAATCCTTTAAGGTTTATTGCAGACAAATTATAATTGCAAGTTCTTTAGTATGACAACTGCAGTCGAATTAGAATTAACAAAAATAGAAAAACTACGTGGTTTGTTTTCGTTTAAACGGACTTCAGATAAGATACATATGAGCGTTTCTCTTAAACGAGCTGAACTCTTTAAGAACTAATCTTTGAATTGAAATTTGTTCTTTGCACAGTAAATTGAAAATATGATACATACATACTAGTACTGAGAATAAAACATACATACATACATACTTACATATGTATGTTCAGATTTTGAAAACCAAGATTTTATCGGTTGCATTTGAGACGAGTAAATTTAGCCGACAATGCATTGTGTTTTCTCAGCGGTAAATTATTTCTTTTTTTCTTTGATGCGATGTTTGATGAAACAAAGACTTTTACAAATAAAAAGTGTTTCAGTTAAACGGCGTTTTGCTTAAATTTCTTTTAAACGAAGTAAAGCACTTTCAAATTAAACAATAAGTTACGAATTTTTGTTTTCAATTAAGCGATTTTAACCATGTTAGTTTATATGAATTCGAGTGAACTCGTATATGTCTGATTTTAATCAAGTTAATAATTTACAAGTGTATAGACCGACATATATACATACAAACTTACATATCGCTCACTTAATGCAACAACGACCTACTTACATATTCCAAAAATAAAATTGATTGAGTTATTGATGGAAAAATATTCCTAAATATCTCCATCGTATTTTCCTCCTACAAACATATGTTCATATGTATGTAAGTCAGGCATGTTCTGCAAATCACTTTTTGTGAAAGTGATTTGAAATCACAAAAAAGGTGTTCTGCGCACAAAACTTTTTGAACTGTTTTTTTTTTTTTTTTTTTTATTATTATTATTTATTTATTGAATCTTTCCTATGGAAATTTACAATAATTATTCAAATCTTATAATAAATGTTAACTTAAGTTAAATACTACCAATGTAGTAAATTAAATTGTGTTCAAATTTTATTTTTGAACTGTTGTGATTTGAAACCGGTCAGCTATGTGGCTGGCGATCTGAAATCACTTTCTTAATTTTGGACGGCTTTTTATATTTAACTCAATAAAAACTCATTAATTGAACACATTTATTTGTTTTTTATTTATTTTAAAAGCAAAACTGAAGATTTTGTACCAAAAAATTGGCTAAAATATAAAAAAAATGCAAACACTTTCTATTGTAACAAATGGTGTTACAGTAAAGTACGGATAAATGCACATCGGTTTTCAACTGACTTTTTGTGCACTTATCCATTCTTTGCATTTATGCTAACCTCGGATAAATGCACAAATATTGCAATTATACAATTATTGGCTAAATGCAAATTTTTTGCATTTACATATAGTTACAGAGAAAAAAATCAAACTATGTACATACATATACATATGCTTAGAGTATATATATATATATATATATATATATATATATATATATATATATATATATATATATATATATATATGAGCATAAGTTCCTTAAAAATATAAGATAAAATAGACTGTTGATGATTTTTATAAACAAAGTTTAATTTTATTGGTAACTCATGTATATTTTTGTTTGTCTAATAGAGTTCAACAAAAAAACGTAAAAACCTAAATCATAAAGTTTTAACATACATACTATACATATGTTTACAAACTTTCATATATCGTATATATTATGTAAATAAAATTTTTTTTACAAAACTTAAAGTATTAGTTCAGTTTAAAAAAGTCTTTAAAAAATCACATGTGTGCAAAGTTAATTTGCTTTTGTTTTTAATCAACAACAAAATAAAAATTGTTTACTATTAACAAGAACAATTATTAAAAAAATGTTGGTATGGAAGATTATATAGATGACGAGCAAACTGAAGAATCTGAATCAGATTGCCTTGGATCACATGAGGTGAAAAAATCGGAAACCTTTTTGTAGAAAAAAGTGCTTATGTGTAAATTAAAATTAACTATTTTTGTTGTGCATTTATGCATACAAAGTTGTACTAAAAATGTCTCTTGAAGCTTGAAATTATTATGCACTTATGCATTTTTTGCATTAATCCGTGTTGCACTTATCCGTGCATTTTTATATGAAAAAATATAAAACTTCGAAACACGTTGCACTTAAGCGTTTTTTGCATTTATGCGTGTTGCACTTATACGGTTTTTACTGTATTTGCTTTTGTGATTTGACATTTTCTTTTTGTGATTTGCATTTACTTTTTAGTTGTCAGGTGTTTTTGTTCTTCGAAAATACACCGATGCTTGCCAGAGTAGATAAATATTGCTTTCGACGAGAAATGTATTTAATTTTTTTAACTAAACAAGCTATTTCCAATAAAACTTAATTATTTTTGTTAAGTTATATTCAAAATATTTATTAACTATGAATTGTTTGCCTAATTTTAAAAAATAATTACTTATAAAGTAGTAGCAAATGGCAACAGTAATTATATATTAAGAACAGTGGCAACCACAGATTACTAAATATATCTGTGGTGGCAACTTCGTGTGTATTCTTGAAACTATTTTCTTTTGTTAAATTAATAAATTTATTCTCAAATACTTATATTACTGACAACAATAAAGCCCCGGGAATATCAACTAAATTTTTATTTTAAAAAATTTTAGTTTACGTTCACTTATTATTTTGACTAAACCTTTATTAATTTTTAATACATAAAAAATTGTCATCAAATCAAAGCAAAACATCAGCCGTTTTCTTGTGTTTTCGAAAATGTAAAATCACACCGAAAAGTTAAATTTCTTGTGATTTTCAGAACACCACAAAATCACACTTGTGATTTTAAAATCACAAGTGATTTTCAAATCTTGTGATTTGCAGAACATGCCTGAGTATGTATGTATGTATAGGAAAACATCATAAACATATTTAGAGCCAAACTAAATCAATCAATCTATTCTTAAATGCAACATGGTCACATCTCAAAAGCTCAATATTTTTAAATGACCCAGAAAATATAGTGTGTCTTAATATCCTCTTTATATGTATGTATGTACATATGTATGTATGTATAAAAAATATGCATTCTATTTGAAGGTAAGCCGAAGTTATAACAAAAAAAAATCCAAGTGGAAGATAGAAATTTAAAATATGTATGTACATATATACATATGTACATAACTATGTATGTATGTATTTCTAATTATCTCTTTTATTTTCATCTGCCTGACCAGCTGGTCGCCTCATATTTATTTTCAGTCATATTAAACATCACCACCGGCATTTAAAATGATTTATATAAAAAAATGCCGGGCAATGTATACAATTACTTGATAAACGAGTACTCGCTCGTAAACACAGCCGCATAGCACCACATGTGCATTGGTGATACATACTTATGTAAGTATGTAGTATGTACATATGTATGTAATTATTTATGTATATGCATATAAGCACATGTACTTATTTGTTATTTTCAATAATTTTAGGGCCATAACAATTTAACCCATAATTTCAGGTCAATAATATGTAACGTAAAACGTGACGTTTAAACCAAAAATATGTACATACATACATATTAGTATGTACATACTATGTATGTACATACATATGTATATATAAAACATAAGGAGAAATCTATAAATAAATAAAGTTATTTAAACGTGAGAGAAAAAAGTAGGAAAAGCAAGATTAAAAGTAAATTGAATAAATCAAATGAATAGAAATGGTAAATTATGACATTGCACTTGGACACCTTAAAGAGAATGAGTACAATAATTCTATAATTCTTTATTGGTGATTTTATGAGGGAAAGAAAAAATAGATTAAAATATTTTTTTTATTATATCAAAAACTGTAGTCATATACATAGTTAATTATTTACATATTTTATAAGTCCGCATGTATTTTTTCATATACATTCTTATTTACTTATATACATAAGTATGTACATACATACTTATTTAGAGGAGCATAAATGCCAACCACAATTTAAGAGAAAAATTTGCGTTTATTGTTCTCAAACATACACACGCACACATATTTAAGCATTTGTTGTTTAAAATGAAGGTGACTAAAGGTCGCTTGAACATTTTTATTGAAATAAGAATTAAAGCAAATTTTTTAAACAAAATTTAATAACTTTTATTATTTTGTTATAATAAGTAGTTAAAATTATAAGTATGTATATTAACAACCAAATGAAAATGAATCAAAGCCAGTAGTCACTTTAATTTTATTTAATAAAGGAATATACTTATGTATACTCTTTTTTTATAAAAGCCATGATTTTTTGTTTGAAATTATTGTTTAATATAATATTTATTTATATAAAAAAAATATATAACATTTGTGCCATGCTGCATTATTTTATTTTATTTGCATTTTTAACTTTTATTCTCTTAGAAATTTTGCCCTTTAAATCAGAAACTTACTGCTCATTTTGTTTGTTTATTTTTATTAAATATTTTCAACACTTGACTTTTAAAAATTTTCACTTTTTAAAATCTCCAAAGGATTTTTCTTATGTTTTAGCACTATGTAAAAATATTAAGTTATTAACAAAATATATAATCGATTAAAAAAATTTTGATGTTTCTGCGAACCACGTTAATGAGGAGAGAAATGCTGTTGTTTCGTACACCAGCGACGAGTAACTGAATATTAATAGTGCATGTTGCTTATATGGAAACCGTGTACCGTGTATAGGCAGCCTCGAAACATCATTATGAGCAAACAACATCAGCAATATCATCATTATCAACGCCATCATGACAAATAGCCAGAAGAGCCACAAACTTAGGCAATAGCGGGCACACGATCAAACAAACAAACAAACATACATATATGTACATAAATGTACACATGCCAGTCTGACACAAGCTAAATTGGATAGATGCAAATGTATTTACCCATACATACATACATATTCCTATAATATGCATGCACAGATGTATATACATACATATGTACATACATATACTCTATACATTTATCCATCTATCCATCCATTCATATTTACCCAACCAAATCCCGTGTAGCGTTATTTTTTGTTGTTTTATTTTCCAAGAAAATAGAAAAATAAATGAAGGAAAAACGCCAACGTTATGAATTTCCCTCTTTTTATTTCTTTTTATAAAAAAAAAACTACATATGCACACTCCTATTTTGCGCTCCGTGTATATACATACATACATACATACATACTTGCATTTGTATGTTCTATAAAAAAAGGTGCAATATTGCAATAAAAGAACATGTTCTTTTCTAAACATATTGCTTAATATATGTATGTATGTAAGTATGTATATGTACATTAATAAATATATACATATATATATATATATATATATATATATATATATATATATATATATATATATATACATTTGTATATACTTATATATATATATATATATATACAGTAGTTTTCCGATTTAACGAACCTAATTGTTGTCAGGCTTGTTCGTTAAAGTGAATTGTTCGTTATATCCAGCACTAAATTAAAAAAGTAAAGCGTGGCCTTTTTTTCAAAACTCAAAATATGTATAGTATTTTTTAAATATTTTATAACAAAGTACAATAATTAAATACATATTTCATTAAAAATATAAGGAAAGAAAAATTACAAAAAAACTGAATAATTTATTTAAGAGAACACTGAGGATGGCACATAGCCGAAACCGGTCTGTTTTTCAACCAACCGCAGAATCACGGAATTTCATTCCAAATTATGTAAAAAATTGGTTACGCACAGTATGTTTTTTCTTGTGAATAGTTATCTTAATGGCATCTTCTTGAAGCTTTCTCAAAAGCATTAAATTCTTGCTACTAATATTGTTTTGTTGAGCCCATTTAATGCAAATTTCGAAATGATTAATAGCATCTTCGTGTTTTATTTTAGGCTCTAGAATTTCTCAGTTTCATCAAACTCCACCATTTTCATTGTGTTCATCGCATTCATCTTCAAATCTCAAATAATATCAAGAAAAAACTTCGGAAGAAGAAAACTAATGGTACATTTTTATATTCATTCTTTTTTTTATTATTTTTTTGTTAGAAATTATCTATTTTATTTTACATTTGTTCATTAAATCGAGTACAAAATAAAATTTTTGTTCGTTATATAAGGTACTCAGTAGAAAAAATTTGGGTGTTCGTTAAATGCGATGTTCATTAAATCGAATGTTCGTTAAATCGGAAAACTACTGTATATATATATATATATATATATATATATAAGTACATATATATATACTTATATATATATATATATATATATATATATATATATATATATATATATATATATAAGTACATATATATATATATATATATATATATATATATATATATATATATATATATATATATATATATATAAGTACATATATATATATATATAAGTATATATATATATATATATATATATATATATATATATATATATATATATATATATATATATATATACTATATATACTATATATGTATATGTATGTGTATGTGTGTGTGTGTGTGTGTGTGTGTGTGTGTGTGTGTGTGTGTGGGTGTGAGTGAGTGAGTTTACACAATTAAAGATTTTGTTTTGTTTCATTTTAATAGTTTATAGTACAAGTGTGTCAAGTTTATAGAAAATTAATGATATTTAAATTATGGGTCAAGCAAATTAAATTCGCCATTAAAGATTTCATAATTCGATTTGTCATAATCAGATATAGGATTCTCATGCAAAAACATTTTTTTTTTTGGTAAGAGATAGCAATATATCAAATAATTTTCTAATCGAATCGTCAAAATTTAAATAAAATGATATCGAATTTGTAGTTGCATTATTTTAGCATATTTTCAGAGTCTTTATCGTATAAATATAAATATAAATATTTTTAAATGGGTTTTTTTTGAGGTTTCTATAAGAAAATCCACGATTAAACCAATTTGGAATCAAATCAAATCAAAAAAAAGATATTATGGGTCCAGGCTGCAAACATGTCATTAAAAAAATAATAATAACAATTTTGAAAATCGGTTGACAAATGATAGAGCTATGAATTAAGGAATATTAACAAAATTTAAACATCGGTACATAAATGACGCCGTTAAGCTTTAATCAATAATTTGGACTACCAATGTGTCCATCGGATTTCCACTTAAGTTTCTATGAAACCAAACTGCAGGCATACGCTTTAAAATAAAAAGTATATTTTAAATTTTGAGCACACTCACTATTATATTACTTTATATGCGAGGTATCTTTCCCCATGGTCCTATCAAGTCAGTTTTTCTCAAAACTGTGTTGGTTGGATGCAGGGTAAGCCATATCAATTATTAACACTCTCATTATTATATTAACCAAATATTCAATAATTAGGTAGTACTTTCTTTGGGAGATACCCTTAGCCTCGCTCCTATCCAGTATGTTTTTCTTATGACCGCGTACATTGGATACTAGGTAACTCATGCCAATTTAGAGCACTCTCTCTATTATTGTTGGTAGCCAAATATGAAATAATTATATATTATTTTGTATGGGAGGTACTCTTCCCCCTGGTCCTGGTGTTGTGCGTGCAAAAAATAAATACAGAGAAATTAATGATCTGTTCCTTTTTTGAAGACGGTGGAGTTGAGTGATTTCTTAAAAAGAATCGTCATGCGTGCAAACAATGTCTTGTATGAACATATTTTTTCGGAAGAAATAAACGATTTTTTTTTAGCTGTACTTATTTTTATGACAAGATCTGTGTATGTGGCCAAATTATTTGCAGCTTTGATAGTGCACCAAAAGAGACGATGTGATAAGGGCAAAATGAATATGTATATAAGAGGAATTAGTAATTTTAGATTTTTAGTAAATAAATAAAATTGTACAAATACTTGTAGCATTATTTGCATTAATTATATTTGGAAAAGATTAGACACATCATATCATTCTAATTTAGTTATTTCTTTGTTATATTTTGTACAAATTTAAAATGAAATTTGCCAGCTGTAGATACACTCATAAAAGTTTCACGATTAATGACTTTATTTTAGAAGATTTCGTTTAAGTTGAAAAAAAGTTATATAAAACAAAATTTATTGTTACTCTTTAGCCAAATCGTATTCAAAAAACATGCATATACTTATACAAAAATCAACATATACTATATGAGATTTAATGATAATTTTCCACTTGCGATTTACAAAGCATGTACATAAGTATAATATTTTTAGAAAATATTCATATAAACAAAACCAAAAAAAAAAAAAAAAAACAATTATAATCGCCTTGCGCATTTTTATTTTTCTTACATGTTTGCGTTTGTATAAGTTTTCTAAAACTATTATAATTACATATACTTATGTTTTCTAATTGACAAGTAGAAAAATATGAGTTAAATTTTATAGAATTCTCATATATTTCTTAATTTTTTTTAAATTCGACTTTTTCGTGACTTTTTTGATTTCTCGTCTCTTAACTGAAAAGACAACACCGCTGCTGTCAACAAGAACCTGTCAGTTGTCTCCTGTCAAAATTTTAACAAGCTGTGTCATTTAGTTTGTGTTTAACAGCCATTGAGAGACTACCGCGTGATTTGAGGAGAAAATGGAAGAAAGTGATTTTCGTATGCTCATTAAGCATTATTTTTTGATGAAAAAACCATTACTTAAACCAGTGCTAAGCTTTATAACTACTGTGGGTATTCTGCACCATCAATTGTCGAATGTTCTGGACATCCACTTATGGCCTAAACAAATAAAACAATTGAAAAAATTTACGATATGGTGCTGGTCGATCGAAGATTAAAAGTCCGAAAATTTATGAAAGTCATAGGGGGCATATCACATGGATCAGTGGTTTCAATTTTGAGTGATTACTTGAGTATGAGCAAAATGGTTATCGCCTTTTCCCACAATCGACCACAAACACAATCGTGTGATAATTTCGCAAGTGTTTCACGTGTTTTGATTATTTTTTGCGCCGTTTAGTAGCCGTTGCCGCAACATGGATCCACCACAGCACACCAGAGAACAGACAGTAGTCAAAACAGTGCGTTTCTCGGGGTGATTTGGCGCCAAAGGCCTAGGTGGATTTTTCAGCCATTTATTTTGGACCGGCTGTTTTTTTGATATGCATGCGGTATAATCCACATTGGCTACCTTCAAAAGGGTAAAACAATCAATGGCGAATATTTTACCAACTTATTGGGACGATTTAATGAAGACTGCAAAAAAACGAGCGCATTTAGCCGTGTGCAGTTTCCATGGAAAAATTCCATGAATTATGCTACGAATTGCTCTCTCATCCGTCCTATTTTCCGGATTTAACCCCGGATGACAATTTTTTGTTTCCAAAACTGAAGAAATGGCCCGGCGAAGAGATTTGTCGAAGAAATCATCTCACAAACAAATGCTTATTTTGATGATCTCAACAAAACTTTTTTTAAGGGATAAAAAAATGTGTTAAACGTTGGACAAACTGCATAGAGCTTAAAGGCGTAAGAACAAAACCAAAAAGCTTTCTAAAGCTTTTATACTTATGTGTTTTTGTTGATTACAAATAGAAAAATATGATTGAGTTCTGTTTGGATTCTCATATGGTATTTGTAGTCTGTGGCATAAGTATACGAGTTTGAATGCTTTTTTGTCTAAAGGGTACTGATGATTTGGTTAGCGCCAATGAAATGCAGGCATATACTCAGCTAAGCCAACAACAAACAATAAAATAAAAAAAAATAGTACACCGGGTTTTAATTGAATTTTCATTTATTTCAGATTTCATTTCATTTTACTTACATCATGTTATGAGTGTATGTATAAATTTGTGTCAAAGTAAAATTTTCAAACGCAACTACATTTGTAATTATTTGCCATAAATTATCGCTATTCTGAGTAGCAAAAAATTTTGACTTACTTATCAGTGAGACTGTCCTACATTACCACCTTCGACGGCATAAAGATTTTAGTAGGGACTGTTACTTATTTATTATTCACCGGAGCTACCCGATTAAGTAGGACGTCCAAATATTAAAATCTTGTTCTCAAATTGAATTTTGATTAATGGCAATTTGGAGGTCAAGTTCAAGGGCTCTGTTGCTCTTAGCAAAGCGCTAACGTTCATGATGAGCTCGAGCCGACTAACTCCGTGCATCTTTAAGAAGGATATATGGATTAAGGAGACTTTACATATCCTGTAGTATAATCTACTAGATCTGATATAAGTATTTATGAAAGAATTACCTGATAGATGCACTGGGAAGATGGATATAAAACAACAAAACGTAATTTAGTCCCCTTATCGTGTTTGGCGATTTTCGACTGCAAATTCGACAGTTTGTAATAGACTAAAGATACCGAGCAACATTTTTCAATCTAGTACAAACTGTCGAATTTGCAGTCGAATATCGCCAAACACGATAAGGGGGAATATGTGAACGATTTGTTTTGTATAATTTCAGAAAGTGCAATAGACAGAATTTTATAAACATTAAATGGATTTAAGTAATTCTCGTATATTAAGTTCACATTTGAGGAATAGTGTGATAAGAAAGAATGGAGAATAATATTTAATTGGTATCAAACACCAACAGCATATCAAAGGAAAATGTTATAGAAAAAGTATTATCAATAAGCAACATCGAATTTTATAGGAATAATAAAAAAAATATTAGAAATATACTTATTTAGAATAATTTTCCAGTCCAATTGATTCATAAATTAATAGATCTGTATAAAAATAGAAGAGAAAGAATAATGAACATTATTGCATCAGAACGTTTGGAGAGATCAGGTATACATATATGATACAGAATGGCTTACAAAATGGATATTATATTGAAGAAATTATTTAGTAGAACAAAAGATCAAATGTTGCATAGAAAACAGCATGTGGTGGAAACGACAGTAATAATACAACCAAAAATAAGTAAAAAGTTAGAATAGATCTAATCAAAAGAATCAGAACGGCATTGTCTCTACATTGTCACCAATGTAATTAGTCACTGTCCAAACTTTTGCAATGTTTTAATTTCAAGCACTGAAACAAATTACAAGAGCATATTTGTTAGAAATGCCTCAAGTCAAAACAGAATTAATTTTAATGCAGATACGTAACCCACACTTAAAGGCACTTCATACACAAGGAATAACACTTTAATACGAGGGCAGGCCAATAAGTTCATGACTTTTTGAACAAAGCACAGGTATTTGGATAAAAAAACATTTTATTTTTCGACATACTCTCCTTTGAGCTCTATACACTTTGTCTAACGTTTTCCCAATTTTTTTATCCCTTCCAGAAAATAAGATTTGTCGAAGTCATCAAGGGAGGCACTTGCTTGGGAGTATACTGGGGCCAGTTTTGTATTTGATTTATACCTGTGATATGCCTTTGAGCAGTAATGTCCCCACGTTTACATTTGCCGATGATACAGCCTGCCTTAGTATACATGAAAACCCTCACGAGGCATCCCGATATCTTCAGGAACATATTAACCTGTTGGAACTGTGGTTGAATTTATGGAGAATAAAAGTAAATGAACAAAAATTGTGTTCATGTCACATTTACCCTACGAAGAGACACTTGTTCCCCCATTCGAATCAACAATCAATTTGTTCCTCAACATTCACAGGTGAAATACCTTGGTATACACCTTGACCGACGGCTTACATGGAAACACCACATTGATTCTAAGCTAACACAAATGAAGCTTAAATTAACCCAGATACATTGGCTGATTGGTAGAAATTCTACCCTCAGTCTAGATTGTAAACTTTTAATATACAAGTCGCTTTTAAAACCCATATGGTGTTACGGAATTCAGCTATGGGGCACTGCTTCAGCTTCCAATGTAGAGAGAATCCAACGAAAGCAAAAGAAAATTTTAAGGTTAATAACATCAGCTCCATGGTACATGAAAAATTCAATTTTACATCGTGATCTAAATATGCCACTTGTGACCGCTGAAATTGCAAAATATGCAGGCAAATATTTAACAAAACTCGAGTCCCATCCGAATCAACTTGCTCGTAATATCTTGAACTTTACTGGACACATCCGCTTAAAAAAGAGGGACACTGCGGCTTTAATACGCCACACTCCAACTGAAATTTTTTTTAATATTTTTGTGCTTAACACTGGTTGGGCCTAATAATTATATCTATACTCGGTTGTAAATCCGGACAATAAGACGAATGAATAAGCAATTTGTAGCCTAATTCATGGAATTTCGCCATGAAAACTGCGCATGTGAGCACTCTTGCATTGTCCTGATGGAAAATAACTTTTTTCTTGGCCAAATGCGGTAATTTTATTCAAATCCTCATTAAATGAACCAAATAAGTTGGCATAATATTCGCCACTGACACTTTCGAAGGTAGTCAGTGAGGATTATACCGCATGCATCCTAAAAAAAGATCACCATAACTTACTTTATTGGCTAACAAACCCACCATGGTCTTCTGTGGCGCCTATTCACCTCAGAAAAACCCACTGTTTTGTCTGATGTTTGGTCTCTTGCGTGTTGCGGTGGATACACGTTTCGTAACGGCTACGGAACGGCAGAAAATTCTTCCATATCGGGGTGGTGCAATGCGAAACACTACTGCGAAGTTGTCACACGATTGTGTTTGTTGTCCATTGTAAGCAAATGTGGCACCCATCTCACGAAAGCTTCTTCACGCCCAATTGACTTTTGAGAATTTAAACCCCTGAGACATGTGTTATGCTTATGGCTTCCACAATCTCTCGCACTTTCCGATCTGCCAACACCATATCGTGAATTTTGTTCATTGTTTCGGTCGTCCGTTATTTGATGGCCATAACGAAATTCGGTAAACACCTTTTTTCCATCGAAATTGATGCTGTGCAATTCGCATAGTATTAATCAAGCTAAACCTTGGTTTGAGTGGTCGATAGTAAATGGCGCAGCTTGTTAAAATTTTGATAGGATTCAACTGACAGATGTCTCTTGACAGCAGTTAAAAGGCAGGGAAATTAAAAAAGTCACGGAATTATGTGTATACTTTTTTTCAAATATGACAGAGAAATACATATATGTATCTTTTTTAATTTCTGAAATATTTTTAGAAGGTGGCGCAAGAGTAATGTCAAAATTTGAATTGGCTGGCAGTTTTGCAGATGGCGCCAAATGTCAGTCGTTTATTATATAGATAATTAGTTGTTAATAAGCCATGGAGTGATACACACCTCAAGATCCTGAAATTACTGTTACTGCTTCTTATTTGACAAATATTCAGTCTACTGTTTCAACGCAGCGTGAAACTCAACGTTATTTTCCTCGTCGTCGTGTTTCGTCGAACACGAACAATTAATCGTTTGGCTGGGACACAGAGAATCTACATTAAATACATGAAGAGCCATTGCATCTCCCCAAAGTAACTGTTTGGTGCGGCATTTGCAGTAAAAAATTTCTTATTTTTTTAAAGAAGTCGGTGGCACTACCGCAACCGCAAATGGAGCGCATTACAGGCAGATGTTAAACGAATTTTTCACTGTAAGTTGCAGCATTGGATCTTGATCATTGTTGATTTAAATAGGACGAAGCAAACACTCTCAAAGCTCGGGCAACGATGCAGGTTTTAAGATACCAACTTGCAGGTGCTCTCGTTTTGTAGATTTGAGCTGGCCATTCAAATCGTCAGAACTAACAGCACCAGACCTTTCCTCTTTGGGGCTTTTCGAAATTTCGAGTTGACGGCGACAAACCAAGAACCTTGCAAGTTTTGAAAGCTAATATTAAACAAAAATAAATCGCCAATTTGGAGCCAGATGTTTTCCGAGCAACAATTCGAAAGCCGTAAAACGATCGCAATTATGCATTAACTCTGCCCGTTCGAGCGATATAATTTTTTCCGATTAATATCATTAATATACACTTTCAAATTAACATTTCGTGAAAACGGAAATGCGTTCGACATACCGATATACAATCACAGATAAAATAAAAACTTTTAAATTGTTTAATAAAAAGGCCTTCTGCTTGAATAATATTCAAATTAGATCAAAAAAATATAGAGCTACGAGTATTGTTACCTTAATTTTCTTCGAGACTTTTTAAAAGTCGATTCGAACACCAATTTTGAGGAGCTCTAAAGTCAGCAAGATACGAGTATAAAATAATTAATTATTACTTGGTATGGGAATTAGTCTTTCCTCTAGCCCTTTCCAATATTTGTCAAAATGGGTCCACTTGTAAGGCATACACTTTTTGGAGAAACTCACTTTTATAGTTCATCAGACATAGGATATTTAAGTGTTAATGGGAGGTGCTACTCCCCTTGCTACTGCCCAGTCAAGTTTTCTTTCTGTCTACATTGGCTGTTGAGTAACGTATACTTTCACTTTTACAGTCAGCAAGATGTACGATTATAAAATAATACTTTGTATGGGGAGGTATCGTTCCCCTTGCTGCTATAGCATATTGGTTAGAAGAATAAAGTTTTCAATACGGCAAATGACGAAAAACTCGGTGAGCGTACAAAAAAGAAACAACATACAGTCCCTGTGTGAACTATTTTCCTTACCCCGAATATATAATTGTAGCTCTATAATTATTTTTTTATATCTATGATTTGCTTAATAAAATTACGCCATATAATATTATATTATTAAAAAGCGATTTACGGCCTGTTTGCCGATGTCGAAAGAAAACTCATGCGAAAGAAAGCTAGTCACTCACATTCGAATCAATTTGAGTTTGTCTATGTCACTCACTTTCGTTCGCAGCTACTTACGTCAGTCAATTTTTGTATCTTACGTGTTAATAAAGCAAAGTAGTGCCAACTTATAAGTATAATTGTTTTACAGCAATTTCCTCTAAAAATACAAAAAATACTACTAAATTGTTTGAAGTCAAATGCAACTCCTTTTGAAATTAATCAGCTGTCGAAATAAAGAAAATGTAACCAAAACAAACTAAAAGTTTACAAAATAAAAAAAATATAACTACAACCACCTGTTTCCTGCATACTTTTTTGTTGTCTTTTTGGTTCTAGATTTCAAATCAGATTTCAAATCTGCAAACAATATGTGTCATTTTTGCAAGTAGCAAATACAAAATAAATACCTATGTATGTATGTATGTACATATATGTATATGTATATGTAGGCAATAACCCACCCCAAATGTACATTCATATGTATGAATGTATGTATGGACTCACAACTAAAAAGCTATTTGTTATTAAAAATTTTTTTCATAAAATATTTGTTTATTTATATATTTTTTCAAAAAATTATTGTCATTCGAACACAAAATAACTGGTGCCTGATTTTGAAATTTGTGTTCGCAAAGTTGACAACAACTTCGAAATAGACAAACCCATTTTTGTATGAAAACACTTGCGTTTTCATTCGAGTTGTCGTTCGAGTCATCGTTCGCATAGAACCAATTTAGGTAAACCCAAATCAGTTTTCTTTCGCTTAGATTGCGAAAGAAATTTTTCTTTCGACATCGGCAAACAGGCCGTTACGTTTTCATTCGAGTTGTCGTTCGAGTCATCGTTCGCATAGAACCAATTTAGGTAAACCCAAATCAGTTTTCTTTCGCTTAGATTGCGAAAGAAAGTTTTCTTTCGACATCGGCAAACAGGCCCTTAGTGTTCTTTATCTCGCATAAGTGTTTTTTCAAACATAAAGAACCAAGTCTACGAGCCAAGTCTCAACAATGATAAAATGCTTACTTTGTACTGGAACTAAGACGATGATTTGTAAGCCATAAAGGTGCCTGGTGCGGATTGTTGAAGTCATTGCAGAAAAAAATGCAATATGTTCAAGTAAATTATAGAAGCAGATCAAAACACGGATCAAATGCTACAAGTGAGGTAAAATCAATCAATCGGATATGTATTACAAGCGACAACATACTTATGTGTTGGAGGACACGTCAAAAGCGAAAGGTAGAAAGGTGAGTCTACTACATAAGAGAGCGTCAGAGCTTGTAAAAATTGCGGGTAGCTGAGAGGCATAGAAAATCGAACGTTTGCAACGTGAAGCTGAATTGCACTTTTTGAGACAGGTATTGATGTCTAAAGAGAACTTGTTAATTTAAAATTCTTGTATGGCCACTGCAAAATTGATTTTGTTTTAAGTTTGTGATGCCGATTCTAACGATTATAAAACTTTTGGAAATTCATTTCAGAGATCGTAAATTATCGATTGTAATTAGAAATGGATAATTAAAAATTATATTACTTAAGCTTTTTCCGCGGTAAAGCTTTCCACCGCGGACGATAGCTTCCACCTTTTTTGTAAGTCGATATAAAAAAGACTCGTATAATAAGTCTCGTTCATGTCGGCACAAATATTTTCTTTAAAAAATATTTCTCATACAAATTGCGAATTAAAACACGAAAACCGTTAATTCCATTCCACAAAAATCTTTTACAATTTGTCGAGTAACAGCTACACAAATGACCAGCTGATTTTGACAATAGAAATTTTCCCCCAAACATGCGCAAATTCAATGTAATCCACCACAAGCGCCACGTTGCCGGTCGGGTTCTGGCATAAACGGAACAATAGTTATGTGCACTCACACATATATAAGTACATATGTACATACCCAGTAAAAAATATATGGATTAATCCATAATCGAGCAATAAAGGAGTAATGACTTGGTCATCCATTTGGAGTAACAAGCGAGCTATCGAAACTTTTTGTTAGTTTTGTTGTTTATGCCTCGCTTAATACTCCAAATGGATCAATGAGGGATGTATCAGTTCGTTTTTGTTTTTTTTTTCTTTGACATACATAACTGTTAATTGTTGACGTTTTCGTTTTGTTTTTCAATTTAGTCAGTTTAGTTTTAAAAAGTGAAAGATTTAAAAAAGCAAAAGCTACGGGTATAGTAACAAATTGTTAAAAATATGCAAAATTTATTAATTATTTGTTTTCTATTTTAATATATTTCAGATTTCGTACATTAAATAAATAACCAAATTTGTATTTTATATGAATGTTTACTCCCTTTATGCTCTTTTAGGAGACAAAAACGATTACTCCCTCTGTCGTCATTTTCAAGATCAAAGGGAGTACTCCATAAGGAGCTTAAAAGGAGTACTCGTGTCTGCGGACATGTTGTGTTAAAAATCCAATGAGGTCCGGAGTTTTATGGAGTAATCCATTACTCGCAAAGGAGCGCTCCAAGATTACTCTTTGGATGATCCTATTTTTTACTGGGTATATACTTCGTTGGCATATACTTACATGCATGAGAAATAAAAAACAAATGTTTGTATATGGTTCAGTGTTGCCATTTTTTGTGAAATTACATATAAATATAAAAATTGGACACACTTTTTTTAAAAAAGTTTCTGTATGATCTCTTCTATGGTATAATAAAATAAAAATTTTACAATTATAAGTCCTGTTTCACACACATCAAGTTTTCTTGATCAAGTTTCAATTCAGCTGTGAGAAAGATAGAGAAGGTAGTACATACGTTCTCTATCATTCTCACAGCTGAATAAAAACTTGATCAAGAAAACCTGATGTGTGTGAAAGGGGACTAACCTACGTATATACGTAAAAAATACGCTTTTGTGTGCAAAATAAGCTTTTATTTTTCTCTCGTTTTAGAGCTGATAGAAAATATATGAGGAATATGTACAAAAAATATTTACTTTCAGCAGGCGTGCAACTGTCTACTTTTTAAAGAAATGAACCATCAAGACCTGCATGAAAGTGTCTACGCAAAGTTCTTTATGAATCTATTACGTAAGTTTAGTTGACGCAGAATATTTTGTAGCACCAGCGAGGGGAGAAATTTCAAATCGACTTATATGCGACGGAGTTTCGGAGAAACTTTGATAAATAGAGAAGGGAAAATTTGGAAACAGAAGAATAAAGACGACAGAAAGCAGAAACACCCAGAGTGTACGGCAGGAATCGAACTTGACACCCTCTGGCTATTATTTTAGTACTCTACGGAGGCATTCAACAAAGAAACAAACGAAATAAAAATATTTCCAATTACGGTAGCCACTTGAAACTTGTGTTACGATTACAAAAAAGCTAACAAAAAAATATTTAATTGAAATGACTGCATCATATTGTTATGCTTTGATATGCTTTTTTATTTAGAAAAAGTCATATTTGTTAGTCTATGTAATATATTTTTTACTCAACATTAAAATCTTACTTTATTCTATCTTCTTGTCTACGCTTCAATATAAAAATAAGGATATCGTAGTTACCAATGTTTCTAAGCGATTACCGCCAATTTCTGGCTATCGTTTGATTACAAAAAGAGAAATATTGAAAAATAAAAAAATTTTTGTCATTCCAAAAGCATAGTTTTTTAACTTCAACTTGATAAAACTTAAAAAAAAAATACATGAGCTACTTCCTCAAATATGTATGTATGTAAAATTCAATTATTTTTCTTAAATCTGATTTTTTTGTTAAATCTGAATGAAAAAATTAATTTTCTTCAATCAATAAGCGAAAAAGTGGCAAATTTTTATGCTTTCTAGATACGAAATTTATTCCCCATATTCCCAAAATTTTGCAAAATATTAACACACAATATTACTTTTCGTAACATAATAAAAATAGCTGAATAGAAATAAAAAAAGAGAACATCTTGGAATAGTAACACCATGTTAAAACCACTGGGAATGATATGAATGAATAAATAGTAATTGGACCCGATAGAGTAAAACTTTTTAGACCGTTTTAAAATATCCAACATATCTGAAGCTCAAGATCTATAAGTTGCTTATAATTTTTTAATATTAAATAAACACACAATGGGAACCCATAATGTACTACCTGCACGGGCGCCCAAAGTCATTGGCAGGAATTGAAAATGCGAATTTTAGGCTACTGCTTCCCTGCTACTCTAAGAGAGAATTTGTTCCTCTGTTTGTAATCGAACGTGGAATCTTAGTCGGATGTTAATCAGCCCAACCAGTAGTAGTAAACTGATTTAACACTTTTACAAAATCGTCATTGAATGTGTCATCAATATTACACCTCTCTAACTTACAATATTCAACATTACTAACTTATTTTGGAGTGCACTCTAGACAGAAATAAAAATATCTAAAAAAGTACAACATCTATAATTACAGTAAGCAGTATATCACAAGCCCATTAAAATGGTGATTTAAGATCTATCACAGAATATGTAAATATTGTTAAGGTATATAAAGTGTTAGAACTCACACTGGTCTAATTAAGTGGCCTGGCCTATTGTAGAACTATTACAATATTATAAGAAACGGAGGCATAAGTATTTAGATCTTAAATCCAAAAATTAATTATAGTCCTGCCAAAGCAAGAGTAAAATTTGTATGGCTTTTCTCTACCTTGTATTTATAGCCCGAACTAAAGGAATATTGGCAGTTAAGTACAATATATTGCGAGCTAGGGACATTTTCAAAATGCAAAATCTTTGATATATTCATCTATATATTTTGTTACGAAATGGCCGTTTGGTTTGATGCATTTGATTTTTTACAATTGATAGTAGTTCTCTGTGTTCTATAATACCATATTGAGCAATAGGAACTTATGTAGATGAGATATGAATTTCTACTAATAACTCATTATATCTGAAGAGAAACGTTTCAAATATATTAATTTTTTATTATACCTTAGCAATCATTTTATTTTCGATTTGGTCTCACATAGGGCGTTTCCTAATGAAGTCATACATAAATGCCGGAATTAAATAAATTAACCTATTCTACTGTGCAAAAAAGCATTACGTACACATAAGCAATGAAGAGGGAGTGTAGGGCCCTCTGAAAACAATATTGCTATGACCTATTATATAGGTTGGCGTAAAAGTTTAATATTTCCTTGCTAACTTTGGAGTATTACCTATAATCAATTCTTTCTTAATTAAAAACATTATGAAAATTAGCCTACTATAATCTAGACTAAGGTGTAATTTCCCATTCGCTAACACTCCGCACGCATTTAAAGCAAATTGTACTACATGTTTTAGATTTCAAGCATTACTTTGAGCTTAATAAAAATTTACCCCTGTATGAAAAAAATATTTTACTTTAGCTTTAAATTTCACATTAGTTAACAAAAACTTTAAGACTAATAAATGCTCGTGAAGAAATCGTATGCAGAAAAAAATACTTAATCTAATTTATCATTTAACGATTTTTTGGGGCAACGCAGTCGTACTTTTTTAATTTTAAGCGAGTAGTCAAATATGTAGAAAAATATATATTATATTGAAGCAAAACAAGTTATTTTCAAATATTATGAGTTTCTAAAATAAAATTTAATGAATAAGGAAGAATTCACAAGATTCTTAGTATTCGAATGAAGAGAGTATTTGAATATTGATGCTTTCATATTTGTTTTAATTGTATGTATGTATGTAATATATCACTAGCATATTTTTTATATTTACACTTTCTCTTTAGTATTACCTACGAATTCAATTTTATATTTTAATTGAATTGTATGATTTAGAGATAAACTCCCATTCATTTAAGCTTCAATTTGAAGTGCAATATGTATCGTTATTTGCCACATACTTATATACAGATATTTTTTTTCATAATATATTATGAAAATATTAACTTAAAATAGCTTTGTGCTCTTTTTCAAAATTTCCATAAAAATTGTTTTTTAAACAATAGTTTGATAAGCTGTTTTAATTTTTTTGCTGCATATGGCCGTTGAACTGTTGAATAATTCGACAATTATGCTGGAGTTAATGTCGACGTCGTTGACGGCGTCTTAACGCCGAAACGAACAGAGAAGACTATTTTGACTTTCTCTCCCGCATATACTTATCTCTCTCTTTCACCTCTCAACGCCGAAAAAGTTGAAACAGATTGAACTTTTTCGGCGTCAAATTTCTTACGTCGTTGAGATTAACTGCTCTCATATAATTTCATACGATTCAACTTTTTTTTGACATTTGACGTCGTCGACGACGTCGACATTAACTCCAGCATTAACATTTTTTATTTATATTTCTGTCTCTACCCTCTTCTTGTTCATTTGCACTTCTGTTGAGTTCTTGATTATTTAAAATTTTTTGCCTTGTGCTTTGTTTCCAAATTTTGGGTATTTTAACACTATGCCTGCGTAAAATTTATTTACAAAATCGGCAACACTGCGCTCACCCCATCAGGAGCATAACAAAGTCGATCACATCAAAAAAGAAACAAGGAAATGAATATGTAACACAATAAAAACACATGTAGCTTTTAAAGGTTGTCAGTTTCTTCTTCTTTTTCTCAGCTCTACACGAAATATAGCAACAACATCAACAATAACCTTCAAGAACAAACAAAATAAATGCGCCGGTTCCGTATTTAGAATGAATGTAAAAAGAAGGTTGATAAAAAGAATAACAAATCGAGGCAATTACTATGAGATTCAACAGAATGAAAACATTTCGAAGGTTGTGCTTACATGAGAGCATGTTAAAGCATGCTTAAGTCAAACTCGGAGGGTACAGGAATGGAATGAATGGAATGTGTTATGATGACGATACATATGAATGAAGTGTTGTTGTTATGCTGAGAGTGCTAGGACAAGCGAGTGCCGAGACCCACCTATGGTTATGAGGAAATTTAGTACGAATTGAGCACTAGAAAAATACGGTCATAGAATCAGAGCACAAAAAAGTAAAAAAGGTTTCAGCTAAACATGGGGCTAATAAAAACGGATGAATAATAAAGCAATTGTTTTCGTGTGTGCGGATGTGTGTGTTTAGTGTGTATGTGAGTAAATTAAGGAATTATACCAAAATATAAAGAAAATTGTTAAAAAAAAATAAATTAATTAAAATGTATAATTAATCGAAACAAGAAAAAATCTAATACAAATTTACACAATAAAATGTTCAATAAATAAATTACTAGACCAGCCTAAAAGTAGTCTTAAAAATTTAACAAAGTAATTTTCATATATAGGCAAACACCATGAGTGTTAATTGACCTTCATGGTGTATGTGTGCACGTGTGTGTGCTGCTTGGATGTACATATAGATATACATGCATATGTACGTACATATATAATAGCTTTGTGCTGTATGTACATACCAGGAAGAATATTTTATAAAATTTTTTTTATATTAAATTTTAAAAGATGGTTCAGTTAAAAATATTAATTGAAAAAAGTATTATTCAATAAGAAATCAAAAATTTTAGTTCCTTGATATCACAAAATAATACGCAAAAAATATGTTTGGCTGAGTTCAAGATATGTACATAAATCTTGTTTAAAGGAAAATTTACTAAAAACACAATGTTTTATTAACTATTGTGTGAAAAATAGGAAAACAAGTTGCAAATAATGTACTTTTTTGAAATATATATGCAGAATAGTTGACTATACATACATACATACACACATATGTATGTATGTATGTACATACGTGGAACTTTTATAAATTAGAAATATACTTACTTAGTTTTCGGATCTATTTATGTATGTTACAGATAATGTTGAATACTGACCGCCCAATCTAATTAGAAATACAAAAAAAAAAAACTAAGCAATTGTGTTTTTTTTTCGAAAAGAATCTGTGAAAAAAAAATCGTTTAAATCATGGAGAATTCACCACCTGCCGCTTCATCTTTAGAAAAACAAATAGATAATTTCTTAGAGCACTTCAAGCGTAGTGCATCCAAGGCCATGGAGGCTGAATGGTGTAGTATTGGTGGCAGTACAAGTAATAGCACTGTTAATAGCGGTGGTAGTGGTGGTGCGAGTGGTAGTGTTTCCGGAAATAATACAACCACAACAGTGCTGAATACTTCAACAGCCACTGCATCTGCCAGTGAGAATTTTTCTACACAGATCCCTGCTACGCAAGCAGCAAAGCAAATGTATTTTGATAAACATCATCATTTATTGCAACGGACCCGTAGTCGCTCAAGTTGTTTGGATTCAAATGGCATGATGATGGGTAAGTTTGATGGAAAGAAAAACATTATTTAAGATTAAGCCCCAAAATGAGACAAGCCCTACATTGTTTTAAATATTTTAAGATCAATTTAATTTGTGAACGGTTTATTGTTTATTATTATCCGTTCACTAATGTCAAGATAACGATTTTGTAGCAAGAAGGCGTTCATTGCTGCAGACGCTTTACGAACGATTTACGGAATCAATCAAAGGAACATAATCGTCGCGACGTAAGAACACGTTATATGTGTTTAGAAAACAAATAATTTTTATATAATATTGGGTTACATATTGCTTTTATGGGCAGGGTCCGCCAAAAGTTATGAGCCATCTCTCAAGTAGTCGATTTGATAAAAAATTTTTGTCTTTAGATTTGTGTTAAGAAGCCCAAAATACTTCAAATAAGAATGTTGCAAATCTGTGGAAAAAAAGGTTTTTTTAACTTAAATTTTTTTCAGAGACCTTATTAATGGGCTGCTTTGGAAAAACATCTTATTTATTATAACAACCATGGGACAGTGAAATTTTTTATTGACACATTCTCTTTGTGAAGGTTTTTAGATTTTCTTTTGCACAATTGTTTCGGCAAAGTTAACTTTTCAAAACTACCAGAGGAACATTTGAGAAATTCAAAATTTTAGGAAGTTCTAAAAAGTCGAACTTGTAGGAATTATCCAGGAACTCTAGTCCTGCTATTGAGCAAATATGCAAGTTATTCCATTTGGTTACAGCAAACGTAAAGAATTATCTATCGTCCATACTTTTGTAACAGGGGGGTTACTCTCTATTGCGATGCGTATGCGATACGTAAGAAAAATGGTGTATAATCGGATAATTGGTACCCTTTATTGAGTTTACGCGCATCTGATTTTTTCACTTTTTGCAAATCTGACATCAGTGCAAAATTGTCAAAATCGTTCGTTAAAACCAAATATCTTGCGCTAACAAAACATCAAACGCATCGAACTAGCTTACGCATCGCAATAGAGAGTAACCCCCCAGGATGATTGTGGGCATTAGAGAAGATTGACCATATTGATATTCTGAAGCAGATTTACTCATTTGCTATATAATCCGCAATTATGCTGAAATTCCGAGGATGGCTCAATAATTCAGATACTTCTTTAATTTCTCACCTCTTAATTGGCAGGGCAACAATGCTGATGTTAAGAAGCATGTGCCAGTTGACTCCTGTCAAAATTTGAACAAGCTGCGTTATTTAGTTTCTGGTTAACAGCCATTGAGAGGCTACTGCGTGATTTTGGGAGAAAATGTTAGAAATTGAATTTCGTGTGCTCATTAAGCATTATGATAAATACGATGGGAATTCTAAACAATTTCAATGGTAAGAAAGTGAACTTCGCTATGGCCGTACAAGCATGGAATATGTCGTTCTTGATGTCTAGTTGAAGTCTCCACATCCGAAACAATTGAAATAATTCAACTTCGCAGAAGTTTTTAGCGTTGTTCAATCGCAATATGAACGAGTTTTCGCGCCGTGTAGTATTCTTAGACGAAACGTGGATCAACAACAACATACCAGAGACCAAACAGCAGTCAAAACAGTGGGTTTCTCGAGGTTAATTGGTGCCAAAGAAGGCCAAGGTGGGTTTGTCAGCCAATAAAGTCATGGTGACCGTTTTTTGGGATGTACGCGGTATAATACACAGTGACTACTTTCAAAAGGGTAAAAGGGCCTATTATGCCAACTTATTGGGTCGATTTAATGAGGATTTGGCTAAGAAAAAAAGCTCTTTTCCACCAGAACAATGCAAGGTTACATACATATGCAGTTTCTATGGCGAAATTTTATGATTTAGGTTACGAATCGCTCTCTTAATCGCCCTATTCTCCGTATTTGCAATTGAGTGACTATTTATTGTTTCTAAATCTGGAAAAATGAATTCAACGATTAAATTATCTCACAAACAAATATATATTTTGATGACCTTGAGAAATCTGGTCTTTTGGAAGAGACAAGAAAATTGCAGAAACGTTGAATAAATAAAATGATACTTTTATCCAAAAACCTGTGTTTCATTATTGATCCATAGTCGCAGTTCACACACTCATTTAGGGGTTGAGCATTCCTAGACTACGTTACTTCGGAGTAAATGTACTTATAACGCACAATTACAGCTTGATTAGATTCCATTTGTTATTACTACATTCCTGCTTTCTATCCGATGAAATCTATGGCGGTTTTTTACTCCATTTATGACAGATATTTCTGTTTGTAGAATATTTCATTCGTTTGGCAGTGTAAAGGATATTTGAAGCCCAAGTCTTTTATGGAAATATCTCAAGCGATTCTCGTTTGTATTTGAAAAAATCTGTGTAAATGTGGAGGACTCCTAGCAGCAATAGAAAACCATCAAAGAGAATTACGGGTTTTCTTTTCGCATAGTTTATAGGATTTAGAATAGCGTAGCAAAATGAATTATTTTGGGTGTCCTTGTTAGGGAATCAGTCATCATGATTTCAACTACGTCAAAGACATTGACACTTTCTAAACTTTATTTAAAGCGTTGCGTTACCGAAATGCCGAAGCAGAATATAGGAAAACTTTCAATAAATTTCTTCTTATTCGCGTATTATAAATGGCTTAAGAATTTATGGCATAAAATATTTTAAGTCACCTTTATATTAAATCATTTTCTATTACAATTTGAAGCCAACCCAATAAAATTGATCAAGACAAGTCCTTGGCCATGCAAAGACGTATTTCACCTATAAATCACAAAAGCGTTAGAAGCACGTAAAACAATATAAATTTCTCATTCATAACGAAGTATAAAGAAAATAACATAAACATGTGATTTGCTAGCTTTTTTTCCTTGAACTTAATGACATCATGTCCCAAAAGGTATTTAAACTCCCTCGATTAAAGTTTAGGAAAAAGAAATTAAGCAAGCAAAAGGAAAAATTAAAAAAAAACTTGATTTTAATAATTTTAAGTTAAAAAAAGATTTAAAGAAATAAATAAAAAGCACAAACTCAAAGGGGATTTTAAAGAACAAATGAATAAATGACACACACGTTAAAGGATATGAAATGTCATAAAGGAATCCTTGAGAGCACAAACAGGCAAACAAAAGTTAAAAAGAAATAAAAGGATCAAAGAGGGGAGGATGTATCGTTGTCATTACGGTCTACATGATGACATGTCATAAAAACCATCGCCATCACTACAATCAGCCCACAAGGATTTAACAAACAACTTGATTGTTTGAAATCAAATGAAACTACTTGCAGCGTCAAGAATTTGAAGTAGGTTAAGATGTATATGTGATTAAAGCGATATGAAATAGTTAAATTCAACAAGAAAAACTTGTGCTTACGGACATTTTTAACCAGTTCTTGTTTGTTTGTTGCAATCTTGATACGTTTAACTTGTTGCCTACTTTTTCCCTTTTTTCCATTCAAAAGCAAAGATATTAATATAAAAAATCCATTAAAATGATTACCTATAGTGGGTATTTTTTTGTTATTGAAAGTTCATGCTGATATTTAACTGGAAGGGGTTGATTTTAATTTTGCCGATTTTATTATTCTTTTAATACTTCATCAGCAGCTTGATTTCAAACGAAATCTGAATGTTTGACTGTAAATGTGCTCTTAAATGAGCGCAATAACTTTGAATGAATGCAACCGAATTGTAGTCATAAATACTAGTTCACATACGTTGTTTTTGTATCAACATACAAGTGTGTTCAAATATACGACGAACTACTTACAGTTGCAGGCTACAATTATGTTTGACTGAACATTTAAACAAAAAAAATATAAATAAGAAATAAAGCACATCTCTTCGAAAACAGTGAATTGTGGTCAAATGGACGCAATTGCGAAAATTACATCAATAGAAAACAAAGATTTAAGAATATAAAATCGTGGTAACCAACCCGGTGTTTGTCTAGGATAATGTTACAATAATGAAAAATGTTGTAAAATAATGATTAAAAAAAATGGTGGGAACTTTTTCAATGTTGTAATTAAACGAATAATCTTTTCCTTTTTTAATAAGGGATTGGCATGAGTAGTTTTAATTTAAATACAAGAAACGCCACCTAAAAGGAAACGACAAGTAATAATTACACTTCAATACCGAATAAGGGTGTTGTGGCAGCCTCCAAAAACAACATTCAATTCTGCTGTATTGTGTTGGAATTCAATTTAAGTTTTCTTCGTTTACTGTCGAACATTATTTCATGTTTGATTCCTTATTATGTAAATAAATAGGAATAGAAGAAAGTTCCATATAAAAAGAAAAGTTTTTCATTCATACCAGCGAAGGCTGCAAATATACTTCCCAACGATTATGTTTGATCAAAGGCAATAGTGCAGCTGATAACTTTCTTAAATTTTTCATTGCTCAAAGTCAAAATTAGCTCTTTTATTTTGATTACTTTTGAATATATTCCTTTGCTTTTGCATTTTGGTCGGCTGTGCAAATTCCATTTATAAGGTCTATGCAAGGTGAATTAATTAAAACAAAGTCGAACATACAATTGTCTAACTCCTTATAAAAAATATACGGAAAATGTTTTTTAATTTATATATAGAGAGTTTAACAATCATCATACATATCAACTGGGCTATTGCTTATACCTTATTGATGGGCCTTGCTGCTGTGTTTGACATTGAGTAAAACGAGTGGGTTGTACTTAGTTTCTAGCGAGTTTAGCTGGTGTGAATTCTCTTTGCGTAATAAGTGAATTGTCTAAGACTTCAGACACTTTTCTTTACTATGATGCTAGGATTGAACCCTAGTTTATAAGTTGCCCACTTTGCTAGCTGTTACTGTAATCGTCTATTATTCACATTGTTGTAGTAGAAGGGTTGCATTTATGTGGGTGTCAATGGAGGTGGTTTAACTAATGGCTGGTTCACTTATGATTCTTTTCTCATTTTTATTCCATTATTTTTTCCTTTCCTTCTTTGTATTTGAACATTTGGTTTTTGTTTTTTGTTTTTATAGTCCATGTCAATTTGATATGAGTTTCATAGGCAGAGGGTATGGAACGGACTCTTTCATGATTCCATGCCGTTGAACGAAAATATTTCTATGTTTGCCTCTGTTGCATGGTTCCATTAGGGGTTGTTGTCTTACATTTTTTTTTTTTTGCTCTTAGACATTTCAAAATATTGTTGCAATTTCATTCTTTCCTTCTTTTCCTTTTTGCATAAATGTTTGACGTTATTTTTTCATGTTTCTGCCTTCTGGTGAAAATTCATTTCTTGTTAATTTGTTTTGTGTAAAAATTCTTTCTGTTAACGACCTTGAGTTAAACAGTTGAAATGTAACAAATTATTGAAATGAGTCATGATTGTGTAAAATATTCTCAATGTACTTTTTTAAGTTTTAATTTTTTTTTTTTTTTTTTTTGGAAATGTTGGCTTAACATAATGAATCATAGGGAAACATACATACATACATGCTATATACATACATAAGCCAGTTACACAAAAGGGGGTTAATTATCATGATGAAATATATTTTAAACATTTAAAGAAGAATTAAGTTAATATGAGCAATAATTCCAAATTGGGCAACACTATTCATAGATTAGAGTTTTAGGCCCAAAATAAGATTTTATTTGTGACTAAAGGTCAAAAGAAATCACTTTTTAAATAACTGAAGGTAAAAAATAAGTTTGTAGAGTTTTAATTATTCGACATTTTCCGAAAATCGTTTTTGGAATAGTTAGAAAAGTTTTTCAAAAACCGGTTTTGGTTTTTTATTATAAGATATCGGTTCGAATAACCGAGTTTTTCGGTATTCTCTTCATTAATAAAAATGTTCTGTATTTTATTATTTTTACTCCTTAATATTATTATTTTAATAAAACAATAAATTCAAATTTTCACACATTTCAGTCCCAACATTAAAATGGATTAAATTCAAGACTTAAATTGCTGATATTATTTCCCATTTCTCTTGATTAACGACAGAAAATTAAACAATTAGCTGTCAAAGTTTCGAAATCCCTATTAGAGGGTCCAATATTATTCTTAATAAAAATTCCTTGAAATTTTATTTTTCTATCTTTGCATTTAAATAATTGATTATCGCTTTGTTGCTACATACATACGATTATGTATGTTTATTCCAATTTTGTTCGACTCTTTTTAGTAAATGATATAAAGAATTATTTATTTTAATTTAAAGGCCTGTTTTTGTAAGACAAAAAAATCCTTCGAGTGTTTTTATTGAAAACAACAATAACAATAACAATAACAAATACAAATTTCTTTTTATTTTCGAAAGAAATTTTCTTTTCGTTTTAATTCATTTTATATACATACATACATATGTACATATTTCGCTATACAATCGATTGACATCAATAGCCAAAAATTATTTATGATTAAGAAGCGAAAATTTCAAGTTTTAAATAAAAAATTTCGGGTTTCAGAAACTCATTCACAATATGTACATACAAGAATTTAATGAGACTCTCGAACCCATTCATAAACGTATGCGAATAATGGAACTTGCGTGGGTCCCCAGCAAATATGCTGCCCAGTTCATTTGCATCAGACGCCACGCATTATTTCTTTTGCATAACTTTTTTTGTTCGGTATGTATTAAAAAACACGAAGTGTAGGGCTTATTCGTTAATGCATTACTACGCATCTGTTATTAGTTTGCAATGCTGATGCAAATCAACTAATACTGATGCTAATATGATGCGTTGACAAAAACTTTCATTTGTTTAAAGTTTCAAACACTAGAACATTAAAAACGCATAAATTAATTATTGTTTATAAATTGGATTATGACTTGGATAATAACAAAAATGATATAAAAGTAAGCAATTGAAAAAATTAAAGAGTTTTGAAGAGAAAAAAAGAGAAATTTATTGTTAAAAAACTTCATGCCACGAGAATGCATCAGACATTTTTTGTGATGCGCATTTGCGATGTTTTTTTGCGCATCATATATTTCTATGATGTACATACATATGTATGTATGTATTTTAAAAGTCATGATATTTGCAGTGCTGCAAAACGATGCATTTCAAAACGTACTGTGCATCAGATGCAACACATTGATGCATTTACGAATAAGCCCATGTTTGTTTGCATCATTTAAAAATTACGTAATTATGAAAATTGTCAAAGATCACTTACCTCAAAATTTTATGGACAAAATCTCGCAAACTTTGGACAGCGGCGCTGTTTAATATTTAATATATTTTTAACAATATTATTTGTAACAACAGCTAGTTAGAATTTTCTCTGCTCTTCCTTAATTCCGAAATTATAGGATTCATCATTTTTACTTATCATTGATTATATCTATCATACAAAGTAATAATATTTCTAATATGAATCTCGCTTCGAATTGCATAAGAATATGTTTTGACAGTCACATATGCCCGACGAATTAAAAATAATAAGACACTTACATATAGTTTATATATTAAAAAATTTTAAATGGCAGATTATTAATTCAAATATATGCGTACATATATAAGTATGTATATATGACGGCAGGTCAATCAGTACCTGTTGAATTTCCTGCCTTTTAATTGAAAAGGCAACACTGGTCCCTTCAACAGGCACCTGACGGTTGATTCCTGTCGAAATTTGAACAATCTGCGTCATTTAGTTTGTGTTTGGCAGTCATTGATAGAAAACTACCGTATGATTTGTTGGTGTTGGCGGAGATTATGGAAGCCATAGGCATATGACATGACTCAGTGGTTCCAATTTTTAAAGATCAATAGGGTATGATAAAGCATTCCGCAAGATGGATGCCGCAATTGCTCACAATCGACCACAAACGTAATCGTGTTACAAATTCGCAGTAGTGTTTGGCAATATTCAATCGCAATATGGACGTATTTTTGAGCCGTTTCGTAATCGGACAGAGACTAAACAGCAGTCAAAACAATGGGTTTCTCGGTGTGAATCGGCAGCAAAGAAGGCCAAGGTGTGTTAGTCAGCCAATAATTTCATGGTGGTGTTTTTTAGCTTAACTGAAGTTGACGTAGGTACTCGTATATCAATATTATACTGATTAATTCATGTGGCATAAAATTATTCTCTAATTACGTTTTTTAAGCGGATCCACAGCGTTAGTAACAGTCTCATGTATAAAATGTTCACAAATATTCTCGGGACCATATAGATCCATCCCATCAGCGAAGATAAAACTTTGTGGGGAGAGTTACGGTAGCCACAGATTTATTTATTATGACAAATTTTGCAAATGTGACACATTTGTTAAAGGACTTACAGCAAAAGTACTATAATTTATCAACCGCTTCTTCAGATGAACACCTAGATTTTTAAGCAACTTTATAAGTACGTCTCAATTATTTGAAACACACAACATGCATAAAATTTTGATATACTTATATTTTTATGGTATATCCATTATTATGTGTATAGAAAACTTTTCTTTTATTCAATAATCCTTTTCCATACGCCTCAAACTAAGTATCTTTTGTGGTATATGAGGCTGCTCCCACTACAGAAGAGCAATCACATAGAATCGAATGATCCTGTTTTCATGTCTTCATAAATATTCATGAACTCACCATTCCGGAACTAATGGGAAGACGTTATTAACCAATATTAACATGAGCAGCTGGCATTCGACCGTATCTCACGGCCGCCTTACCGTTTGGTCAACATAATCAATGAAGAGCAAAAAAATATCTACCCTAATTCTATTGAAGATATGTATGTATGTATTTTGCTGTAGAGAATTCGTATTGATACATATGTAAGTATGTACGTACATACACATATATACATGCATACATAGTACATACACATAAATATGTATGTACTCGTATACAATGTACTTATATTAGTTCATAGACCTTGTATGCACATACTTGGATACCTTTGTCTATATGCATACATAAGTAGGTATGTACGTAAGTATATGGCAATATAAACACCGCCGGTCACCTCTGCGCAATAAACGAGTTGCAAATTTTTTTTTCGATGGCTCCACTGTTTGATGACAAGCCGTTACAGGAAAGCTAAATACGCACATCCATAAGTAAATAAATGGAAGTTGTAAGTTTCAACAAAAGAAATTATAATAGGAAGGATATAATTATATACATACGTAGTTTATAATTTACATATCTAAGTTTGGACATCTGTATTTATATGTACATATGTATGTATGTATATGCATGTGCAATTATTTATAAGTACATATGTGCTTAAGAATATTTTTACTTTTTAAACCACATACATACATATAATAGATTCACTTTGAATTTTTATAGAAAATTAAAAAAAAAATCGACTAATCTGTATATAAACTATTTATGTATTTGCACATTTTATTAACACACTTTTTGAAAATATACTTATTTGAATTTCTAATAATAATCATAATAATTTTCACTTATTAAAATTTGATGTAATTTTTTCTTCTTAATTTAACGCAACTGTTGCCAACACTTTTCACACATGTATGATATAGCATCTCTGTTTTATGTTCGTTGTTTTCTTGGGGTTCTGCCCTTTTATATTACTCTCCCTCTCTTTGTCATTGGCATGCTTGTGGTAACAGCTGTTCACAAATAAACAACAAATACATAAGAAAAGTAGTTTTGTTCTTGCGTGCGAAATAAAAAGGCGGTTGTGAAAATACAAATGTGTTTGTATAAAAAATATAAATGAAATAATTAGTAAAATAAGTTGAATTTGTTGCAAAAAGTAACAAAGAAAAGTTTAATAATAGTGCATTTTAATAAAAAAGCCAAACAGACTTCGAAAACAAAGTGCAAAGCCAAGTTCCTTCAATTACCAAAATTAATGGCGGCAGTCAATAGTTATTAAAACAAAATGGGTAAGAAATGGCGTCTATAGAAATATTAATTAACAAATTTATTATAAATTGAGAATTGGAAGGGCTAAATATCTTTATTAAACAATGGTTATAATCTTTGTGAGCCTGAAAGATAAATATTATTTCTAGTGACTCCCTTATGTCTGGGATGTTTTCCGTTCACCACTTTGTTGTTGTTGCCTTTATTTTTTTGGCCTAGAATTTGATTTTTTGTCTTCAACTTGAACTTTTATTTACGTTAAACACTTTAAATTGTTAATAAAAATATTAATTGTTTATTAAATGACTCAAAATTTAAGCCGGACGTGCTGCGGATTTTAATGGAGTCACTCAAAATTTAATATGAAATACCTTTAAATATTTAAGTCTAAGTGCGTGTGTGTATCGCTTCAGCTATTTATTTTGCCAAAACCGTATGTAAATTTCTTTGCTTTGTGCATTATATGAAACTCTATTGCTTTCAATACTTCAGAAAAAGTTGTTTCGTTGGTCTGTTTGGAAAAGTTAGTAAGCATGTAACAGCCGCATAGCAAGACTGAATATATATATGTACATATATACATGTGTACTTCTATGTATGGATATGTTTAGAGTAAATATTTTTATATAAACTTATAAATAACCAAAGAAGTAACAAATCCTATAGCGATTCTATTTTGGCTTTTCGAAACTGACTCCTTTCTAGGGACAATTGCTTTGATTCTGTTGTTATCAAAAGTTTCTTTGTTATTTCTGCTTACCAGCTATATGCCCCTCTAGTAGATAACAACAGTATTAATGTTAAGGTTTGCGTGAAAATCTCAACCAAAAATATTTAAAAAGCTTAAATTTCTTCATTTTTCAAGCATTTATTTCATAAAAATTATTGTAAACATCCTGCCAAATTACTTCTGTTTATAAATTGAAGTTGCTAAATAATGTGACTTGAAAATATATTGAGACCTCTTATTAGCAATATTTATTGAACATACATAAGTATTGGTTTGAATGATAAATTGTGCTGCATCCATGTCTTTCAATGAGTCAACTCATCACTAGGTGAACCAATATAAAGAGTTGTGGTGTCTTTATTAGTTAAACACTCACAATTAACACAAATAATTATATCAAGTATTATATTTTATAATTGTTTTTTTATAAATTGCTTTTATATTTTTTAAATTCTAAAATCTTTTAAAAAACAAAAATGACAAATCTATATATATAAAAACAAAGTATTCCTAGATGAAAATTAAATATTATTTTTAATATATTATATGTACAGTAATATTATGTACACAGTACCTACAAGAGTCTTTATTTATTTGCCTTTTCTGCGTAGATGGAACCGTCTGAGATGAAATTAGGTCCCACATCCCAGAATTCTTTTCTTCGGATAAAAATGTTTCCCTTTAGTAGAGGATTGTAGCCACCCCTTCCTTACCCACCAGAAAAATTTTAAATTAATGGACTTTGTTTGAAACACGAGTATTTTGTGGCATATGAAATGCTATAGACCGGGTGGAAATAAGTATTTTTGTGGAAGAGTGCTACTAACTAGAAATTAGATAATGGACACGCTGGCAAAAATTGTCCTAAAGCAGAAAAATATCTTTGTATTCCTTTTCTATTATTATTTTTATTTAAAATAGATTATTCATAAACATTTCGCAATTAAATATGGTGCAAGAAAGACTAAAATATAATCGTAAAAAGGCCAATGTTATTATCTACTCGGACATAGCTTGTAATTTTTTATAAGAATAAAACTATTGTTTTATATTTTTTCTTGTTTGTTGTGGCTTTTACTCTTCATATGTCGTTAAACCAAATCGTTAGTGAACTTAAAGTAGTTTGAAAACATTCAACCTCATGTGTTTGTATGCTAGGACATTCAAATACAATATGAGAATTCTCTAACGTATATTATTATTGAGAAATACATTATCGTAGCGGACTTAAAATTCTTTTATACGGTTATGAGCCCGTTTTTTTAGTTGGAGAGAATATCGCGAATATTAAATTTCAGTATTAAGTATAGTCATATACATATTACATATAATTGTTTGTTGTGCTGCATGCTAAATCTACTATGATTTTTGTAATAATCATATACGATAGAGAATTCTCATATTGTTTTGGCTTAAACATATGAGGTTGAATGTTAAAGTTAACCGACTATTTGATTTAACCACCAATAATATATCGCCATATGAACAGCTAAAGCCATATAAAACAATAAAAATATACGGCCTTATTCATAAAAAATATTGTATGTTTATTAAAGGTTTATTTGACAAATATCCCATAGAAATATGTCAAATAAGCCCTTAATAAACATACAATAATTTTTATGAATACCGCAGATAAACTCTAACAGCCTTATTCATAAAAAATATTGTATGTTTATTAAAGGTTTATTTGACAAATATCCCATAGAAATTTGTCAAACAAGCCCTTAATAAACATACAATATTTTTTATGAATACCGCAGTAATTGTTTAATTTTTAGTTGGGGAGAATATCCCAAATAATAAATATTAATTGCGGTATTCATAAAAATTATTGTATGTTTATTAAGGGCTTATTTGACAAATTTCTATGGGATGTTTGTCAAATAAACCTTTAATAAACATACAATATTTTTTATGAATAAGGCCGTAAGTATTTTTATTTTATACTAATAAACTGGAGTAATTATGCAGCCTAATATATAAATAGAAGTTTGGAATTAACTTATTGTGGAGTTTATTCACAATACACATACTTATCTCTGACTAATAAACTACTAATTTGCTGTCAGCAATCTGTAAAATATGTAACATCATTCTGCAATCCCTTGTATTTTTATAAATTACTAGCGGGCCCGTTGCCTGCTTCGCACGGCAAAACAAAATAAGAAAAGAAACACACTTGTTTTTAATAAAGTTGGTTTTGTTCCCAAAAACACACTCACTTCACATACGCACCGCACACACATGCGTTATCGGATTTTAACCAAACTTCATATAAACCATATATGGGCCACTGCCTACGTAGTGTATAAGTTTGGTTGAAATCGCTCGACGCGTTTATGATTAGTTCGGCGACGTACATATACGGACTTATTTTTATATATATAGATATATTATTTTCGGTTTATATCGCCCAGGCAGTAAATTTGTGACAGACATTAATATGAAAAGCAATAAATGTTGTTTGTGATTTTTCAGACTCTCTTTCTTATGTAGGCAACACTTATTAAATATTTTTGTCGTCTGTTATATTTTACATTTACATCTGTTATTTTTTAATTAAATTTATGGCACATAAAAGTATGACAATTTTTTTAACATAAGTATATACATAGAAGGAACATAAAAGGATGACTGTTGTCATCATTAAATTTTAGAACTGAAAAAGGATAAAATTTTTTTAAGCTTAATCACTCTGCCAAAGAGCTGCTAAGAAATTCGAAATTGCAGCTAGCAGCTTGTAAGTACGTAGTGTATAAATTGCGATAAACTTATTTTTGTATATTGCTTTATCATTGATAAATATTGTCGCTTTGGTGATGCCAAACTTGGACAACAAGAGCAATGTTGTGATTGTAACTTGTATATATTGTTTCGAGCGAGAATCTGGTTTGCCGTCATTGATGGCTGTAAGCAAATCTAGAGGCCAATGGTGCTAAAGATGCTGTAACCACAATTATGTTCATGGTATTGTATCTTTTGTAAACATCTTTAGTTCAACGTTTTTGTTTTGTCTCAAACGAATTGTTTTTTTCACTTTACATTGAAAATTATCTGAAAAGCTCTTGTCAGACAGTTCAAAATTAATTGAATAGTTTTACAATTTATTTCAAATATTTTTTTTTTCAAAAGTGCACATGGTAAAAAAATATTTTAATATTTTTTTAGCAGCTAAACGAATTCGACCTCTATCTGTCGTATCTTAAGTAACTAATATTTAAGGCCATTTTTCTTTATTTTACTTATAATTATAGAAAAAGTAAAACAAAAAATGTCACTCATAACGCACACACCTGCTCTTATGCAAATATTTTTTGTAATCAGTCTTTAATAAGTGCTTCTCCATAACAGCTAAATTACTATATTGAATTGAATAAATTTTCCACAATTACACACACAATTGCTTGCAATCTAACAAAAATAGTTAATTTTAATAAAAATATATACAAATAAACAAAATGTTAAAATCCAGAAAGTATTTAAAAAAACAATTTCACAAATTTAAAAATTTGCATAAGGAATCAAGTGAGTGCATGAGAAAAGCTGAAATTTTTGTCAGTTTAAGTCCTAATAGATCATAAAATTATTTTAGTTTCATATACTTATGCCTTTTTCCAATCTAATATTGCATTCTCGTTTTAAACTAAATATGTCTGTAAAGAAAAAACGCTTTAAATATCGGAAAATGAATGTATTGATCTAATGTGTAATGATTTTTGTCAACCCTTTGTGTTTGCTGACGATGTGCAATTACTGTTTCATAACAGAAACCTTATCCCAAGCCTATTTGAAGAGTCTGTAAATAGACATCTGCGAGCTATTTCAAATTTGATGTCGGCTAATAATCTATCTACAATTCCTAGGAAAACGAAAGCCATCCAATTTATGATGCGTCGTCAAAGAACTCAAAGCCCCAGTCTCTATGTGTCGGGTGAGGCTATACAGTTTGTTGACCATTTGAAGTGTCTTGGAATTTACTTGGATCAGTTTCTCTCTTTTAACCGGCATGTTAGTCACATATCTAGCAAAATGTTCTTAGTATTAAGAAGATTGTACTCCCTTAGCTCTTATATGCCCATACATATAAGAAAACGTGTTGCGTATGCACTTCTTATGTCAAATATAAATTACGGTTTAGAAATCATTGCTGGGTCATCAAGTGGCACTAGGTATAGACTAAAGATAATCTTTAATCGAATTTTGAGATTTGTTTATAAACTCAGGATTTGTGACCATGTCAATAATTTTGCAGTCGACTTATTAGGTTGTTCTTTTGATAACTATGTTCTTTTACGTACGTTATTGTGTTTTTTCAAAACTCTAAAATATGGTGTTCCTATTGATTTATGTAGAAGATTCAATTTTTCTCATTCCTCGCGTAACTTACAAATCGTTATACCTCTTATACGTTACGAAATATTATCACTTTCTTTTTCTCTCAGGGTTGCTAGAATATGGAATACTTTACCTATAGAGCTAAAATATTTCTCGGATTCCATCGCTGCCTATAAGAAGAAATTGTTACCTTACTTAAATCTCTAACAGGGACTTTTTTCATATGTTTACATTTTAATGTTTTAAAGTTTAATTGATTTGAGAAGACGTCGTTTTTGCTGGGGAACAGTTTAATGTAATTTATACTCACAATACATGTATGATTGGCCATGAAGGCTTTTATGTATTGAAATAAATAAATAAATAAATAAAATTCGCACAAAAGCTTTTCACAGGATGTTTTAATTTTAACCATTGTATTCCTACGGGTTGATACTTGTGGGTTCTGGTAGACGCTTAGAAAAGCTGTATCATCAGCAAACGTTGATATGTGAAGATAATTGCCGATTGTTATATCGGAGGCATATAACAAGTACAAGATACGACTTAATATATTGTCGTGAGGAGTTCCTGCTTGTATTGGCTGTGGTGTGCTTAGAAAGTTGCCTACTTATAGGTTGTTAGTTTTTGCGGGTAACTTCCACTTCAATTTGTTAAATAATCCTTTGTGGCATATTTTATCAAAAGCCTAGACTGAGCTGAACAATATTTTTGTCTTGTAAAGCCGTTTTAACCACATTTTCAATCTTACGTGTTTGTTCGATGGTGCTGTGTTTTCTTCTCCTGGAACCGAATTAGTTATCCGGGATACACCTACTATCGCTCAGTATTGGGTTCAGTCTGCTTACAAGCAATTTCTCAAATAGCTTTGACATATTAGATAATAGACTTATGGGCCTGTATGATTCCACAATTGTTTGGCTTTTGTGGGCTCAGGGATCATAGTAATCAACGAATTCTTCCATTCTGACGGATAGTGTTCAAGGCGTGACAAAACATTAAAAATTATAATATCAAATCCTATTGGAATAGCGGCTTTAGCAGCATTTGGTGGCAGCTCGTCTATATCATCGGAATACTTTGGCGTGAATAGTTTTCTTATTTGATTAATTAACACTATTTTTTCAACCTTTTTGTTTTAATATATGTATATGATTTTTATAAACGAGCGTTAGGCCGAGAGCGTTTTTTTATTGTGAAGCTGGTTGCTCGGCGCAGAGAATAATCTGTTTTTGGTGTTGCGTCCATTTCCCGTGAGTATTGTTGTAGGGACTCTTTCGAGCTGTGTAGTACACTCGTTTAGTCTCGTTTTTAGTTGAGATGATCTATATCGTTGTTTTGGCCACTTTTTAGGTGGCGGCTGCTAGTATTTGAGGGATATCAACTATTCAACTCATTTTTGTATGTGTTTATTGAAGTATTACTTAATAACATAATTAGCAGCCTTCAAAGACGAGCGCAAAGCATTGAAGTATTCATAGACTCACAAAGCCATTGATTGACTGATATAATAAAATACACTGAAGCCAGTAAAGAATGTGATTATAATAGAGCAGCATGCACTTAAAAATTATATATGTGTGGATGTATGTGTACATATAAAAAATTTTCTATTGTCCTGATTTTCATAGCAGGATTTTTTCAAACTCCCTATTATTAGCTTTGTGAATTGTGTGTTGGCCTAGGCGTCAATTTTATTAGTTAACTTTTGCTGGTGACACGTTAAGTGTTTTCGGCTTCATGTATAGACGACATATAGTGATAAAAATGCAAGTACTACAAAGTTTTTTACACCCTTGGGCTTATTTCGTGTACACGTAGATGCGTATATGGTAATTGTGTCTTTCTGCACAGTACGGGAACAGTCGTCTACTACCTATACTTGTAACTTTGTCAAATTATAACACACGATTTACATACTAGTAAATGCGTCTACGAAATAGTTTAGTTAACATGCATCCTTCTATTTAAATTGTATACGAGTACATACTCGTATATTGCAAGTTGTAGTATTTATAGAATATATGACATTATTTGCCTGAAAGAAGGACATTAAAAACCTTGTGCTCACATCGTTGTTGTAGATTGGGAATGTTTACTATTCAATTATATCAACAAAAACATTCTTTAAGAACATTTAATGGCTTGTATTACAAAAATTATATTAAAATAATCGGTATAATACTTTAAAACTGCACAACGGTTGAAAAGAAAGAAGTTCTAGAATTCCCTAAATATCAATTTAATTTAAAAAATTATTTGGTTTATCTCCCCAATTCATTACACAGACTAACGATGAAAAAGTTTTTTTAAAAATTTTAACCAATTCCTGTCCCGTCCAGTCATTACCAAGCCATTCTTTTGCTACTCTAGCTGCATGTTTTCTATCATTAATTTATTATTTGGTAAAAGTAAATGACCCTTTTATTCCGAGCTCAAGATCATCTTTCAGATAATTTTTTTTTTCAATACTTAATATTGAAAATTCATTATTTGGAATATTTAAATAGTCCATTTTGACCATTACATACTCGCCCCCATGAGCTAGAAGAAGCTTAAGTTTCAAACACGAAGAAGTTTTCAAACATTTATTATCTGTAATCAATGCCAGCTTATGGGCGTATTGGGGACGCAAACATAAATATACTCGTAGAACAAAAACGGTAATTTTTGTGTGTGAAATGATTTCTTCTGTCAAAAAATAATTGACAAAGAAAGTAGCAACAAAACACACATACGAGCCACAATATGCATGAACATCAGTTCGCAGCTGACACAACGACTCATTAAATTTATCCTAAACAAGATCATCGCAACTGATCGGGTGGGCAAATTAAGGCATCTAATATCGATCGACATTAAAAAAAAATTATCTTGAGATGTACTGAAATTTCAATATATATCGAATGCCGCCATTCGCCCCGCAGGTGATAGGTTTTGTTTATATTTTCAGTATGTCAAAATAAACCTTTTAAGCAAAAAAAAAAAATTAATCACCTAGAGTAGCGATGCCACCTTGTGAAGTTATTACACCTTCTCTCGTGTAGAATGAAATAATGTCAAAAAATATGTAAAATCAAATATATAAAATATCCAAATAATTTGTTGTGAAATTAATTTTAATTCAATAAAATGTCAAATATAAATTCAAACGATTCATTCATAGAAGAGAGATTTGATTCCTTTGCCAGTCGTTGCAGTAAGGACGCTCTTCTAAAATCATCAAGTGGAGCTTTGATTGGTATTTTGATTTCTTCTTTTCTACCCAAGCGGCACTGGTGGCCCATGTGGCTGGGGTTTGGTTTCGGTCTGGGATATTCCTACATGACATGTGAAATGCATTTGCGCTCATTGACCGATGCTGTGGATGTAGAGCCTTCATATGATATGTAATCTCAAGTTTAATATTAATTTAATGAATTATTTATTAATTTCAATTAATAGAATAATAATATAATAGTAATAGAATAATAGAATAAACAAGAAAAGAATTTATTTGAAATGCTGAAATATTCAAATGTCGTGTGTTTTAGTTTCGTACAAATTTGTAAAAGTTGTCCTTAAATTGGTGCAGTCGAATTAGTAAGTTATTGAAGACGAAGTAGAGGCTTACAGGTTATCAAATGGTGCTCTTCTCGACGTACCATCCTAATAGGATGGAACTTTGGTTGAACTGCAAAGCATCTTCATGGATTTTAAGCTGTAATAGCAGCGAAACGTAATAGGAACAACCAACCTTCTGATTTTACTATTTATACCAACGACATTCGTCTTCAGCCATAGTGGGCAAAGTCAATACAAGGAACTCTTGAGGATTTAAAAAGTCTTGCGAATACTCGTACAGAAGCTACTCCCCGGGCGCAATTACACACTATAATGGTAGTAAAAACGGTGTAATGTTATAAATATACATGTACTTGCTAATAGTTTGCATCCTTTGTGCAACGACTGAAACAGACGTTTAGAATCGGAGTGTATATGTATTGATTATCTCCTCTAACGTTCCTCTGCTCTTGTGGGGAAAATAATGAATCCGCTTTTTCGATTTCAATACTATAATGAAGCACATACGAGTAGTGAATGTAAAAATCCTTAAGTTTTCCTGCACGTCTCCTTAAATAAAATCAGGAGCAAATTAGGCGCTAATTTAGCCAGTTCTTATCTTCTCTAGTTTATTACCTTTTTCTTGAGTTTTAAAAATTTTCTTTTATAACTCCTGCGAAAAGTCAATGGCAATAACTAATGTATTCCATAGTATATTTTGTGCCCTTTCAACAATAAGAAAAAAAGGATTAAAGTGTTCATTAGGAAGTGTAAATTTACTAAGTGAGATCGGCAATAATTCAATACCTGTCCACCTGTCATTTGCTAGAATTGGGAACAAAAAATAACTGACTTGCTTCCTTTCGATAGTCCTCTTTATGCATTTATTATTTATTTAGTCGGTAAATGCGTAGATAAATTCATAAAATAGTTTATTGAGGAGATGCAAATCTCTTTTTTCTTGTTCCGAGTTCAAACGAATATTTGACATCGTGGGGCAGACTCTAGTAAAACTTTCGAAGCTGAACGCTAAACTGTTTTTTGTAGCAATTAAGCATAAAAATATTACACTTTTTCAGGAAAGAATACGGAAAAAATCTAAAACTTTTTACGCCCGTTGTCAAAGAAAAAATACATAATCATAGTGGGTCTAGAGTGCTTTTATACAAACAACACTACAACAAATTATACTCAACATGAATCTATTTTATTTATTTTCTTTTTAATATTCATATGCGATAGAAAATTCTCATATTGTATTTGATTTGTTTGGCATAAGCATATGAGGATGAATGTTTTCAAACTGTTTAAAGTTCACTGACGATTTGGTTTAGCGACCAATAAAATGTCGGTATATGAACACGTAAAGCCACAACAAACAATACATCTTGTAAAAACTATAATTGTTTATTGTATTGAAAAATCAGACTCGTTTGATGTTATTGACATAAAAATTCAGTTCGATGTTCGATGGATGGATGATATTTTTCATGTCATTAAAGAAGCACTCGCGTTAAGCGGTTTTTTAAGAGATACTTCGGTGTTAAAAGATACTTCATTTCTTCTGATCTCTTTATTATTTATACCATCTATATCCGTCCCAATTGGAATACAACTCTCATACATATGTATATGGGCTAGTGTTTCTAAGTCTATTTTGAAGTTGTTCAACCACGTACAGAAGAGAGGGAAGAAGCTCATCGATCACAGTAATAAAACCAACTCGATTTACTCACTGCATTATCGACGTAACGTGGGGTGTCTTTCACCGTCATACCGTTACTGCAGTGGAATGTGTTCTGATGAAGTCAGGGATATTGTTCTTCACTAAGAGCACATCCATTTGTGGTCGATATAACAATGAATTGCACTACGTAGTACAGAGAAAATTCGTTCTTTAATCGAACTCATGTGTGGAACGAGCTTCCTGCAGTTGTCTTGCTTCTCACTTGAAGCGTGGGGAATTTAAAGTCGAATGTCTGCAAACACTACTCCATCTATCCTTCCTCCCATAACCTATTTTCCCAGGACCATCATAATACATTGCATCTTCTGAATACTGGTTTAATTAAAAAGAAAAAAATTACTACAAATGACGTAGATTATGAAAGACAAGAAAGTGATCTATTGCCGGTATGTCGGTGTGGTAATTTTTCCCCATTTTATTGTTAGTACGTGTGTTTGAGTACCATCCTGTTAATATAAATCTAGTAACTTTATGATCCCCTATGCTCCCTATGCTCCTTATAGGATCAATGGGAACATACATATAATTTTATAATAGAACTTTTTAGGTTATCGTTTTTCAAAGTAATCGAATCACATCCATTAACATTTCCTGACAATTTTTACAAATTATAATGTACGCGAACAAATGTATTGATGCAAGATAATTTGTCAATTAAATTTTATAAATATATATCATTTTGCAGACATTGAATATATATATATATATATATATATATATATATATATATATATATATATATATATATATATATATATATATATATATATATATATACTATATATTTAACTCTGTGACGGATCTGTTAGCTGGGCCAATAGATTTTTTGCATCTTTGAAAAAATTTTAGTTATTTATATTGGCTTTTGAAAAGCTAACGTTAAAAAATTACCTTGTAATATTGATCAAAGCCAACAAAAAATATCAAATCAATGAGAGAATAAAGTAGCATTTGTATTGTACTCTGCAAAATGTACCAAATGATTTTTAATTTATATAAGAGTATCTAAAAAGAGCACATATTCACATGACAATTAAACTTTCTCTTTAATATATTCATTTTCATTATAAAATACTCTCAAATATTGCACTGTTTTTGTTTCTCTACGTCTATCAATCTGTCCGTCTGTCCTTCCATTTGTCTGTTTTGTAAACACTAATAACATTTTCAAATGTCTACCCGTACATATGGGAGTCTGCTGATCTTTGCCGGTGAAGAAACAAGAGTTTTCGTTGCAACGTACGTGTATATACAGATAATAAAAATATATTACGATAAAATTCACTATAAAATTAATTAAAAAAGAAGAAAATATACATAAAAATATACAAATGTATGTAGAAAAAACGGGCATATAGTGTGTCTTCTTGAACGAGAGCGGTTTCATTCTGTTCCATATTCGTGCGGTTGGTTTTTCATTATAAAGATTTCAAAAAATTGAGAAACAAATTTTAAAGGTAGTGCATAAATATTAAAAAAACAAAATAAATAGAATTATAGGAAAATGTATTAAACAAGCAAAACAAAAAAAGTGCTAAAATGAAAACAAAGTTTCTTTGTGTCTTACCTTTTAATTATAAAATTTTGAAAACAAAAGAAAATTCACTGTTTCATTAACAGGAAGATTATATTCTACATGATTAATAATATATACATATAATGAAAATACAATTGATATACATTTTTATGTTATATTTTTGTACATACAAATGTATGTACTTAGAGAAGAAAATTTTGTTTAAATATACTCACTCCATTATTTAAATGGTGATAAAATATTAAAGTCCATTTGATAAAATATTTTTTAATAAAATTTTTTTTGCTGATATGGAAAAGTGTGTGAAATATGCCTGATAGATGATTTTTTCGGTTGTTGGTCTTTCTAAATTGTTGTTGTGTACATCATGCCATCACAGACCCATTATTAAAAAAAATTAAATTTGAAGGATCTTTCATTAAGCGTTTTTTAACTTTAAATTTGAAATAAACAAAGCGTGTGTGAAAGTTTTTATTCATTTTAAAGGCCTATCGATGCCGATATGTATGGAATATAACATCGTGCAAATGTCCGCCCCGACTTTGATGGTTTTCGCTTATTCGAAATGTCCGATTTTGCATGACTCTGGGGCACATAATAAATCAGGCTGAATTTGACCGATCATATGCATTATGTTGGCTTTGAGGGCCGCTGTGGCTTGAGGCTTATTCGCGTAGACCTGCGACTTAATAAAACCCGAAAAGAGAAAACCTAAAGAGATCGAATGATGCGATCTGGTTTTCCAGTTCATATTACCTATACGTGAGATGAGCATGCCCTCAAAACTGCTGCACAATATCCCATGTGGCATGAGCAGTGTAGCACTTAGTGCTGTCCTGTTGAAACCACATGTCGTTGGTGTCCATAGCAACCAATCAAAAAAAAAAAATTTTTGTGATTAACGTCTTATAGCGCTCGGCGGTGACAGTGACATCACTGGCCAAAGTTATTTTCAAAGAAATATGGACCGATTAAACAATCAAAATAAATATTTTCATAGATCATTGAATTTGTGTGATTTATTGTTATCGTTAAAAATATTTGCGATTCAGCAAATATTATTAATGCCTAGATTATCAACATTTTTATCTTATCGGAAACTATGAACAATTTTTATTTCATCGATTATAGGCATTCCAAGAAAATCTTTTTTTAATTGATTGTTAAGATAGAAAATTTTGGAGTTTTCATTATGAGTGCATGCGATTTTTTACGCAAAAGTTTTTCCATAATTTTTTTAATGTTAAAACTTTCTAACTTTTTTTTTTAAATAAATATGATCATCGATAAATAAATCTTGTTTTCATTATTTTCTTCACATAATTCTGATCAGTAAATTTTTCATACAAAAATTGTTTGTTATCGATAACTCTTAATTTTAAGAAATCCTCGTTATTGATCACTTCGGTTTTATTTGTAACAGATTTTATTTGTTGGCAACAAGTATTTGGTTTTATGTATCTGTTTTTAAATTTATTTATTTTTTTAAGAAAATAGATAATTTTTTGACTATCGATAAGAAACAATTTAAATAGTATATTTAATTGTTATCGGTAGCTCTGAGTTGTTTTTAACAGGACCTAGATTTTGTATTCTTATCGATAATTAATTTTTGTTATCGATAATTAAATGTCTGTAATGGATTTTTCGTCTTACGTTAAAAAGAAAATTTATAAAGAATAACAACCATGAATTTGTTCTTAAATGCAACAGAGTGCATCGCTGAATTACGTGAAGTGCAATCAGGTATATGGCGATAGCAACGAAAGTACTCACCTGTATTTTGTCCGTAAATGAATCAGAGCTTGTTTCTCGTGCTCACTGACTGCATCACGAGTCATCGCTGTATTCAATGCACGTAAGAGGTATAATTTTGGGCTGGTGATCTTTGATTGTATCATAATCTTTTTTAATATTTACCTGACATTGGTTTGCTCTCTATCTGTTTAAGTGACGCTTCTTAAAAAAATTCCTAATTTTCTGCATTGGTTATTTTTTTTATAAAGTTTCTGTTTATTTTTGATCAATAATGTAAACTAAAATTTATAAATTTTTCGGTTATCGATAACAAAAGGAAAGTTTTATAGTTGCCAATTGCTAAGATTGACTCGTGTTATATTCATATTGAGAACCCAATTATAAATTGAAATGAAAAGGTTATAATTTTCTTTAAAGAAAATTGTTTCAGTTTACGAAGAATTTTGTGTCCAACATCTAAAGATAAACAAAAAAATTGTTCATTTATGAGCAAAATAGTGCAGGCAATAGAGCTAAAGGCATTCGTGACATTTGCCAAACGTTTAGTTTGCGAAAATCACGTTAATATCTTTATTTTGTTTGTTTTATTTGAGATTCGCGTTAAAAAAAGCAAAAATAATCAAAACAAAATTTCATTGAATGTGTGTGAAAATAGTCACGAATAGAAGACATACGAGTTTTAAAAATATATTTGCAATTCGTTGTGATCAAGAAAGAAATAGAAATCGAAAGTCTGTCGAAGGTAGAGCAAAAGACAAACGATAGAACACTTAACCTGAAAATAGTATCTGAATCTTTGAATGTTTATCTGCTTAATTATACATTTTTGAAAAAAAAACAGCCAATAATTGTGATTATCATAAATAGCCCTAGTGCCAGTTCGTCGAAATCATCTAAAATTTTTTTTCTCTTACTGAATTTAATCACCTCCAACTTTTACAATCTGGATTAATTTATCTAAAACCTTGTGCTTCTTGTTACCAACAAGTAAGTAGATTAACTTTTAATAATTTTATTATTTCTTTTGCATAATTTTGTCGTAAATAAATGTGTGTGAAGATAAATTTAAATTTAAGTAGCAGAGACAAGAACCGATTTCTCTAACAGAGCTCATTTTTCGGTTAACAGAGCGCTGTTAGCCACTTAACAGTAGTGGGTAATTTCAAGAAATGTGGATAATCTAGGAACTGGGGCCGGAACCGTACAAGACAACACATGGAACAGGTGCTCCAGAGTATTCGTGTTGGACGCAAGATAAAAGGACATGCAAAAAACGTTCAAAACAATCCAAAAAAGCAATTATAAAAAAAGACATTTTCCCGGAGAGATAATGGGTCTTTACGGAAAAATAGGGACTTATAGGTATATCCCACTATATAGAAATGGTGCTCCAGACGGTCCTCTAAGGAGCAGATTAGGTGGTATTTCTGAAATAATTTTGAGATTTCAGAAAAATGAATTTGAAAAAAAGTCATATTTTTGAAGAATTTCTTGAGAAGATTCGTGACCATTTTGGAAAAATGGGGACTTATAGGTATATCCCACTATATAGAAATGGTGCTCCAGACGGTCCTCTAAGGAGCAGATTAGGTGGTATTTCTGAAATAATTTTGAGATTTCAGAAAAATGAATTTGAAAAAAGTCATATTTTTGAAGAATTTCTTGAGAAGATTCGTGACCATTTTGGAAAAATGGGGACTTATAGGTATATCCCACTATATAGAAATGGTGCTCCAGACGGTCCTCTAAGGAGCAGATTAGGTGGTATTTCTGAAATAATTTTGAGATTTCAGAAAAATGAATTTGAAAAAAGTCATATTTTTGAAGAATTTCTTGAGAAGATTCGTGACCATTTTGGAAAAATGGGGACTTATAGGTATATCCCACTATATAGAAATGGTGCTCCAGACGGTCCTCTAAGGAGCAGATTAGGTGGTATTTCTGAAATAATTTTGAGATTTCAGAAAAATGAATTTGAAAAAAGTCATATTTATTCAAATCAAGTCAAATTCATTTTTCTTAATTCTCAAGAAAAAGAAAAATGGGGACTTATAGGTATATCCCACTATATAGAAATGGTGCTCCAGACGGTCCTCTAAGGAGCAGATTAGGTGGTATTTCTGAAATAATTTTGAGATTTCAGAAAAATGAATTTGAAAAAAAGTCATATTTTTGAAGAATTTCTTGAGAAGATTCGTGACCATTTTGGAAAAATGGGGACTTATAGGTATATCCCACTATATAGAAATGGTGCTCCAGACGGTCCTCTAAGGAGCAGATTAGGTGGTATTTCTGAAATAATTTTGAGATTTCAGAAAAATGAATTTGAAAAAAGTCATATTTTTGAAGAATTTCTTGAGAAGATTCGTGACCATTTTGGAAAAATGGGGACTTATAGGTATATCCCACTATATAGAAATGGTGCTCCAGACGGTCCTCTAAGGAGCAGATTAGGTGGTATTTCTGAAATAATTTTGAGATTTCAGAAAAATGAATTTGAAAAAAGTCATATTTATTCAAATCAAGTCAAATTCATTTTTCTGAATTCTCAAGAAAAAGAAAAATGGGGACTTATAGGTATATCCCACTATATAGAAATGGTGCTCCAGACGGTCCTCTAAGGAGCAGATTAGGTGGTATTTCTGAAATAATTTTGAGATTTCAGAAAAATGAATTTGAAAAAAAGTCATATTTTTGAAGAATTTCTTGAGAAGATTCGTGACCATTTTGGAAAAATGGGGACTTATAGGTATATCCCACTATATAGAAATGGTGCTCCAGACGGTCCTCTAAGGAGCAGATTAGGTGGTATTTCTGAAATAATTTTGAGATTTCAGAAAAATGAATTTGAAAAAAAGTCATATTTTTGAAGAATTTCTTGAGAAGATTCGTGACCATTTTGGAAAAATGGGGACTTATAGGTATATCCCACTATATAGAAATGGTGCTCCAGACGGTCCTCTAAGGAGCAGATTAGGTGGTATTTCTGAAATAATTTTGAGATTTCAGAAAAATGAATTTGAAAAAAAGTCATATTTTTGAAGAATTTCTTGAGAAGATTCGTGACCATTTTGGAAAAATGGGGACTTATAGGTATATCCCACTATATAGAAATGGTGCTCCAGACGGTCCTCTAAGGAGCAGATTAGGTGGTATTTCTGAAATAATTTTGAGATTTCAGAAAAATGAATTTGAAAAAAAGTCATATTTTTGAAGAATTTCTTGAGAAGATTCGTGACCATTTTGGAAAAATGGGGACTTATAGGTATATCCCACTATATAGAAATGGTGCTCCAGACGGTCCTCTAAGGAGCAGATTAGGTGGTATTTCTGAAATAATTTTGAGATTTCAGAAAAATGAATTTGAAAAAAAGTCATATTTTTGAAGAATTTCTTGAGAAGATTCGTGACCATTTTGGAAAAATGGGGACTTATAGGTATATCCCACTATATAGAAATGGTGCTCCAGACGGTCCTCTAAGGAGCAGATTAGGTGGTATTTCTGAAATAATTTTGAGATTTCAGAAAAATGAATTTGACTTGATTTGAATAAATATGACTTTTTTCAAATTCATTTTTCTGAAATCTCAAAATTATTTCAGAAATACCACCTAATCTGCTCCTTAGAGGACCGTCTGGAGCACCATTTCTATATAGTGGGATATACCTATAAGTCCCCATTTTTCCAAAATGGTCACGAATCTTCTCAAGAAATTCTTCAAAAATATGACTTTTTTTCAAATTCATTTTTCTGAAATCTCAAAATTATTTCAGAAATACCACCTAATCTGCTCCTTAGAGGACCGTCTGGAGCACCATTTCTATATAGTGGGATATACCTATAAGTCCCCATTTTTCCAAAATGGTCACGAATCTTCTCAAGAAATTCTTCAAAAATATGACTTTTTTTCAAATTCATTTTTCTGAAATCTCAAAATTATTTCAGAAATACCACCTAATCTGCTCCTTAGAGGACCGTCTGGAGCACCATTTCTATATAGTGGGATATACCTATAAGTCCCCATTTTTCTTTTTCTTGAGATTTCAAAAAAATGAATTTGACTTGATTTGAATAAATATGACTTTTTTCAAATTCATTTTTCTGAAATCTCAAAATTATTTCAGAAATACCACCTAATCTGCTCCTTAGAGGACCGTCTGGAGCACCATTTCTATATAGTGGGATATACCTATAAGTCCCCATTTTTCCTAAATGGTCACGAATCTTCTCAAGAAATTCTTCAAAAATATGACTTTTTTAAAATTCATTTTTCTGAAATCTCAAAATTATTTCAGAAATACCACCTAATCTGCTCCTTAGAGGACCGTCTGGAGCACCATTTTTATATAGTGGGATATACCTATAAGTCCCCATTTTTCCTAAATGGTCACGAATCTTCTCAAGAAATTCTTCAAAAATATGACTTTTTTCAAATTCATTTTTCTGAAATCTCAAAATTATTTCAGAAATACCACCTAATCTGCTCCTTAGAGGACCGTCTGGAGCACCATTTCTATATAGTGGGATATACCTATAAGTCCCCATTTTTCCAAAATGGTCACGAATCTTCTCAAGAAATTCTTCAAAAATATGACTTTTTTTCAAATTCATTTTTCTGAAATCTCAAAATTATTTCAGAAATACCACCTAATCTGCTCCTTAGAGGACCGTCTGGAGCACCATTTCTATATAGTGGGATATACCTATAAGTCCCCATTTTTCTTTTTCTTGAGATTTCAGAAAAATGAATTTGACTTGATTTGAATAAATATGACTTTTTTCAAATTCATTTTTCTGAAATCTCAAAATTATTTCAGAAATACCACCTAATCTGCTCCTTAGAGGACCATCTGGAGCACCATTTCTATATAGTGGGATATACCTATAAGTCCCCATTTTTCCTAAATGGTCACGAATCTTCTCAAGAAATTCTTCAAAAATATGACTTTTTTAAAATTCATTTTTCTGAAATCTCAAAATTATTTCAGAAATACCACCTAATCTGCTCCTTAGAGGACCGTCTGGAGCACCATTTTTATATAGTGGGATATACCTATAAGTCCCCATTTTTCCTAAATGGTCACGAATCTTCTCAAGAAATTCTTCAAAAATATGACTTTTTTCAAATTCATTTTTCTGAAATCTCAAAATTATTTCAGAAATACCACCTAATCTGCTCCTTAGAGGACCGTCTGGAGCACCATTTCTATATAGTGGGATATACCTATAAGTCCCTATTTTTCCGTAAAGACCCATTATCTCTCCGGGAAAATGTCTTTTTTTATAATTGCTTTTTTGGATTGTTTTGAACGTTTTTTGCATGTCCTTTTATCTTGCGTCCAACACGAATACTCTGGAGCACCTGTTCCATGTGTTGTCTTGTACGGTTCCGGCCCCAGTTCCTAGATTATCCACATTTCTTGAAATTACCCACTACTGTTAAGTGGCTAACAGCGCTCTGTTAACCGAAAAATGAGCTCTGTTAGAGAAATCGGTTCTTGTCTCTGCTACTTAAATTTAAATTTATCTTCACACACATAAATAAAGTTACTAAACATTATGTTGTTGCTATTATTGTTCTTATTTTTCATTATTTATTTGATGAGTTTCGAAAACCAAAATTGAAAAAGAGTATAAAAAAAATTCTCATGATTGTCGTTAGTTGTTATATGACATAGAGACACATTAAGTGACTTAATTATTATACAGTAACTGATAGAAAATAAGTCTACCTTGTCTAAGCTTAAAATAAAATTTTTTAATCTTTAAAATTTTTAAGCTAAGGACACACGGTGCAGTCGCTTGGAGTTTCGGTTTAGGGCAATCAAATCTATAATCTCAAACTATCTCCTTAAAGCTTATACTCGTGTCAAGGTGGCAGTGCTGTGGCAACAAGCAGAACAAATACAGCAAAAACAGGTATTTTTGTTTATGCCAAATGGGTGATGCTGTCAAAACACATACGTATGTATGTCATAAACCAAAAAAAGTACCTACAAAACACATACATACATACGTACAATACATAACAAGAATAGAACAGAACATACTCTAATACACAGTTTTTAATCGATACAGACTCATTAGAAATGGGCAAAGCAAAAAATAATTAGCTGCAGTAGTGATGCCACCTTGTAAAGTTATTAATTTTGTTATTATGCTCAGTAACCACGATGCAATTATTGAAAAAAAATTTTAAAGAGAATTTCATCTGTTTGTTCTTCTTATTATTGTGAGACACAATGTGTGATTTAAAGCTTATTTTTTTAACTTTCTAAGCTAATTACACACGGAGCTACTAATGAAGTGGTTGCTAAAAATGTCTGTTTCGCTTATTTACGATTCGGTAGCATTTTCTCAAGCATGCACTCACCATTATAGATTCGGAATGGCATCGGTAATGGTGTTTTCATTCACGATCACAAAATATTAATCATACACTCTCGTCTAATCATACACAATCTTTAGAGAAATTTATGAGATGTTGAAATATTGACCAAATGGTTCATACACTGGGTCCAATTTTGGCATACTCTCTCCAACATATCTGTCTGTATCTCACGAATAAATTTTTTAATATTTGCTTCTAGTGCGTTAACCGTTGCGGGCTTGTCCCTATAGACATGAGACTTAACAAAGCCCTACCAAAAATAGTCTAAAGGCGTTAAATCGCATGATCTAGCTAGGCAGCCAATTCACGGGCCCCAAACGTGAAATAAACTGTTCACCGAACTCGCCTTTTAATTGGGCCATTGTTTCGTGGCCTGTATGGCATGTGGCAACGTCTTGTTGAAACCACACGTTAGCCGAGACCAGCTCTAATATTTTGGACAAAAAAATTTTTATAATTAGCGTTCCTGCCTGTCTTTGGTGGCAATGATGCCACCGTCCCATAATCCGCACCAAATAGTGCATTTTTCGGTATGCAATGGCTCTGCTTGCTCTTCACACCAAACGCGGCAATTTTGCTTGTTCCACTGTATCCATTCAATCAGAAATGAGCCTCGTCGCTCATGCACGATGCACTTTCTTAATCGAGCATGAAATTTGATAATAAAATTCAATAATGTGCAAAGGTTGTTCTTTTGTAATTCGATTCATGGTTAAATTATAGACTAATCTGAACACGTTTAACAGTAACATGTTGCACGAAAACAGCTGAGCTGCCAAAAACAGTGTTGCCAAAAAGAAAGTTGCTAAAAAAGTCATCCTTTGTTGGGTTCCCAGCACATTTTTCCTGTTTCAAAATTGAAAACAAAATGGCTCTGCCGAATAAGATTCTCGAAGCAAAAGGTGAGACTACCTCTGCAAACATTCGTAGAACCTTAAAAAATTTTATTTTGCAGAGTTCCCAATAACTACGAAAATTGCTGATTTAGATGTGCCCAGCAATCACTTACCCTCGTATGTTGTTGTTTTTGTTGGAATTTATATCACACGTCAAAAATATTTAAGCTACACTTCATTGAATCCATGTGTTTTTATAACACAATTCAAATGTACAATTAGAAATTTGGATTATGTATTAACTTTTTCTCAAAATTTTCAAATAAAACTGTAACAGTTGTGTTGCAAAAGGGGGTGGATTTCATAAGCGATTGGCGATAACAAATCATTTTAATTATTTCAATGAGTTGTAGTTATTAATATTTTCTGAGTTGTTTTGCTATTTGATACGAAGAGCAAACAAAAATACACATTTTAAATAATTTGTTTTTATTAAATAAATACAAACGTAAAAAAACCCCCGGTGAGGTCTGTTACGAGTATATGAAGCAACACATGTCGTCATGAGATAATGAAATATTGGCATTTTGCTTAAATTTTATCTTATCTAAAAGATAGCAAAAGTTATTTTGATTAGCAAATATTTGGTTCTTTGCAATATTAAGAAATAGAGACGCCAAGAAATTAGTCGTGTTGAAGCAACTAATTTGATATTAAATAAAAAAAAAATTATCAAATCAGCCAACCGTGGTAATGAAAGTGAATATTTTTAAACGAATTTTCTTCACTGTTGCATGCTGTTGTTGCTTACAATATTTAAAACTTATGCCCCAATTTATGCAGCTTGTTCGTATCATGGTTCCATGAAAGTGACTGTTTCGCAGTAATCGGTGGTATCACTAAGGCCGGGGCCAAGCAATGAGCGGTGAAGTGGCGAGTTTGAGTGGCGTGTGACATTTTTATTAAGCGAGCGAATAGTTCTAAAATGTGATTATAGAGGGCTGTCGTTTGTATAAACCTACGCAAATTTCCAAGCAGATCTTGGCAATACTGCCGTATCTATGTCTGTAAAAAATTTAAAACCAATTTGTCGAAAAAAAACAATTTCTTCAGCACAGATATTTTTTTATACATTGAATTTAAAATTTTTTAAGATTAAATTTTGAGTTTCACCTCGAATCGCTAGTCTCTTCAAATTGTAAAATTTTTCATAAATGCCAATAGTTTTTTTGAAAAACTGCAGATTGTTATATTTCTTGAAATTAAAATAATAATTAATACAAGAGAATGTATTACCACGTTATATGAAAGTTAAAAAAGTACGCAGCATATTCACATTTGGAGGAGGGCTCTGAGCCTGTGCTGGAACACAGTTAAGGCGGTTGTGTGCTGTTGGTCCCTAGTGCCATGTATAAGAACTGTCGTCTATTTTTTGAATTTGTTACCAGCAACCAGAGGCAGCGGTTTAGGTCTTAAGTTCACCCGATATTAAGGGAGATAAAGCCGTAATGGCAAATGCTCACGTTAAATGTACACACCTGTCTGTTGACCTCTATTTTGAGCGAGGGGGGCTAGATACCTCTTTTAAAATTTTACACCTGCGTGCCAGAGTTACAGCTGGAATGTAGGGGGAATTAATTACCACTCGGCGGTACCGACACCGTGCCATTATGGTGCAGAAGTAAAAATTTATATAAGAATTTTATCAAATGTGTCAAATGTTATTGAAATGCTTTTCATATTTGACAAACTCTAGATTTAGATTTGTAAAAATAGCGACTTGTCAATTCATTTTCGACATATTTTCTTGTCATACATAAACAAAAAAAAGAATATTTATTGCTTCGATATGTGTATCTTGCTTGTAAAGAGTTTTCCAATTAGGTAGGGTTGGTTGGTTGACGGTCTTTGCTCGGCCATTCGATTTTTGCAATAAGTTTTCACTTTAGTAATTAATTTCTAGACAGCTAATATTCAAGAGTCACGTTGGACTAATTAGTATAATTAATTAAGTTTATTATTACCACTTTGAGTTAGCGCACACGCTGCATAGCACTTGACAGAAAATACTCTGGTCCTCTAAAGACGTATCTTAAACATTTGGTAGCCAAACTAAAGAGGTCTGGTACGGTATAAAACTAATTTTAACTAAATTTAGCAAATAAATAACAAATTGAATTAATCACCTCTGTTCGTTAAAATATATAGAGAAATCCGCAACAGTTGATTTCTGTAGTGCGATTCAGTAACTTTTAAAGACTGAATAGTGGTTAAATATAACAACAACTAGTGTGGTTTGCACTAACCATTGTGCGATTCACTAACTTCGTTTTAACATCTTTGTTATAATTTGATATCAAGTGGCATCTCTGTTACAATAAGAGAAAAACACAAAGAGGAACAGAAAAAAAAACAAAAGAATTTGTGTCGACCATGCAGTGTATAATAATAAATTTTCATGAATTACTTTAATTATGATTAATAAAAGTAAAATTCTATAAGAAAATAATATAAATGACATTGTATATCCAAATATTTTTATAATTTTACGTATTTGCTGCAAAATAACAACTTGCCCTCTTTGCAAAAGAGTACGTGCTTCTACTGAACAGCTGACTTGAATCGTTTCGTTAACCACACAAAAATTACTGCCGTTAAGATAACGCCAGTGAATGTGGTTAAAAATGTTACTGAATAGCAAAACCTTTAATTTTGCTGTTAAAATTTTTAACCAACTCAACAGTCTTTAAATAAAGTTACTGAATCGCACTACTGGTCATGCGCGGGAAACCGTTATTTTAGAGGCTTTAATTGAGAGAATTTCAACTTTGGAATTTAGCCTGCATCCGTAATCCTGCTGACTGGGAAGATCAATATTAAACGCGAATTTTCGTTCGGTAAAGCCCTTAATGTCTACGATTAGCAGTACGGAAATCTGATAACTCATTTCTTTTAACGATGCCACATGCCGCACAGCAAATACCAAAAGGAAAATTCTGCATGAATAATTTGCGAGAAGTAATGTAAATTAATAGATGTTGAGTTTGAACTTTATTAGATTTAATTTTGTTGCGTTTTGCGTATCCCTCGAAATCAACACAACCCAGATGTTCGCTCAAACTTCACCGAATCTAATCATCGTTTAAACTACTGCTCGGAACGCACATATTACCTTATGCTATGGTTGTGTTGGTTGTTTTTAAACAGTAAGTCTTTCCCTCATATTGCGCTAAAAGAAATCTGATCGCACTTCTTGCCGCCAGTTTTTTTTTATGGCAGAACGAAATAAATACAAACAACATGAAGTGTCGTAGCGTTCTGATATTCTACCTTAAAAATTTCTTTCAGTGTTCTCTAGTGCCAAGAGAGTATAGTGATTTTATTTTGTTTATTATTAAGAGATTAAATGCACATGTGCACTATGTCGCCTGGGTCCGGCTTAGACTAATTAAAAGTTGGAACTCTTTGATTCGTTCACGATATGATGCTACGACCAGCATTTGAATGATGTCATATTCCATAAATAATAATTTAAATAGTTCTTTCAAACAAAAAAAAATAATTTTTTTTTTACAAAGTCGCAAACAGTTTGCTTTTTTTCATTTAATATCAACCAACCTTCATTTGAAAACCCTCTATATCGAACATCTCCCCACCCAATATGTACATATCTGCCACGTATATAAACTTTAACTGGTTGTAGTGACAATTAAATGCTGCACCGTTCATTAGGAACTTATGAAATGGAAACATGTCATTCTTCGCCCCATCTTTTTTTAATGGATGTTCCCAAGAACAAAAGAAAACTCATTAATCTTTTACTTAAGCCCAATACACTGTTAGTGGAGTGTGGCACGCCGCCAATCGCTGTCGTCTGCATCACAAATTTACCTGGAATCAAAAATGTTCTCTGATCTCGTGTCAAATATTTTTTATTTCTTATGATTTGTTAGAATGAATTTCGTAAAAACATTTATTAAAACATTCGGACCGAAAGGAGCCAAAAGATGCAAAAACAATTTATGAGCAACTTAATCGGAGACTCACGCTGAAATAAGTAATTTTTTTTTTTAATTTATGAAGAATTATTTGTTTGAGGCTCTTAACTGAAATTGATTTACATGCCCGTTCCCGCAATTTTTTTTATATACATATTTTTTTTATATTAGAAGATTTTGTTTTGCAATAGAACTAGTGCGCAACTTTTCTATTTCAGTTCTTTGATCTTTGCATCGGAATTGTAGGCCACTCGATCATGTGTATGGCAATCGCTGCATTTGGTACATCTATTTAGGTCCTCGTCAAGAAAAAATATGTCATAATTTTAACTGATAATAATGTCATAATTTTAACTGGCTGCCATTTTGTTATAAAAGAAAAAAAAGAGTTCTGTTTTCATGAAAAATTTATTTGAGAATATAATGATGATGACATTAATTGGAAAAAATTATATAGTTCAAATGTACAGCAATGAAGGAAGAAGTCTGGTGATGTTTGATCTGGCGATATGGACGGCCGGTTAAAATCTTAAATAACGGGAGTGATCTCAAAATCTCCATCGCTGCCGCAGCTGTGCTAGTGGTTGCTCCGTCTTGTTGAAACTAATTATGATCGAGACCCAATGCAGCAACTTGCGGCAAAAATAAAACTCGTTTAGCATCTGCCTGTAACGCTCCCCGTTTATGGTTACATTGTCGTCTTAAAAAAAAAATAAGCGCCAATCATTTCAGTCATTTCGGTAGAATGAGCAATACAAAGCCGGCCACTTTTTGCGACATCTGTAGTGGAACCAATTTGCATGAGGCTCTCAGCCAAACTCTTAATTCTTCGAACACATGGAACACGACGAAATTCACGCTGCGTGAAAACAACAGTTTGAAAAGTTGTTAAATAAGAAATAATAATAATGACAATAATATTACAATTATCCCACATTCTTGAAGTGTGTATCGCTGCATGGCTTGTTGACAGCTAATTCTCTGTATATCTCTACATCATAAATGTTAAATCGAAATGATATTTGGCGCCATCTGCAATAATGGCAGCCAATTTAAATTATAACGTTACTTTTGCGCCACCTTGTATATATAAGTATTACAGATCATGGTTCATCCGATTGCTTTTTTGGTTTCTGAAAAATTTTAGTTATGCCTCCTTCCATTTTTCCACCTGACATTGTCCATATGTATCCGAGAATGTTTGACACGTTCGTGTTAACTCCGCCTGTTGTTGTTAGCTGTGGCCTTTTTCTAGTCTTTGACAGAATTGCGTCCTGCTTGAAATATTCTATAACAATGCAAGACTCTGAGAGAATACTTAATTTTTCTATAGAAGATCTAATATCGCTCACGGTCATGTTATGAGAAGGTCATCAGACATTGTTTCTCATTGTTCTTCTTTAAATGAATCTAGTCCAATTTATGATTTTTGATTAATGGCGTATTATTTTGTGATAAAAGTTTAATAAGTTTGCCCTCATTAAAGTAAAGGATGGCTGTACTAAAATGAATCGGTGCGTTATTTTAATAAAACAAATTTGGTTTAAAAAAACAACACTACATTGGAATGCAATGGTTGACCCTAATTTTTTTTCTTTTTGAAAGCACAAAAAAATTAATGCTCCGTTAGTTGCAAAATTGGCCTTGCTAAAAGTATACGGTTTGTGTCTTTGCTACTTGCATTTAAATTAATCTTTTATTATTATTATTATAATTATTATTTATTAGAATAATATAAAATATTAACCTAATTTACAAAACACACACTAGCTACCAGGGCCTACGGTGGAAATTAATCTTTATATGCATTAAATCCACTAGTTTTAATATTTTCAAGATAATTTCCGATTCGAGGACCTCTTTCAATAAGAAGTTTGCACTTTTTTTCAGAACACCATCTCTGCATTTTTTTCTTTTGAAGTTCTTTTTTTTAACAGTAAAAAGTGAAAATATAAAAAATATGTTTATATTTTCTTTGAATATAAAAAAAAAAACAATAATAAAAGTTATAAAAATGAAGTTTGTTTTTGGACTTTCACTTTGCTTTCGTTAATTTTGTTTACATTCATATTTATTATTATTTTATGCGGTCTGTCATCTCTATGTCACTTTTCTTGTATTCGATGGTATTGTAGGTTTTTTTTGGAGCAGATGTCCCTGAGTTTAAACGTTGTGGGGACTTTTGTCAAATCATTTCATGAAAAATGTTTTCAATAATGACCGATCGATAAAAATGAAAATGCTATGACTGATGTGCTTAAGAAATTATATGTCTACTTGAATAGCCCACGTATGCGGCAATCTTAAAGCGCCATCTTCTGTCGCATATAGACGACTTCAAGCTTCTTCTCTGAGTTGTGTTGAATTTAAAAGCCTTAGATTTTTTATTATTATTTTTTGTTGTTGCAAAAATAAGACTAGTGGGGTCAGAACGCTCAAGGCCAGAATGGCCATGATATTCTCGGCAAATATGACGATACTTTGATACACGTTTAATGTCTGATTCCTGAACTAGTCATGACAGGTTGACCATCAAACATTGAAGAAAAAGTCACAGTCTCTGCCGTGAAGTATTGTTCAAAATTTACTTCAAATTGCATTTATTTTGACAATAATCGCTCATCTTGCGGTTGCGAACTTGCAACTTCAAATTCGACATTTTATATTAGATTAAAGATATGAGGGCGGTCCCAAATTAGTCGACCTAACAAAGAATACACAAATTTGTGAGAAATGTTCTCTATTTCTCAACATGACCTCCTTCTAGCTCGACACACTTCTCCCAGCGATATTCAATAGGTTCTTAGAACTGTCTAACTCCATAAAATAGCCATGAGCCGCACGGTTCACATCTCCATTGTTGGCAAATCCTTTACCACGGTTTCGATTTTGCATTCCAAAAAACAAACACCATGACCTTACATACAGATGGAACTGTCTTCGTTTTTTTTTGGACACTGCTTTGCTTGTTCCTTTGTCTCAAAGGTAAAGCGGTAGAACCACGTTTCGTCCACGATTACGAATCGAGGCAAAAACTCGACTTCATTGTGGTGAAAAATCGCCATACACTTTATAGAAACAACTGTTCCGTCGCTGTTTTAGTTCTATTGTGAGTGAATACGGTACCTATCTTGCGTCCAGCTCTCTCATCTTAAAACTTTTGGGGCAATATGCGATCTATACGTCAGGTCGGCTAATTTTGGGTCCACCTTCGTAGCTTGCAATATTTTTCTTTAATTTAGTGCAAAATGTCGTAGTCGAAGGGGATAAGAGTCACACATAATCACAATAAAGCTCACTATTTTCCAATTTCGAAATGACAATGAACCGTGTAATCAGTGTAGAGATTTGGTATAAACAACTGATTAATAAAAAACATTTGATTTAAATGGAAAAGAAATAATGGAAAACTCTTTTTATTAATAAGTTTAAACAAAAGCTAGACGTTTTTTTTTCTTCTTTTTATTGACAAAAACTATAGAAAAAGGTAGTAATCTAAATTAATTAACCTCTTTTGTTTCTTTTTATGCCCCAAATATGTTCAAATATATTTAACATATTTATGATTCATTAAAGTTTTTATTCAGAGGTTTGTCATTGTCTACAACATGAATTTATGATTCCATGGAGCTTAAAATTAGGGAACTGTTGAAGCAACTTGTATACTTTTAATTTAATTTCGATAATAACCAAAACAACATTGGTATGTTGCACTTGCAAATACAAAATTTCAAAATTGTTTTTCCCTGTAGAACACCAACCTATAAAATGGATAAAAATTAATTACTCATCTCAGAGATAATATCTCAAAAATACTTGCTCTACTTTTTAATTTTCAAGTGTCTTAATAAAATGAGGGAGGTATGACCCATTAACGTCATTAATGGGCCTTCGTAGACTAATATACTAGACTAGTGTAGTCCAAAGATCTCAGGTTCGATTGCTGCTAAAGACTCTGTGTATTCCTGGGAGGGAATTTTTAATAAATAACACTCCTCTTCGCCAAAGATTGGTAACTCCTTCTAGAAAAATCGTCAGGGGCTGTAGACACCTTTAGTGTCGCAGTCCTTTTTTTCAATAAATACTTTGAAAAAGACAATTTCAAATGACAATTTACTAACGACTTAAAACTCGATCGATTGCATTCCAACGCACCTTTAATCATTAGAAATTTCGATACACTCTACTCGATATCGAATGAAAAAATCTCAAAAGCATAAAAACTCTCAAGATCGAGTAAATTTCACTTGTGATCGGCTGCGGTAATTAATAATTTTTAATAGTGGAACTAAAAACACTGATTTCAAAGCCCATTTTCTTAGAGAAGTTGTAGAAAATGCGCTAGTGAATTTCAAATACAGGATCAGCCAACAAAATGGTTGCATATAGTTTAAATAAAAGCTTAAAGAGAGCAAAGTGCAATTAATGTGCTTTGCAGTAGGAATTAAAATGAAAACGGTGATCGAGAATATGATCCGTGATAAACTTAATATTAAATTTAATATCAAATGATTAAACGAATTTTCTTAAATTGAATTTCTGAATTGCATAGTTTTTGTTTCGTTTTTTTTATTGAATACTAGCGGGCCCGTTGCCTGCTTCGCACGGCAAAACAAAATAAGAAAAGAAACACACTTGTTTTTAATAAAGTTGGTTTTGTTCCCTATTATTCAAGAAATTAATATTTTCAAAAATCGATTATGATAAGATCAATCACCAATGACGTCCAAAGAGAAAAGAGAAATGATAACAAATTGCTATTTGCATCACTCCGTGCAATGCTCTCCAATACACAAACGACCAAAATGTATTCAATACTAATGAATGCTGTATGCGGTACAAAAAATGCCTGGGGAAAAAACTCTCTTCACATACGCACCGCACACACATGCGTTATTGGATTTTAACCAAACTTCATATAAACCATATATGGGCCACTGCCTACGTAGTGTATAAGTTTGGTTGAAATCGCTCGACGCGTTTATGATTAGTTCGGCGACGTACATATACGGACTTATTTATATATATATATATATATATATATATATATATAGATAGATTATTTATTAATTTTTAAGGCTGGGTTGTAAGTAAAATATTCCCTTATCGTTCAAATTCACCACTTGTTAGTTCACTCTATTTATAACAAAATAAATTTCTTTGAAAACAACAAAAAATTGCAAAATATTTTTATATTTCGAGAAACGTTTCCAAGTAATCTACACTTAATTTATATTTTAAGCTAAAGGTCTCTTAATTTTTTTTTTAATTTTTATCGGTATTTCGGTACTCATCGAGTAGTTTAAAAAATAAATTAAATTTATTAATTAAAATAAAACGGCCAAAAATTAGAACATATACAAGTAATCTACACACTAAGCAACTGTTGAAGCAACATGACAGAATTACTTCGTCTCTCAGCTCGTGTAAACTAAGCGTAGCCTTGAACATGAATTACAATAATCCACATGGATGTAAATAAGTTGTTTTACTTGTTTTCTTGAAAAAATTCAACTTTGTTGAAATTAAACTTATTTATTATTTATTATATTATTTATTTCTTATAAATAACTCTAGATAAATGTAGGTTTTCTTCTTCAAAATAATGCCGTAAATATTTAAATTTCAAATGGAAGCTGTTAATGAAATGTGACATGAGTACGTCCAGTGTTTTTAATACGTTATACATGTTTAATATTAATAATTATAATTTTGAAAAAGTAACAATTTATACAAAATATTTTGAAACAATTTGTTTTAATACCTTAAATGACCTCGTCTGAAATTTAAATTTAAATGTGTACTCGTAGTGCCAAAAATTTAGATACTTTTATTCTTACATGAGCGACATTATGTGCATATATTTGTTTGATTATAATTTCTATGAGAAATTAACAAAAATAAAGTAATTGAATAAAAATATTAAATGAAATAAAACAAAAGCGTAAATAAAAAATTGCAAATATTTGTTTAAAAATAAAGATCTTTTTTTTATAACTAAATTCAAACACATCGAGTCAGTCGGTCATTCGTTCAACCACATATTCAATAAATTTTTTTGTAAGTAGTTAGTTAATTTTTTTAATAAGTATATAACGAGGTGGTCCAAACACAAGTATGTTTTTTAAAATTAAATACGATAAACTAAACTTAACTTCTTTTTGGTATTTATATTAAGATTTTATTAGGAATAAATATTCCAGCTGCTTATGACCCGCCCTCGTTTCATGGCTTTATTAGGAATAACAAATATTCCAATTGTTTATGGACCCCCCTCGTATTATGGTGGTATTAGAAATAACAAATATTTTCATAACGAGTTACACTGTTTCCTTCATGTGAATGCCGCTACTGGCATCGCAGTTGCATGATTCAGTCAGTCAGTCTGATTTTCCCAAGACTTTTTTACGGTTTCTAGTTCTACCTCACGAATGGCTTGAATATCTATCGTTTCTGAACTATTTGCTCAGCATCGGTATTTCACCCAGCATCGGTATGTAACCCCCCAAAAAAGTCTAAATTAGTCAAATCACAGCTCCTAGGTGGCCAATTGAAACCGACAAGACTGCTGACAACACGATAACCAAAGATTTTTTCAAGTCAGAAATCATGGCTCTGTAGATATCGTCGTTAACTGAAATTGCATTTTCAGCTGCGTTTTTGAAAAAAAAAAATGGGCCGGTGATACCAATCCACATCAAACTGTTACTCTCTGTGGATGCATTGCCTTCTAGACAATGACTTGCGGGCTTTGCGCCAAGATGAAAATGTGTCTCGTCAGAAAATAGGATTTTTTCAGACTCAATTTGAGAAGCCATAACGAAGTGAATGGTCGTTTGCTTTCAATTGTTGAGTCAATTGGACCTTGTAAGCGAATAATCCGAAATCTTTGTACAAAATTCTCATCATGCTGGTGTGTGAAACGCCATTTTTTTAGATCGTTTGCCAGTCGACGTTCTTGGATTGAGTTGCAAGCGCATTCTGGTGGCACACAGCGTACGGTAAAGGTCGTTAAGGTATAATGCTAGTCAATGATTCGGATAGAAAAAATCGATTAATGTCAAAATAACACAAGATTAAAAATATATATGTATTTGGACCACCTGCTACATACCTGGAACTTTTTATGACTAAAATAAATTTCTAATATTAATTTCCATGATTTTTTAGAGGTTCCATTGTTATTACTGTTGTTGATTGTTAAATTTGAAAAAAAGCTATTGTTAATAGTTTGACATCATCTAATAACTATGTTATTATTCTCTAATACACTTGACGTATGATTTTACAACCTGCATTTAAGGTGCATACATATATACATGTAGTATATCTATTTTTCTCTTAAAAATTTATAATAAGCAACTTACACCTATTCGTCGTCTTGCACGTTATTTGTTCAACACTTTTTCGATCTTATACTTATTTTTTTTTTTCAAATCAAAAACTAAAAAAAATTGTTTTTAATATTGAAATTTATTATTACGGGATGTTCTCCCCAACGAATTGTTAAAAACAATTAGAGTTTTACAAAATGTATTCCTTGTTGTGGCAAGAAAAATAAAATAGACTCATGTTGAGTATAATTGTTTGTTGTGTTGTTTGTATAAAATCATTCTATACGACAGAGAATTCTCATATTGTATTTCATTCGTTTATCATAAACATACGAGGTTGAATGTTTTAAAACTGCTTAAAGTTCACTGACGATTTGGTTTAGCGACCAATGAAATGTCGGCATATGAACTGCTAAAGCCATAACAAACAATACATTTTGTAAAAATTATTATTATTATTTTTTTATTTTTTATTTATTTATTTATTTTATTTTATTATTATTATTTTTTTTTAAATATGCAGCTTTGACTTCACGTGAATTAACTTCTACTTAATGATAATTCTCGTAACATTAAAAAAATATGATTAAAAAAAATTTAAGTTCACCTTTCAATAATGTGTCTATGAATGAGTTGATTTTATGCAAAAAACGAATTTCACCATTGTTTAAATACAAATTTTCAAAGGTTTTTTATATCGAATTTCTTATTAAAAGAGATAAAAATTTCTGATGAGATTTGAACTCGATCCCACCAAAAATATGTTAATAATTACTTTCTTTCTGTAGGTTGGCCGCCCAACAAGTTTGATAGACCCGGAGAGCTTAAGTAAAGAATCGAATTCGCTAGACTATAGTCTATAAAATAAAATAGGTTCTTGAATAAAACAATGAAAACGGAAAAACCTTTTAAAACAAAAACGACTTTAAATATAAATATAAATAACTGACCTTCGTAGACTAGTAGGTAGTGCACTAGACTCGTAGTGCGAAGGTCCCAGGTTTGAATCCTGCCGCAGAACTCTCGCAGTTTGTGTCTGATAATTAAAGGGAGCGCACAACAAGCCTTCACTGACTTAAGTGTATGTCGTATGACATGGACTATCACACCCCTCCAATCAACCTAACCTAACCTAAATATATAAATATATAGTAATGTTTGTTTTACAAGTTTTTTATATATAAAAATTAATTATTCGGTTTGCACGGTTTTATGAAGAACATATCTACCGTGTAAACTGGGGGATAGGTGTATATTATTATAACGTTGTTATAGAATATAGTCTAGCGAATTAGAAGTCTTTTCTAAAGCTTTCCCCGCTTACCAAACTGACTATTAATAGGAATATGAATAAAATTTTTTTTAGTGGCATCGAGTTCAAATGTCACTAGTGGGCTTATTACTGCATTCGATCGCGAACGATATTCATCCGAACTTGCGAATTTCTATATATTTGAGATTCTGTCATTCGATATCGGGTAATGTGTATCGATAGTAGACTTGCGTTGGTATGCAACTGTTCGAGTTTTTTGTAGGTCGTTAGCAAATTAATTGCCAATCGAAATTGTATTTTTTAAGAAATTCATTGGAAGAAAATTTTTTATCAAGTCGTACTTCATATTTATATTATTTCCGGAATGAATTTGTAAACATTTTGTATGTTTTGTATTCAATAGCAAAAACTCATTATTTATTCATGAAATTTACTCATAATTTATTTACTAATCATACGAGTATTAACAACTCCTGTTAAAATATTTATTTGTTTTTGCTGTTTATCAACAGTTTTTATTATAATCATACAATTATAATTTTAGATATTGCTAAATTTATTCAATCTTTCAACTGAATCAATCAAAAGTCGTTAATTAAATCAAATTAAATATTTAATGACTTATATTAGAAAAATTAAAAGAAAAATTATAAAAATAAAAAAGTAATCACACATACGTAACCCAATAAACATTTAAAGTGAGAGTATATTAAAGTGTTTAATAAAAATTTAATTAAATACGAGGGTGGCTCAGTAAGTCCGTGACCTTTTGAATGAAACACAGGTTTTTGAATAAAAAATCGTTTTATATTTCAGCTTATTCTTCTCTCAACTTTTTAATTAAAAATATCGAGTCAACGCATTTTAAAGGGTGGTTTTTAAAGAGGTTTCGGATTTGATTTTAAAAAAACACATAAAATTTAGGGAAATGTATGAAATCTTTATTTGAGTCGGATTTCATGTAAAGTGTTGACCACGACTACGCCCCAATTGGTTTATACACTGGGTCCAATTTTGGCATACTCTCTCCAACGTATTGGCCAGTATCTCACGAATAAATTCTTCAGTATTGGCTTCCACTGCGTCAACCGTTGCGGGCTTTTCCTTATAGACAGAATCTTAACATAGCCACACAAAAAATATCCTAAAGGCTTTAAATGGCACGATCTAAGTGGCCAGTTGACCGGTCCAAAACGTGAAATAAACTTTTCACCGAACTCGCCTCTCAATTGGGCCATTGTTACGCGTGATATGTGGCAGATGGCACCATCTTGTTGAAACCACACGTCAGCCAAGTTCAGCTCTTTTATTTTGGACAAAAATTTGTAATCATCGCACGGTAGCGCTCGACATTCACAGCAACTTTCCTGCCTTCGTTGTCTTTGGAAAAATATGGCCCAATGATGTACCCGTCGCATAATCCACACCAAACAGTGCATTTTTCGACATGCATTGGCAATTTTGGCTATGCTTTCGGCTGCTCTTCACACCAAATGCGGGAATTTTGCTTGTTCCATTGTACCCATTCAATCAGAAATGAGCTTCGTCGCTCATACACGATGCACTTTCGTAACCGAGCATGAACTTCGATAATAAAATTCAATAATCTGCAATAGACCAAACTGAACATGTTTAACAGTAACATATTGCACGAAAACAGCTGAGCTGCCAAAAAAAAATGTTGCCGAAGAGACAGTTGCTAAAAAGATCAACCTTTAGTTAAAATATTTTTGACTGACAAATACTAATTGAGTATGATAAACTGGATATGTGTGAACACCATCTGCAGAAATGGCCGCCAATTCAAATTGTCACATTACTTTTGCACCACCTTGTATTACAACATGCTGAGTATCTTTGAAAAGAAAATAAACAAAATTTTAATGATTTTTAAAAGAATAGTTTCTATTTGCAGTTCATTCATCAGAGATTTATATGTATTTATTTATGTACTCATATACATGTAATTATATCTGCTTATCTGTGTTCTAGACAAAATGCTAATATGTACCAGATTTATATTATTAATTGCCCCCGCAACAAAGTACTAGTCTAAGCAAACATGATTCTAAGATGCGAATGAGGTACGCGAATAGACAGCAGACGTGAGTGCTGTGGCGCGTACTAAATATAGCGAGTACTTTGGATTTAAGCACCCATAAAAATGTTTAAATGGGTCACAACAACAGTGTTACTCTTAATAAAACAATTTTTCTATCTGTACATGTATGTTTAGTTGGACTAAAGATTTAAATTAAAATGTACGTACTTGCGTTTGTTTGTTGCATTTGGTTGCACTTTGTTGCACACAGAAACATTCAAATACAATTCCCGATTACCACCCAAAATCTGTTACTTAACAATTTTCAGACCTAAAGCAAAAAGAAATAAACCACAACAACTGGAAAATAATAAAAAAAAGATCTAGAAACAAGACCCAAAATGAATTAGTGGCACAGACTGGCTCGTACTGCTTCTCTCGTAATTGTACTGGGTGTAGCGTATAACAAGCATGTGTGAAAAGCGTCTTCATGTGCATACAGAAGCAATAATGCGACCAACTATAAATAATTAAGGACCCGTACACAGGTGTACGAAAACAAAAACTACAAACTGTAAATTTATTTTCAATACAAATAAAATATTCGAATGAAATTTACAGGCTCTAAGTCATCATTTGAAATTTGATAAATGAAAAATTCTAAGTTTGCTGTCTTCAAAAAACTCACTAAATAAATAAAAAACCTGCTAAACTCATAAGGAAATTAAATAAGGCTTGTCCCTCGACTAAACTCTGGTTATTACACACTAGACCTGATGAAGGTATGTGAGCATTGAATATGAAGACTACTTATTGCAAGAGCTGCTTTGAAGCATCTGTCTCCTTTTAGGAGACAGAAGTGTCAAACGTTGTTCTAGTAGCCTCATCAAATTCATAGACAAAAGCTGAAATAATGTTGGAAATGTACACAGAAACAAAAAAACTTGTTCTAAATTTAAGTTTTTACTTCTTACTTTTAGTAAAAATCGTTCTTAAAAATTTAACTAGTACAAGGTGGCGCAAAAGTAATGTCATAATTTGAACTGGCTGTCATTTTTGCAGATGGCGCGAAATATCACTGTGCTTTACATATATGATGGACGGATACACACTTCCAGATCGTGGAAATATTGTTGCTGTTTATTAGACAAATTTTCACTCTGTTTTTTAACGCAGTATCAATTTCGTAGACGTTTTTCTCGTCGTCCTCTTTTATTTGCACAAAGCCTATTTCCACTTAGTGGTTATATTAACAAAAAAAAAAAAAAAATTGGGGCACAGAGAATCCACATGAAATGCATGAAAAGCCATTGTATCCTCTCCAAGTGACTGTTTGGTGCGGTATTTGCAGTGTAACCGTAAATGGTGAACGTTACAGGCAGATGGTAAACATTTTTTTTTACCTCAGTTGCTACATTGTCCATCATTGTCGGTTTCAGCAGAAGGAAGCAACCGCTCACACAGTTCAGGCAACGAGCTCCCGGCAGATATTTTTCCTGCCATACCCACCGTTGAGAGATTCAAATCGAATGTCCACAAGCACTACTCTCGCTATCCTCTTCACCCTATCCTATTTTCTTAGTTCCAGCACAATGCACTGCATAAATAGGGGGCATCCCCTGAGTACTGGTCCAATTACAAAAAAAAAAAAAGATGGAGATTTTGAGACACCAATTTCCATCTCGGGTTTAAACTGGACGTCCATATCGCCAGATCTAACAGGACTAGATTTCTTCCTTTTGGGCTTTTTAAATTCTCGCGTTTACCACAACAAGCCACTAACCTTTCAAGTCTTGAAAGCCAACATTGAAGAGGAAATCGCCAATTTCGAGCCAATTATTGTCAATTATAACAAAATGGCAGTCAGTTCAAATTATGACATTAATTTTGCTCCACCTTGTGTATTTTAGAAAACTTTATAATTTAAAAATCAGACGACTCTATATATAATTTAGTTGGTTCCACTATCCTCCTTCATAGAAAATGTGTGTTTTATTAAAGAGACTGGATTTACATGCCTGAGTTTTCCTTTACATTCAGTTTGTTTTGTTTTAATTTATATTCCAATTTGCTGTTGTTGTTTGTATTTTGTATTTATGAATGCATTCATAAGAGACCACAATGAAGTGACTGAGTGAGTGGCTGGCTGGATGGATGAAGTGGTGGTAAATTTGTTTATTTGTCTACTTTTTTGTACTTAAGCATTCGTTTGCATAGTAAAAGTAAAGAATTACAAACAAAAATAGTAACAGCAACAACAGCGACAGATATTTTTAAACGCGTGTTTTCAAAGTATCAAATGTTTGCTGGTGGTCGTAACGCTTAAGCAGAAGGTGGTTTTTATGGTTTAACAGTTACGTTGAAGTAACAAGTTGTTTTTTACTTTGGTTTTGTGTTAATTGTTGTTCAGGAAGAAGTGTAAATTTCTTAAAAAGTGTGCTTTCATTAAATAGGACAATTTTAAGTGGGTCTTGGTGTAAGTACATATATAAGACAATGAGAAATGTTGAAAGTTAAGTGGCTTAAAATTAAGCCGAATGCACACGAAGAAACCGCTAAAATAACGTGTTTTGCTATATAGAACGAACAACTCATTACTTAGACGTTAACTTGACAATCGCTGAGTACTAGTTCACATTACACTTGTTTCCAATTAACCAATCGCAGAAAAAGCATACGAGGCGATTAAAGCAATATTAAAATATTTTGTTGCCTCGTGTGTACTTAGCATTGCAATATAAAAATATAAATCTCTTAAAAGAAATTCTCTCCATGCATAGCCTATCACATAAGAATCAGATAGGATCTAGAAGTAGGTCTAATTATTTCGTTGAATATGTCTGAAACCATTTAAGGTAACCACAAGTAATAAAATTTTTTCGAAGCAAAATAAAACGAAACTCTCACCTTTTATAAGAAAAAATTAACAAAAGTCTGTTGTAATAGCGTAGACAGACGACAGCGTTAATTTGCATTAGCAGTCTTAATTCAAATTAACTTGTGAATTATCCCCATCGCAATGTGTATTAGATTTGATATAAATGCACGAAATCGGACTGAATTTATACTGAATTTAGCTTTTTCAATATGGCAATGCTATTGCCACTCTCTTATCGAGTGGAATACAAAGCACCACGTTCAGATTTATGGTTGCTAGTGCATGTACAATTCTTACATTATGGAGCAGTTTCAGCAAAAGTAATTTCAACTTTCTTTCAAATATATAGTAAATTTTCACCAACAGCATAGCTGCTAATCGTACTTTTGCCTTCTATCCATTTGATTTCGATGTAAATGCCAAAAAAAAATTAGTTGACAAACAAACAGCTGTTTGCTAAATGCAGAAACTGTCGTCTGTCAGGGTTAAATTTTAATTCACATTAGTGAGCTTCTAATGCAAATTAACGCTGTCGTCTGTCTACGCTATAAGTTTTTTCACGTTTGCGCTATTGGTGGGAAATGGAATCAAAGTGGGATGGTGTAACATTTTTACAACATTTACAAAAACAATTTGAAACTTTCTCGACTTGTGGTAGGCATGATATAAAGAAACATATGTTGTTTTTTGTAACTATTGTATAGAATTGCCACCACCTGCAATAAACACAGAAAATTCAGCTAATTTACACTTTCAAATACAGAACTGATGTGATGAGAGCCAGTCATTTTCTGAAAAGGCTTAGAAAATGAACATTTACAGTCCGCTTGTCAGAATTTCATCCGTATTTTCTCTCTTACTGATATATTTAGTGTTTACACCATACGATATTCCTCATTCCATGCAGATTTTTTAATGAACTAAATATTTGTGTTATAATATGAAGCCACCTTTGTAGCATTTGCGCGCCATGATAGGCTGGTCTATCAGTATGATTGTTAAGGGTACGCTTCCTATAAAAGATTCTGGCCTGTTGTCTTTATTACCAATTGCCATCAAATAAATAAATTCTAAAATATTTATTACAAGTTTATATGTATATCGAATTGTTTTAATAATATAAATAAATATAGACGAAAGATTTTTACTCATCTTCATTATACGTCGTTTTTCTACCCATGTCGATGTCATGTTCTTCTACTTGTTCGTTATTTCCTATCAAATGTCATATCCAACAAAATAGAAAAGAAGTATTACAGATAAAATATAATGTCCTGCAAAATATTTTGAATGGCCAGGACATAAAAATTTACTCGCCTTGTCCACACGGAACAAAATGAAAACTTGTCTGTAATTTTGCAAAAAAAAAATGTCTGTTGAGCGAAAAGAACGATTAATCAAAATCATCAAGCATTTTATTAACACCAAATTAACTAACATTTTATTTGATTCATTCTAACACAGAAAATGAAAATAATTGACGCTGGACTCTAGATAGAACTACTATGGGACAACGCCATGTTATATTTCTCGCAGAAAATCGATATCTTTAATTGTATTAGAGTATGTGTTAGTATGGGAATAAGGAGTATAAAAATCTGTTGTCAGACAGCTAAGGAATACCCGAGGCGTCATTATCATAAGAGTTGAGCTGTAATGTGGTATTTTTCATCAATGGGATTGCACTATATCTATATACTATCAGGTTGGATCACAGTTAGCTCTTAATTCCTTCTTTACTCCTGTCCAACACTTACAAAAGTTATCTTAGTAGACTCTCAGATTTGTCAACTAAAGAACTGGGATAGATGAAGGCCCTGTTAAAAGTACATTTATTATATCCCAGAAACCAGATCATGATTTTTCGTATTCAACAATTTTATGCACACTTTAGTTCTATCTTTCTCATCCTATTGCTTCTCACAGATCATGGAATTTGGACCTAAGTTAGGTGGATACAGTCCTAATCTACTTACAGCATGTTGACCTAGCTCAGGATAAGTTTATATGGAACTAATAAACACCGGCTTAAATGTTTTTTTTTTGATTAGCAGCCTCAACGGAAAGGGTTTTATATAAATGATGCAAAAAATCTCATTTTATTTTTAAAATTCCAACTACAGTCGGATTTTGTTAAACCAATTGTTTAAAGGAAAAATCCCTTAATTGAAAACAAAAATTCTTAACTATTGTTTTTGATCAGTTTCAAAGCATTTTATTTACTTCGCTTAAGAGAAAAATCCATTTTAGCGAAAAGCCATGTAAAAGATACACAATTTGGTTTTAAAAATCGCTTAAATAAAAAATCACTTTATTAACACTTTAGCGAAAACCCGTATAAAAGAAATTCATGTTGATTTCAGAAATCGCTTAAATGAAAGGAAAATTTCTTAGCTATTATTTTTTTCGGTTTCAAAGCATTTTACTTTGTTTAAGAAAAAAATCCATTTTAGTGAAAAGCCGTTTAAAAGACACTATTTGTTTGTAAGAATCGCTTAAATGAAAATTATTGAAATAAAAAAAAATTTTAATTATTATATTTGATCGGTTTCGAAACATTTCACTTCCCTTAAGAGAAAATCTATTTTAGCTAAAAGCTTATTAAAAGAAATAGATTTCAAAATTATATGAAACAAACCTCGCTTAACAGAAATAAATTATTATATGACCCCCAGCGAAACACTGTGCAATGACGTCTCACTTCAATCATAATATATGTAAGCAATAAAACCTGATAATTAATCTGAATTCATGTTTCAGTTCAAAAAACAATTAAAGTGCTGCGTTCCTTTAATCGAAACGGTTTTTTCTTATCCGAAGTCCTTTTAAATGAAAATCTTGCTTAAACGACAACCAATTTCTAAAAATTCCGTTTTCGCTTATCCGAATTCGACTGTAAATTGTTTCAGATTTCAGCCCAAGCATTTGATGTTGCACGATGATGCTTCATGTTTAAATGTAATTTTGTTATTAAAAATTGTCAAATACAATAAATTTCTCTCAAAACTATTTGTCTAATATATATATTTTTTTAATTAACACTATTTTTTCGACCTTTTTTGTTTTAATATATATAATTTTTGTAATCAAGCGTTAGGTCTTTTTTTTAAAAAATAATAATAATTTTATTCAATATTTCGACGCCTCTTTGGGCGTCTTCTTCAGGAAAAATTTTTTTATTAATAAAAAAATTTTTCCTGAAGAAGACGCCCAAAGAGGCGTCGAAATATTGAATAAAATTATTATTATTTTTTAAAAAAAAGACCTAACGCTTGATTACAAAAATTATATATATATATTTTTTTTTATTTTTTTATTGAAAGATAATTTCTTTTTGAAATTAACTTTTTTTCTTTAATCGAATTGACCCGTTAAACCGACAAATGCATTCATATAGTCTTAGGCTGTTGCAATAAGCACTGGAACTTTGGTTTTATTAGTTTTTCCCGTTCTTGCTTTTGTAATTATCTAATAATTTCGTTTTTTGCTTATTCATTTTCTTTCATTTTATTTTTCTTCCAATTTCTAGATAATGATGTTGAAGCGGTATTGGCTGAATCTCAAGCAATTACTATGACATCCATGCATCAACAACAACAACCACAACAACCACAACAACGTCAACAAACACCACAACACCAGCAACATCAGCAAGTTATCAGTCACCAAATGTTAGAATCACAAAGTTCCATTAATAGTACAACTTCCATACAAACAGTCTTGCAACAGTCAGTGATACACAATTCACCAAAACATAACGGTAGCATTTCTATGCTACAACAACAATCAGTCGTTAGTACGAATTCGAATTCATCCATTAATTCTCAGCAAAATATTTCATATGCCATCGAAGCTCTGCCCGGTAGTCTACGGCACGTATCAGGTAGTGTGAATTCGTTATTAGAACACATCGCCCCTGCCACCATGAGCAGTGAGGGTGTCCTGAATATTGGTGATGTTGCCGATTTGCTACATCCTCAGCATGCCATCATAACTGGCGGACGTTCTCAGGAGGGTTGTCCCCTTATCATATTTCCTGACAATAATAATTTTAATACTTTGGAGGAGGTGGATTATCAAAAATTAATATTGTATTTAACTTCAGTGCCATCGTACGTTAATCATACTTCATGTCCTGGGGACAAATATTTAATAATTTGTTGATTTTTTATCTATTGCAGGCTGCAAGATGCGGATTTAGGTTTTCATTTAATAATCGATCGGCGTAAAGACAAATGGACTGCAGTGAAGACTGTATTACAGCGCATTTCGGTAAGATCAAACGTCGCACTCATTAAATTTCAAATTTTATTGTTTTTAATTTTACAAAATTTAAGTTTAAAGTTTTCAAACTATTTCAAATGGGATATAAAATTTATATCTTATGCTAGTCGAAGTTGTCTCTGACAACATCTGGTCGATTGGTTATTTTTTCGATGTAAACCGATGCGTTTCATTTTCCATTCCAACTCATTCAAGTTATATATTGGCAAAAGAACCGGTTCACCTTTCTGCTATTCCAGGTGAATCTGTTCACTCTTCATTCTGTTCTAAGTGAACCAGTTCCCTTTTCATTATATTTTAAGTGATCCGGTTCAGTTTTCATTCTATTTGGAGTGAACAGGTTCTCTTTTTATTCTATTCTAAGGGAACAGGTCCACTTTTCATTGTATTCTAATTGAACAGGTTCCCTTTTCATGCTATTCTATGTGATCTGGTTCACTTTTCATTCTATACTATGTGAACCGGTTCACTTTTCATTATATTCTAATTGAACCGTTTCAATTTTAGTTTTATTCTAAGTGCACTTTTCATTATATTCTAAGTGAACCGGTTCAATACTTTTAATTTTGTTTTTTGTGAACCGGCTCAGCTTTAACTTTATTTCATCCGAAACAGTTCAATCCACCTGTATCTAAATTATCGCTTATTTGCAAATCTTGAATTCAGTATTAATAGACTATATTTAATACCAATATTTTATTTTATTGCAGATATATTTTCCCGGCATTATACATGTCGTTTATGTATTACGGCCCTCAGGACTCTTTCAAAAAGCCATCTCTGAAGTTAGTTCGAAATTTTCCAAAGACGAGTATCGCTTTCGTTTAGTCATATGTTCCTCTCTAACTGATCTGCACGAGTACATAGTTCCCTCTCAATTAACCGCTGACATGGGCGGCACCTTGATATATTCGCACCACGAATGGATACAACAGAGAATAGTAACTTAAATTATCCACTTAAGTTGAAAAAATATATAACAAATAATTTTTGTTTTAAAGTCTTTAGAAAAATTTTCCAGTTTAACTCATCAAGTTTCCGCCGAGTTAGATAATTTCATACAAGCCATACACGATACAGAATTTCCAAATTCTGTTGAAGCCACACAAAAACTTTTGGATGATCAGGGAGCAGATTATCAACGGCTCAAGGAAGAAATATTGGCGGCAGCCAAACACGGCGAAACTCTTTTAAATAACATTAAATCAAATGATGAAATTAAAGAGTTTTCTGAACGCACCGGCAATGTGAGTTCTATAGAACGGTAAGTTTTTATTTAGAAAATATTTTAAAGCTTTATACTTTTTGCAAAAAAAGCTTTTTAATTAACTTATTTTTAACAACTAACTTTCAATCTATTCAATTAATTTTTATTACTAACTTAATATTCCAATATCTGCCTTAACAACAATATTTTATAATAATTTAGTTCCGTTTCCTTTGTAATATTCCCTAACCTCTTCTTTTAAAATCTTTTAAGTGTTCATTATTAATTTTTAGCTCTGCACTGGTTTTGTAAAAAGAAATATTAAATTAAAAAATTAAATAAACTGTCGTAAAGATAAAAAAAATTTTAGGTTCGTTCAGTTGAAAATTTTTAAATTTTCTTTAAAAAAAGTGTATCGGTTAAACGGTTTTACTTTGTTACACTATTGTTGTCATATAAAAGTTTCGCATGGCTCGTCCTATATTTTTTTATTTTATTTTTATTTTTGTGTTATTTTACTGCGTTTCAACTGCTTTTTATGTGTTAAATGTGTTTGAACTTAAAAAAATATAAAGAACTGTAAATTTTTTATGTTGTTTCAAACGCTCGCACTATATAAATTGAGCCGATTCAGCTCTTAAGTACATTTGTAATGAATATTCAATACGTTTTTCAATATGCCGGGTTAAGTTTTGTTTTAATTTTATCTTCAAATAAAATGTTGTTAATATTACAAAGGATTTCCAATTTTTATGTTATTTAAGTTTTTACACTATGTAAAATAAACCGATTCAACTTCAAGAGTATCTCTGTTAATTAATCTTTCATACGATTTTCAGTGAATCGGTTGTTTTATTTATTTTCACATTATTTCAATTGAAATGCAGTAAGGTTCATGGCATTTAAAACCATACTTGGAATAAACCATTTCGATGATCTTTAATGAATCGGTTATTTGTCCAGATGAACCTGTTTAGTTTACATAATGCCTTCAGTTAACCGTTCCAGTTTTGATCATTATAAAATCAATTTCGTATAGATTTTGTTTGAATACTAAATATTGAAAATTTATTCTTTTGGGATACTCTCCCCAACTAATTATCTTTTAATGCTATTGAAAGATGATCCTATTCACTTCACATTAAACGTTGACTATGTACTTGTCAACATTGCTTTTGAAATGTAGATCGTTTTATAAAATTGTGAACTAATACAACCGATCTATTCGATTCGTCAATCCACTGTAATGATTTCTCAACTGTCATAAACTAGTGTCCATTAACTGTTTTTATAAACTGATTCCTATTTTAAATAAAGTAGTGAGTGGTTGAATTATTTAGAAATTGAAAGTGACCTTTAAATTAATCTCATTTAAATTGTGCATACGTTTACATACATACATACATACATATTTGTTTGTTTGTTGAGAATCCCTTTATAGTACAAGTTAAAATATTATATAAATTTGTACATACACGTATACATACATACATATGTAAGTATATGCATAAACATAAATAGTTTAAAAAAAGGACAGTCAGACAGTGTTTTTGCATGATTGTTGTTCAATCGTATAAATTTATTTGTATTGAGTTCGTTGCTTCATTATTTTATATAGAAAAAATGTTGTAAAAAATTATCATCCGAACATATTCTACACTCGATGACTAAGTATATACTCACCATGTCACCAAGCCACCTCACAACCCTCAAACTCACCAAATTCACCCGCATAAACACCAAATTCAACACTAGCTGTTTTATTTTATCATTATTCTGCCGCATTTTGTTTAGCTTTTGAAATCATTCATAACAAACCTTAACATATGCAATACATATACAAAAAATACTTCCCATAAAAAATTATTTATAAGTAAAGCACACTTTTTAGAGAAATTTACTTATTCTCTGAATACTTTAAAAGGAAACTCCAGCTTCCTAACCCAACAAACACAAAGGCAAAAGTTTTAAAACTGATAAAAGTTTGCAAATTCAGTCATATTGCATCCAGATCGAACGATTTTATTTTCATTTCTTCATTAACTTGAAAATTGAATTTAAATGGAGATACTGCTAATTTATTTACGACTCATTCATTAATAAATACTACTGTTTTTAACATTAACTTCAAAATACTGCTAATTTATTTACATCTCATTCATTAGAAATACTAATGTTTTTAACATTAGATTTTGTAACATTTTCAAAGCAATTGGTGTACCAGAGATTCTTAGACAATGAGTGATCAATTTGCTATTACTTTCGTAAAATAAACCATCTCTATACATTTATGACGGTTTCAATATTGACAAAAATGTTCATAAGAAAAGTCTTATTTGTTGTACGTTTAAAGAACACAATTGCTATTGAACATTTTCCTCATCTAAACAATTATTATAAGTTTGTATTCATAAACGTACAATGACAGATTTTTAGCTGTTGAATGTTTTATATTTTCGTGTGGCGACTCTTCATTTTTTCTTTTGATATTTTGCTAGTGATGCCCAAAACCTGTAATCGATTAACCGCCGAAGAGTTAAATAAAAATAAATGTTAACAATTCTACGCCTAAAGAATGTGTATTTTAGTCTAAATATATTTTATAAATTAAAGAAAATATAATTAAACAGAAAATGTGTTGAAAACCATTATCCTATATTGTTAATAAACAATTCGAAAGTGAGTTTGTTTATATTATGTTCACATCACTGTTAAAAATAAATAAAATAAAATCAATTTTAGTTCACGTCTACTCTCTTCAACATATCGGCCTGTATCTCACGAATAAATTCTTCGACATTGGCTTCCGGTGCGTCAACCGTTGCGGACTTGTCCCTATAGACATGAGCCTTAACATAGCTCTCCAAAAAATAGTTTAAAGGCATTAAATCGCACGATCTAGGCGGCCAATTGACCAGCCCCAAACGTGAAATGAACTGTTCACCGAACTCGCCTCTCAATTGGGCCATTGTTTCGCGTGCTGTATGGCATGTGGCAGTCATTTTAAAACCACACGTCAGCCAAGTCCAGCTCTTCTATTTTGGGAAAAAAATTTTGTAATTATCGCACGATAGCGCTTGCCATTTACAGTAACGTTCCTGCCTACGTCGTCTTTGAAAAAGTACGCTCCAGTGATGTCAACATCCCATAATCCACACCAAACAGTGCATTTTTCGGCTGTTACTATTCACGCCTAATACGAAAATTTCGCTTATTCACGTATCTATTCAAGCAGAAATGAGCTTCGTCGCTGAACACAATTTTCCGATAAAAACGTGGACGATGCGCTTGCTTAACAAAGCATGATTTTTAATAATAAAATTTAATGATCTGAAAAGGCTGTTCGTTTGTAAGTCGATTCATGGTTGAATTATACACCAAACTGAACTTGTTTAACAGTAACATGTTGCACGAAAACAGCCGAGCTGACAGTGTTGCCAACAAGAAAGTTGCTAAAAAATCGCTCCTTATATCGAATTCACCAATATTTGTGCTAATTTAATATAAATTTCTCAAATTTTTATAATATCAAGGTAATTTTGACACGTCTCGTTCCCGTTATATGATCAGCCTAATATTTCGAAAAATAAATTTTGAGAACATTTGTGGTTAGAAACCGCACCTTTGAAAAAAGTTTGGCTAATACAAATAAGTTGCGGTTCAGTAATTGTCAGTTTATTTTCGGTTTAACTTACAATAAAGTTTTCGATTTAATAAATGGTTTTTTATTGATTAATCGTTTATGAATACAATTTTAAAATCTTCCTTATTAAGGTTTTATAAAACATTTATAAATTTTTATGAATGCGGCTGTAAGTGTTTTTGTGTTTGAATTTTCAAATTAAATTTAACGTTTATGTTATTTTAATTGTATTAGAAAACAAGAGTTTGTGTTCAATAAGTAATTTAAAAAATACGAGTACTTCATACCCACAGAATTTTTTATAGTTAACATTAGAATAAAAAACTATTGTCATAGTTAACCGGAAATTACAGAAAACCAGTTCTCTATGCACCATTCAGTAGCACTCAGTGCATTTATCAAATGTCATGTCATGCAAATGTAATGGCATAATTTGAACTGGCTGCCATTTTGTTAAAAATGAGAAATAGAGCTTTATTTTTTATTTTCATAAAAAGATTATTCTTGAGGTGCTTATCGCGCTCTATGCCTTGTTGACAACTAATTCTCTATATATCTGCATCATAAATGTGAAATGCAAAAATGTCGGCATTTCAAATTATGACATTACTTTTGATCTACTCTGTATATGCATTCTATTTTGTTTAGACCAAGTCTGATGAACAGTAGCCGTAACTACTGTTATGAACTGCCATTCCTTATTTGTTATCAAATATTCATAAGTGTCACCAATTGCCATAACGGTCGACTGAGCACAATAGAGATATACATATAATATTATTATATGCCCAATAATCCTAGAGGGGATAAGTAGTTTGATACAAGATTTGAACTTATTTATCTTCGTCTGTATTGCGAATAATTTTGTTTCTTTCGCAGTTTCACTTTTCACCGATAACAAAAATGTAATATTGCTTTCGTTTTATTTTCAATAAAAATATTTATGGAAGAGAAAATTTAAGTACGTGTAGTTTTATAAAACTTTAAAATGTAATAAAAAGTGTTTGTAAGATTTTTTGAGGATCTTATGTCATGAGATGCTGAGGTTCTAAAGGTTCGACCCCTGCCGTAGACTCTGGGTATTTTCTGTTTTATGTCTTCTTTACTCTTCTGTTTTCAATTTTCCATTCTTTATCTATTTCGGGTATTAAAAGGAGATAAAATTATGAGCTCAAGTGAGCGAAAGCTGTCTTGGACAAATAAAATTTAATGATATCCACCCCGATTTAAAAAAAATAGAGTTTTCGCCATATAATGGCGATTGCGAGTTGCTTGGAAACTATTTTCACTACTTTCTCAACTTTCTTACTGTTGTACGTATGTATGAATGTGTGCATGTTTGTATGGACGTAAACCTCTCATAACTTTTGAACGGCTACACCTGTCGGAGCAGAATAGAAAATTTTGGCTTCACTTAGACACTGTGTGAACTCGAATCGATTTGAAGTGGTATATATCGAAAAAAAATTTTTAATTAAATTTTATGTATTTCTCAATATCTCTAAAAGATCTTGTCTAATCAAATTCGCAAAATTCATTTAGTAAGTTTTGGAAATTGGGAAAACGGCTTCAAATGTCGCAACTTTGACCAGAAACCAGATTTATTTGTTGGAGAAATATCGTTGATGGAAATATTTGGAAACGGATTTTTTATAAACAACTCCGAATATTTTTGCCAAATCGGTTTTTTAAATTCGGTTACTTTTTTGTGGTTTTGAAACTACGTAGATTTCTTTAAAAGTTTCTTCTGAATCTTTTCGAAAATTATTCCAAGTGAATAAATTTCCTTAAAATTTATAATTTTTTTCGTTCCTCTGTAGATAGAAAAATTCCTCCGATTATTGTCACTAAACAATTACTCCTTCACAGCAAAAAATAAAACACATCTCATCAACACTTACACTGTAGCTCTCTTTGTCTGTCTCTTTCTCTCTTTCTCTATCATCATCACACAATCTTTATGTGATCATTATATCAATGTTAACATTTCCATGGTTCATCATAAAAACAAAATTGTGTGTCTTTTCTCTCTTTCTCTTTTTAAAAACAAACGCTCACTCACCTACGTGCGATTAACCGTCGTATTGTTTTTGTTTTAAATCAATAATTAAAAACTGTGATAAATTTAAAAACAAATTAAAATTAAATTAAACAAATGCACGCGTTTGTTGATAAAAAAAAAATAATAAAACTTAAAATTGAAAACTTAAATTGAAACGCGTCTTAAACTTGAAACTAAATTTGATCATAAATAAACTAAAATCATAAATTATGAGTAATTATGCAGATCCAGTGCAGGGCCTTCGAAAATAATACAATTACAACAACCGCAACAACAATTTATAAAACGTCATCAAATTATTTATTACCAACAATACAAATTGAAAAAACCGCAATACTACGATGATTGTCGGGACTATCGCAGACTTCTGGTGCAGCTGGAGGAAACGGAAAGACGTTTCGATGAATTTTGGCGTACGCATCGTAATCGTTTACAACAATGTCTGGAGTTAAGGAAATTTGAGCAGAGCTTTCGAGAGTTACAGGTAAAATTCGCAAAAGAATGCAAATTTAAAAAATTCCTAAAATAATTTATTTGTTTGTATTTTCTTTTGTAGATTTTGTTTGATGCCCACTTAAAAACCGCCTCTGAAATGACAGAAATTGGTGAGAGTGTCGAACGTGTAGACAGCTTAATCTTGGAAACTAAAGACTTCCAGACTGTGTGTGCCAATGACATTGATAAGGCTGCTGAAGTTATTGCCGCCGGCCAGTTGCTTATCGGTTCGCGCGGGGTTTATCCTTGGGAAATCGTTCAGCCAAAGTGTGATGAACTGCAACGTATTTGTGATATAATCACAGAACGTTTACAGAAACGCTTGGATATTTTGAATAAAAATCGTGACCTTATGGAGAGAGTTGAAAAGGTGCCCATGATGAAAATGACGATTTAATTTGAAACCATTTATTTATTAATTATTTTTTTTTACCTTCTTTTCAGGCTAATGAATGGTGTGCAAATGGTGTCGAATTACTTACGTCGCAACGTATTGAAAAATGTTCGTCATCACCTGAGTTGGCCGAACAAAGTCTTCAGGAAATTCAAGCTTTTATTGCGTCTGCCTCAGATTTCAAATTGTCTAGTCCTAGTGAATTCAAGAAGATTTTCTTAGAAAGTACGACACCTGAAACCAAAGCTTTAGTATCACAGGTGAGTGAAATTTTATTCAATATGTTTTTGAAAGAAATTGCGTAGGTAAACGGCGATGCTAAAAGTTTTTCGGGCTACACTTAGGACTTTTTAGTTGCGGCTGATGTCAATACAAAAAAAGCATCCGTCGCAAAAACAATTTACTTTTTCAAACGCAATATGCGTTCTGAAAGTTCTTCTTTTATACTTTTTCCTTAATTATAAATATGCGAATTTAATTCGCTTTCCATTTCGATGAATTAGTTTAATAAGTTACAAAAAAACGAAAAGCTAGTAACAAGTAGAGAAGATGACGAAAATGGTACTTTTCGTCATTGTGTCATGCTGCAATATCCATAACCGATTCCATTTATTATGTTGGCTTAAAATAGGCAATATTCCTTATGGATCGCTTAGTTGGTTCCGTTAGCTCGATAATATTGGCATACCCTAGAAGTTAACGAGGTATGGTCCGGTTACTTCGAAATGTGTTCACCTTGTTTAGCTGTATCCTTGCCAGAGTTGTAAATGAATCATTCTTTTTTGATTTCAATTCATTACGAATTAGCTAAATTTTGAATTAATTCTTTTCGCCAAAAAATGAATTGAATGAAATTTGAATCAATTCATTTGAATTTAGCAAACATGAATTGCAATTCATTTGCAATTCAAATGGATTGGGCAAAATGAATTGCAATTCATTTTTAATTCAAATGAATTGGTAAAATGAATTGCAATTCATTTCCAATTCATTTGAATTGAATTGACTTTGAATTAATTCAAATGAGTTAGAAGAAATTAATTGCAATTCATTTCCAATTCATTTGAATTGATTTTGAATTAATTCAAATGAGTTAGACAATTGAATTGCAATTCATTTCCAATTCATTTGAATTAATTCAAATGAACTCGAAAAATGAATTTGTTATTCATTTCCAATTTATTTGAATTGAATTGATTTTGAAAAAAGACTACTGTAAGTAATATGTAATATTTATTTAACAAAATGTAATTATATTTTACAAATAAACATGAAATTACCAAAAATTAAAATATATGGACAATATAGTAGCATATACAGGCATCAACTAATTTTGCTATTATTTTAATTATAAAATAAATTATTATTGCTTTCAGCAATAATAATTTTTCAAAATTATCATCCAATAGATTTCCACGTTTAGGCATATTAAGAATAGACGCGTACGAAAATAATCTTTCAACAGCAGCTGACGATGGTAACGGTACATTAAACTTTAAGAAAGCCTTCTTAACGGTCGGATAATTATGCAGCATACTTAAAGATTTTGAAGAATCTGCTAAGTATGCTGTGAATTCTGCTTCTGAAGGAATATTGACGCACAATGTATTTTCTGGAGTTTCTATAATAATATTATAATATCATTGTTAACGGTGTTTAAAATTATTTTGCAAAGTGACTAGATAATTACCACAAATAGAAAAATCGAAATAATTTAAAACGTTACTCTCTGAAATGACTGACGTTGTAATGTGTTCATCAGACATTTGTTGAACAGCATCCTTTGCCATTTGAATAACGTTTGCTTCGGTGGCAATATCAAAATTCGGGTTCAAAGCTTTTAACCACAGACACTTAATTGGTGGGCAAAGAATAGATGCCACAATTGCACTTTTTAGCAGTTGCATCTAAGGTATAAAAATTACTAAATCTTTTTTCCGTCGCCTCCATTAATTTTGCAGCCATAGTTTTCAGGTATTCGCTTCCATCTTTCAATTGTATTTTGGCAAATTTTGTTTTAATTGTGGCTAAAGCTGGCAACAGATAACCAAAGAACATGCCGTTGTCTTTTTGGAGAAAGTCTATGGCTCCTGCTATTGGTTGCAGAAGCTGCAAGTACTCTTCTAAAAATTCAAAATCACTGTCTAGAAAAGTCTCAATATTCAACTTATGAATTAATGCTCCCTACTATTTCAAGTCATATTCCGCCGTTACCATTTTTTCGAGTTCATTTGAATTAATTCAAATGAATTGGAAATGAATTGCAATTCAATTGTCTAACTCATTTGAATTAATTCAAAATCAATTCAAATGAATTGGAAATGAATTGCAATTCATTTCTTCTAACTCATTTGAATTAATTCAAAGTCAATTCAATTCAAATGAATTGGAAATGAATTGCAATTCATTTTACCAATTCATTTGAATTAAAAATGAATTGCAATTCATTTTGCCCAATTCATTTGAATTGCAAATGAATTGCAATTCATGTTTGCTAAATTCAAATGAATTAATTCAAATTTCATTCAATTCATTTTTTGGCGAAAAGAATTAATTCAAAATTTTACCAATTCAGTGCATGAATGATTCGCGAATTAATTCAAAAATGAATGATTCGTTTACAACTCTGATCCTTGCAACAACATTTACTTTCGACAAGATGTTATTATTTTTTCATTTTCACGTTTTTGGCAGAAATATTTGTTATATTTTTATTTTTATATCCAAGGACCAGGTGAGAGCTAAGATGATTGTCAAACTCTGTATATAAAAATATACAAAAACTGTTCTGTCTACTTTTTTACAAGGATTTTTACAATTGCATTCTCGGCTTTGTTATAGTCAATTCCCCATGCACAGTCCTTATAAATGGGATTTGTTTATATCTTTACAAAAAAAACTGCCTAAAAATGCTGATAGTAAATTCTTAAATTATATTACGTTTAAGGCGAATTCATAACAGTTCAACTCACCAGTACCAAAAATACAGTTCTATCATTGCACATTGTCAATAAGCTCGGAATAAAATTAGAAAGTAATGGAAAATATTCAAAAGCAATCAAAACTTTTCATTGCTTTTGAACTTTTTCAATATTGGACGATGAGGCGATGCCGCACAATTGCATTCCGTAGCACCATAATGATTTTAGGATCGCATTGTATAAAAGAAGCTTAACATTGAATTTCTTACCATAAGCCAATTAGTTTGAGCAGCCTTTATTTTCATCTGCATCAATTTAGCGTCCATGTACGATTTCCATGTTAAGCGACGATCACTTCATTGTGTTGCGGTGTTGAATGACCATTAATTTGGATTTTGCAATATGAAAGTGATGTGAAGACATATTTGCATATTCATTTTAATTCTGAATGTTTTTAACCATTTTTCTAATATGAAAATGTATTCCTGCAACTTGAAGGAAGCTTCTTGCGCTTTTTCATGGATGCTTAGAAAAGCTGTATCATCAATAAGCGTTGATATGTGAACATTACTGCTTATTGGCATGTCAGAGGCATATGTCAAATACAAATGCCTTGAGGAACTCCTGCTTCTATTGGCTGTGGTGTGCTCAAAAAGCTGCCTTCTCTAATAACAAAATTGCGACCAGCTAAGTAGCTAAAAAATAGTTTGTGACTGTTTACTGGTAACTTCCGTAAATATAAATAAAACAGTTCTGGCAAGAAAAAACCGACTTCTATACAATCGAACAGCTTACAAAACCGAAGCAACTGTGGGTTGGTTAAAAACCCGATATAACCCAATTCTGGTTTATAATTTACTTCCTGGAAACACTGAAATGCCTTTTTAGATAGCACACCTACGAAATTTGCCTTCTGATGACTAATGCCCTATTTAGCGTGCAGGAGATAGAGGGCTGCTCAATGCTGAAGAAAGGGAGCAGCCTACTATGAGCATTATGATAGGAGATGCGGGTGTAGTTAAGGTATGGAAAGAATTTTTAAAATGAGTTCGCTAACTATGGAGTTCTGCGTTAAGTGATACATTGCGCATCCTAGTTCAAAGAAAAATTTATGGGACCCCACTATAAGAATGCTCATTCAAATAAAAGGGGAATTCGAAAATTATTCTACAAATGGCGAATTTGTAGGATAAGCTACGAAGTGTCTGTCCGATTTTTAGTGTCCGTCCGAAATTTTTCAGTGTTAAAGTTTTCATGCCCTTTCATATAAAAATTTTTTAAATAGGTTGATAAATGGCAAAGTTATGTTATAATAATTATTTCGGGCGAACACTTTGACCGTCTGATTTCCACTTAAATTTCTGTAAAATCAAACTGCAAGCTGCACTTTCAAGTATAAAATCTTACTTAAAAATCGATCCAATTCGCCTGTCAGAATTTCGACCAAACTACATGCACACCTCTTTGAAAAAAAAAACAATAATTTTGAAAATAGCTTCATAAATGATAAAGTTATGCGCAAAAAAAATACACATGAATTAATAAAGCTGCTCCTTTTTTGAAGTCGTCAAATGATTTTTTCTTAATATAAGTTTGCACTTAAAAGGTGTAAATATGTTGCATGCTTTGCACGTAATTTTATTTTAAGGTTAGATAGTATCCTTTTTTTGTTTTTGTGTAAAAAGTTTATAAAAAATTTATAAATTTTATTATAAGTACTCTTCTAAAAATTCAAAATCACTGTCTAGAAAAGTCTCAATATTCAACTTATGAATTAATGCTCCCTACTATTTCAAGTCATATTCCGCCGTTACCATTTTTTCGAGTTCATTTGAATTAATTCAAATGAATTGGAAATGAATTGCAATTCAATTGTCTAACTCATTTGAATTAATTCAAAATCAATTCAAATGAATTGGAAATGAATTGCAATTCATTTCTTCTAACTCATTTGAATTAATTCAAAGTCAATTCAATTCAAATGAATTGGAAATGAATTGCAATTCATTTTACCAATTCATTTGAATTAAAAATGAATTGCAATTCATTTTGCCCAATTCATTTGAATTGCAAATGAATTGCAATTCATGTTTGCTAAATTCAAATGAATTAATTCAAATTTCATTCAATTCATTTTTTGGCGAAAAGAATTAATTCAAAATTTTACCAATTCAGTGCATGAATGATTCGCGAATTAATTCAAAAATGAATGATTCGTTTACAACTCTGATCCTTGCAACAACATTTACTTTCGACAAGATGTTATTATTTTTTCATTTTCACGTTTTTGGCAGAAATATTTGTTATATTTTTATTTTTATATCCAAGGACCAGGTGAGAGCTAAGATGATTGTCAAACTCTGTATATAAAAATATACAAAAACTGTTCTGTCTACTTTTTTACAAGGATTTTTACAATTGCATTCTCGGCTTTGTTATAGTCAATTCCCCATGCACAGTCCTTATAAATGGGATTTGTTTATATCTTTACAAAAAAAACTGCCTAAAAATGCTGATAGTAAATTCTTAAATTATATTACGTTTAAGGCGAATTCATAACAGTTCAACTCACCAGTACCAAAAATACAGTTCTATCATTGCACATTGTCAATAAGCTCGGAATAAAATTAGAAAGTAATGGAAAATATTCAAAAGCAATCAAAACTTTTCATTGCTTTTGAACTTTTTCAATATTGGACGATGAGGCGATGCCGCACAATTGCATTCCGTAGCACCATAATGATTTTAGGATCGCATTGTATAAAAGAAGCTTAACATTGAATTTCTTACCATAAGCCAATTAGTTTGAGCAGCCTTTATTTTCATCTGCATCAATTTAGCGTCCATGTACGATTTCCATGTTAAGCGACGATCACTTCATTGTGTTGCGGTGTTGAATGACCATTAATTTGGATTTTGCAATATGAAAGTGATGTGAAGACATATTTGCATATTCATTTTAATTCTGAATGTTTTTAACCATTTTTCTAATATGAAAATGTATTCCTGCAACTTGAAGGAAGCTTCTTGCGCTTTTTCATGGATGCTTAGAAAAGCTGTATCATCAATAAGCGTTGATATGTGAACATTACTGCTTATTGGCATGTCAGAGGCATATGTCAAATACAAATGCCTTGAGGAACTCCTGCTTCTATTGGCTGTGGTGTGCTCAAAAAGCTGCCTTCTCTAATAACAAAATTGCGACCAGCTAAGTAGCTAAAAAATAGTTTGTGACTGTTTACTGGTAACTTCCGTAAATATAAATAAAACAGTTCTGGCAAGAAAAAACCGACTTCTATACAATCGAACAGCTTACAAAACCGAAGCAACTGTGGGTTGGTTAAAAACCCGATATAACCCAATTCTGGTTTATAATTTACTTCCTGGAAACACTGAAATGCCTTTTTAGATAGCACACCTACGAAATTTGCCTTCTGATGACTAATGCCCTATTTAGCGTGCAGGAGATAGAGGGCTGCTCAATGCTGAAGAAAGGGAGCAGCCTACTATGAGCATTATGATAGGAGATGCGGGTGTAGTTAAGGTATGGAAAGAATTTTTAAAATGAGTTCGCTAACTATGGAGTTCTGCGTTAAGTGATACATTGCGCATCCTAGTTCAAAGAAAAATTTATGGGACCCCACTATAAGAATGCTCATTCAAATAAAAGGGGAATTCGAAAATTATTCTACAAATGGCGAATTTGTAGGATAAGCTACGAAGTGTCTGTCCGATTTTTAGTGTCCGTCCGAAATTTTTCAGTGTTAAAGTTTTCATGCCCTTTCATATAAAAATTTTTTAAATAGGTTGATAAATGGCAAAGTTATGTTATAATAATTATTTCGGGCGAACACTTTGACCGTCTGATTTCCACTTAAATTTCTGTAAAATCAAACTGCAAGCTGCACTTTCAAGTATAAAATCTTACTTAAAAATCGATCCAATTCGCCTGTCAGAATTTCGACCAAACTACATGCACACCTCTTTGAAAAAAAAAACAATAATTTTGAAAATAGCTTCATAAATGATAAAGTTATGCGCAAAAAAAATACACATGAATTAATAAAGCTGCTCCTTTTTTGAAGTCGTCAAATGATTTTTTCTTAATATAAGTTTGCACTTAAAAGGTGTAAATATGTTGCATGCTTTGCACGTAATTTTATTTTAAGGTTAGATAGTATCCTTTTTTTGTTTTTGTGTAAAAAGTTTATAAAAAATTTATAAATTTTATTATATAGACATTAAATTATTTAAATAACTATTCTTGTTCTATTGTGAGCCTGAAAAATGCAATTAACTTTTGAGGGTAACATGTAAAACGTGTTCCCCATTTATTTTTTATAAATGAAATTGATAGGATTTATTAAATAGTTAATAATTAAGGAACTTTTGCAAGCATAATCGTGACCTAATAAAGATGAGAAGTTCTTTTATTACTATAAATGATCTGTGATGCTAATGTACTTGCCAAACTCATAATTATATATAATAAATCGCTTGAACAGTTTAAATTTGCTAAAGAAAGCACATTTTTTATTGGTCTAACGTAGAGCATTCGTTTATACTCTATTATGCCTTAAAAAGGCATCACTTTGTGAGGTTACGAAAACGTAAAACATGTCAACTTTTAAGGCAACATTTTTTTTAGAAAAGAAATGTACAATTCTCTTAGAAAAAAAAATGCCATAAAATTCGTTACAATGTGCTCTTTGTTTTTGTTTTTTTTTTTTCTTCAAAATTTAAAAAGATGTTTGAATTTGCAAAGTTGGTTGAGTAATAAAAAATAAGCGTTGCTTTTAAACAGTTACTTTTAAACAGTTACAGTTTTTTGCTTCCAAAAAAAGTGTAAAAACTTTTAATCACTGTCACTGACTTCTGTGGCACCACATTTACGGAAGGTTAAACTCAAGCAAAAAAAAGTATAAATAATTTACACCCTTTTTCATTTTATTTCAAGTGATAAGAGTCAATTTAAAATAAATAAATAAATAAAAACAAGCTCATATCACTTGTATATTTGTTTCCCTCTGTTCAGCATCAGCTGAAACTGCTGGGAAAGATGATGCAAAAATATTCATGACTCTTTATAGTTTTACAAATCGTTTAAATAAATGATTCTGCTTCTGTTTTTTTTTTAAATACAATTTCCTCTCGCTGTAAGAGAATCTCTATATATTTTGGTTCTTACATTCAAATATTTAAAACGTTGTAAATTTAAAAAAAAAAAATATATATATATATATATATATATATATATATATATATATATATATATATATATATATATATATATATATATATATATATATAAAAAAACAAGTAAAAGGTTTTATTTTTGCGGGCTTGATTTAAAACAGCAAATTTATTGATGGAATAAACTGTAGTGAATCATTACTATAATTTTCTAGTTCTGACTTTAGTTGACGGACAGGCTTTAAAGCGTTTGTAATACGGAATTAAGAGTAGTAGCAAAAATGTATGATAAAAATACTAATAAAAATTTTATAAATGTAATTTTTTTTAATTACTATAACTTCGGCTTTGTAAATTATTGAACTAAAAGCTATTAATCACTTACTTAAATGCGTTTTCGTAGTAAAAATTCAAAATGTTTATTTCGTATATCGAAGAGGATAATAAAAATAAACGTTGGTCCTGTCCCATACCGTTCAGTAGCGTCATACGACACAGCAGCATTGAATTTGATGTGAGTTTGGAAAATTTATCAAAAATTATAATTTTTTTAATTCCTTATCTTGGACTATGTGTAAATATGTTATCATTTGATTAAGAGAGTTAAACAAAATCTCTTTAATTCAATTTAAGAAAATTAAAAGATAATGCTAAACGTGATAGTGCAAGTAAAAGAAAAAAATACATGTTGAGTACTTTTTTAACAGTGTTGGGCAAAACTTTTACAAAAAGTGAAGCTAAATACCAGTCCCTTTATATACCAGCGTTTTAAATTTAAGATGAATTTTTTTCGTGGTGTGAACCGATCTGTCAAATTAATAGTTTGTATACATGTATATATTCGTTGCTGCCAGTTTTTCAAAAGTCTGCTCCGTTGATACGTTATAGGTCACTTGGAAATCTGTGGCTGTTTTCAAAAATACACTTTTAGTTCTTGTTCGTCAATTAGTTACAGATTGCAGTTAGTAGTCAAAATTACTTTTTCTATCATTTCTAGTCTAATAAACAAAAACAAAATTAATAAACATCATTCTCTTATGAAGTTTGAACAGAACGCCGATTATGTTAAATTTTGGTTGAAATTATATGTTTTTAAAATAATTGAAATAAAATAATAATTATACGGTTACAGATGCTGTGCTCATCAGCAATGACGCGCATTGGAAGACACTTACGTCAACCCGCCAATCACACAATTTAGTGCATTAAAATTTGTGTTCGCGTAAAATATTCTAAAAATATAAAAAATGACAGTTAAATAAATAATATGAGATATCCACAAGCTGGTTTTTACCGGAAATCGCAGTTAAAAACCGTGTCACATTTAAATCGCTTAAATTACATTAGAAGGAAGTACTCTTTGTGTTAAGTTAACTCCTCTTTCATATAAGTACTTCGGTTTTTCAATTTAAAGCGCGAGTGGCTTTTCTTACTGCCTTTTCAATAGAAAAGAAGGTGAATTTTCATGTTTCTCAACAAATATTTATTTATTCATCAATTTCTATTTTGTCCCCTACAAAGTATTCCTCTTTAGCTATAATACGCTTGTGCCAACATTTTTTTAAATCCTCTAAGCAGTTCTGATATTAACTTTTTGGTATGGCATTGAGCTCTTTCAGCAATTCGGGTTTTCTCTCCTCAATCGTCATGGGTCTCTTTAATTTTAGGAACAGGGAAAGTTGCGGGTGCCAAATCTGGTGCATACGGTGACTGAGGCATGATTACAGTATTCTTTTCGGCCAAAAAATTACGAACAATGAACATTTCTTTTCGTATTGCCTCCCTCAAGCCGCGCATAACTTAAAGATAATACTCCTTATTAACCTTAAGACTATGTGGCAGGAACTCATGATGCACTACGCCACGGTAATCGAAGAAAACAGTGAGCCAAACCTTGACATTTGATTGAACTTGGATTGCTCTTTTGATCTCGACTCTCTTGGGCTCTTCCATTGGAACGATTGGACTTTGGCTTCAATGTCATAATCATATACCCATGATTCGTCACCAGTTATGACCCTTCTAAGCAAATCTGGATCGTTGTTAACGTCATTCTACATTTCCTGAGAGACTCCCATGCGACGGTTTTTTGTTTGTTAAAAATTCAGTAATTTTGGAACGAGCTTTGCTGCCACACGCTTCATGCCCAAAATTTGCGAAAAAATTGTATGGGCTAAGCCAAACGGTATGTCGACATCCTCTACAACTTCTCTAATTGTGGTACGACGTTTTTCCATAACAATTTTTCGATCCATTTTTTCCATAGCAGAAAATCGCTGAACAAGCAAAACACGTCCAACTGTATGCCTCTCACAAACAAACTCAACTAAGAACATATCGAGCCTTTGGTGCAATACCGTAGTAACTCATAATTTGAATTTTTTAAGGTTATATTACGAAATTATTCGCCTTGTCGTTTTTTATATCCTGTAAAAGTTTCATAAAAATATTTTGTATACTCAGCTCTTGAGAAAAGAACTAAATTTTCTTTTACCATTAAGTTGTGTGTAAATTCAAAACTTTAAACTCAATTTCTGCAAAACAACCTTTTTTGAATTATTACGTTATTGCAGCAAAGGGTCGATATGTTCGAGACAAGTGTTAAAAAAAATCGCCAATCGAATGCACGTAGCCGGTAAATTTCAAAATTCTCCTTTTCTATTGAACAGACCTCGTACAATTGTTTTTTAAAATAAATCTAATAATTGTCCAATAGTTTTTTGAATGTTAGAATTGTTTACTTTTATTTCTCGGTTAACTTGCACATGTATACGTATGTATTATCAGCAGCAACTTCACGGAGATAATCAAATTTCATAAATATTTCTTAAAGGCTTATACAGAAAAGTGAAAGTTCATTTTCAAAATGTCATCAAAGGGAGAACTTATTGCTAAAATTGATCTTCTTATAGAATTTAACAAAAAAAAAAGGAGAAGAACGTCAATATTAATTCAGAAATACCAAAAGCATTACTCATGTTAATTTTTGGGGAATGCATTTTAATTAATATTTATTTTTATATAGTTTCATGAGATTTATGGACTAAAACAACACAGATTGCTTACTTGAACACAATATATAAGAATTATTCCTCTTGAATTTATAATAAATATCTATCACATTCCTGAAATTTGCTATAAAGAAATATTTTTTTAAATAAGAAATAAGAATTTTTCAAATCGATTTTCACAAATTATTAGAGATAATTCATATTTTTAATAAACATTTTCCCAACTTCACTTTCTAGGAAAATGAAACAGTACACTTTTTTGGAAGCGATGAAAATGTCGTTCCTTGTCCTTCCAATTTTTATTGGTTAGTTATTGCGTAGTGATTGATTATGTTTGCTACGTTAAATATTTCCCTAAGTTGATCATATTATAAAAACAAAATTTTAGAAATATACATATATTTTACTCGATAGTTATGCCAAGCATATTTTTATTTGCAATATGTATTTAAAAAATAATTGAGATTTTAAGGCCTTAAATGAATTGAACATGCCTCCTAATGAGATAAGTATAAGTAGGAGTTGAGTCAGTTTTTTTAATATTTTAATTATTTCATAAAAGAAAAATCTTATACATATTTTTTTTCATGTTTGTATTTAAACAAACACTACTCGTATCAATGATCTTTCAGCACATTTTATTAAAAAAAATCCATTTGCAATTGAGAAAATCTTGATCATACAAAAGAATTTTTAAATATCCAGATAAACAACTTGTTTAGTGTTAATTACACTGCACAACAATGCATGATATTTTTGGCCTAAAAATATCTATGTTACTAGTGTGATTCCATCTGCTGAATTAAAAATGTCTATTTAAAGGGCCTTGGCGAATTATGCCTTAGACTTCGTCGACATTTCACACAAGACCAAAGACAATTGTTATGCGTTATTCTTATTTAATCTTGTAGAAATTGTCGATGTTGAAGTCCTCAATTGCCAACCGCAATAAGGGTGAATGTTGTATAAAGATGTATTAGTGGACATGTTTACAAAGTGGTAAATACAAACGAAATCGGATATAAGAAAATGATAATTTTCAACAGTTCTTTTTCGTTTAAGTGAGATTTTCGTTTAAACAGACTCTTTTAAACAGAATAGAAAATATGATACATATAATGAAAATAAAATAGAACAACTATTCCAATTTTGAATTGAAACTAATTTCGTTAACTGAGATTTTATCGGTTGCACGTAATATGACTAAAATGAAACGTTACTGCTCAGAATTTCTTCAGCGGTAAATAAATAGTATTGCTTCACATAATCTTGTACTTTTACAGGGTCTGCTTTTTAAGGCCTTCCTATCTCTAAATCTAAATAAAGCAAAGTGTATGTGAGATATCACTAAAAAAATTTATTCACTTGATATGCCTATCGTTGCCAATATGTATGGAAATTAAAAAACATGTGTATAGTTGGTAAAGAATAAATAACAATGGCCACACTGTTGTAAGTTAGTGAGGTGGAATTTGGGCTTTCCATTACAAAAAAAGTTTTCACAAATTGTAATACGAATGAATCAAAAAAATTCACGTATTCTATTTACAGTGAAAAAGTTTGTATAAATAGCTAAAATACACATCAACTGACACCACAAAAGTGGACCAAACACAAGAACGCTGATGATGAAAGTGTAGCGGCTTTCGAAAACAGCATGTTGTTCCGTTCTGCTAGTGTTTGTCAGAATGATTTACACGTGTGTCTTTGGTGTAATTGGTTCTTTGATAACTATCACATGTAATTTGGCTTATAAAATACGATTGAACTAAGTAGCCTATTTAAATTTAAATAAAAAGGATTACAAACAAGAAAAATGTTCATAAATAAAGAGAAATCTTAAACCTAAAATATAAATTAACAAAGCTAATGGCTTGTAGCAAAAATTAATAAATATACATACTTATAGTAACAAACCAAAAAAGTTTGTCATAAGTTAAAAACAAACTAAGCAAATTAAAAAACATGTGTATAGTTGGTAAAGAATAAATAACAATGGCCACACTGTTGTAAGTTAGTGAGGTGGAATTTGGGCTTTCCATTACAAAAAAAGTTTTCACAAATTGTAATACGAATGAATCAAAAAAATTCACGTATTCTATTTACAGTGAAAAAGTTTGTATAAATAGCTAAAATACACATCAACTGACACCACAAAAGTGGACCAAACACAAGAACGCTGATGATGAAAGTGTAGCGGCTTTCGAAAACAGCATGTTGTTCCGTTCTGCTAGTGTTTGTCAGAATGATTTACACGTGTGTCTTTGGTGTAATTTGTTCTTTGATAACTATCACATGTAATTTGGCTTATAAAATACGATTGAACTAAGTAGCCTATTTAAATTTAAATAAAAAGGATTACAAACAAGAAAAATGTTCATAAATAAAGAGAAATCTTAAACCTAAAATATAAATTAACAAAGCTAATGGCTTGTAGCAAAAATTAATAAATATACATACTTATAGTAACAAACCAAAAAAGTTTGTCATAAGTTAAAAACAAACTAAGCAAATTAAAAAACATGTGTATAGTTGGTAAAGAATAAATAACAATGGCCACACTGTTGTAAGTTAGTGAGGTGGAATTTGGGCTTTCCATTACAAAAAAAGTTTTCACAAATTGTAATACGAATGAATCAAAAAAATTCACGTATTCTATTTACAGTGAAAAAGTTTGTATAAATAGCTAAAATACACATCAACTGACACCACAAAAGTGGACCAAACACAAGAACGCTGATGATGAAAGTGTAGCGGCTTTCGAAAACAGCATGTTGTTCCGTTCTGCTAGTGTTTGTCAGAATGATTTACACGTGTGTCTTTGGTGTAATTTGTTCTTTGATAACTATCACATGTAATTTGGCTTATAAAATACGATTGAACTAAGTAGCCTATTTAAATTTAAATAAAAAGGATTACAAACAAGAAAAATGTTCATAAATAAAGAGAAATCTTAAACCTAAAATATAAATTAACAAAGCTAATGGCTTGTAGCAAAAATTAATAAATATACATACTTATAGTAACAAACCAAAAAAGTTTGTCATAAGTTAAAAACAAACTAAGCAAATTAAAAAACATGTGTATAGTTGGTAAAGAATAAATAACAATGGCCACACTGTTGTAAGTTAGTGAGGTGGAATTTGGGCTTTCCATTACAAAAAAAGTTTTCACAAATTGTAATACGAATGAATCAAAAAAATTCACGTATTCTATTTACAGTGAAAAAGTTTGTATAAATAGCTAAAATACACATCAACTGACACCACAAAAGTGGACCAAACACAAGAACGCTGATGATGAAAGTGTAGCGGCTTTCGAAAACAGCATGTTGTTCCGTTCTGCTAGTGTTTGTCAGAATGATTTACACGTGTGTCTTTGGTGTAATTTGTTCTTTGATAACTATCACATGTAATTTGGCTTATAAAATACGATTGAACTAAGTAGCCTATTTAAATTTAAATAAAAAGGATTACAAACAAGAAAAATGTTCATAAATAAAGAGAAATCTTAAACCTAAAATATAAATTAACAAAGCTAATGGCTTGTAGCAAAAATTAATAAATATACATACTTATAGTAACAAACCAAAAAAGTTTGTCATAAGTTAAAAACAAACTAAGCAAATTAAAAAACATGTGTATAGTTGGTAAAGAATAAATAACAATGGCCACACTGTTGTAAGTTAGTGAGGTGGAATTTGGGCTTTCCATTACAAAAAAAGTTTTCACAAATTGTAATACGAATGAATCAAAAAAATTCACGTATTCTATTTACAGTGAAAAAGTTTGTATAAATAGCTAAAATACACATCAACTGACACCACAAAAGTGGACCAAACACAAGAACGCTGATGATGAAAGTGTAGCGGCTTTCGAAAACAGCATGTTGTTCCGTTCTGCTAGTGTTTGTCAGAATGATTTACACGTGTGTCTTTGGTGTAATTTGTTCTTTGATAACTATCACATGTAATTTGGCTTATAAAATACGATTGAACTAAGTAGCCTATTTAAATTTAAATAAAAAGGATTACAAACAAGAAAAATGTTCATAAATAAAGAGAAATCTTAAACCTAAAATATAAATTAACAAAGCTAATGGCTTGTAGCAAAAATTAATAAATATACATACTTATAGTAACAAACCAAAAAAGTTTGTCATAAGTTAAAAACAAACTAAGCAAATTAAAAAACATGTGTATAGTTGGTAAAGAATAAATAACAATGGCCACACTGTTGTAAGTTAGTGAGGTGGAATTTGGGCTTTCCATTACAAAAAAAGTTTTCACAAATTGTAATACGAATGAATCAAAAAAATTCACGTATTCTATTTACAGTGAAAAAGTTTGTATAAATAGCTAAAATACACATCAACTGACACCACAAAAGTGGACCAAACACAAGAACGCTGATGATGAAAGTGTAGCGGCTTTCGAAAACAGCATGTTGTTCCGTTCTGCTAGTGTTTGTCAGAATGATTTACACGTGTGTCTTTGGTGTAATTTGTTCTTTGATAACTATCACATGTAATTTGGCTTATAAAATACGATTGAACTAAGTAGCCTATTTAAATTTAAAGTTAAAAATTTTGATTTTCTTATAAGCGATTCTTTCTTTTGAACGGCGTTCGTTTGTCTAAAGGCGATTGTTAATACGAAAATATTAGTGTAAATCATGTTTTTGTATATTTTCAACTTGACTTTCACAATCATATATCTTTTAAAAGAAATATATGAGTATAATCATAATCTGGGAAGATTCAGGATATTTTATTGGCTTTGCAAGGATATATATAGTTGATCTTACAAGGATAATAATGATTTCCTACTCTTAAACTCTATCTGGATACTGCAGAATCTTGAGCGAATAAAAATGTATTCCTTTCAATGTTCGTTTTTATCATTAATTATCCAAAGTTAGTAAAATTTTATTACTTGACTTACAAAAATTGTTTGAGTCGGATAGTGTTCTCAATAAAACTTTTAACAAGATTTAGTATTAGAAATTTCATCTTAATGAGCCACAACACAAGCACACAAATTATTGTGACATTAAATAACGTATTATCGGTTATATAACTGTTTCTAATGCTATTTACCGGGAGACATAATTTTAATGTTGCACAAACAGACACCAAACCAGCCAACAACACTTGCACAGTCAATGGTGATGCTTTTAGAACACATTATGAGAATATTTTTGTGGCCACAAACCTAAGAATCAAATGTGATTTAACGATACAATGTATGGAATGGTGACGACAAAAATCTGCAATGACAATTCTGTTTGTTTTAACAACAAACAATGGGCAATAATTTATTCCAGAGAAATAGAAGAAAAAAATTAACAAGGGACTATATGCATATTCGAATTCTACATATTCCTCTGCTAAATATGAGTGAAGAGAGGGCAAATTGCTGCATTCGATATCAATCGAAATTTCAATTTATTTCAGTGGAATTTAAGATGAAATTTTAATCGATATCAAAGTCCAAAAATGTGGTTTCCAGGTACCTCATGCAGAAAGGATAATCTATTTTCTTTCTCTATAAAAACTAAAACTGCAAAATTATCGCATTTTAGTTAAAATTTCGAAATAGAAAAGTGAAATTTATGTGCGGTTTATATAACCAGAATAATCAACTCGTCTCAAAAATTTATATGAATAATACGAGGGCGATCCCAAAATTTTCCGACCTGACGTATAGACAGCGGTACTAGTTTGAAAAAAAATTACTTTGGTGAAAATTGGCAATCTTATAAAACATATGTTTTGAATTTTTATGGAGTCACATTGTTTAGTATTTTTTTTTGAGCCGTCAAAAATAAACGATCTCAGAGAATTTATAAACATGGAAAAATTGGTCATTCAATACTTTCATTTGAAAGGGGTTTGTCCAACCAATATTGAAGCCGAACTATGTTCTATTCTGGAGGAGCCTGTTCCTTCGCTTACGAGCTTGGCATTGTGTTATTTGCTGTTGGACTGTTTAAATGATGAAGGCATACCACCACTTGTTAGTAAACAGTACCGGCAGCGCCCTTCTTCGTCGGCGAAACTGAGAGGTTAATAAAATGGCTACAACATATAAAGCTTTTTAAAAAAGTTAATGCGTCTACTCAACACCAGGGGCGCTAGAAAATTTGCTATAAAAATTACTAAAAACACTCAATAGCAGAGTTTCACAAGAGTTAAGCTCTCTCGTTTCACTACCAGTCCCTTCTCTTCTCTTCGTCTATTACTTTCACAAAAAAGTTACACTTCAAGTAGTAGACATCAATTGCCTGATTGAAGTTTCTTGTCAATAAAAAGACTTTATGAAAAAATTGAAAATCTTGGCATCATTTTATTAAAGTGATTGGGAATCACTGGATAAAATCAATACTTATATTTGGCATTGAATCTTAACAGCATTATTTATTAATTTTCTAAAGACTTTGAATATTCGAAACATGAGATCTATTGAATTCTCATCAAATTGATTTTCCTCAAACAAATTGCTCCAGTTTTCAAGAATTAAGAAAAATAGCTCATGTTCAGGATGTTGCATCAAACATGTTGCAAACCAACTTGCTGCAATTATATATTTAAAGTTCATAATAAAATACTGGACGTTTGTACGAGTACATAAAAATGAGATGAAACAGAAAAAAGATCGAAATAATTTCCTCTTGCAATGAAATTCCAAGTACGCGTAGTTTAATAGAAAAAAAATAAAAGACAAACAATAGAGAAAAGACACAATTATCATCACCATTAAATATTTATACGTAACAATCAAATTGGTTGCCATGAATACATGAAACATTGAAAGAAAATACGACGAAAATCATGAACAAAATGTTGACTTTCTAGTTCCATCAAAAACAGGATTAAATCAGTTTGTCTATAAATAACAAGTTGCATGTCTGTCCCATTGCCATGAATAGAGAACAATTCCATAATAGAAGATCAACAATGATCAAACGCAGCAGTTGGACACCAGCCAGTATTCAATGTTGCAACTTCTGTAATCATTTTTAAAACACCATTAACATTTTCATATACGTGTGCATGTACAACTAAAGTTGCACAATCTATTTTATATGGCATCAGAATGTGGTCACAGCCTGATCCAAGATAATGTTATCATAATCGCTTTTCTTCATTTGATTTTTTTTCTTTCTCTTTCTATCTTTTCCGTACAAGGAATAGTTTTATATTGATTTTTCTTGATATGGAGAGGAAACAAGTGTTGTTGCGTATTAATATTGAATCATTTGAAGCTTCTCATGCAACACATAAAATTAAGAAGTCAATGTCAGAGGCTAAATATTTTCAAAGAAAATTGCTTTTATACTGGAAAGTAGACTTGATTCAAACTAGTTCAGTAGCTCATTTTAGGCACGAAACTGGGAAGTTATTTCATCTTGTCTGTAGAAAAACTCCCGAGGTATTTGACGGGAATCGAACCTGTAATCCTTAGAATGGACTAGTATTCTCAAGGCTGTGGGCTCAATTCTCTTGTTCTCTACTGCATTACTTGGTTTAAGTTTATAGAATATTTTACGGATCTACAAAAACTAGACTTATCTTTAGAATTCAAATACGCTGATGACGCAATTCAAAGTAAAACTCGTCGAACTAGTTCAAATTTTTTATAAAGAAAAAGATCTTTTTTATAAAAAGTTTATTTGAAGGTGTAAAATTGATAACATTCATTGGAAAAAATTATATCGCTCAAATGGCCATCTCCCGAGTTTACGCATAATTGCGCTCGTTTTACGGCATTTTGAGTTGTTGCTCGCAACACATCTGACTCCAAACTGGGGATTTATTTTTTAATTTTGTCTTTAAAACTTGCAAGGTTCATGGTTTATTTTTGGTAAACACGAGATTTTAAAAAAACCCAAATCAAAAAGTCTGGTGCTGTTAGATCTGACGATCTGAACGGCTAGTTCAAATCGCCAAGACGGGAGATCAGTCAACCTGATTCTGACTGTTTGGCAAATGCCGCGCCAAACAGTCAGAATCGCAAAATTTCGTTCGAGCATATTGAACACGACGTCGGGGAAAACGACGACGAAATTCACCCTTAAAACAACAAAGAAAAAATTAGACAAATTAATCCAGTAACAATAATTCCACAATAATTCCGCTCCGTGGCTTGTAGATAACAAATTCTCTATATATCTACATCAATTCTCTATAAATCTGCGTCCTTAAGGATTTCTTTTGGAAAAATGTTTCCAATGTACTTTACATACAAAATTAAAGCACTATTTATCACCTATTCAATTTCTAATTTAATTTGTAACCTTCTATGCTCACAGGATATTATTTATCAGTAACAAAAGTCAATAGAAACACTATGGAAGAAATAGAATAACGATTTGTTAACGATTGGCAATATACATATTTGTTCAAAGTCATCAACTGCTAGATCTTATCCTTGGTAATATATATCAACATTTCTTTATGCAATCTAGCGTGAAATATGAATATTAAGTGTAAATAACATACTTTATTTACCAACTTGGGAATAATATCTCCCATTGACGTGAAAGGATTAAATATGAATCGTTCTTTGACGTTTTACAGTTCGACCGATGATTAGTTTTAATTGCAATCAGCATTAATCCCCCGCACTTTTTGAATTCTTTACCCCTCTTTTAAATCTCCTTTTGTATAATTTTATGTTATTTTGTACCGATTTTGTTAGGTTAGGTTAGGTTAGGTTAGGTTAGGTTAGGTTAGGTTAACCTAACCTAACCGATTTTGTTACTATTTAAAAAAATTTAGTATCACTTTTTATTTAGCTACTGTTTACGAAGGCATGAAAATATTCGGTGGTTCGTGAAATCAACTTAATACGATTTACGAATAAAAATAAAAAATCGGAATTTCATTTATTTGAACAACTGAGTGTAGCATCAATAATTTAACAGTCAAATCTATACTAGAACAAAAATCGGTAAAGCTCCTGAACAGTTGTTCAAATGGTCGACTTGCTATTGCCTTATAAAACATTTTTCACTGACTAAATGGGAATTGTAAAAACATCAATGTTGATGCATTTTTAAACAATATTATTCTGATACACTACATTACATGTTTGTGCATTTTAGTTCTGGTATTCTAAACTTTTATAATTTAAGTGTTTTTGTAATATCAGGTTACAAGCTTTTCCACAAAAATTTTATTTCACATTTTATTTGTTGTGGGTTAAAATCTTTATATGTCAGCAATTTCTTTGCTGCTAATACTAACTTAGCAGTAAAGTTTTAAAATAGTTCATTTAGAGAGTAATTGTGACAAAAAAGAAATTTATAAAAAACTTTATAACATACATATGAATATTCCCCTGTCCTTATAATTAAGAACTCATGTTGCAAACGAAATTTAAAAATCAACCTCATTTCGACTTAAAAACCATAATTACTTGTCTGTACAACTGGCCAAGACTTGAAAAAAAACCTTTCAATTTTGTTCCTTCTATCGACACACAAAACCAGCAGAAACATTCTGTGGTGTGAGTGTTTTTTTTAAGTTTTCTCTCAATTTCAAAAATGGGTCATGGATACAAACGAAAATTTGAAAAGACGAAAAAATGAAGGAAAAATAAAACTTGTTTGGATTTATAAATTGAACATGTTCTATGAAATGTGAGAAAACTCTTTGCCAAAGAAGAACGAATAGATTCCTGTTATATGTGGCTTTAATGATTATTTCGGCACAAATTCAGTTTTGTGAAGGAGATCAACATTTTTTCTTTAGCCAGAAAACCTCTTATACTCGTATTCAACAAATAATGGGGGAAATGTTGAAAAATAAAATGAAAAAAAAGGAATTTTTTTGTTACTCGTGTGATTTTGATCATGACGATGAAGTTGAGGCAAGAGTATGTACGAGTATAATGTTGCAACTAAAATCAAAATCATGTGTAGCATAATTGCAGTGATTTTTAGAAGCATGAAATTGCGAAAGCATGGCTAAAATGGCTTTAGAAAATTTAAGAAATATTTTTTTTGGTTTAGTCTTTATTTTTTTCTTAACATAAAGTCCTTTTAACAAATTGTTTAAGGCTCCTTGAAAATACGACGAAAACCACATAAGTATGTAGCTCATTTAGTGCAACATCGTCATATCTCAAAAATTAATAGATCGATTATGGATGGCAACCGAATATCACTTCGGCTTCCAAAGTTGATGTCTCTGGTAATCTTTCTGCTAAAAATTAAGTTTTATATAAAAATCTTCAAAGTTATAATGTAAAGGGCTTCTGGCCGCTTAGGCTGACAACTACAAATTTATAATTGCCGAACCCGATTGAATATCGGTTCACATCCATAAAACACTTTTTGCGATACTGAGCAACATATGTTCCGCAATATCCCCTTAGTTTAGATTATGTTGGTAACAGAAAATCGCAGGTACACTCGAATGCCATTAGGCCCGTAATTGGACTAACTATAAGCTACGTATCCTTGTGAAATTCCGGAACTTGAGCTCCTGAGAACCAAGTAGAACTTTTTGCAAAGTATAATAGAACAGTCAGTGGCACTTTCCTGATACTGTCCAGGTCCTGTATAAAATGTTTACCTCAATGTATTACCGTACGTTCCTGCAGAGGCGGGAAGTTGGATAGAAAGTGCTGAACTGCCACTCCTCAGCATCAAAGTAGAAGCTCAGATGTTACAGTGCCCCATAATATTGTCCATCAGAAGTGTTAGCGACCCTTTCTGAAGGCCTAAAAGCTTATTCTCTTTTATCGCTTCCTAATGAAGGCCAAAAAGTCATGGATATTTTACAAGTAGTGATTGTGGACCACCTGAGTTCCATTGTCTTCAGAAATCAGTCTTCAGTCACCCTTATTTGGTATCTCGACAGAAAACTTGCTAAAGTCCATTACAGAGTTCATGTAGACTATGTGTACTCTTGTCCTTTGCCCACCACCGGACTAGTGACTCATAGGTTTTGATGGATCTGATATCTGCATTCATTGCACGATGCATGGTTTAAGTCCCCATCGTTTCTAAAAGTTTCTTTAACACGCTTAAAAAGCCTGTAACATTACGTTTCTACGATAGTTTTGAGTCCAAGATTATGTGGAGTTAAATATCCTTTTTGTATGCGGAAAAATGTCAGAATTATATCTGAAGGTAACCGAAAGTTATACGAAAAAGATATGGAACCTAAAATTTCAAAACATTTCATCGCAAGCAATGGCAAGTTCGATTTTTTTTCTTTGTGATATGACTATGTTGCAATAATCGATCGATATGTAGAGAGGGGAGCATTAACACCCTACATATGACCAAGAAGTTCCAAGAATTTTTACAGCCGAAAGTCGCCCTAAAGCCATTGTCAAAGCTACTAGAATTATGTCATACATCCAGATCATTAGGTTAATTAACGTGCCTAAGCAACAGTTGTCCATATACGTACGTTATTCATCTTCTCCGGCTGTGGAAGAACGGATCAACATTAGCAAAACTGTTCCCTAATCAAACCAAACCCAGGTGCTGTTAACTTTCTTTCAATAAAGTTTAGGAATTGCTTGGTTTCATATTTGTTTTGTAGGACTGAAGAAAGCTGGTCACTCTGCATATGCCAAGCACGGAGATCGTGAGCACCATCTATTTCAAAGCTCCTTCTTTAATCTCATTTGACAGCTCAACTAACACGTGCCAGCTCTTGTGAATAAGTCACCTAAACCATATCGTAAATAGCCCCAAGGCATGCTCTTAAATAGTTTCATTAATTGCAGACCGTGATAGTTTAATGCAGGGGTCGTACATTCGTTTCTATTCAGGACAGATTTCATTAACATCATTTAACTCATCTCAGGTTTCCTAAAATATTCCCTTTTTAAGTCCGGCAACAGAATGGCAGCTTTTCCTTAAAATTTCCTACTTGCCGTAATATTTATTAACAACTTGCTCTGATTTAATCATCTTACAAAGACATTGATTTATCCTCGTACAAAAAGTGTAATTTTGTATTTCTCACGAAGCTGTTAATGAAAATTATGATTGAATCATGAATAATATTTACTCCCGGTCTTATTTAGTGCATGTAGCTGCAGTTGGGTAAGAGTGATTGGAAATTGGAATAAGAAGCAGCAGCAACAACAACAACAACAATGATGTGCTATGAAAAGAAAAATTCTATGTCACTTCGTGCCCGCTCACATATTCCGTACCAATAACCGATATTTGCAACAAAATATGAAAAAAATACAATATTGTTTACCTTGTTTTCCTCCCAGTTATAATTATCTTATAGAGGATAATTTTTGTTTAACCATTTGGTACTCAAGTTGCACAATTTGAAAGAATATTTTCTTTTTTATTTGAAATATAAAGAAGTTGTTTGTGTTATTTGTAGTCGAAAATGTTGTACTACAATTAAATTTACATCCACATTATGCAAATAATCAATGAAAAATATTTGCTGACGTGTCCTTCAAGAGAGAGAGAGAGAGAGAGAGAGAATTATTATTTCGTTTATTTTTGGGAGCTTCAGAACATATTATATGTTTGGCTACAGGAGAAAGGGACAATGTAGATGCAAAGAAAATATGACCCCTGAGTTATTTTACGGAACTTATTCGGTTAATCTGCCTCCTCTTAGTTTGCTACAAAAATGAGAAAGACAGTTGAGTGACGAACAGCGTAGTCCAGGCAATTAAATTTATTGAGCGATTGGTCCAATCAATCGAGTTTTTGGTCTTCAAAAAGTTATTGCTCACATATATTGTTTAATTCTTCAACGTGATGTTAAAATATGGTTGCATAAAGATATTAAAATTCTTGTGCAACATTAAAGCCATTTGCTTATAATCTAATATCTAATGGTGTTATTTACACGAACTATGTATCCTCAGGAATATAAAATGAATTCGTACACAAAAACCTGTGTTTCACTCAAGAAGTCTGTGACTTTTTAAACCATATACAAAATGAAGGAAAACACTTCTATAGTTTAACAAAAAAAATGTAAAATAAATTTTAAACAAGAAACTTATTTGTAGGAAAACTTAGACATAAGGAAAATTTTTTAAAGACTTTTTATCAAATATTACCACATAATCAAAAATAATCATAAAATTAGTCCGATTATTTTTAATTACTTTTGTGGTAATCGGAAATATTTCTGATTATTTTTCGGACTATATAATCAATTAATAATCATGCAAACCTTTAAATAAATTTTATAAATTACTTCACCCTTCACCAATGCTTGTCTATACAAAACCAAGTACACCAGGTTCATTCCTTGGCAGAGAACAACAAATTTTCAAATTTTCGACTTTTAAAATTAAGTGGCTTCAACGATTAACGAAACTGATACAAGGCAAAAATGACAAAGCCAAACGCTCCCAAAAGGGGTAATGGAGCAAAAAAAAACTTCACCTTCTAAATAGAAATAATCATTAAAAGTACTTCACCGCTATAATTGATTGAAAGTCAATATATCCTGAATCATCTTTCAAATACAGCCTGTTTAACGTAGCAGTAACATTAAATGTTGTCATATTCTAAACCTTAAGAGGTTCAAATTATGCAGATGAGCTCTGCCTCATGTCGTGAACACTACCGAACAAAAATTATTTCTCTCACGCATTTTTACGCAGCATCTATTTTGAAACTCTCACAATTAAGCACATACGATATGTCCGTGAGGGCAACATTTTCAATCACGAACGCTCAAGCAGGATGAATATAAAAGACACTCATGATTCCAAGAATACCATTTTGTGAATTAAAGGATTTAGAAAAAAATTATAATATTTAATTTCATTTAAAGTGGCATATGCGATAATTTGGCGCAAATGAGTCGACATATTTAAACCTTCCATCAACGTACTTAGGAATGAGAGAATAATTAGACAGAAACGTCATTAAAATAATATAAATTCTGTCTTACTATCGCTGCTGCTAGACGTTCAGGCATCTTTCTGGTTCCCAAGAAAGCATTAACAAGCAGCTGAAACTTACAGCCTTCAGTTACGAGTAGCGATCTGTAATATCTTTTGTAGCAAGTGGAAACTCAACTGGAGTTCTGTTGCCATCCACCATTGAGTCATAAATTTCAATATGTGTTTGAAATTTTAGTGTGTTTTAAGTGTTTCAACATCACACAATTGCTACACTAGACATGCATATTTAAAATAATAAATTGTAAATTCCAATGCGTTCGGCTTTCGTCTGAGTATTAAGCGGTTCATAATTTAATAACGATAATATCGTGCTCCTGAGGCCCTATTCTCCTTATAGGATCGATGGAAACATATATAATATCGTGCTTTTACCGCGGTAGAAGCTTAAGTAACATAATTTTTGATTTTCACTCTTTCATAGCAATCGATTATTTGCGATCTCTATAATTAAATCTTAGAATTTGATTGACATCAGAAATTTAGAGCAAAATCAATTTTCCTATAGAAAAGGCAGTAATAAAAAACACTTCTCCTGTAAAATGTTGTATTTGTCTCTTAAGCTTTTTTGACTATTAAAGCACGATATTTTCTAAATTTGTTTGTGCAAGTACTTCCCTATTTAATTATTTTTTATTGATGAAGAAAAATGCTCTGTTGCAAGTATCTCCTGTGCCACTGCAAATACATTAAACATATTATCACATGGTTTAATCAGCTGCCACTAATTGTTTTGTAAAAATAAAAGTTTGTATTTTCCATATTCCATAATTGCGCTATTGGTCAATTTATCCTTCTCTCATGTTTTTTTTTCTTATTTTATCATGTAATACTGAAAATTTTTCTAATAAATTTAAATTTTTTATAATAATAATTAGTGGCAACATGCAGCTTTGAGAGTTCAATAGCTTTTAATATCAACAAAATTTAATAATAATTTTTATGCAACATTTATTTAACCCCCTCAACTTGTTAGACTGTTAGACAATGTTTTGGCTTTTTAAAATAGTCAATATTGCATGGCATCTTCTTCAAAACTTTCACTACGTATTTATTCATGCTACCACCATTATTGCCTTGACACTGGAGGATTTTAAAATGTTTGTTTTCTTTTCTCTTATATCAAGTCTATACCCACATGCCATTAAAGAAGACAAATGTTTGGCCAAAAATAACATTTGCTGCATGGAGTCCTTATGCAATATTTCTTTTTCCCAGAAAAATCAATGATAATCTCTAGACACGTGCACATGATGCACAACCAATTCGCAAGAGGATGTCAAAAGAAAATGTATGAAAAATAAATTTAATAAAGATACACGCCTCTATTCTTCAGCTCCAGTTCATCTCCCAACATTTCTTTGCCTTCTTGGAATTTTCCACAATAGTATATATTGCATTAGTCTTTGGATGTTTAGGACACAAATAGTGTCTGCCAAATCATCTCCCCAAACACTGTGGGGGACTCGTTTTAAAAATGATGATGCCATTGCCGATAACAAGGAAATCTTCATCAAAATACATTCATTATTTATTTTGTTTTTCATTGTGTTCATCTTCCTTTAACTCCCAGCCACCAATGTTTCCATTATGTAAGCAAAACTGAAATATATAGACAGACATTGGAAAGCTCTAGACAAGACATTGAAGCCTGTGTTTAGAAAAAAATAAATAAGTTGTCCCCACTATTAAACTAGACAATTTTCCTAATGTTGGTACTAATGGTTAGTCGACTGCTTTAAATGGTGAATTTTTGTTGCACTTAGAGAAAACTTTAACTGAAATAAGAAAGTAGTTTCAAAGAAAACGGAGAAAAGAGCTTTTTTATCTGAATGTTATAGATGTGTTTAGGCATTGACATGAAAAGTTTATATTTCACGAAAAAATTTAAATTCTGAAAATATACAAAAGAAAATTGAAATTTAACCTAAATATGAAAAGTTCTTTACAAAAATGAAAATTGAAAATGACATTCTACCAAATTCTTTTAAATTCATAAAAAATAGACCTGTTCGTTTAATTCCGCAGTACCGTAATGTTGGCGGATCCGTTGGCGAAACACAACAATTAATAAAATGGCTACAATACATACAACTTAAGAAACTTAATGCATCCATTCAACACCAATCGCGCTGCTACTTTGCTGCAAAAATAATAAAAAGTGCAATAGCAGAATTGCATTAGAATTAAGATCTCTCTCTCTATCTATCTCTCATTTTCACCACCTGTCCCCTCTCTACTCTCCTTCACTATCTTTTTCACAAAGAAGTAGCACTTTAAATAGTGAGCATCAATTACCTGAGTGTTTTTTCTCTTTATAAAAGTAAATATAAAAAATAAAAAAATATAATTACATTATTTTGTTATGTTTTACATAAATGAAAATAAATATTTTGTTAAAAAAATATGAAATTTTTTTATGACGATTCTGAAGAGTCGTTTTGACGATTTTCTCTCTAAAATTTGATGATTTGCCGCTAAATTTATCGGGCGGATATGTTTCCATCAGCTGAGACAACAACTAAATATGGTTTGCCTGTAAATTGGCTGCTTTTCTCTATTAGTGTTTCGTGTTGCAATATTGTACATGTAGCGATAGCATAAAAACAGCACTACGTGCTCTACTTTCGGATGAAACTTGGTCGGGAGATACGAGTATCATGGAGTACATTACATTTCTGATTGAACTTGGTACACGCAACAACCACATAGGAAAATATAGTAGAGCTAAACAACCTTCCACTGGGCCAAAGCTCTTCTTTTGGTATTTCTTAGTAGAGGAAACGAGCAGATCTTGGAGTGAAACGGAATTTGTTCGCCACTGACAAGATATACATATCTGGCCTCGGACAGGCGGTGCGTTTTGTAGAGCTGTATCGCTGCAGACTCCCAAAGTTACTTTATCTCAACGGGAAACTGCTGTAGTCTCAAATTCCATTCGCACATTGGGCATTCCGCGAGCTGCGTAATGGGACACTGGAGAGCATGTGCTATATGAGCTTTCACACAAACAAACAAAAATCATACTGACTGCGCGCAAAATAAATGTTCTTTCACCGCATAGATTCATTGGCTTCATCCGCCGCCTAAATATGTCGTAATGAACTGTAAGGTAACACAAAAGATCCCATGGGTCGTGGTGCGTTAGGCCTCACTTAATAACAATATTAATACGTCCATGTGTTTTTTTATTCTAGTCAAAAACCAAAAATATTTTACTCTTTATTAAAATTATCTTTCCAATACAAACGAATATCACAATCTGGTTACTGGATACGTCACGAAATATCACTCGATATAAGTATGTATATAGGCCGATATAATTCCCAGATTTTTTATTCGCACTTTCAATGTAACACAGACGTATTTCAATGAGCAACGAACTTGGCAAAATTCGAATAAAGTTTTCAAAATTGTTATTTTTTCTTCTATAACTTCGGCTTAGCTCCATATATAAGGCTGACTTCTTTTTGTTTCCATATAAAGAAGAGAGAGAACGGAGCCTTGTGGTACCCCGTTCTCTCTCCTAACTTGTTTCTCATTTTTCTTAATGACTTACCATGTAAAACTTCCAATATGGTTGATTCAATAAATCAAGATCTTGCAACAATCTCCGAATGGGGTCATACGAATCGGGTCGATTTCAATGCTCGGAAGACTTAGTGCTGTATGTTTACGCATCTGCTCCATCTGTAATTATGGGTGATATAAATATTGAGGAATCAAAAGCTCTTGATGTTCTGGGCATGAAAATTCAGTGTGATGTTCGATGGACTGAGCACGTTTTTCATATCGCCAAAGAAGCATTCAAGTGCCTCGGTTTTTTAAGACGCTGTAAGAGATACTTCACCCCCTCTGATATCCTCACTATTTATACCACCTACATCCGGACGAAAATGGAATACAACTCTCATGTATGGGCCGGTGCTTCAAAGTCTATTTTGAAGCTACTGGACCGAATACAGGAAAGGGCGAAAAGACTCATAGGTGACAACAGTGTAGTCAACTCTATTGACTCACTGGAGCATCGTACTTCAATGGAATGTGCTCTAATGAGGTAAGGGAACATATTCCCGAGATCCGCTCTTACTTACGAGCAACACGTTCCTCATTAAGAGCACATCCATTTTTGGTCGATATAACAGCGAATCGCACTACGCATTACAGAAATAATTTGTTCTTTGATCGAACGGCTCGTATGTGGAACGAACTCCCGGCAGATATCTATCCTGCCATACTCAGCGTTGAGAGATTCAAATCGAATGTCCACAAGCACTACTCCCGCTATCCTCCTCATCCTATCCTATTTTCCTACTTCCAGCACAATGCACTGCATAAATAGGGGTCATCCCCTGAGTACTGGTCCAATTGCAAAAAAATAAATAAATAAATAAAGAGGATATTGAGGAGCAATTTTTCTTCAGTAATTAAAAATTGTTTGAATATGTTGCATTTAGGAATAACCTAGCCACACTTTTTGGTATAACTCCGGTAGGCTTGGTTTCAGATGTGAATTGGATTTGGATTCCCTACATATATAAAGAATATTGCGTATTACTTTTTCATTAGTAATTGAAAAATTTAGATTTATGAGATGCGCCTATGTTGCGTTAGAGGAGCGATATTCTGCAATTCTGTTCTAGCGCATCATCAGTCCAATGTCAAGGTAAACCTTCTTATAACTCTTATAATTTCTCTCTGTGTATAAATGCATTTTTCCAATCTCTGGATCATCTTCCTTTTTATACAACACACACACACGCCTCTAATACTTCCGTTGTTCGCCACAAAAAGATGCACAAACTTGATGACCTTTTCAACGAATAAAAAGAAAAACATTTCTGCCAATATCGTATATGTGTATATTGTTTTCGATTGTTTAACTCGAAACGTGATTAAATAAAATATTTGTAGTCAGCATGTGGAAGGAAGTTTTGAAAAGTGATAAAACAGAAACATTTTTGCCATAAATCAAGGAAATTCATAATGCCACTTGTGTTGCTTTTGTTGTTGTTGCTGCCAGCAATCAACGAATCGAGCGCTTAAGAGTCAAGTTAAATCATAAGCACATGCGTATGCCCTCTCATGCATGCTGCGCCTAATGAAATGTAAAAGATGCTGCTGCCGATTTGTGGCTGCTTCTTTTGGTAGTCCGTCATCATTGACCATTAGTTTTTATGATCATCACATTAGATTTGAGAGTCATGTATGGTTTTTTTTTTTTTTTTGTTTTTTTGTTTCATATTTTTCGTTTGCCAAACAATAAGACACAAACATTAAATCTAAATGCCACTTGAAATGGCAAGTGAAATTGTACGGCGTTTGTTGTTGTTAACGTAGCCCGGCTTAATTCGAAAAGTGTATAATTGTTTTAAATATTTAAATTTCTAGCGGCTCTATGCCTTTTCGATTGATGGTGCTTTTTGCTCCAACTTTGGAGCGAAACGTGCTGGTAGAGAATTAGTCATGGACGTGTTAATTAGAAATAAGTTTTGCTTCAAATCGTTTAATGTTTTGCATTATTTTGTGGCAAATATTTTGAGAGAAAAGTGAAAATGGGCACTAAAAGCTATAAAATGACTTGTGGAAATTATGGGAAAAAATCTTGTGGTTTCCTTCATGGCCGAGCATATAGTGGACAGTGATGGATGGGATTCTGTTTTTTTGGATTTAATTGTTAAAGCTTTATAGAGGGTAATGATTTAAAAATTGGAAAGTGTGGATTTGTACAATGGAAGAGATTGGTTTTTTATTGTTTTAGAATATTTTTGCAATTGATCATTCGTGCATTTGAAGGACTGTGTTATTAGTCATAGATTTGTACTTCTTAATTTCGTAAGAGGAAAGTTGTTGTTTTTCAATGAATGGAAATTTAATATTCAAAGGCAAGTCGAAAGTTAATTGGAGTAAATTAAGCTAAAAGGTATTTTATATATATTGTATATTGAATCTTCAATATAAATTGAAAAAAACCATAAGTAGTCAAATATTGACAGCCAGTGCCAGGTGAAAACAAAAACAATTTGAAATAAAAATTATTTAAGTTTTTATGGTTTAATATCGAACAAAAATTAAAATATATTTGATGTAGTGTTTCCTTTTTTTAATAAGAGTTCACAAAAAACAGCTGATTTAACAAGTACTTAAATAATCTGGGTAAGATTACAAGCTAAAATGGTCATTAATAATTTTTTGCACAGTTTTTTACGAGAGTGGACACTGGCACAGTTTGCGAGGCATTTACACAGTTTCATGAGGACCCTTACAGCCTCTACTGCGAAATCGAACGTTTTCGTTCGCAAACATTCTAAACGACAAACAGCTGATTTGCGTCTCAGTAAGAACTCTCACTCTCAGCATAACAAGTCGAACGAAAACGTAATCATTTTTATAAAAATTTGTGTCTCACAAAGAAATTTGTCTGTCATTTATACTAACGCAAATGTCAAAATCAGTCATATACGAGTATGTGTGTGTGAGCAGTCGTCAAGCTAATATTAAAAAAAAAATACGAAAACAATTCCAAAAAAAAAAAAATTAAAAACAAAAGTAAAAGATCAAAATGGAAGATCAGTAAAATTTTTTTAATATTTTTTTGTGTACAGGGTGATGCAGAAGTAATGTCATTATTTTAATTGGTTGCTATTTTCTGCAATTGACGCCAAATGTCACTGTATTTTGACATTTATGATGTAGATTCGAGGGCAAGTCAATAAGTCCGTAACTTTTTGAATAAATCAAAGCTTTATCATGACTTTATTGGCTGAAAAGCCCAAACACACTCAAAACATCCTGCGAAGTTGTCACACTATTTCATTTTTGGTAGATTTTGAGCAAATGCGACTTCCATCTTGGGGAAAGCTTTTTCTTGCCCAAATAATCATTCAAAATTGAAACCACTGGGTCATGTGATATGCCTATGGCTTTCACAATCTCTCGCACTTTCATTATCCGATCGGCCAACACCATATCGCAAATATTTTCATTTGATTCGGGGCTAAAGACTTCTACTGTACATCCAGATCGTACGGCATCTTGCATACTTGTGCGGCCATAACGACATGCAGTAAACCACCATTTTTAGTATTTATAAAGCTAAGCTTGGCCTTGGTTTGAGTGATGTTTTTTTGAGCAAAAATAAGGTTTAATAAGCCAACGAAATTCATTATTTCCATTTTCTCCTCATAATCACGCGGTAGCCTGCTATCAATGGCTGTAAAACACAAACTTACAGATGCCTGTTGACTGGAGCAGTGTTGGCCTAAGATGCGGAAAACTCTAAAAATACGGACTTATGGACCTGCCCTCGTATATAGAGAATTAATTGTCCACAAGCCATGGAGCAATACACACCTCAAGAAAGTTATTGTTTTGACAAAGTGTATTTGTAGTGAAAATGTGATTGGCCCTTATTTTTCTTTTAAGACGCCGATGGCATCACTGCAACCGCAAATGGTGAGCGTTGTGGGCAGAAGCTAAACGAGTTTTTTTTTTTTGCCTCAAGTTGCTGTATTGGGTATCGATCATTGTTGGTTTCAGCAGGATGAAGCAGCCGATCACACTGCTCGGACAACGATGGAAATTTTTCGTAAATTAAACGATTGTGAGAAATTAAAAACAAATTAATTTCGAACATATTGAAGAAAAACTTGCCGGAAATTAAGTAAAAAATTTACAAAAACCAAGTAAAATTTTGTAATTGGCTTTAAAACTTTATTCGTTGCGGCTGTTCATATGCCGATAAATTTAAATAAGTTTTTTAAAATTTTTCTGAGTAATACAAACTGTAATACTGTATTAAGCAGTAAAGATTTTTTTTACTGAATTCCAGTAAAAATCAGCTTTGGCGCCATTTGGCAACCATTTTGAAATGAAATCCGGCGACCTAAAAGAGCTATTTTTTTATATTTTTCGTGCACATAGAAACAGTTTTTGCATTGTTTTTCCCCTTATCAGCTTTCGCAGAAAGTTTCTCAATACGTCAACGACCTTGGTAATTCTCGGAATGCTCGCTAGACAGAAAATCTAGCGCGCTTCCGATAGTACGAGTATGACGCGTTATTAAAATCTAACCGAATGTATACGCTAACACGTCAAATTCTGTGGTTGGATCCAAATCATATAAATAAAATCTCGATACGAGTAAATGATAAATAGAAGCCTCTTAGTATTTATTCATTTTTCTATAGAAAATTTTTCAAAATTTTCTTATTGCTGTTGTACTCGTATGTGAAGTTAAAATTTTGGGATTAAATTGTGTATCGAAATTTTTTCAATAGGATTTCTTTTTACAGAAACTTGTCTACTATCGATCTATTAAAGAGTTTCTTGCAACATAAAATAACTAGTAAAACATTCAAAAACATCATTGTCAACTTTTTTCATTTTTGCATCATCATCAAATTTGATTGCCTGCCAACTGAAAAAACCCAATTGCATACATTTATTGTCACGTTGAATCATAGAAATATAAAGTCTAGTTTTTTTCACTTGCCACACATTTAAAAGACAGCAGCTATTCGGCACAAGTCTATAGCTGCAGCTTATTAAGTTGTAGCTAAAACGACTGGCTGATGCTTCAATCTAAAAGCAGGCAACATTCAATTTGATTAATTGCTGTGATGCGTAGTTTGTTACTCTATTACTTTTTCTTGTTTGCAACTCAACAAACAAACAATGGAATTGTTTTGTTGCATCCAAATGCATTTCGATGGCAAAATAAAATGCATAAACCAAAGTAACAATTATAAATTTTCTATTCACTTTCTATGCATCAAACGAGCAAATAGTTTGTAACGCACAATGCGTTTTGATTGTTTTAAAAGTATTTTTGGTTTATCATTTCATTAAGACAATGAAGTGTTTCTGTAATCGGTTTGAAATCATTTACAAATCAAAAATGGTTGTAATTCAGGATGTGTGTGCTCCAGCTCGTGCACATTAAACGGAAACTAATTCAGAAGATAATTTCTTATCGCTTGATTGGCGAAAAGAAAATAATCTCCTAAGAAAACTTTTCCGAAAACAAACGCGACGAAAAAAATGACAGTGGCATAATTGCCACAACTATAGTATAACAACTATCGTGTTTGTTCTCTTGGTGGCGGTTTGATTATTATTTTTTTTTAATGAACTTACTACGAAATAGCTTCAGCTAATACGCTTCTTTCGAAAAGTGGGCAGGCCATGCCCATAGAAAATAAATATTATTTTCCAATTACTTCTACTTCACGTATTGTTGTGAAACTTTTCACGCACATAGAACTTCCGTGACATTTGTTTAGTTCACAAAAAAAACATGTTGTTGATAATTTTCATATAAAAATAAAAGACAACTATACAATTTTATATCATATGTTTTTTAAAAGTTGTACGAGTATTAATTTCATGCATCGGAAAAGTTTATTATTTTGAAAGGCCTATTGGTGTCATTATATATGAAATATAACTTCGTGGAAATGCTCACCGTGACGCGCATACGAAATATCCAATTTTCCATGAATTTGGCGCACAAATCAGACTGAATTTGACCGATGGCATGGGTTGTGTTGGCTTTGAGATCTGCTGTAGTTTGTGGCTTATTCGCATTGATCTGCGACTTAAGAGAACCCCACAAGAAAAATTCGGACGGCATCATATCGCTCCTGCAGAATGTCCAATAGTCCAATGATGACTACCTACCATCATCGACCTATAGCACTCGTCGTTGACGGTGATTGACTGGCCAATATCGTTTTCAAAGAAGTATGGATCGATGATGCCGACAGCCCAAAAGACGCACCAAACAGTGACTTTTTCGGAATGCATTGGCTGCTCTTGGATCAAATTCAATACCAAATTCGATTAACGTGCCCATTCATCTTCTGACTTTCTTTTTCAATTACTTCCAGTCATACAATTCTGATGTCAATGCGCGCATTGACACGATATGACAACCGGGCAGTCCACGCCCACACAATAAACTTATGATTTACTAGATTTTGTGGACAGTATGGAGCAATGCGTACTTTTGACACATGTCTGACGCCGATTTATTAAAGTTTTCTGTAGTTCTGCTTGAATAATGTATCGTTGCTAAGTTTGACCAAAATAATGATGATGTCTTATGCCTTTTTTGTATTAGAAGCGAATGTCCCCTACTCATGCAATGTATTGTACTAGACTTAGGAACATTGGTTTTGGGAAAGAGTATAAAGACAGTAGTGTTTGTGAATATTCGACTTGAACCCTCGCACGTTGAAGGTGACAGCTTTGGTGGGAGTTTGTTCAACATATGAGTTATTCGATTAAAGAACGAATTTCTCTGTAATGCGAAGTCCGTTTCATTGACATTCGACCACAAAGGATTGTGCTCTTAATGACGTACGTGGTGTTGTGAAAAAGGCCGAGTTTCGGGAACAAGTTTCCTGATTTCATCAGAACAAGGTCCATTGTAGTGGCGATAAAACAACGAAACTCATTGAACCTTGTGACTTGCTTTACGTAGAGATCAGTGTTTAAAGACCCATGACTCACAAAAGTCTTTGTTTTCTGACCGCAATATTCAAGAATTTGCTTAAAATGTGTTTCATCGTCCTTTAAAATTTTTCAATTCGGCATTTAAAACTTTCTTGGCTCAATTTTTTGCGTTTTTCTACCTCATCATTTCTATTTGGAACTTTATAACTTTGAATAATTTAAATTTTATTATTTTTTCATTACTATATAAGGCAGGCAAATTGTATTTTAAATATTATAACTTTTAATCAACTGTTTTTTATAAAATTGGTTAGTTTTTTGTGCAGGATACCAGGACCAGTCATCCTAGAAATTGTTTGCTAATTCTGGAATTATTTTTATGACATTTTCAGTGTTAGCCCGTAAAGCTCCGACACGCCTCTCTCTATCAGGATACGATACCAACGGATTAGCTTGATAAGCGCCCATAATTTTCTTTCTAAAATTTTCATCTTTGGCTATCGTTGCTTTAGTAATTCGCCTCAGATTATTTTTGAATTTTTAAGACTTGAGAAGAACGACAGAACAACCGTCACTTTGCTTTTATGTCTGTTGTAATGAAGATATTGACATTTAAAATTGTATTTTTTAAGCATGCTTGACGTGTTCGTAACCCATTCAAGACCGAAGGATGCATAAATGCGTCTAGCAGTTTTCCTCTGAAACCGAGAACGCCATTTTTAGTTCAATAAATGTTTCACAAATTCTAAAACTATTTATGAATTCTAATTTGTATATTATTTAAGCACAAGATCTTCCCAATTAAACAGGTAAAAAGTTTTAATTTTACTTATAATTACATATACATGTATCGATATTTCGATACTCTTTGAGTAACATTTACAGGAAATTATTTTTGAAAATTAGACCAATAGAGTATCGATATATCGATATATAATTTTAAATAAAATTTAAAACTTTCCATCTGTTTAATAAAAAGACCTTGTGCTTAAATAATATACAAATTGAAATTGTTTAAAAAGTAATAAAAATGTCTATATAAGCGTAATTGCAGAACTTTCAATGCGGGTCTACAACTCCTGAGAACTTTTCTAGTAAGTGCTACAGTCGTTTAACGAAGAGGAATACTCTGGTCTGGCATTTATTACAAATGAAGGAAACAATTTTAAGAGAGAGCTACGTTAGGTTAGGGTAGGTTGATTTGAGGGGTGTGATAGCCCATGTAATACGACATACACTGAAGCCAGTGAAGGCTTGTTGTGCGCTCCCTTTAATTATCAAACACAAACTGCCAGAGTCTGCGGCAGGATTCGAACCTGGAACCTTCGCACTACGAGTCTAGTACACTATCTACTAGTCTACGAAGGTCAGTTAAGAGAGAGCTAAATTCTTCTGGCTTATTTACGCTCAAGATTATCCCGATTGTGGTATATGTATAAGTCAGCGCACTATTTCCAATGTCACAATATACATAAAACCGAAGTTTTTTGCAATATTGAAATAAAATAGATAAATTCATTGCGTATAACGTGGCTCAGGGCGACCCCGTGGTCGTGAATGGGTTAAGAGACCTTTATAAAACTTGCAAATATATTTCTTGAGTATACTGCCTTTGCTTATATATTCAGAAGTTTGGATAATCCTTAATCCTTATCTTTAAGAATATACTTTCAACTAAATTTCATTTGTCTGTTTTATGGTGGGTTTTTCCACCAAATTTTTTTTTTAAATTTAATTCCTATCAAAAAAAAAAGCCCGCTATTTTAGTACTTTTTTTCCGAACTCTGAATTTATATTTAAATAGATTCGGCTAGAAAAAGTCAAAGTCTAGAAAAGCTTAATGGATTGGCCTTATCTTATCAACTGTTCCAGCATCAGACTGTATTTGAATTTCAATAACTTGTAAAGAGTATTATGAAGTCGACTCTTACCCATTTGTTTGTCAGCTTCATTGCAAATGAATTTATTATGTACGGCATAAACAAATATTCCAAGCATCTGATAAATAATTAAAATGCAATTTTTTTCTTCTTTCTTTGTTTGCAAATCGCATACAAAATTCATCTTAAAGTTTCAAAATAAATTTATTTGGTTTTTTTCGAAAGTGTTCCATTAAATGTAATAGACATTTTATTTTAATAAAATTTTCTATTAAGCATATTAGTAACAGATGATTTAGGGCGGAGTTGGCTTTAAACATACACCGGTTAAGGCGAATTTTCGCTGACAACGAACCACTTCTTCGGTCGCAATAGTTTCATCCAATATTTTATAGAAATTATTATCCCAATAACGGACTACGTTCAAAGCGAATTTTCGCTCATAATGAACTTTTTCTTAATTCTGTAATACAAAGCTGTTTTTTCAATATTTAATTTCCTTATGACAAGCAAAACAAAATCGGAAAATTTTTCTAAAATTTTCTAAGCCGTTAAACTGATGATTATATTGATGTCATTTATACCTCCCGATTATTAAGAAAACGAACACTGAAGACGCCACACAGCCGAAACCGGTCTCTTTAAAAACCAAATTTTACATGGAATGACGGAAATAATTCCTAATTCAGGGAAACACCGTCGTAAGAAAAACTCGATTCTAAAAAAGGCATATATTAACAAGTCCACAGCCATTAGTGCATCAAAGGAGAACATTAAATCCTGCATCAACGAATTTCAGCCACATTTATGGAAAATGATCATGGACAATTTCGACAAAAGAGTGCGTATGTTCCAGCATGTCTGTGGAGGCTATTTGTGCGAGGCTATTTATCCGATGTGTTATTTTACAAATAACCCTGTTCTACATACTTTATGATGGAATAAAACAGTACAACAATTTGAGAATTTAATTAAAATCTTGCGTTAATTTTGGGACTCCCAACATCCCTCTCTACTGCATTGTTTCCCTAAATGCTTTTGTTCATGCAACCAGTTTCTAATCTATAGAAATAAATTAATCTGATTGTTGTCTAATACTTTCACCATTCTAAAGAATGTTTTATTGTTATTTTATTTGTGTTGTTAACATTTTTTATTTGATATATTTATGTATGTATAATGGGCTTTTAATTCTCATTGAATTGATTTATTTGCTTGATGGACATTTTTAAACTTTAAAAATCTTTTGTAGTTTTTATTATTATTTTTATCTTATTGAAAAAAAATTTTTTCTTTAAAGGTTCTCCAAAGAATTGATGATGTATCGTTAATGTGTGATAAACGTATTGCCAGTTTAAAGAAACTGGCTTTAAAACCACCGCGTCCCATACAGACAGTTACACCAGAACCGGCAGTGCCGTTGCAGCCACCCGGTGGGGCACCTCATCTATTGCGGCGAAAATATAAGGTAAGTGGGAACAAATCTTTAATGCATTAAAGTGTTTTGAAAAAAAATATAGTTGTTGCCTACAACAACTATATTGAATCAGACAATATTGAAAATATGACTTGTCGAGAAACAAAAATCCTTTCTAAACAACGAACCAAATCCCTAATATAGTTCTAAAATAATAATAATAATAATCACGAGACTAATAGTTTACCATGATATTGCCTTATTCAAACCTTTTATAACATCTCAAGCGCCAATTCTGAAATAAAACAAAAATTTTCTTAAAGCAACAATTTTATTGCGAAATATGGCAGTGGCCATTTTAAAACTTGATCTTGATTTACCAGTGTCGATAAATGTCTCTTCGCAATCTACTTTTCTCATTCATTTGTCGTTTTCGTTATATAAAAGATTAATTCTATGTAGAATAGGGATGGCTATCACTCACATTAATGCCGTGAGTGATGCACATTCGAGATCAGGCATACTCGTGAGTAATTTTTCTTCACTTGCGTTTGATTTACCGTGAATGAGCGTGTGGTAAGTAGGAATTTTAGCAGGATTGAGAAGCTCTGAAATGTCATCAGAAGTATTAAAATAAAAATGTACACTTTTAGCTTCTCGCGGTCAGAAAAAAATTTAACTATAATTCAATTTGAAGATAAAACTGCTCAAAATCGCATGTTACTACTTCGTTTCGAATTCTAGAGTAAGCCCTTTGGTTACACCTCTATTGTCGAAAACCGATTTTCCACCAGATCACGAAGTTTTGAGGTTCTAGAAGGATGTTATGGGTGTTTCATTTTTTTTTTGGTAACGAAGTGAAATTACTTTTGGTGCTTGAGCGACTTCAACATTGCTAAAACATCTCGCTACACATACCCACAAATCCCTCTAGCACTACCGCAAGTCTCTCCTCTACAGGTTGGGAAAGGTACATTATCCTATCGTAGCTAAATTAATTTGATAAACTATTTTGAATTAGTCCTCTCCAATTTAAAAGTTCGATGTGAACCACTTTCAATACTCCCAGTTTCGGAGGCAGTCTGGTATTTGTACGTGTATGTATGTATGTGTCTGAATGTGTACGTAAACCTTCGGTAAATTTGGAATGACTTAACAGGACCGAAATAATTTGGCGGCACTGTGAAAGTTGTGACATCACTTCTCGATATCGTTTGAATATGAATCGATTCGGCATGATTAAATTTTACGAATAAAAGTTTTGTAATAAATGTATTTTTGAAATAAGTTTTATGCCAGTGCTACGCTTGAACCCAAAATCTTAATATCAATGTCAACCCAAAAGTTTGTTTATTAAAATCGCTTAATTCGTTCAAGATAAGTCTTCTCATGAGTGCGTGTGTCATGTATTTAAATTGTAATAGTTTTTAAAATTATTTTAATACAAAACACACTATGATTATACATTTTGTAATGTTTATATAAAATATAGAATTCTCATATTGTATTCGATTCGTTTGGCATAAACATACTAAGTTGAATGTTTTCAAACTCCAAACAACACATTTTGGTTAAACAATTTCTATGAAAAATAAAGTCATTTAGCTTTTTTGTAAAAAGTGCCACTGCCACGCCTACACAATGACATTTTTTTATAATATTCTTCCGGCTTTTGCAAGAATCATAATATAAATTTTACACCTACGTCCATGAGTTACTGAAGAGTAAATCAGAAGTAATCGATTAATTGTATTCGAATTGCAATATTTTCCCTAAAATTTAAATAGTCGAGGTTGCATGTGACTGTACTTAATTGTGAGAGAAAAGTAACTCACGCTACCATATCTGATCTATAATGCACACTGCCGGTTACTTAAGGAAGAATTGCAACATTTCTGCTCAAATTTAAATACTCGTAGTTATCAAAATATCTTCTCATGTTCTTAAATGAGAACTTCTAAAAAGTTTTTTTATTGTTATTACCAGTTTTGTCATACAGTTTTCATTTGTATATGAAATATTTTATGTATAAATCTTTTTCGTATGCCGGAGTTTTTTCTTTAAAGCCTCTTCTTGTAAATTTATAACGATGGCAATAAAATGTGACCCAAATATGCACGATGCGGTCAGTGACTTATGATTTTAATACCAGCCAATAATTACACACACACACATATGTACATACATACATACATAGTTTGGAGTCCAATAAGGCCTTCTTTTATTTTTATTTATGTATTTTGTTCGGTTAAGATTTTTGTCGACTTTTTTCTTTTTGCTTCTTGCCATCATTCTTTTTATTATTTAAATGCAAAAAAGACAATTTCCAACCAGGTTTTTCTTAATGAAAAATCATAATGACATTTCCATCTCGACTTTTTTTCTATATGAAGATGTTGAAGAAAAATTCAAAAATATATAAATTTGTTATTTTTATAAGGGCTCTATATGAATTTTCAAATAAGTGCCGGTTGTATCTGTTAGTTTTCTTTCATGTAATTCAATCCACTGGATTCATTACCCACCCGCATTGTACTTTTGATATTTCAAATGATTTATTAATTTTTCCAAACTTAATTTGAAAGAAAGAAAAAAATCGTCGTCATTGTCGTCATACTGTTTGTACTCGTATATTGTTTTATATTATAACATTTTAAATAAAAGTGAAACTTTTCCATTTCTGTTTGTAATTTTTATTTTTTATTTTATAATTTTTTTTTTTTTTTTTTTGCTTAAAAGCCAAAGCCCTATTAAATGCGGAGACACTTAAGTTTGTTGGGAAAATCAACAAACAAGTGACGGTGTTATTTTTTCTTCTTCGCTTTTTCTAATTCTGTGGGTTAAATTTTGCACAAAAAGTGTCAGGGAAAAGGTGTAGTGCTTTGGTTAGAGTACGTGGCCTGAGTTGATTGTTTTGATGCGCTGTGAGAAGCAACAATTTGCCACTTTTATTGCGAATGGTTTTGTACAGGTTCAAAGTGCCGTAAAATATTTTCTTAATTTTTTTTTCTTCAATGTTGTATTTTTTTCAAACGGATTTGAAAAGTGTAATAAAAAAATAAATTCTATGTTTTTCATGTACAACAAACAATTTATTTGTAATTTGTGGACAAATTTTGGAAAATAATTCGTTTGTATGAAATGGTTTGCTCCAGGCCAGTTCCCATTTTCACTAATACGAGTATATGACAAGGGTCTGGTGGAGTGCTACCTTTATGACGTCATATTCAAGTGTCCTTTCTTTAAATACGAAATCCAGTTTTTCAGTACAAATCTGCTTGACACTTAGTCCTAATTTTACCAAAAAATTAGAAACTCTATTTTTCATCTATACTTCCTATATATTATAACTACCTTTTTATATTTGGCGGACGCAACGGGTATGTGGTATGGGGATACTCTCTACCATCGTCGGCAATAGCTGTGATGTTTTTGGTCCATCGAGTAACGCGAGGTGGGCCACTTCTTGTGAAATTTGTAGTGGATCCAGTTTGCACGAGGTGCCCATCCAAACGCTTAGTTGTTCGAGGTGTGTATCGCTCCATGGCTTGTTGACAACTTATCTATATATCTACATCATAAATGTCAAAGCACAATGACGTTTGGCGCTAATAGCAACGATAAAATTAAAATGCATGTCATTTTGTTGTGGCATTAATGACTGATTAATAGGCATTAATGCGGTTCGCGAAAATTGCGTTCGATTTGAAAATTTTGTCGTACTTCAATAAAAAAAATTTCCATATTAGCTTTAATTTAATACAAAATACCTGAATTGAAGTAAAAAAAATCGAAAACTACAATAAGGGTGAATAAAGTTCAGCTTTGTCAGACCAAGTTAAGGAAATATGGTCTTGCTGCACAACCTTATAAAATTACAAATTTCACTTTTAGCTGCCACACGCTTCATGCCCAAAAGTTTGCGAAAAAAATTGTACGGCAGCAGCCAACCGATATGCCGACATCTTTTACTAGTGATTCAACGATTCTCCATAACAATTTTCTTCACTTTCTCAACATTTTCATTGGTTTTTGATGTAATGGAGCTTTCAGTTCTCGACCTCTATTGAAAAACTTTTACCACTTGTACATATTTTTCTGGCTCAGAGTAAAATCACCATATGCCACTCTCAACATTTCAAGTGCACTTAATTTGATGCAAATTCTTTGATCCATTTTTCATCCACAGTCGAACACGTCTAAATATTATGCCTCTCACAAACAAACTCAACTAACAAAATAGATTCGAGACAAGTGTGCCAACATATAAAAGTAAAAAAAAATCGCTAATCGAATGCACTTAGGACGAGAAATTTCAAAATTCTCCTTTTCTATTGAACAGACCTCGTATATTGTTAGTTTTTCAATAATATAATGAATAATTTTAGTCAGGTTCAGGTTTGTTATTCTCAATTAGGAATAAAAATTTCTTTATTTTTTAAAGTTTCCATAATTAAACCATTTCCTTTGACGAAAACCATTTATGGCTGAATGAGGAATGGTTTCCTCCAAATAATCGTCTTAAGTATTTGCTTATAAGAACTTATCATGAAAAATAAAGACAATCTACAAAGGCGCGGAATGTGAGGAGTTAAAATCGTTTATTTAAAAAATCCATCTTCAGTTTTTAGTGCTAATCGTGAATTATTTTACATTTAGGAGGGAGGGGACTCGATTGGCCCTAGAAAAATTTTAATGTTACGCTAATGGCCAACAGCTCATTAACAAACGAGTCGTGCAATTCAAAATTTGTCTTCAAATCACGTTTAATTTGAAAGTAAAATTAATTAACAATAAAAAAAATAAAATAAAGAAAATAAAAAATAGAAAAATAGAAAAAAATAATTGTCATAAATATTTAAAATAAGTAAGTCTTTTACGATAGAAATAAAATTTTTTTTTTATTTTTTCTATTTTACACCACTTAAAAGTTCAGTGATCTTTTTATAAAAAAAATATGTATTTTCTTCAACTAAAAACCAACATGATTTGCAATGCAAAAGTTTTCCAAGATTTAAAATAAATTTGTAAATTTATATTTTGTTTTCCTCACATCGTACAGATTAAGGGAATATTAACACGCATGTTTGTATGGAAGGCTGATAAGTAATGTTCCTTTTATTCCCTTTACTTCTTCCCAATGGTTCAAAGGACCACCACCTTTATTTCTTCGACTTTTTTATTGTTTTTTTCCTATTTTCTATCTGCTTTTTATAAAACTAATTGGTATTTTATATTTTAGTCAATGTTAAAATTTTATTTTTTCAACTATCGTTTGTTGTATAAAATGATTCAATTCTTATTTCAATGAATAAAGATTCAAAATTATGAAAAAGTAGAATTTCGAAAAATAAGAACGGCGGCATTAATTTCAATGTAGATGTCAGATGTATTTAATTGTCAGATGTTAATATGTCAAGAAAAGAGAGATAGGGAGAGAGAGAGGGAGAGAGAAGGAGAGGAACTACCTTGTATTCTTATTTCATGAGCTGGTCTGTTCAAAGTCCATTTATACAAGAGCCATTTAAGCCATTTATACCATTCGCAAGAGCCCAGGTGACAGTTTTTGTTTACATTTTATATGTGTCAAAGTGTGTTTACTTTTTTCTTCTTCTGTTTAAATTTTTGATAGCCATTCCATTCCAACGTTTGAATTTTAAAATGCCATTGTGTTTCACCTTGCACGTTTTTCTTTTCTTTTTTTCAACATAACAGCTGGTTTTGACAATAGAAAAATTTATTACACAAACAAATATTTGTGTTTGTTGTAGAACTGCGATGACCTGTGTAAATACACCTTGAGACGATTTCTCTTATTTTCTGTAACTTGTGAGAAGTTCTCGCATCGAAAAAATGTTGAGAATTGTACTCGTATCCATCACTCATAAAAATATTTAAATCAGTTCAATGAAAATATCAAAAAATTATTATTTATTCCTACTCAGCCGGTTTAGCACAATATTGCTATAATTTTTTCGATTCGAAAATTTTCGCTTACAGTTTTCAGTTATAGAAATGATGCACAGATTGAAATATTTTCAATTTAAATAGATTAGAACTTAAAAAAAGTTCTGCAGGATATCTTACGTCATTAGTATTTATTGTACAATAGTCGTACTCTAAATCGACTAAATTTGCCTGTTTACGTCAAACATGACTTGAAAAAAATAGAATTAGATTTGTTGACTGAGAAATGTTTTTTCGAACTTGAAAATATTTTACTTACTTCAGAAATTGTAATTTTTGCAACGAAAAAGTAGAGTTGGCCCCAATGTGCGTTGTTTTTTTATGGCAAAAAATAGTCGGGAAAAATATTGTTCCTGTTGATTTTTTTTAAATTATAAAAAGAAAATTTCATAAGAACTAAGTTGGTGGTCAAAAATATCATCATATAAGTATGTATAAATTTTTTGTTGTTTCAATTGCTCATTTTTTAAATAAATTTTTAATGCGTTAAAATGCTTAATACATTCGACAGATCTATTTCATTTTTACAACTTTCTTTTGGTAACTCATCTGTAAATGTTTAAAATATTTTTTATTAGAGTTCAAAATGTCGTTTGGCCTGTGATTAAATCTTTTTGCGTTCATCTTTTTGCTTTGGTAATTATTTTTTAAAAGATTTATTACACAGTAGTAGTGTTGTTACTTCCAGACTTCCATGAGGAAATTGTATTTAATTTTGATTTAATTTTATTTTTCTACCAACAAATTTTTGTATTGTTTTTGGCCAAACGAGAGAAATTCCTATTAAAAGTTGTTGGTTGCTCTTTGCAAATTTTATTTTTTGTCTTCAACCTTTTTTATGTCAAAGTAAGTACTACAGAGATTTATCTTGATAATGATAATTTATGAAATTATTAAAGTTTTTTAAAACGTTTTGTCGAAACGTGGCTTAAATGCTGTCACATTGTTTTCAGCTTAAAAACGAATTGTCAAAACATACTTTAAATAAATGTTCCCAAGTTATTTTATTTACAAAAATAAATCCCTCTAAGTTCAAACTTGTTTTCTTAAATCTCCCCCAAAGTAGCGCAATTTGAATAAAAATTTTATTTCAAATATGCTATATTTAATCAATTTCCAGTTACTTACTAAAGCTTCATTATCTAAAAATGAAAAACAATATACATCCGTTTTTAAAACTTAAAAAAAATCACGGAATAAAACGTAACAGGGAACAGAAACATGATACAATTACTTGGTCTACTTTTAGGCAAAAAAACGTACAGTCTAGCCAGATTTTTTTTGGGATATACTACATACTTTCAAAACGGGAAACAACAGAATAGCACGAACGAAACAAATCCTCTGGACCAATAGGGGTCTTACGAATTGACCTGTTGATGCCAATAAGGTTACATCGGACAAAAGGGGCTGGAAGATCAAGACAAGATTTCGAAAACACATAAGGCAGAACAGGACAGGGGTCTAAGGAAACCAAGATCGACAACGGAATCGAATTTTGCGAACCAAATATTTAACAACGATTGTGCACCAGCGCGCATTAGAGAAACGATTAAACCGCTGCATTTACAACCTAAAGGACCAATTGATAAAAATTGTAATTTGGAATAGGTATGGCTCTTATAACTTTGGGAAAATCGATTTGAAAATAATTCCTTTCCAATAAACATAAATATTATTTTTCTTCAACCGATAACGAAAAATTACTTTCTTACACGAAAAAAGAAATCGGGACTACTGGCGAATTTGTACGACAGTCAGTGGTAAATGAACAAACCTTATTAAATATAAAACTAGTTTCTATGTAAAAAAAAATCATAAGAGTCTACTTTTCTCCTCATAATGGAAGACGGCTTCCAAATTGGTGAATAAGAATCGAAAAAGAAAGCATACGCCAATGATAAGCCTGCGTTAAAATCAATTGAAATTATCTGTTTTTGGAAATGATTCCAGATCATAATCTCAACACTTTCATTACTTTTTACTTGTTTTACTGGGTAATTGCTTTGCAACAATTAGCAATCGTAGTTAAAATTTCAGGGCACCGTAAAATTTTATTCAGTTTATTGACTTATTGTCCTTAAATATGGGGGAGGTCCCAAAATTGGCCAATCTGACGTATAGTAATTAAAAAAAAATACTTTGGTGAAGAGTGACAACCTTATGAAACACATGTTTTAAGTTTGAAGGCGCCACATTGTCTAGTATTGTTTTAGCCATCAAAAATAAACGATGTCAGCGAATTTGTAGACAATGAAGAAATTGGACACCGTTATGTACTCGTAGTTCAATACTTTCATTTGAAAGGTCTCGGTCCAAACAATATTAAAGCCGAGCCAGATTTTACTTTGTTGAAGTCCGCTCTATCGTTTTCGACTATAAAATAATGGGTGGCAGAATTCAAACGAAGCTCGCCGTCATATATACTAAATATAAATAAATTGTTTAAGATTTTTACAAGCTCATGACAATTACATACATATGGGACTCTTTAAGTAAAATTTTGGGTCTTGCTGTGTTATTTGAATATCCTTATTAATAATGAATGTATGACTATACATAAATAGTTAATGGTGACACATTACTTCATGCCACAAAACAAACGTTCAACATGGGCTATAAAAAATTAAAATAAAAGATACTAGAAAGACTCGACAGTCAAAAATATGCTCATTTTTTATTCCTCCAAAAAAAGTTTAAAACAAACAATGAAAAAAAAAACGAATGGTGATGTGCCTAAAAAAATTATAATTTAATTCAATATTAGTTTTTATTTTTATTGGCTTAAACACGTAAAGTCGGCAATAGAGAGAGAGAAAGAAAAACAAACTTTAAAAAAATAAATATAAACAAAAATCAAATTAAATAATAATTTTCGGAATAATTCACCAGACGGACAGACAAACAAACATGGGAGAAAAATTAATCGAAGCCATAAGTACGGACGATAAAATGTGTGTGATCAAATATCATTTTAAAAATTTTATGGCAAAAGCCATGTTTACAAAAAAATATATTAAAACAAAAACAAAATCATCATCACCATCATTAACTACAGCAGCAGTAGCATAATAAGAAAAATGTATCAACACGCACGACTGCGCAATCGCAACTCAATCCGCAATAAAAATAAAAATAATTAAATAAAATCATAAAAACAAAGATCAGCGTGAAGCCGCAGTTAATTGCTTTATTGTTTTATTGTTTTTATTTATTTTTTCTTCTTAATAAAAATTATAGTCGAAAATGAATCAGCAACAAACACGAGGACTTTCGTTTTTTAAATACTAACGAAGAAAGTGCGTTTAATATAATTATTAACGGATGCCCCACATTAAATTTTGATAATAAATTAACAATTAATTTCACATACTTTAGAAGACACGGTCCGAAATATCATTAACTTAACGTGGGAAATGTCATCACTCTATGTTCTTTCTAACGCCTTAATATTTTCAATGTCAACATACTGGGTGGATCTAGTGCCATTTGCGTGACTTTACCTACAGTCCTGACATAGATGCGTTGACTCGGTTGATTACTGGTTTTTGTTAACATGGGATCGATTCCACTTGATTGATCTGCTGGGAGCAGCCACATATAACAACCATTTTTTTCTGTGATTGAAACCCTAATCAAGGGATAAATTTATTTGCTTGAAAGTGAGGGTTTTGAGTCTACGACTCACAGCTTTCCTGCTACCAAGAAATGTTCATGTTATGTTGCTAAAAACAGAAGCAGCTGATTAAACGCGGTGGACCGCCATGGTTATGTACATAAATGTCCACATTTGGTGCTAACCAACTCATCAGTAGACTACAACCCACAACATATAAAGTTTTTTATTTTAATTCTATAACTAATTAGAACAACATCTCTAACAGTTTTATATAAATGTATATTTTACATTTTAGATTCTATGTTTGCTTTTGCAATTAACTCTGAATGAGAAACAGGAAAAAATTCAAACTTTTTGGAATAATATAAGTGATGTCAACTGTTCAAAATGTATAACCTAAAAACGTTTTTATCCTTCACACACTTTTTGACAAACATTTTACTTGGAACCTGCTTTATTCTCATAGTTACACTTTCTTCTGTTTCATTAACCTAATCTAAACAAAAGTTTTCCCCCACAATTAAAATTCAATTAAATGCAATCGACCTCTGCTTTTCCCAGCAACTTTTGACATGCTGGTCTGTATTACAAAACATTTGATCAAATCATGGTAGTCAATGATCTTGAAGGCATCTTTTCATTGTTTTGTTACTGATTTTTTATTTGTTTTTCTTTTGATTGCACCTTGTTTATATAATTAAATATTGCAAAATTTGCATAAATAATTTCTTTTCATTATTGTTTTATTTTATGCACAGAGTAGCAGAGCACGTATCAGTATCAATAGTTCGTTTTCTTCCCACCCAATTAAAAATATGTATAGTTTTTCTTTAAGTTTGTGATCTTGTGAACTGGTGAACTTTTACTATGGAAAAAATTTTATTATTGTAAACAATATACATATATTTATATATTCATGGGATGAACAGCGTTTAAATGGTATCCTAGGGTTTAATGGTTGCTGGAACTTTATTGAATACTAGCTGACCCGGTCCGCGTTGCTGCCCCTAAGCAAACATTAGTGTTATATTACCACACGATTTATATAGAGCTTTTAACGAAATTTACGGCCTTTAAATAAAAATCCATTGAATACCTATCATAAGGTTTTGGAGTCCATACGTTACATATATATATATATATATATATATATATATATATATATATATATATATATATATATATATATATATATATATATATATATATATATATTTATATATCCTGTTTCATATGTATAGATCTTTAACTTATTGTACAATGTTGCAACTTAGTAAGCGCGGAATATCTTGTGTTATCGAATGATGTAAATATTTTGTAAATAAACCGAAAACTCGGATTTTTTAATGCAACATTTCTAAAGTTTTAAAATTTTGATATTGAATCATTATTAACATAGATTTTTTGTAAATATCTTCGGAACTACACAACCGATTTAAGAGTGTGATATCTCGTTTTGAAGAACATGACAACGGCTTTCCAGAAAAAAGTAAAATAAAATAAAAAAGCACAAAAAATAAATATATGTATATGTCATTGGTGGTGCAATATGAAAATTGGATTTTGCCACATCCATCCGCCCACAGACCGAAAATCAAAAATCAGACTTCACAGACTGTCACCCGCACGAGTATTCTGAAGGTTCCCTAAAAATTTCGTCAAAATCGGCCCAGCCGTTTTGGAGCCATTACGTTACATACATGCATATATACATACATACACACATCCTATTTTATATACATACTAGCGGACCAGGCGAACTTCGCCTCGCCCAATTTTAAGCCTTCAGACAAACTTTCTATTTTTTCATTTAAAAAGCCATTAAGGAATAATTTCAAACAAAATTTCATACAAAAACTCGATTTTCGATTTTTCCAATTTTCCGACTTTTCCGGAGGGATTTCCCAAAATTTTCTTCCATAAAAACCTTCTCCTCGAAAATACGAACAACTGACAAAAAGTTTTACAGAAATCGGCCAAGCCGTTCTCATTTTATGAATTATTAGATTTTTCCACGCCCCTCCGCCCACAGACCGAAAATAAAAAATCGGACTTCACAGTGTCACCAGCCCGAGTATTCTAAAGGTTCCCTGAAAATTTTGTCAAAATCGGCCCAGCCGTTTTGGAGCCATTACGTTACATACATACATACATACACATATCCTATTTTATATATATAGATACTAGCGGACCAGGCGAACTTCGCCTCGACCCAATTTTAAGCCTTCAGACAAACTTTCTATTTTTTAATTTGAAAAGCCATTAAGGAATAATTTCAAACAAAATTTCATACAAAAACTCGATTTTCGATTTTTCCAATTTTCGGACTTTTCCGTAGGGATTTTCCAAAATTTTCTTCCATAAAAACCTTCTGCTCGAAAATACGAACAACTGACAAAAAGTTTTACAGAAATCGGCCAAGCCGTTCTCATTTTATGAATTATTGGATTTTGCCACGCCCCTCCGCCCACAGACCGAAAATAAAAAATCGGACTTCACAGTGTCACCCGCCCCGAGTATTCTGAAGGTTCCCTGAAAATTTCGTCAAAATCGGCCCAGCCGTTTTGGAGCCATTACGTTACATACATACATACATACACATATCCTATTTTATATATATAGATACTAGCGGACCAGGCGAACTTCGCCTCGACCCAATTTTAAGCCTTCAGACAAACTTTCTATTTTTTAATTTGAAAAGCCATTAAGGAATAATTTCAAACAAAATTTCATACAAAAACTCGATTTTCGATTTTTCCAATTTTCGGACTTTTCCGTAGGGATTTTCCAAAATTTTCTTCCATAAAAACCTTCTCCTCGAAAATACGAACAACTGACAAAAAGTTTTACAGAAATCGGCCAAGCCGTTCTAATTTTATGAATTACTAGCTGACCCGGGCAAAGATTGTTTTGCCTTCAAATTTGCACTAAATCGACATAGCAATTATTGTTCAAATACCGGTATCGGGCTAATTAACCCCACTACACGCTGATTAAGGACCCAACGCCTTCAGCAAAACGCAGCATAGGCTTATCGCTCTAATCTCTATTGGGCAAAACAAAAAACAAAATATTGGGCTATCTGTCGGACGAACTTCAAACTACACAGAAACACTCCTCACGTCCCATAGAACATGTATATAAAGTTTGGTCAAAATCGGTGCAGTAGTTCTTGAGTTACGGTGCAAAAACACACACAAAAAACTAAATATTGCGCCATCTGTTGGACGAAATTCAAACTACACAGAAACACTTTTCACGGCCCATAGAGCATGCATATAAAATTTGGTCAAAATCGGTCCAGTAGTTTTTGAGTTTAGCGATCACGAACATACACGTAATTTTTATGTACATATATAGCTGACACCGTCAGCTCAAAATATCTTTGGAACTACAAAACCGATTTAAGAGTTTGATATCTCGTTTTGAAGAACATGACAACGGCTTTCCAGAAAAAAGTAAAATAAAATAAAAAAGCACAAAAAATAAATATATGTATATGTCATTGGTGGTGCAATATGAAAATTGGATTTTGTCACGCTCGTCCGCCCACAGACCGAAAATCAAAACTCAGACTTCACAGTGTCACCCGGCCGAGTATTCTGAAGATTCCCTGAAAATTTCGTCAAAATCGGCCCAGCCGTTTTGAAGCCATTACGTTACATACATACATACATACATACATACATACATACACACATCCAATTTTATATATATAGATTTTCATATTGATGTGTACCTTCTCTTTTCATGTCAATGAATTGAGAGAACTGAATTAAACTTGAAAAAGAATAGACGCTCAAATGTCCACTTCCCGAATTGATGCATAGTTTCACTCATTTTACAGCATTTTGAATTGTTGCTCGCAAATCATCAGGCTCCAAAATGGCCTTACTTTGCGCCACCTTGTATTTCATAAATCTAAAATATTTATTATGAAAGGCCTTCAACATAAGCATAAATATTTCCTTTGTTCATAATCTACATTTTTAAATCTTTAAATGACAACATTATTTCCCTTAAGCAATACAACTACAAAATACTTGATAATTGTCTTTTAAAATATTTAAATATCTTTGATCTACATCTATGTACATGTACGAGTATTTAACAATTTTTACATCAATCATATTGAGGCAACAATCAAGCCATTGCAAATGATCACAGCTTTTCTATGCAAAATTCCCAAACAAACAAAACAATATTTTGCATATGCGCGGCTTTATGGGAAAGAAATATTGGAAATTTAAAAAAATGCTCTTTTTATCCGACTGTTATGAAAATAAACCTACAACAACATACGAGAAAATAACAAACATTCATAAAAAGTGTGTTTTATTTGTGCTAAACAAAATTTAATCTAAATGACAAATAGACTTGCAACAACACAAATAGAAACCAGCAGCAACAAAAAAAATATTAAAAAGTTAAGGCAATAAAAAATAAAATAAGTTGAGCAGATGACTACATATGAAAGAAACTGTTAAAAACTGTGAGTGAACACTGTTAAATTCAAACCGACAAGATGAAAAAGTATATTAATAAACTTGCAACATAAGGACAAGGAAAAAAGTTAAGATGCGTTTTTTTTTTCTTGTACCGCAAAAAAAATTTTTGATGAAAGAAAATAAATGACTGATTTGCTGTTAAAGTATCAACTGTTAACACGTACTTACAGGCAAACATATGTACATACGCACACGTTTTGCAGTACTTTTTACTATTTACAAGTACATTGAATGCAGTACGCTTTACAGTGGGCTTGAGTGATTAAAAAGCCGGAATTCAAACTTAAGAAAACGTACTTAACGGTCATAATCATAACAAAAAGTTGGCATAAGGTTTATTGTAATACACTTACCAAAATGTGGTAAACGAGCCGGATTTGCTATTTAATACCAGAAGCCATTCGAGCATAAGTATGAAGGCATAGGAAGGGGATCGGCTACACCTCAAAGTAATTAATATATATAGGTTCCTTTCACTCCTTGAGGGAGCATAGAGCTTTCTTTGATAGAACGAAACCGACGCCACTTGATCTTTCGTTGGTTTTCCGGAGAAAAGAACCGTAAGACATTCTGCTGTTGTAAATTCTCCTGATTCGCATCATCGTACCTTGTATTGAGCGCTTATAGGCGGTAAATTCCTTGCATAATTGTGCAACCCTTGAGGTTTCCGTAAGAGTACGTACATTCCATGTTCCGATTCTTGTCCTTGATTGTATGCCAAATTTCGTCAACGTTTTATCGGGTTTATCAGTTTTCATTATTGTTCTGGTTTCATTAATAGGTTTATATTTAAGACTTACGGCTTATTAGTATTTAATACTTATTCAATATCTTGAAAACTATTCTTACAATAGTGAGACCCTCTAAAATGTATATACGTTACTACAATAATGTGTACTTTCGAGCAAAATCATGGTGGTATAGGGGTGGGGAGACGGCTACTTCCAAACAAAGCAATTGTTAATTATTCTTTAACTGAAATAGCTGGAGAATTTCAAAATATATTATTATCAAGCTGTATAGATTATGTATTTTGTAAATCAAATCAAGACATTATTTACTTTGAGTTGAGAATTTCACAATTTAATGAATAAATTTTTTTATTTTCTTTAAGCTTAATATAAAATAATAAAATTTATTAATTAAAATAAAACGGTCAAAAAACTAGAACATATTTTAACAATTTAATGTCAAGCGAACCGTAGGAAGATTCAAAGCATCAAATATCTAATCCTGAAACTTTCTGCTACGACATTGGTAAATTGAAAAACTCTTGGAACGACATACTACTCGTATTATATCCAAGTTGATATAATTTTGCTACGTGTATATATGCTTTGCCGCACACTAGTGCCCATGCTGAAAGAGTCTTTTGCGGCTTGGATTTCCTAAAATGGTACCGAAAATTATCTGAAAATGAAATCATTCACTATTCCCCATAAAAAAAAACTTACAAAAAGTACATTTAGAAACTTAATATGTATCAGCTCTGTGTATCTATTCATCCGTTAATAATTATTTCGCCCCACTGTTACTTTTACTTCAATTCACTAAGTACTTCTAATGGCTACTACAGTAAACACTAATATTGGCTGTACTACTATTTACGGAAGTGTGTTTACATACGCCGCGGGTATTTTGCAATAATAAAATTAAAAAAAAGAAGAAAAAATGTAATGAAAACTAAATAAATTTCTTTTTTTAGTTTGATTTCTGGTCGAAACAATAAATTTCTTTTTGATTGCCCTTTTAGCCGTTGGTTGCCTCTTTGCTTTTCTGCTTTCATTCGTTTCTTTCTTTAATTTAAGCAGAACTTTATGCGTTTATTTAATGAAATTCATATTCGTATGTTGTACTTGTATGTTGTAATCATGGTTTAATACATTTCTTTATTTAATTTCAAAGCCGGAAAACGAAACAACAACAGTTTGTAATGCACTTTTTTAATTTATAATTATAGTTTTCACTATTTCGTAATGCGAAATCAAATAATCAAATTAATACTATTGCCAAGACGTACGAGTACATGAGCTACGTTGGAACTATTGATAACATACAAGTTCTTCATAGTAATAAATTAACATTTTTTATAATTTTTTTATTATTTTTTAAAAACTAGTGGCCGAAATTCGAAAAATCTTTAAGGTGCTTTCAATTGAAATTAAACTATTTACAAACATTTTCAAAACATTAAACATTTACGGCCTTATTCATAAAAAATATTGTATGTTTGTTAAAGGTTTATTTGACAAATATCCCATAGAAATTTGTCAAATAAGCCCTTAATAAACATACAATAATTTTTATGAATACCGCAGTTAATTTTTAAATATTCTTACTTGTATTTTTTTTCTGTGCAATACTTATGGCTCTTTAATATACTGAAAAGATTTTGTTAAAACGCACACTCTCCAACTCTGTAAAGACATATGTACATTTCAAGCCATACATATATTTATGGTTTAAATCAATACCATAATTTAAGCGTGAAAGGGACTTAAAACTTTTTTTCACGTACTTTATTATTCGTTTGAGTTTGAAGAACATTTTCGTTTCGCTTAATATTTTTTATATACGATATTTCTTAGATATTTAAACTATTATGCACAAATAAGAAATAAAAATGTTCATCTAAAATACATCGTATGCTAAATTCTTGGAACGATCGCCACCAAAATTGAGAAAATTCTCCGACTATATGGCACCTCGACTTAACTTTGATAGCAATTAGAAATCCTTTTTACCAACCGAAAAGTATTGAAGAGCGGATTATAAAAGGCTTATGATATTAAGGCTTACAGTCATGGTTGCTATAATCGTTCTCCATTTCTGGATGAATGAATGGGCAAGATCCAAAATCATCAAAAGCATCCTGAAAAAGTCACTGTTCACTGTGGACTCCGTGTTGGCGGCTATAGACCGATGATTACCAACTTCTTTTGGCCTGAATTGGATGTTATGGACACCAGTAATATGTTATTTCCTCAGGACGGCGCTACTTGCTACACAGCTCATGCTCTTCTTCAATGTTAAGCATCAAGACTTTCAAGGTTCGTGATTTGTTGTGGTTAATGCGAGATTTTTAAAAAACCCAAAGAAAGAAGTCTGTCTGATACTGGTAGATCTGGCAAACTGGACGGCCAGTTCAAATCCCCAAAACGGTAGATCACTCGACCTGGAAATTTGTATCGCGAAATCTCCATCGTTGTTCCAGCTGTGTGATCGGTTGCTTCGTCCTATTGAAACCAATAATGATCAAGAGCCAATACAACAACTTGCAGCAAAAAAAAAACTCGTTTAGCATCTGTCTGTAACGATCGCCATTTATGGTTTATGCTGGTGCCATCGGCGCCTTCAAAAAAATAAAGAGTCAATCACTTTTTATCTGCAAATGCTGCACCAAACAGTCAATTTTAGGGGATACAATAACTCTTCATGCATTTCATGTAGATTCTCTGGGCGCCAGAAAAGCAATTTTTTTCGAGAACAGTAACAATAATATCGCTCCACACTGTATATCGACATCATAAATGTCAAAGCACAGTGGCATTTGGCGTCATTTGCGAAAATGGCAGCCAATTCAAGAGAATATTTTGCACATATAGAAAATGTTTATGAAGTAGTTGCTGGCAAATACGGGTAACAAACATAAATTCGATAAAAAAAATTTACACAAATTATAAGAAAATATTAATAAATGCAAAAACAGGAAACACTAAAGCGAAACGCTTTAAAACAAAGCAAGCGCGCCAACTTCACGTTATTTTTATTATTGTGGTTTTTTCTACTGTGAAAAAACCAAGCAAGGACTTGCAATAAAGAGGTATTATGCTTTTGTTCATTAATCTACGCTTGATTTTAGATTGAGTAGCTGACTGCGCTTACGCAACCGATCTTGGTGCTGGGGCTGCCATCAGACCCCTAACTTGAGCCTTGTTCGCTAAGCGGTAAAAATACTAAACTTCTCGCAGTGCACCGGTGTTAGCATGTATTTAAGGTAATTAACACGGTGGATAAGCATCACTGGCAACTTGGAATTTTGTTAAAATTCGAGAAAAACCCTCCAAAACAATCCCCTTATACTCGCTGACTGTCCGCAACCGTTAAAAAGCGGCTATCCCGCATATCTACCGGACGTACCATTATCCGCCACCTATGACGCGTCCAGCATTCAGCTCTGCTTCCCATAAACAGATAATAAAACATACAATATATTTAAAATGACGTTGTGTGCGGAGGCCCTATGCTCCTTATAGGATCCAAAGAGTTCCTTAAAAACCCGAAAATTATATCTTAGCCTGTTTAGATGTAATTAATATGTAGTTTATAAAGAATGACATCCATCTATTATCTCTTATTGGAGTAAGCCCTTAATATCGTGAGGCACTCTCATCTCTTCTCTATTTCATAAAATTTGTTTCTTTTTTTTTTCAATTTATTAGCAAAAATGTCATTGATTTATTGTAATATTTTCATATTTTTTTACAGTCCACTAATACAAATTTTAGTATTCACTGTTACGCTAAATAAAGTAAACGATTTCAATACCTACAAATATTTAACGATCGTGATGAGGAAGATCATGATACTGCCAATGCTCATGATCGAATTGTATCACTTTTTGTAATATTTCTTATGAACTGTATTATCTAAGACCTTTTTATTCTTTTTTTTATTCAACTCGATCTTTACAAACTGTAAGCAATTAGCACTTTTATTTATTTTTCTTTTTAAATATATATTTTTTTCTTGTTACATTTTACTGTTGCAACATGTAAAAAAAAGATTCCACTACTTTTTCTTTTGTCACATCACACTTTTAACATTTTTATTATATAATAGTCAGGTACTTAAATTTTCTTAAATTTTAATGACATTTTAATGTCTAAAAAGAAATTTTAAAAAAATTCTTGTTTGACCATAAAGTTGTGTTAAAAACAAAGTGAAACTAAATCAAGATATAAGAAGAAATAGTATAATACTCTACCATTATTATAATTGATATTGCAAATTCAGAATGATAAATTTTATATGTTAGTGTTCAGTGACATTTTTACATCAGTAAATAATTAAGGCCAAAATCTTTTCAGACTCCATTTGAAGATATTATATAATTTTTTTTTCTTGACTATAAAAGACAGAAAAAATAAATTGACTCTACCTAAGGGAATATGCGCACGTTTCCACTGCTGCCGCATACCTCATCAACAGCGATACTAACGACTTATGCAGATTTTGTTCAAACACATCCTTAGTCTTTAATCTAACATTCAGTGGAAGAAGAATACGAGAAATGTATGAACGAATCTTGTATACTTTGGCTAAACTTTCTGTACTTATTCTATTTCTTAATTAAACCCAAGGGAGCGCGCAACAAGCCTTCACTGGCTTAAGTGTATGTCGTATGACATGGGCTATCACACCCCTCCAATCAACCTAACCTAACCTATTCTATTTCTTATATTTTTAACCGACTTCAAAAAGGAGGAGGTTAGCAGTTCGTGTAATTGTTTAATGTTTGTCATTTGTTTAAAAGGATTTGCGTGCAGGATGGTCCCATAATTTTTTTTCGACAATCGCACGGACTATTTGCCCGTCCGAAATATTGATTATCGCATAACTTCTCCATTTATGAACCGATTTGTTGTTTCAAAGGGTTTGCTTGCAGTTGGGTCTCGTAGTTTTTTTTCGAGAATTGGGCGGGCAATTCGTTGCTCTCCCCCTGAAATTTTAATTATCGCATAACTCCCTTATTTATGGACCGATATTGAAAAAATATATATAAACTAGAAATAGATTATATCAGGTTTTGAACTAACCGATAGTTGATTGGCTTTTGTTCGATTGGCTCTTTGTATTGAAAGCGTGAAAGTGATTTCAAATCACATAAAAGTTGTTCTATACACAAAAATTTTTGGATGCTTATGATTGATTTCAAACTTATCAGCCAAGTTACAACCATAGGTCTAATTCGGTGGTTTACACCAGACATCCACCCACCCGCCGCCGAAATTATTCTTATTAACCAAGCCGCAGCTGGTGTAAAGTCTTCGTTAGTTTTCGTCAGCTGCATTTATGAAACTAAATAAAAATATTTTCCAATATATTTCTTCTTCAAAAATATACATATAAAACTATATGTTGTAGTCCAAAAAATTTTATAAAATTTTTTTATCTATTGAAAATTTTGTTGCTTTATTTTATCATAAAACTGAGCGGTTTTGTAACATGTAAAAATGCTAAAAGCCTTAAAGTGGCGAAAGTCATTGTGCTGCACCTTTAAGAGCATTCCTTGCAAATTTACATCGTGTGTTTGTTAATCTTTTTTTTTTAATTTAATACGTGATTGAAATTTTAACACAAAAAAATTATTAATAAACTTTATTTTATTTTTTTTATTAAGCTTAAGGTCTTAAATTTTTATTTTAAATTATTATCGATATTTCGGTACTCATCGAGTACCATCTTCAGGATATTTATTATTTGTTTGTTTTATATAAAAAAATTTAAAATTAAAACTTAAGACCTTAAGCTTAATAAAAAAATAAAATAAAGTTTATTAATTAAACAAAAACGGTCAAAAAAATAGAACATATACAAAAAAATTATAATATCGAAACTATTTGTTTTACAAAAATCTCATGTTTCTTAAATTTATTTTGTAGCAAAATTGAAAAACATTTTCTTGACAGAATATACATAAAGGTTTTACTTATTAACATATTAAGGCCAATATCGTTTGAAGGCTACTTTTAGTCGTAATTTTTTGTTTTTGCTCAACTGCTGATGCTGACAGTTTTGTAACGAACGCTCCAATAGTCACAACCGATTTAAAATTTTTAAGAGTAGTTTATTTCAAAATTAATAATAAATTAGTTTATTAAATAATGTAATGTGTTTTTTATTGACCCAGTAAAAACGACCTTGGGCAGAAGTGATGAAAATGTTGAGATTAGGATCTGGAAGTTGTGCAAATTTGGATAATTTCTAATGATCATTGCGGGATGTTAATTTTTTCGATTCCTATTCAGAGATTTAGAAGCTGTCTTCATTATGTTTTGAAGATGAACTTTTTACGATTTTTTTTTTTTTTTTTTTTTTGTATAGAGACTAATTTTATATTAAATATGGATTGTTTATTTGCCACTGCCGAAAGGCTTACAAATTCGCCAGTAGTTACGATCTCTTTCTTCCTATGTCAAAGTATTTTTATCATTATTAGTTGAAGAAGAATAATGGTTTTATATAGATTTAAAGAAATAAATTTTTTTTTATGGAAGGAAAGTATTTTTAAATAGTTTTTCACAAATTTGTAGAAGTAATTCCTATATTAAATTAAAATTCAGCCAATTGGATCCTAGGAAGCCGCTAAAATGCACTAACGGATCCTTTGGACGCAATGAAGATGGTATTCCTTAAAGACAACAACTTCCATTTTTCCAATTTAATAACTTTACATTTCTGGTATAAATTTAAAAATAATAAAGCTTAAATATAAAGCAATTGGAGACAATAACTTATTTTCAAACTGTTGCAGCTTTTTGTTTTGCTTGTCAAAATCAAAGTTCTTGTGACCCAACTTTAAATAAAGGCAATTGTGGTGACTTGCCATTGTCAATATCTTACAAAATATATTTTATTTAAACGAACAGCTAAAAGCTTTTTCTGTGAATATAATTTTTTATTCTCGGAAAGTTTCTATTTGTGGTAATACGGCATAAAGTAGGATCCAAAATTTATTTGTGGAATAAACAACTTCATTATAATATTAGAAAATATTTTAGACAATTATTACAATGAATTGAGTGAATGAACAATAAGTAGAAAAAATTACTGGATCTCTTCTTGCTTCATGATAAAGTAGTAGAAATGGTCTTGCATATTAAGCCCTTCCTACCTTTAAAATTAAATAAAACAAAGTGTTTGTAGGATATCATTGATATTTTTCATTAATTCGAAAGGTCTATTGATGCTATTATGTATGGAATGTAACGTTGGGTGAAACGAATACAAAATGTCCAATTTTTCATGACTCTGTTGCATAAGTCAGGCTTAATTTGGCCAATGGTACGAGTTATATTGGGTTTGAGTTTCGCTATAGCTCATTCGCATAGACTTGGCCACTTAAGAAACGGTGTCAAACCGCACGATCTCCGTGGCCAGTTCATATCACCTCCATATGAGATGACCATGTCCTAAAATCGCATGTGCAAAATGTTCAATGTGACAGGAGCTGTGTGGTACGTACCGCCGTAATGATGTGGCCAAAAAAAGTTGGTAATGATCCACCTGTAGTGTTCGCAGTTGACGGTAATGGCCTGGCCAACGTCGTTTTCAAAGAAATATGGACTGATGACGCCGCCAGACCGAAAAACCACGCCATGAGGTGATTTTTTTTTTGGACTCCAATGCTTCGCTTTTGAATCTCGTGTGGATATTGGTATCGTCCCAAATTTGACAATTTTGTTTGTTGTCGTAACCATTCATTAAGAAACTGGCCTTGTCCCTGAATATGTTTTTTTTTTTATAAAAAAAAATTATGGTTATTTTCCAAACTGCTCCAACAGGAGTCGTTGTCTATGATCGTTTATCTTCAGTCCTGAGTCATTTGAATTTTATACAGATGCAGGCGCAAGTTATGAAGCGAAATTCGCAAAGTTGTGATCTGCAAAAGGCCGAGCTGTTGCGAGTGCTGCGAAATCGACTGCCTTGGATTCTCTTGCACACTGTCACGGACAGGGGGCGATATTTTTGCCAGATCTTGCGTTTCGTCATTATTTACTGAACCAGTAGACCCAAATTTATCTACCACATTGCGAACAGTCCGCTTGGTAGGACAATTATGGCGACTGTAAAATGGGCCAAGCGCTTGCAACGTTGCCCTAGCAGAAAATTCATTTTGATAAAACAATTTTATCATTTGTACGTGTTGTTGAATGCAAACTAGTCTGAATATAAGACAGATGTAGCTTCAACAATGTGGTTAATATCAATTGTCTATTGGCAGACCCGATACTATATCATGTCGTATATGATTTGAAAAAGTTTTGTTGCATTCAGAGAAGCGAGTAATTCATCTCTGGTAAAAAAAAGAATTTCCATAAAAGCCATAAAAGTGCTGAGATTAGGATTCAGAAATAGTAAAAATTCAGATCACTTACAATGATTCCAACAAAGGCTTGTCGTTGCAGGATGCTCTCTTTTTTTGATATCTATTCACCGATTCGGATGCTGTCTGCATTATGTTGAAGAAAATGAAACTTTTTCTTGCTCTCCTGCAGAGAAAACAATTTTATATTAAACTAGGGTCGGTTATTTGTCATTGGAAGTATGTATATAAAAAATGTATGTATGTATATAAACGAAAAAGAAAGCTTTTTTATGGTTATGAAACTGGACTCTTAGCCAAGTAAATATGAAATTAAACTAAATTTCCTAAATTATAAATAATGGATTGAATACTTGAAGTAAATGGTTATACGTAGCGTGGATGGATTAGCCGCCCCTTCTCTAACTTGAATTTCATAACCAACAAAATTTTATTGACAATGATACCGTCTTTTAAAGACGTTTATATTTTTTATTGTATAATTATACTACAAAACTAAATAAATGTGCCACGAGTGGTTTAACAATTAAAATACTCGTAATAAAACAATGTTGTGGGCATTAAAGCGACTACACGATATCATTATATAATTATAATTAAAAAAGCATGATATTTTTTGAAAAACTTTGATAAAAAAATATTTAAAAAAACATAATTAAATACAATTTTGGAATAACTGTTTAAAGACAACCAGTTTCACACTGGAAATAATGTTCCATTAGTTCATAAAGAAAAACCGCCATTGAAATTGAAATCCCCACAAGCCAAATCAATAAAATGCCAATAAAATTGGACATGCCCAATTTTTCTGGCCCCTCATCGTCTGTAGTCGAATACATGGTGGCCTCAACTTGCTTTTGCTTTTGTACATTTAAATTCGCTGCCACTACACGCCATTCCCAGTATTTATCCAAACCGGCTGAGTGCCACCAGTAAACGAGCTGATCAAAACGGTCCAGTAAAGGCCAGCAACGTTTTGTAAAGGCCACTGTATATTGAAAATATAAATCCTCCTTCATGATTTTCAAATGTTCGATACTTTTAGAAGTCAAATAGTCACCGATGGCAAAGTGGCCTGAAATGAAATGAAATTTAATATATAAAAAAAAAATTAAATTTATGTAAAATCTTACCAAATGGTAAACGTTCTAGGGTAAAGCCCATATCAGGACGTGTTGCCGCCAACTGGGCCAATTTATCATCGTTAAAAATGTAGAAATGTTTTAAGATGCCATTTGTGCGTTCCTGAAAAGTATAAAAGTGTACGAGGACCACTATTAACATTGTGAGACTAGTGGATGGACTAGTGCGCGAAAGCCTGAACTACGAGGGCAGCTGGATAATTCCGCAACCTTATATTTCCAGCGCAGTGACTTCCAAAGCAACTCATCCCCCTTTAAGTGTTATTTCTTACTATACTGTAGTCGATTTTTGAACTAGCTGGGTCTTTTGGTTTGTGCGTTAGTTTTAACGAAACCGGTCAAAAGTGAATTTCGTGTGATGATTATGTCTTACATAAAAAAAAAACATCGCCGAAACCAAAGAGAGGCTTAATGAGTCCCATAGTGCTTACTATGTACCACTGATTTCAATGGTTAAAAATTGGTTTAGTGACGCCAAACACTCTGGTTGTTCAAAAGATGTCGTCAGCTGTACCGAGTGGCTACTTCGTGTTTTACATGAATATTTGGGTGTAGCAATGAAACCCGCGCAATTGGTGCTGCCATTGCTCACACTCGTTCATAAGGGCAATCGTGTGACCACTTATAACGAGTATTTGGCGATGTTCTAGAGCAATTCGAACGAGAACAATCAAATTAAGGGGATTCTTCTGATGAATGTATACCAAAGAAGGCTTTCTGAACGAAAAGGTTAAACTGATATTTTTGCCATGTGAAAATAAAAATGTTAAAAATTTAGTACAAAAGAAAAAAATGGCATTAATCTAAGAGAGTCTTCTTTTTTTATTGCAAAATTTCTTGCCCTTTCAAGGAGAAAGTCAGTATTCAAATGTTCCATATTAATAAGTGGATTTTAAAATAAAAATGTTACACTTTCTACTGAAAAGAAAACGGCATTGATCTTATTAAGTTTTCTTAGAAAAGTGTAACACTTTCTAACTTTTTAAAGAAAAAGCGGCAATTTAAAGGAAGAGCACGCCAGGGAAATCATTTTTATTAATTAGAGTGATAAAGAGATTTCGTTCATAAATTGATCAACAAAAAAAAACGTCATCAAACTTACATCATCCGTGTTGCGTAGGGTTAGAACCCAGGCTTCTGAATTCGCTGCCCACTCCAATTTGTGATACAACATGCCATCAACCGTATCAGCAGCTTTTTCATAACTTCGAAAACAAATATTGTTATTAAAAAATTTAACAAAAAAAATCTATATGTACTCTCAATTCCTCTCAACAAATTCTGGGATATATTTTCACCACTTCTTGCCCTACTCACCTGGGTATTGTCAAAATACTTGCCAATCCACCACCGTATATACTCGTAATAATAATATCGTTTAGGAAGCACGCAAAAAGCAAAACTCTGACCGTCAACGAACGAACGGAAAAATCTCCCGATTGCGAAAGAAAAAGTTTTATAGCCGTGACATAAGCGAACTTCCAGCTTTCGAACCATGTACCTGGCCGGCGCATTAAATTAGATTCATACTTGTGTGTCAAACAAAGACTAATCACTTCAACGTGCAAATATGCCAAAACGGCCAGCCAAAGGGTGTATTGAAAGGGCTCAAATGGTAGAAGCCAACTTGCGCGACGTCTGAAATAAAATTGTTGTGATTTAAAAAAAGGAAGTCACATCATATTTTGTCCTCTTTACCGGGGCGCTGGTACCAAACAGGTTATGCCAGATCGTACCAAATACATCGACATGTCAAGTTGTAAGTAAATCGAATCCCTGTCAAAGAAACAAACTTTAATGACTTTTTTTTTCAAGGTCTGGACTTAATTATACAAGCTATTGTGAGTTCGCAAGAGTCAAAATTATTACCAAGAATACATGGCTCCTATAGAAATTTCCGCCATATCCTTGCTCACCATACCCAAACTAAAATCTCCCGTCAAATTAGGATAAACTTCTCCCCAGTCCGTTGCATCCGCTTTAAAAAGAAAAAAGAAACTCGTCCACATTGTTAGTTCAATTGTATAAATCTATTGACTTACAACTATCAATAACAACTTTGCAATTATAAATTTCGCAAAAGGTCATCACTACCCGGGCCTCTGTGCCATCAATTTGAACCGCTCCTTTAGCAGAGTCACCATAAGCCAAATCATAAGAATTATTTTCCTTTGTAACATAATTTATGACGAAATATGGCCTGTAATCGAAACCGGCTGCAACAACTTCACGTCCTTTTAAATTCGCCGTTTTGTCGGGAAACAAAGAGCGTTTGTATAAAAATGTTCCATTTAAAGAATTAAATTGATCCAGGATTATTAGAGCAGATTGGTTTTCCGACTTGGGTCCATAGTATTTGTTCGTTTTCAAGTTGAAAAGGTGTGAAACTGAAGGGTCCGGCGTAACCAACAAAATAGCATCCTGCTCTAGAATTTAATTCAATGAAGATTTATTTGGATTTTGATTATAAAATGTAGACGTATAAGAAATACCTGCAAAAAATTTATGTTGTTCGAAAAGATCCTCCAAAGTATCATTGAGGTAAAGAAAAACGAAGCGATTTCGTTTCGAGCGCCAGTCTGAATATTGGCTGGCATTTATAAAACTTTCTATGAAGGGCAAAATGTCATCTTGGAATGCCACGAAGCTCTGAAATTAAGGATTTATACCAAAACTGAATTGGATATGGTGATAAGGTGGCGCACAAGTAATGTCATAATTTGAAATGGCTGTCACTTTTGCCGATGGCGATAAATGTCAGTGTGCTTTGACATTTATGATGTAGATATATAGAGAATTATTTGTCAACAAGGCATGGAGCGATACACACCTCAAGAACGTGGAATTGTTGTTACTGCTTATTGGAAAAATTTTCAGTCTCTTGTTTTAACGCAGCGTGAATTTCGTGGTCGATTTAATTGTTGTCGTGTTGCATGTGCTCGAAAAATTAAACATTTGGATGAGCGCCTCGTGCAAACTGGGTCCACTACGTCATATTGCTAGTTCGACCGATGTTGCAATGAATTTTGCTAAAATATATGAAAATATTTCCCTACAAAGTGCAAACAATTCAACGAATCCACATGAAATGCTTGAAGAGCGCCTGCATCCCCTCAAAGTGACTGTTTGGTGCAGCATTTACCAGATGTTTTGCGAGCGACAATTCAAAATGCCGTATAACGAGAGTAATTGCATCAACTCGGGAGATGGCCAGAAGAATGATATAATTTTTTTCCAATTAATTTCATCAATTTTACACTTTCAAATAAACTTTTTATGAAAACAGAGACTTCTTCATTTCTAACAAAATGGCAGCCAGCTTAAATTATGACAATACTTTTGCGCCACCTTACATACATATAAATTTTATTTTGTTTATTTTGCAAATCATCCGATTTCGATAGAAATTTAGATACAATACAAATATGAAATTTCTATCGATACAGAATATCGATCGTATTTTGCCCAAAGGTAAAATTGTGGCGTGTTCTGTTCTAAAAAAAAAAATTGTGAAACTTTTCGCACTTTCAAAAAGAAAATGCGAATTTAGAACATGAGAAGAGAATTTAATAAGAATGAGCACTCAATCCTGCAAAACCTTGATTTTTTAATTGATTAAGAAAATGTTACAGTTTTTTTTCAGAAAAAAGCGCCCTTACATTTATTTATTTTCTAAAAAATTTTTTTTGTTAGAAAATTTACTCTACCAGGCTTGACAGCTTGCATGTCCTATAGTCACAGATAGCGAAGTTGTCAAAAGAGGGAGAAAAAATATATGACAAAAAGGTCGTGACAGATGTCATCTACTCGTATATCTGGGTAATTAAGCAACTGTAAACACAATGTATTTCACAAAATATTGATTATAAAACTAAACAATTTTCTCTATTAAATTTTTAATCATTTATAGTATGATCAGATATTGCTGATCACAACACAAATATCGAAATTAAAATTTTGTGTGGTAAAATGTTTAGTTTTAATGAATAATGAATGAATAATTGATGCAATAGATGGTGTTTACAGCTGCCTAATATTCAAAGTAGATGACACAAACAATGTTAATGAAATGTTTGCCGTTGCAGAGAATGTAATTTGTTACATAATAATTTCAAAATTGAAAAACTAAAATTTATAAATAAATGCGTACCTACATTTATATATATGTATATGCAAATTTGTATATTATTTATCAAACGCAATAAGTTTGACTTGTGTAAGTAGAAATAAACACTAGAGACAGAAAAGCAGACAAGATTGAGAACTTGTGATTCTTATAATTTCAACTGATTTTGAGTGGGGCATTGTGTTCTCTCTTTTGATTCCTATTCATTGAATTCGAAGTGATAATCACAATATTAAAAAATGATATCGTGGAACTACTTTAAATGTGAAACACTCTTAATATATTTAGTTTTTATTCACTTATTGATAATTTTGTCCACTACCACGAGTAGATCACGAAGTAGCTCTATACCGGAAGTGGTACTTAGTGATACCAGCAGATGCCAGCTTGGTCCGTGGCGCACTTTTCGAATGACTTTCACACAGTCCCAATCTCAACACAAGCTCAAGACTCCGGAAAGTGTGAGCACCAAGGCACCAAGGAAAGTGTGTCTTACGGCATAGTGCTATATTGTCTCAATTATCCCAGATTGACTACATTTGCTGTGGGCACCATCAAGTATTTGTTATATTTTGACAGCATACGAAGCTGTCCAACCCAACTAGAATCGCTTCTAGTTATTAATAAATGGAATTTAGTCATTCTGGGGTCATAAGAGCTCTTCATTATCGTAGAATTTTTTCAAGTTTTCGCATCACGCATGTCTACCAATACCCAGTGCATTTAGAGCATCCTTGCACAACCGAGGAATAGTCATAGTTTGCAGTAATTAATGTTTGACTTTCAATATACATACGGGTCTTCACACGCGCGTTTTATGGTCTAGGGTGTGAGAGCTGAAATGGCTGCTGGGATATACTGCAGTAATCAGCAAGTTAAACTTTAGGTGTCTATCCCACATCCATCTTTAAACCATCATTGAAAAAGGTGGAACTATCACCTTTATAGCGATATGTATTTAGTGATATACACGTACTCCGTGCTACCATCTATATCCTTTAGTAGTCTCCTGTGGCTAAATGATCCATACAACATCTGTCCTGTTGTCCTTAGGCGATTAACGCCTTCACTGCAATTAGTCCGATCGGTTTAAAGACCAATGTAACGCAATGGATATGCTCTTTAGATTTCTGGATACTCTCCAATTACCTCAGTTATACCTTAGTCTCAGTTGCCCTTCACCATACAAGTATTTCATAAATTGGTCTAGTTACCGCTGCAAGGTCCAATAAGTGAGATTAAATGAAAGATTTCATGTTTTGCCCGTCATCTTTTTACATGCATATAGAGCATTGGTGGCATCATGAAAAAGAACGATATACCATCTAATTTTAGTGTTGCATATTCCCTGACCTTCCTCTTTGTGGAAAGTATGAGATCCGAAAATACTTTTTTATTAAAAAAAAAAAGAAATTAAATACTTGTGTCCTTGAATCAGTATGAGGGCACTATACTTTTTTTAATCAATAAGTGATAAAATTACTCCCACATACGGAAAAAGACATCGTGACTACTGGCATATTTGTATGCTGGAATATTTGTATGCTTTCCATATTTCTGCATGAAAAAAACACAAAATTTACTTTCTCTATATAATGAAGACAGCTTTCAAATCGGTGGATAGGAATCGATGACAAGCCTCAGAATTCGCACTACTTCCAGATGATAATCTCAGTATTTTCATGAATTATTTGAAAGCTCTTTTCTACTAGGTTATGACATTGGCTGACTAGTACCAGCTGATAGGGCACTTGCGGGATCACGTGATAACTTGGAGAAATGTGTGGTTTAAAGAATTTATACACGTGCCAGTGATAGTGGGCGATCTGGCATTCTTTTAACATTTAGATTCTGACAGATTTTTTTTACTGCAACTCCCTATTGCTTCGATTGTTTTTTTTTTAATATATTTTGTTGTTCTTTGTTTTTAAGTGCCGTCACAGCGAAACCCAACAAAGGCTGCTCCAGGTAAAAACCAGCTGCCAAAACATCCTCCTATACAAATTTAATTTTTTTCACATTCAAATTAACGGCGTTTCAGTTTTCGTAAAAAGTGCAACATTTTGTTGATCATTTTACAAAAAAAGGATCTATTTATAGTCCTTATTTAAATAAAATTACTCTCTCTTTTTGTTTGTGCGTATTTAAGAACATTAAATTCCCCTTTTTATCTTTGAAGGGACAAAAAATGCTACACTTTTTTTTAGAAACAAAAACGTTATAAACTTTTTATCGATATTCGAGAAAGTGATTTGTTTTGAGTTTAAATATTATAAATGATAAATATAATAAATGACAATTTTACCTCGCAATGTGTATCTTCAATGGCCATTGTCAATTTCTCCGTCAATTCATTGTACCAGTTACCATTCTCCGTCAACTTCCTTTCCAGACCAATAAAGTCAGCAATATCCTTGACAAAGGAACTTTTCAAATTATTTACATTAACATTAATAATCGAGTAGTATTCCAGCGAATTGTTAATTTTCAAATCAAACTCCACTTGTGTATTCCATAACAGGCAAATAGTTGTTTCTTTCAGGTACAATTGAGCTGAAATAAAGGAATTTTTCAAGAATATTCAAAATTCTACTTGCAAATTCTTTTAAACTTTTACTTATTAAACTTATGATTTGTGTCCAGCAGATTGTGGGATATAATATTTTCATGGTTTTTTTCACAAGTTTTTAAAATGTTTCAGTTTTTGAATTTTTACAATTGGTTTTGCTCTTTGGCACAATTTATTGCTTTTTATACTACTCGTATTTAATTGCAAAGAGCGAGGAGGCCCTCCTTTACATGTACATAAATAGTTTTATTTGCTTAGCAAATTATCCTTTAGCAATTGGCTGGCGGCAAAATTAAGTAATTTTTAAGCAATAAAAATTTTAAACAAACAAACTGTGGAATTTAGATGGAGGCAAGTTCGACAAACAATTTCGATTTTAAGTTAAAAAAAACTAAAGCGTGTTGTTTATTGTTGTAGTATAGTTTACCCAGTTAAATATATTTAAAGTAGAAATTATAACAAACTAAATATTATATTGGTAAAACAGATGAAACAATTGGAAAATAATTGGTCATAATTTATTAATGTAATTACAAAGGGAAATAATAGGGAGGAGAGTAAGACTGGGCTTACACTATGCATTTTCTTTTTCATAAAATTTGTGGCATGCAACATTTTTTACTCGCTGATAGGAGGGAAATATTAAGCAAATGGGATACCAAAACTGGCAGCGCATGAAATTTCATTTAATTTCTTATAACAATTTTTATCCTGACAATTACGCTCTACCTTATATTGACAAATGGATAAAGTTTTATGCCAGAAATGTCACATGAAAAAATGCATAGTGTAAATACAGTATAAATTATATCATAAGTACAACAACAACAACAAAAAAGGTATGTAGATATATTAAATTTACTTACCATTGCCTTAAATAAGAATAATTAATTATGCATATTTTTATATTTACATACACAATTACACAGTGCACAAAAATGGAACGACATTTTGATTGCTTCCAAAGTATTCATTAGCGCATTTTCTCAACATCCCAGGAAGTTCAGTTGAGAATATCTTGGTTAACTTGAAAAATGGACTTATTTCTTCATATACACAAGATGATAACATTTTTAACTGAAACTATGTGAAAGTATTTCAGAAAAAACCAATTTGATGACTATTGGCAATTTTTTGTCCCGTCAGGATTTCTATTTCTAATAGTAATTCAATGTAAAATTAATTTTTTAATAATGTATCTATATTTTTTTGACCTCTTTTATAATAATTTGGTTTTTTTATATTTTTAAGCTTAAGGTCTTTTATTTTTTAAACAATTTCATTAAAAAATAACAATCAATATTTCGATACTCATTGAGTATCATCTTCATCATCTTCATCTTCCTGAAGATGATACTCAATGAGTATCGAAATATTGATTGTTATTTTTTAATTAAATTGTTAAAAAATAAAAGACCTTAAGCTTAAAAATGTAAAATTATTTTCTTAAAGAAACAAAAAAAAAATAAAATAAAAGCTCTTCTTTGTATGTTAAAGACGGTAATAAAAAGAAGAATTTGGTATTGAGAAGAATATTTTGAAATTATTTGGAAATGAATTAAACTTAAATTTTGTTCGGGATCAAAATATCTACATTTTTATGATTTCTTTAGAAACTCTTTTTCCTGAATCTCTACCAAAAACTTTTACTCTCACAATTACTCTCTCTCTATATAAATTAATTTAGTATCATTTCTGTTTTATCTACTCATGTGGATGACATGTCATGACGAAATAGTCCCAGCGAAGAAAATGTAAGCTGTTCTTAGGAAATGACATTTATATTGTTTCCAAAGGATGCGTTAATGAATTTTTTCGACATCCCACGAAATTTAATTGTGAATATATTGATTAAATTGAAAAAAAAGTACTTATAATATTAAATTTGCAATATTTCAGCAGTATTTTTTGCCCAGCTATCAACTAAAATTGTTACTTTGACATAAGACAAACAAAAAAACTAATTATGACTACTGTCAACTGTTCATCCTTTCAAGATTTCTCTTTCTTGCAGTAACCAGCTTATTCTTTATTTTATATGACATTGTTTTCTTTAAGAAATACACTTTTCTTAAAGATAGTAACATAAAAAATAACAAAACCATGCTGAAGCCGTTTGCAAATAAGCTCAATTTCCATTTTCTCTACATGAGAATCTACATTATCATGACTTCTTAGGAATCTCATTTTGACTGAGTCTCTTCCGAAACGTTAAATTTCACAGCTGCTCCCTTTATATATCAACCTAGTGCCGTTACTCTTTTATATTCTTATATGGCTGCGGTGGTAAACGCGTTGACTGTCAAACATGTCATCATAAAATAATATTCCCAAGTCCATGTTCAGCCGATGTAAATATCAGTGAAAATTTTAATTGTTTAATATATAATGAAAATGGATTTTCATATATATTACAAGGTAAAATATACGCCGATTTTAAGTACTTCCAAAAGATGAGCTTTTCATGAAATCTTTTACATGTCTTCAGATCGAATGATTAATTCAAAAAAGAACATCTTGCAATGACAAGCCTATGTGAAAATCATTGGAAAAGATCCGAATTTTCACTGCTCCATCTTTCATTTGGAAAAAGTTCCAACTCGCCAATAGTCACGATTGCATTTCCCTAATGTGAGATTGATTGTTTTATTTATTGATTGCAGAAACATACTGTTTTCATGCAGATTTAAAGAAATACACATTTTCTTTTCAAAATCACAAACAAAGTTTCATAGATTTGTAGAAGATCTCACTTATATTTTAAAATGATGGCACTACTCCAAAACAATCACTCTCAGTGGATGCATTGGCTTCTTGACAATCACGTGCGGGTCCCAGATGCATCCATTTTGTTTGCTGACTTAGTCGCCCAGATGAAAATGCGTCTCGAATTTTCGGCCAAATTCGATGTCCGATTGTTTTGAAATATTTCCCAACGTTGTTCAATCTTAAAGCAACTCATTTTGGTCCGCGGAGGTATGATACTGATTGATAGTCAATATATTGGACAAAAAAACTATCAGTGTCAAAATAACATGTGATTTAAAAATATACTTGCACATGGCCCACCCGTTATACTTGATTATTTTAATTTTTGGCGCTTTGAAATGTCGATTTTATTTTGAAAAAGTTTTTTACTTGCAACTTTTTCCATAAATTTTCTCTCTTTAAAAGAAAGTTGTAAATTTTTTCATAAATAGTAATAGTTGATATTTATCATAAAAACCTATTAAATTAAACTAAATGAATTTATTTCTCATATAAATTTTTTGCATTAGTAACTTTTTTTCATTTTTTTATACTTTTTACATCTTCTGAAGCAGCCAAAACAAAAACAAAAAAAAACCAACAGAAAATGATCATAAAATAAAATAACAAACAAGAAGTTCAAAAACCCGCAATGGTCGATAACTTTTAATTGCCGGCAATTATATTCGCATTAAAATTTTGTTGAAAATAAATATTTCTGAAATTTGAAATTGAAAGCATTTCATTGCAACTGAGTTCGTTTTTCTCAACATTTCTCTTTATTTACTTTTCAATTTCGCTTTGAATAATTTTAGAAATCCAACAAGAACTTGATCAAATTATAATGTAATTGATTTTCTACGTGATGAGCTTAAAAATCCATGTAAATATCACTCACTTTGTATTTGCATTTCACTTTAGCCGTTACGGCAAAATGAAAACATTGTCCATCGTTGCCATAAAGGGCTGCAAAATATTAAAAAAAAAACTTTCTAAATACATAGAAAATTAAAAATTGTTTTGCTGCGATAGTTTGTAATTCAACTTACAAGAGCATTTACTCGTACGAATATAAACATATTTTAATGATCTTTGGTTATTTTTGTACAATGAAATGATTTGGTTGACATTTGACATGCCGAAAGATGGCTTTTTGAAATTGGAATCACTTGGTTTCACTTAATTGTTTAGAGGCAACCACGTATACCAGCCAACATAAACTGATTGTCAGATAGTGGAATTAAACACATTAATGCTAATGATAGAGATGCAGTGCCTAATTTCCACTACCATGGCCTTTAACCTTTTTCCCTCTAAAGAGATTATTCGAACATGTAAACAAATAAAATTTTCGAGATCCTTGATTCAGAACTTTCACAAGAATCTTTATAGAGGGTCTATCTGTAAATTTAAATGAAAGAAAGTGTGTGTTAGATATCATTAAAATTTTTATTCTTTTGCATAAAATATAACATCGCGTAAATATCCGCCGCGATTTCGCTCGTTGGTGCTCATCCGAAATGTCCAATATTTCGTTACTCTGGCTCATAAATCAGGATAAATTTGAATCAAGTCATGGCATTGAGTGCCTCTGTGGCTTGTGGTCTATTCTCATAGACCTGTGATTTAAGAAAACCCCACAAGAAATAGTCTAACGGGGTCAGTTTACATCATCTTCATGTGAGATAACCATGCCCTCAAAAGCTCAGGTCAAAGTAGTTATCGACCTATAGCGCTCACTCTTGACGGTGATGGACTAGCCGACATCGTTCTCAAAATAATATGGACCGATGTCGCCGCCAGCCCATATTTCACACCAAACTGTGATTTTTTCGGTATGCATTGGTCGTTCTTGGATTTAATGTGGATTGGTATCGTCCCATATTGGATAATTTTGTTTGTTGACGTACCCATGTATTCAGAAATTGAGGACGACTATGATGACCACAATATGGGTGAAGCTGGCAGAACGTTGTTTTGATGAATTTTATCATTTTCACGTGTTGTTGAACACGATACCCTCCCATGGTAAATTGACAAAACAGACTGAAGAAATGGCAGCCAATTCGGCACATGTAGCTTCGACAGCCGCCATCAACTATCAAAGTTCGGAGCTCCCTGTTGGAGAACCCGTTATAATCTACCCCAAAGCTTCCGGTTTTCATACTGGAAATATATAATGTTCGAAGTAGTGTTCCCACTACATATGAAAAAATAAATGAATAAGCAAAGCAGGCCTATAAGGATTCTATACAAACAGTGAAGAGGGAGGGGCTCTGCTGAACAAAAAAAATTAAATTGTAGGTTAGTGTAATTGTTAAGTACAAATTATTAATAAAATTCTTTTGGTTGCTTTTATACTAGATTTTTCTGTTGTTGTTACCTAAAGACCAGGTCTCTTGAACTATTAAAAATAATTAATATTATTGAAATGAATTTTTAAATTTTAAATAATTTTACTATTTTCTATGGCAGACTAAATAAATGGTCATTATGACTTTTTATATTTTATTGTATTTTGATTGGTGAAAAAATAAATATATCCATGCCGCTGATGTCATATTTTCAGTTAATTATTTTGGGCGGAAGTTGCTTTCATATACGATTAAATTTAATTTAATTTTTTTTATTTTTTGGTATTAACAAAAATCATAAAAATAAAGATTTTAGAGGACTCATTCCAATTTTTTTTATATTCTTACCATATCAGTAAAAGATGCTGTTAATGAAATAAAGTTTGGTCTGTAGCAGGCACGGATACCTAAAAATCTTCGCAATTGAGGGACAGATTTAAGCAACCGGAAATTCTGGGTGCAAATTACGTTATACAATATCGATCAAAATTTCTATAAAAATTATTTTAAAATGTAATGGAATTTCGATCGATATTGAAATTTGCAATTCGCCCACTGTACTGCCAGTAGCTATTCCGGGTAAATTGTTGTAATGCCATGGCCTGTTTTATGCCCAAAATATTTAACGGATTTCAATACAAATTTATTTTTTTCAATATTAATGATCAGGTTAACATTCCTTACATATTTTATGTAAAAGCAACATATGTCCGCCAAAGATTTAGGTCATTAAAAGTTGGTCCTCCAAATAAACAAATGCTTTAGACCGCAAATATGGTGATATGATTTTTTCCATGAGTCTGTATATCGTCTGTGGCGCATTACACGACATAGTTATGAAGTGGTATAACAGACTCTAGGCTATCGTAAAAACTGTTTGCTGCTTTGGCCTTTGATTGATGGAATATATCAGAATCTTTCCTTAAGGTCAAGATTAGTGATAAATGTGGCTTGCTAAGAATTCCATCCATCAAATGTGGACGATAGGAATCTTTCACAGTGAGGCTGTTTAGCTTGTGGGCATATAAAAACAACTGCAATTTTCTCGCCTTTTGGACTAGAACTATAGGCGGTGACCCAAGGACTCTGAGATTCGTCAAAAAACTCTAACTGAAGAATACGATCAATTTCACCACGTAGCAGGCGAGACAGCAAAATAATGTGGTTTAATGGACTTATTATCTGCCGTATCTTCACTTCAACAAAAACAGGACGTACCACAAGGGTCCATAAGTCCGTGACTTTATGTATGAAACGCAGGTTTTAGGATAAAAAATCATTTTATTTTTCAACGTAGTCTCCTTTGGGCTCTATACAATTTTTTGTTTATCTCTTCCAAAAACATGATTTGTCGAGGTTATCAAAATATGTTTTTTTAAGAGATGATTTCAACGTGAGAGCAATTTTTTCAGGTTTGAAAACAATAGTTGCACAGGGCTAAACCAGGAGAGTAGGGCAAATAAAAGAGCAGTTCGTAGCATAATTCATGGAATTTTGCCACGGACTCTGCACATGTGTTCACGCGTGCATTGTCCTGGTGGAAAAGAACTTTTTGTTGGTAAAATCTGATCGTTTTTTAAAATTCTCATGAAATCGAAACATTAAGTTGGTATAATACTTTCCATTGATTGTTTTACCCTTTTATCAATAGTCAATATTCAACCTGAACAGCTGACAAATCTAACTTGGCCTTTTTTTGGCGCCGATTCATCCTGATAATTCCATTATTTTGGACTGCTTTTTGTCGTCTGGTATATTGTGGTGGATCCACGATTCGTCTAGGATTACGAAACGGCGTCGAAATATTGAAATAAAATAAATTAGTTTTTTGTAAAAAGACCTAAAGCTCATTTATGAAATAAAAGAAATATTAAAAAAGGCCGAAAAAATGGTGTTCGTTATTTAAAACTCTTTATCGTATTGTGGACTTAAAAAAGTTAATTCAATTTTCCTATGATGTGGATCCTTTCTCCAATAAAAGATAGTTCACTTGGGAAAATAAATTAAGGAAATCCATTAACTTGAATATAAGAAAAATCGGTGAATTACGCAAATTATTATTCAGCTCATCATTGTAGTGCAGACACTGCTTAACGTGTTTGTTCATCAATTTTTCCTACAAAGAAATACACTAAGAATATTAAGGAAAATCATGAACTAGAATTAAGGAAAATTTATCACATCTGAGTAATTTAGAAACATAAAAAAAAAGTTTTTAATTGTGAACATTTCAAATTAAAATTTACGAAAATTCAGTAAAAAATCTCCATCTTCTACGAAATACGTATTTTTTTATTGATATTAATTAAAATGCTTTTACCAACCAGCAGCCAGGAAATTTTTACTGAACCCCGATTATGAACTTAAATCGAGAAAATTTCCCTAAATTTTAGGTCACTATTTTTTTGAGTGTATAATATGCGTAACACAAGCGAATGTACGTTTTTCATATGATGCACTCAGGTTAGTCGTATGATCCGGGCTTGAGACATGTACATTTCCATTTAATTCTATATGGACTATTTCCGACTTGTTGTCTACTGTGGAGTTTTGAAGAAAAAAATTTTTACTTATCCAAACGCTTATATTTTAAATGCGGAATAATTAGAATTGTAAAAAGAAACCTTTAGTACTAGATGTCGCTCTGTTTCATCCAACCAAAACAAACCAAGAATGCGGGTGAATATTTCTGCCACATGATAGCGCCAGCTTCTCGAACGTCTGTATCCTCTATTTGCTTAAATAAATCGAATTATAAAACTTTTACTCGTTTTGTTAAATATTTTCTAGTAGAGATAGACATGCCGGCAATTTCAACTTAATATAATACAAGAAAATCATAAATAAATTAACATCATTTCAATTTAAATAAAGAATTACCATTTGCTGTCAGCCTGACTGCCCTCTCAGTTTCATTGGGTTTCCAACAAATTTGAAATTTGAAAATCAAAAATTTTTAAAACCAGACATCGTTAAGATGTGAATTTAAAAAATTTTTCTGAACTCTATTTCTTTAACCATAAATGAAAACGAAATTAATTTGATAACAGCGTTAAAGAATGTAATTAACTATAATCAACAGCTGAAGTTTTTTTGCTGTTGTTAATAAGCTAAAGTTACTCGGCATCGGCTTAATAACGAAAAAAGAAATCATAAGGAAATAAATTGGCTGGTGCAAAAGTAATGTCATCATTTAACACCACTGTGCTTTGACATTAATAGTGCAGATACATAGAGAATTAGTTGCCAACAAGCCATGGAGCGATACACACCTCAAGAACGTGGAATTATTGTTGCTGTTTATTTGACAAACTTTTAGTCTGTTGTTTTATCAAATATACCATTACTTTGGCGCCACCCGTTACAATTAAAAAAACACGCATTTGACTTGAGAATTTGATTTCGACAAGAAAAAAGTTAAGTGTCATGCTAATAAGTATGACGGACAGACACACGGAAAGACATACTGACTTATAAGCAAATCTCCAAGTGTATACTTATAAGTGAATTGCCTGAAGAGGAAAAAAAGATTCGCGTTGTGGAAAGAAACTAAATCCGTAATAATTTTCAAATGTACCGCATCTGTGATGACGAAGTTGGCGTTGGTCACAAATGAGGATGATACACATGCGCATCATGATCGCCGTCGCCATCATCGTCAATGTAGTAAGCAGTCGGTAACAAGCGTTAGTAACACTTTCGTTAACACTTCATGCAATGAGTATTAATAATTTCATAGTACGAGGGTTATTGTTTAAGATCTCGCTCATGGCAGATCTCATACTTGTTAGATGTCAGGTAATATTCAGATCGTGCGATCAAACTAATGGATCAGCATAGTCCTAAGTTTGAATCCAGTGACTGAATTTTACTTGAATTTTGAATAATTTTTGGAAGAATAACGCGATATTCAACTGCATCTTGCCCTAAAATATGCAGGCGTGGATCTGGCTTAAACTTTTGCAGCAGTAAAACTTTAAATGAAACAATAAGCTTCTCTTTTTATTAAAGGGTACAAATTAAAAGGCATAAGAAGTATCCTATATTTCCCCCATCCTTGATTCTCTCTAGTAGAAATATTTTATATTTAAAGAACGTTCCTTTTTTTGATTCACGGCCTAAACAAAATAAAAGAGGGAAAAATATTTTTAATATTAATAAAACTGGCTTTATGGGACATAATTTTATATTGGAATGCGACTGACACATGAGATATAAAATTTGCACATACTTTTCACAGCAACTACAATCGAATTTCACCAATAACTCACCAAATGTTGCACCCCAAGTGTCCAAACGCTTTTGATTTATCGGGCTTAGGCAAGTGACATGACATACAACCAAAGAAAATAATTTAATAGTATTAGATCGCACGATTTTGGTGGGCCGTTAAGTGAAATTATTCATTCATTGAATATTTCTTTGAGTCTCTTCATTATAAAATGGCACACCAAAACCAATTACACGGCCTGTCAAAAGTAAGCATTGTTGTCAACTAAAAACGTGAGCTATTCAAATAACACTATTTATCTGCAAAAGTAATGTCATAAATTCAATTGGCTGTCATTTCGGCAGATGGCGCCAAACGTCACTGTGCTTTGTCATTTATGATATAAAAAAATATTTGTCAAAAATCCACCAAGCGATCGATATTAACCTCGAGATCCTGGAATTATTGTTACTGCTTATTTGACAAATATTTAGTCTGTTGTTTTAATGCAGCATGAATTTCGTAGTCGTTTTCCTTGTCATCAACTGTTTTCGTTTTATTGTCAGTTTGAAAAAGGAATCGAAATGCGAAAGTTCCGATAACATGTGAAACGTGTTATGTCGATATTTTTTAACAGAAATGAAAACAGCATGTGGATGAAGCCTATATCTGATCTATAAATGCTGCCCTTAACAATATGTACATATTTCTGCATAAGAAAAGCCATATTTTTAAAGAAATAGTCACCCTCGTATTGTTTCTTCTTCCCCAATTTTATTTTCTTTGTCTTATTTCTGTATAAATGTTATTGTTATTCGTGTTGGAATTGTATTTAAAAACTTGTGCATCATTTTCAGTTTAACACTCTAGTTGAAGATTAAAAAAAAGCAAACATTTCAGGCTAAAATTCACTACAAATTATGCTTGACTGCATTTGTAGTAAAAATACATACACACACATACACACAAATGCTGAAACAAACTGAAAAAATGTTGAATGAATGAATTCCATTATTTTGTCCGCGCTCTTAAATTTAAGAAAACGAAACACGTTAATAAAAATTTATCTTCAACTTTTATACTTTTCCTTAAATTATTTTAAATTTAAGGAAAGTACGGATACGACTGGGTTGTCTTTATTTTATTTCATATTATTTGCTATGACTTATTGAAAAGTATTTGGACAAAATTCAAATGAATGTGGCCGCAAAAGCTGGTAAATGACAATTTTTTCCATTTCGTTGACATACACATTCAGACCTCATCGCTGAAGATGATTTTTGTATGAAAACTAGCATCAGTTTCCAACTGCTCCAGGGTCCATACAGCTAATATATGTACGTCGTTGAATTTTGAGCGGGTGCAGGCCCAAATTACGACGCAAAATCGCCAACTTGCGATGTGGGGGAAAAGACGAGTCGATGCGAAATCGACTGTCTCGGATTCTCTTGCATATTCTCACCTACAGCGGCTATGTTTTCCGCAGCTCTTCGGTTTCGTCGTCGTACTGGTGTTGGTTAAATTTTTATTGAACTAGTGGACTCAAATTTATCCTGCAGACAGCGTGCGAATAGGACAATTATGGCGGTAGGACAATTATGGCGACCGGCAAAGCGCTCTGAACGCTGTCCGAACAGAACTTCCATTTTAATGAAACAATCTATCATTTGCATATGTTGTTAAACATGATATGCGTCCATGGTGATTTGCCAAAACAGACTGAATAAACGACAGCTAATTCGACAATATGGCCACTATCAACTGTCAAAGCTTGGAAGTCGCTATTGGAAAATCTTAAAAATAATTGACTTTAAAAACATATTTACTAAAATTTAGTAAATCTTTATTAAACATGAATTCGAGCCATAAAAATTAGAATTTTTTTGTTTAAGTAAAATAAATTTAATTTAGTAATTTACTCACAAATAGTTCAAAAAAATTTATACACTTAAAAGTTTTAGTTCATAATTTTCCGTTTTAATAAAACTTTTCTAGAATCGAGAAGAAATATGTTCCAAAAGCTGTTTTTTAGATTATGACTTACCGGATTTTACAGATGGAATCAGGACTGTGCATCATCGCAATGTGCCCACTGCCGAAAATATCGCTTTTGTTAGTGAAAGTGTGGCGGATAATCCGAGTTTGTCGATTCCACGGCTCAATATGCAGTATTTTACATTTGGATTTGCACCTCTAGAGTCCAACTAACGCAATAATTAAAGCCAGCTGACCATTTACAACGCCGTAAATATGCTCACTAGGTGCTAGAGCAACAGACTTTCAATGCTGATTTTTCGATCAAAATTTTTTTCATCGATGAAGCCCATTTTTCACTCGGTATCGCATATGGGGCTTCTAGAACCCAGAAGTGATTGTGGAAAAGTGACTGTTTGCTGCGCATTATAGTGTGGAAGTGTCATTGGGCTGCATTTGTTGGAGAACGACGCTGAAAGAACCGTTACCTTCAATGCAGAGCGCTATGGCCGTATGATAACCGATTTCTTTTCGCTTGCGAGTGAAGATTATGAACTGGACGATATGTGGTTTCAACAAGACGCTGCCACGAGTCATGCAACACGACCGATTTCGGCTTTAAGAATGCCTAATTTCACGTTTCGGCGAAGTTAAGATAATGCGATTTGACGCCGTTAATTTTTTTTTTTGTGTTACTACGTCAAAAATTTTAAGATAATCTCCTAACGTTGGAGCATGTAAAAAACAACATTTGTTACGCTAACGCCAAGATACCGCCAGAAATGTGCGAAACAGTGGTCAAAAATTACCTCAAACTGCAACCAATGTAGAGGCGGTTCTTTAAATGACATTGTTTTTCGTACGTCAAGGTCTAAGTATTTGTAATGAAATAAAAGTTTCATCGAAATCAAAGCTCTATTTGTGTTTTATTTAACTTTATTTTTTAAAGCGAAAAATTTATAACCCTGTACACTGGCGAATTTTCCTAAATTTTAGGTAATTATTTTTTCGGGTGTACATTGTCATTTGTATCACTGAGCGGCGAGAGAACATTTCTATTCTCCCTTAACGACATTTCAAATCAACAAAATTCTAATTTAATTCGATTCAATTATACATGTGTACCATATATATGTAGTATTGAAATAACAACAAATTTTAAGACATAAAACCTTATGACATCATCTATAGTAACAGCTTAAACTTACAGAAACGCCAAGATAAATTGACGACTCGAGATGTGTCTCAATGAGTTGAAACTATTCATTCCAGATACATATAATTAATGAAAAGTTTGAAATGGGATTTCATCAAATAACGGTTGTTTGATATTAACAAATCATGGATTTCAATTCCACAAATTGATTCCGAAAGTTGGTGGGATTTGAAAATGCGTGAAGCAGTCCTCTATTCATATGTAAATTGCATTTAAATGCAGTCACATTTTTGTACATAAATATTTTTGTTCAACAGTCATGGCCATATTTCATACAAATACTCGTAGATAGTTGTAGCGCAGGTTGTTGTTTTTGTTATTATTATAATTTTTATTTTTTTTATTAGATCTATAAATCTGATCATTGAATATTTCGTTGTGATGATCACAAATGCACGTATGATTATCATAAACTTCCTATTTATCTATTTATTATAAAAGGCTTTTGGACAATTTAGATTTTGTTTTGTTTATTTTAATGTTTTAAGGTCATTTTTCTGTTGTTTTAATAACAATTTAATTCTATGAAGGTTTAAATGCCAACTACTTTTAAATATGATTTCGTAATATCTTGAAATGCTGGTCGCAGTGCAAAAGGCTATCCTGGGCCAAACCCCATTTCATTCATCTTGAAATGCAAAAAAAAATATTATTTAAATTAATATTTTTGTTTTTATTTTTAGGTAAGTGAATTACAAACACATTTATGCCACCACCATCGATTGGAGGTAAGACCAACAAATTGGATGTTATCAATTTTGTTATTTTATTAATTTTATAAACTCGAAACTTAAAGTGGCTTTTTTATCTTCAAGAGTGATAAAATAAAAAACAAAAAAATTGTTTAATTAATGTAAGACGTTAAAATATTGAAGGTCTGTAAACTATAATGGGCCTTCAATTTACCAAATGGTTTTTTAAACGTAAGATGGACATGGACAACTATTGAAATGCAAATTAGTGGCTCACAAAATTTAAGATCACTTGCACTACTAATTAAATATTATCATTAAATATTGTTTTTAATGAAGAAAAACATAGTGAAAAAAATTAAAGTTAAGGGATGACATTTTCATTGCTTCCAATGTGTCCGTTAGTGTATTTTTTCATCATTATAGGAAGTTAATTTAAGAAACTGTTTATTAAAATTAAAAAAGTATGAATGCATTGTTTGTTGTGGCTTTAGCTCTTCATATGCCGACATTTCATTGGTCGCTAAACCAAATCGCCAGTGAAGTTTAAAAAAGTATTTAAGCCCTAGAAAGGTATTTTTTCAAAATTTTTAATTGAAGCTCTCACTTTCACATTGAAAAGAAAAGTTATTTCTTCAAGACTTCTCTTTTCAGTAGTAAATAATTTATTCGTTACTATACGTGTGTTCTGTTCTAAAAAAAAAAAAAAAAAAAAAAAAATTGCAATAGTGCAAAAAACATGTTTATTTTTTAATGTAACACAAGTTTTTAAAGAAAAAAAATCACTTTTTTTCAACATAGTCTCCTTTGAGTTCTATACACTATGTCCAGCATTTCTCCAACTTTGTATCTCTTCCAAAAACAACATTTGTCGAGGTCATCAAAATAAGTATTTGTTTGTCAGATAATATCATCGTTGGAGTCAAAGCTCTTTCCGCCGAGCCATTTCTTCAGGTTTGGAAATAAAAAATTTTCAGTCTATAGAATAGGAAAAATGAGGGAGCAGTTCGTAGCCTAATTTATAGAATTTTGCTATGGAAACTGCACATGTATGCACACTTGCACTGTCTTGGTGGAAAAGAAATTGTTTCTCTGCCAAACGCGGTTATATTTTTAAATCCTCATTAAATCGACCCAATAAATTGGCATACGATTCACCATTGATTGTTTTACTCTTTGGAAGGTAGTCAATGTTGGATTAGACCGAGTGCATTCCAAAATACGGGCGCCATGACGTTATTGGCTGATAAACCCACCTTAACGTTCTTTGGTGCACGTTTACCCAAATAAATCTACTGTTTTGTTTGTTCTTTGGTCTCTAATGTGCTTTGATGGATCCACATTTCGTCCATGATTGCGAGACGGCACAGAAACTCGTCCATATTGCGGTTGAATAAGGCCAATCACTCCTCTGAAGTTGTCACACGATTGCTTTTGTTGTCAATTGTAAGCAAAGCGCTGCATTCAGTTTGCGGAAAGCTTTCTTATATCCAAGTGAGTCATGTGATATGCTTCCACAATATGTAGAGACCTCAACTGGGCGACCAGAACGTTCGATCTGTTTGTACGGCCGTAATGAATTTTCTTAAACTGTTTTTTGTTGCAATTGATGATGGTCGATGGTGCAGCATTCTCATAGTGTTTATCGAGATTAGCCTTGGTTTGAGTGATGATTTTTCCCCAAATAATAATGCTTAATGAGCACAAGAAATTCACTTTTTTCCATTTTCTTCTCAAATCACGCGGTAGTCGCCTCTCAATGGCTGTTAAACACAAACTAAATGACGGAAATTTTGTTTTAATTTTCACAGTAGTCAACAGACAGCTTTCTGTTGACTGAAGCAGTGTTGCCTTTTAAATTAAAAAGTTACGGACTTATTGACCCGCCTTCGTATGTTGTTCAAACGATTTTTAGCACACAATTATGTGGTTAACAACACTGGTCATTACAATAACAATAATTGATTAATATTTTTAACTTTATTAATTTTCTATAGACTTGTTATCCAAAAATAAATATGTGGTTAAAGAATAGATAATCACTTTCTAATAAAAAATTTCTGACAATTTATCGACTCAACAGATTAGATGTAAATAAATCTGATCATACTTATAGACGAGGAGTACATACGAGTATGATGTGCTTGGCTTTTTCGAACTGAAATAAGCTGCTGCACCCGAGTAGACATTTGTCAAGCTTATGCAGTCGCTTATGTTAGAAACCAACCACTTAAATTAGGTTTGTGTCTAACATAAACTATAGAAATCGTTAGACTACATATAAACGAGCTCCTCACTAGGCTATTTTGTCTATAATAATGAAAACAAAGATTGAAATGAAGTACCGCGTACAAAGGGTCTTAACTGTAAATTGTAAATGAACCAATGTTGTTTCAGTCATTTGCAATATCAATTCAATTAGCAAAATAAATTTACTTAAATTTTTTATTTTAAATCAATATTTCTTATTATTTTATCAATAATGAAAAGTGCTTAATTAACCAGGTTTTATATTCATTTAACAATAGTAATATTCGAATGAGATTTTAGTTGACATAATTTTGAAAGGAATTTATTATGAATTTAAATCAGTGATTACGAAGTTTTATGGGTTTTTACATTCACTTATCGCGAGCATCAAAAATAGTAAAAGTGGGAGCAAAGTTTTTATTCAATAGATTGACAGCTTTCAAACTCTTATTTACAAAAGTTCATTCATTACAGACTTGCGAAACTCTGAATAAAAACGGTTAAACTCTGACAATATGCTGCTAAACCGCCAACAAAAAGCTCAAGGGACAAGCACAAAAGTTTATAGGAGAATTGTTTTTATTATCGATTGGGATTAGAAAATGGAAATTAAAAAAAGATGTTACTTAAGCTTTTTTCGCTATAAGGGCACGATAATGAAATGTATGATAACGAATGCACATCATATTTCTTTATAGAATCGAATTCAAATTTCATCAGTTTGTATTAGCGAACGATGTTTATTAATTTTACTGTGTTTCATTAAGGAGTAGAGGAAACTTTGGCAGAGTATATATGAATTTCATTAATAACTAAAAATATGACTAATGAATCATAAATATTTCTGGTATTATTCGTCCAGTGCATCTTAATTTAAATAGTAATGGTGATAGTACAAAACCCACCCAAGTGGTACGCAGACTCGGTTGCTCAGGAGGTCTGTGGCAGTAGCGAAAACGTGCTCATGTCTTCCAGCTCTTTTTTACTATTCCTGTCGTTTCTAATTATGAAACACTGGTCTTTCTTGTCCCTTCCAGCATAGAGAGGTTTAAGTTGAATAGCACTACTCCATCTAGACTTTATCCCATAACCTATTTTCCTAGTTCCAGCACAATGCACTACTGCATAAGTGGGAGTCTTCCCTTGAGTTCTGGTCCTATTAAAAAAATGCTAAAAATTTTCTTAAAAAAATTCCTTCATTTAAGGAAAATTTTCCAATAACTAATAAAAATTGGATTTAAAAATGATGCGCAATTTGCCACAATGATTTTTTTTCAACTTGCGAAAAAGTTATTGACTTTAGAAATGTATTTCCAAAATTTCCAATAATTTTTTATTGTTGTAAAAAATTAGGTTGGAAAAGAGGTTAATTTAAGTTTGACGTAAGTTTTTAAACTGTCCTAGAATTAGGAAAAAAAAACTCTATAAGGTTTTTATTAGCTCCGGCTTTCTGTGCATTTTAAGAACAGCTTTCATACCCTTAAAATTAAAAACGAATTAGTGAAATTTTACTAAACTTTTAATCATCTTTTGGGTTCAAGAAAAGTCTCCTTAAGGGGGAGATTTCGAAATGGACATCGTCCAGAATTGCACAACATTGGAATGACATCAATGGATTATGTCACTCTAAGAAATTCCTACGCTTTGACGCTGGGAGGGCGGATCTGGCTCTAAGACTGGACGGGAAAAGCCTACGGACGCTGGTAGGGGCGCTCACAGACCATTACACGTTCAAAGCCCACCTATACAGAATGGGCTTATCTGACACGGACATCTGCAGATTTTGCGGTGAAGATGAGGAGTCGATGGAACACTAGATAACAAATTGTGGGGCATTGTGCCACAGAAGACACAGGTCTCTACATGCATATACGCTGAGTGAAGAGGATCTGCTAATGCTCCCATTGAAGGAGCTGATCCTATTCGCGAACGTATTGGACTGTTAGGAACAGGGGAAGCACAATAGATCAACAATGGTCGCAGTGCAAAAGGCCATCCTGGGCCAAACCCCCATTACGTTACATTTAATCAAATATAAATATTTTCGTTGTTTATGTGGACGAGGTCAAGTTATTGACCAGAAGGTTCCGTGTTCAATTCCACGAAGCAGTAAATTTGTAATCTAATTCGTATTGTGGTTTGAAAAACTATTTAGAACTTGATTTCCGTGTTGTATTCTCCCTCCAATAAAAGTTTATGCCATTCGGAGAATTAAGATTTAGAACTTTTTGCTGAATTGGGCTTAAGTTATTCACCCTTATTCCATTTGGCGTCTTCAAATCAACGTAGATTAATTTGATATTTCAGCTTTATCGATTAAATTAATAAAAACTATTCGTACTACATACGTATTAAAAATTTATTTATATAAAATGGTTTTTTGCTCCCTTTTCAAATTCTGATTCAAATTATGAAGAAAATAAGAACAAAAATTACTCGGGTAGAATTCAAACATCTTTAAACCACCAGATGAAAAGTAAGCGGCGAATTCAAGATGATCGATTTGCAAAACAAAATGCAAATGCGGGTTCAGATCAACAATTGCTTGGAGCATCATCAAATTGGCAGGATTGTTACTACTTTCAATCCAAGGATCGTACCATCTGAGTTGTGCAAATGATTTCTTCTTGGGACTATAATAGCCAGTTGTGTTGAAGATTCCATTATGAATTTGAATTGTGTAAATTGAATTAAATTTCAGTTCCTCATTTGTTTGAGAGCATGAAAAGTGTGCCTCTTGTGATGGCATTGTTGTATTTATTGCAGACGCCTTAACATTTCGCTTATAGAAAATTCGCGGTGTACAAAAAGCCTCCAGGTGGCCTGCGATACTTAAAAAGATTTGTGGATCTTTGCATGGAGAAAAGAAATAATAAAACAATTGATAAAAGATATAAGAGGAAGAGCATTGAAAAACCTTTGAAATGGTCATTAAGCTATTTTTATTTATTTATTTATTTTTTTATTTATTATTTTTATTATTATTTATTTATTTTATTTTTTTTTTATTTTATTTTTTTTTATTTATTTATTTTTTTTTTTTAAGAAGTGTTGCAAGTGGCGGCAAAGATGAACAAAACCACGCTTGGAAAAACGTGTTTACTAGAACCAATTTTATTGTATACATTAAAATTTTACTACTTACTTGAAGTGCATGTTGGTTGCAACATGTTTGAACAAACTTGTTGCTTGTTTTTGATCGCGCTTATTGAATTTTTGTTTTTTATGCATTTCAACGTTTATCTAGTTCCGTGGCTTAAACTTAATAGTTTAAAACGAACTTTTGACGGTTGAACGTCATGACAACGGATAAAGACTTTTTTCGCCTGCGGAATTAAATCTAACAAACGAATTTGTACTCAATAGTGTTTGAAAGTCTGTCAAATCGAATTATTATTACATTTTTAAAAGGTGTCAACATTTTTATTAGACAATAACAAAATGAAATATTAGACGATTTAAGATTTATATCATTATGATAATATATTTGTATATTATAATATACATAAATCCGTATATATATCTATTTTTATTTCGCGAAACAAAAATAAAGCATATATATAAATATATTATTTTGTGTAAAGAAATGTTAAAAAAAAATTGTGTGGCTTGTAAACAAAGTTAAATAAATGAAAGTATTAAATTTGTTTTGTAAGAAGTGATTTACATACATATGTATGTACATATAAATACGTATTTACAAAATAATAATCAAGGTTAAACAAAGCCAAGGATTTATTGCCTAAAGTGTAAAAGAATGGAAAAAATTTTGAAAATGTTCCAGTGTTTAATTGAATGGAAAATTCACGAATTGCAAAAGTTGCATTAACAATAATTAATAAATTGATGGATTAGAAAAAAGTAACAAACGTAACAATCTTGATCCTAAAAAGTTCGTAAGGAAGTAATTAAGAAAAACTTTTACTGTAAACCTTAACTATTTCATTAAAGAACAAATTATGTAAAGAACGGCGATTGAAAATTAAATTTTTATTGGAAACTTAACGAGAATTGTAAAAATTTTTTTAAAGAATTATATGGAAACTAAATGAGAATTGATTAAAAAAACATGAAAGCATAGTCTCAAGAGCATAAGCTTGCGTTGTATATGTCGCTGTTAAAAGTTAAACAAATATTTTCTATTTGGAGAGAAAAGCTCAAAATACTGGGAGTCCTTGATAATATTTAAGAAAAATAATTTTCTGAACAAAACTGAGAATGAAGTATTAATTTGATTTTTTGCATATTGTTTAAAAAAATATTTTAATTAAATCGAACAAAAGTTTAATTATAAAAAATAAAATTGAATTAAATCAAACCAAATTTAAAGCGTACAAATTTCAAGATAAAAATTAAAAAAAAAATCCAAATAAAGTACAATTTTTAATAAAAAATAACTAAAAAATATTTTCCTAAAAACAAATCAAACGAAATTTAGAAAACTAAAAAAACTCAAGCAAAACGCCATAAAAACAAAAAAAAAAGTACAAAACTTTAACGATAATTAGAAAATTTTAATTCCACAACTAAACGAGAATTCTTAAAAACTGAAATTCCACCCGAACAACTTCTACCTTAAAAATGTTCTTTATTGGCTTCAGCTCCCTGTAAAATAAACAAGACAAAATGCATCGCATACAACGTAAACTTTCTAACGAAACTTTGACCAGCATCGGCATGGATAGTACTTTAGACTCACGCATGTCTAGTGCGGAAGTGCCGCAAATGGAACTATTAAAAGTGAACTACGTCCACCAGTGTAAAGAAGCTTTTATGACAAAAACGGGCTCTCTACCAAGTTATAATTTTATGGACTATAAAAAATGTACTCCTCATGTCTTGCCACAGGCTGGTCCCAAGAATGTAGCTCGTGTCAGGGTTAATCGTCTAGAGGCAGCCAATAAACCTTTGCCACCACCACCGCCTACCATTGAATCTTGGCAGCTTTTGCAAAATTCTAAAAGTACTAGCAATTCTCCGCCAAAAACTATTAAGCTACCATTTGCCAATGATAATAAAATGGAAAGCTCTTCACCATCTCATCGAGCCACATCGTTCGATACGGCCCACGACTCGGATACTACCAATCAATCGGGAGACGGTATCAAATCGAATAGTTGGAATTACTGCAATAAAATGTCTACCTGTGATATACGGCGTGATATGATTAGAGCTGGTATAAAATCCAGAGCTGATCGTATTGCCCGTATAGAGCGGACAGAGTGTGAGCATAGTAAAACAGAGGCCAGAAAATTAACAAAACTGCCATTGCGTGATGCTGCCATAGAGAGAACAGCCGATAGTAATGTTAGTCCCAAAGAAGCTGTAGCAAAAATCAATAAATTATTTGAAATTCAGAAGCAAATTAAAAACTTTCCACCACAACCCAATCGGCCGGCACCCGTGCCCCATAAAGAACCCAATCCAAGACTTAATCCGCGGAACTCCTTGAAAGATAAAGCACAAACAAAAAGCTCAGAAAATGTAACTAACGATGGTACGGAGTGTTCCGAATGTTCGCAAGAACGCTCACGCGCAAACTCCTCTTGCTCCGATAACTGTTCCCTTTTAAATCAGGAGACAGTGCAATATCGTCGCAGTGATCCTAAGGAGTATAGATTGGCTTCTCGTATACCAAAACCCATACAGGATCAGCTTACGTTCCGCCAAAGCGTGCAAAGCAATAAGCTGAAAATCGATAACAGCGAACGCTTAAGTCTAAATGAGAGAATACAGAAATCGAAATCCATAGAGCAGATCAGCAGTTTGGGATTGGAAAAATTACCAGCTCAAGAACGTCATTCTTCAGGCATAGACCAACAGCTATTGATAAATACCAGGATTTCAGCAGGTAATTATCAAAAAGCCAGACTAGAAAGAGTTCACATACGCAAGAAACGCCAGCCCCTTTTAATCATAAATCAATTAAGTGAACCCATGCTGAAGTACACCGAAGAAGGACTTGGAGAACGACGATCAACTTGTGGCTATAAGAACTGTAACTTTGTCAATTGTCCGATGTCCAAAGCGGATCATGAAAATAAACTTAATCCTTGTGAGGACGATTTCAACAAAGTGAAGCGTTTGTCTTTGGAAAGCAATTCGGACTCGGGTGTCTCTTCTTCGCACGACTTTAAAGAGGATCAAAAAATGTTGACTCAATTAAAAAACGCAGATAAGTGCTCGGATATTGAAAAGCTAAATAAATCCGAGCACTTTGAATATTTTGAATGTTGCAACAAGGAAGAAGCAAATGATCAAAATTTGTCTTTCAAGAATTCAGGCTCTCAAGTGAAAACGTTGGTGAGTACATTTAACAGCCACTACAATACGGCCGATCCCAATGATGTAAGTAATTTTGCAAAGAAGAATCTGATCAAAGCCACCACCAATGAGGCGTTAAAAAACTCATCTTCCTTGGCTAAGGCGACAACGACTAAAACGACTGCAACTACTAAACAGTGCAATCTGGAAAATGAACAAAGATTAAAATTCCAAAATAGTTTACAGACAGCAGGCAAAAAATCATCGACCACCCATATTAAAGTAGAAGATGATTGGGTAAAGGATGAGGAGGTCATAGCATCTCAAGAAGATTGCATGGAATGTGATTCGTTAATGATCAGCGAGAAAGCCATACGAAAACCCATTAACTGCAATGATAATGCCGTCAAAATCTTTATACGAAGCTCCCAACATTCAGATATTGATCTATGTCGTTCTTCTTGTGCCTCAGCCAATTCTTTCGTATCACAAACTTCGGTATGCACACAAAACTCCACAATCTCATCAAGTTCCTCAGCCTCTACGGTTTCTTCTTCGGTTTGTGGTAGTTCCAATGCCGATAACCAATCGCTGTGTGACTCAGAAAGAGACTGTTGCTGTCAGCTTTCCAATTCGGCGGGTGTGTTCTTTAACCGTCCTTGTTCAGCTCTAAGCCCCGACCACAAAAGACTCTGTGCTGGCTCACCCATATCTTCCACAGATGCTATAAGTGACATAAGCAGTTGTATAAGCTGTTCTACAAATCCCAGTACCGTCATTGCTCCGTTAGCTGCAACTAACTCTGGCTCAACATGTTGCAACAGCAGTAATGGTGTATTTTGGAACAATTCTTATGTATCAATGGATGGCCAGGACGATAACAATCTAACACCTTGTTGCTGTAATGTGTCATCATGTGATGAGGATGACTGTTGCTACTACCAAGAAGAACAGAGCAACAAAAAACGAGCATTGACGTCAAAAGCAAGAACCGAAATTGGCGTGATAAAAGGATCTAGTCATGGCGGTGACAGAGAGGATAAGAATAAGGTACTCTTTCATTCGTATCAAAAGTTCAAAATACGAAATCTTTCCTATCAATCGCAACATCCTACGCAACAGCAACATGCTTCAAAACGTAACTTACGCAATAGCAGTGCCGAGGAGATATTAATGCGTAACCAATTGTTAAGAAAGGTAAGACAACAGAAATAAAGAAATATCATTTAAAGTTGTAGGTGAAAGAGCAAATATAACATGTAATTATCTACTCTATTGAAGCGGAAGCCCACTTTTTCCTCTAGACATACATACAGACGTATTTGCAACATCATATGCGGCAAATATTCGCTAATAAAGCAAACAAACAAAAGAGGAGTTGACTTTGTTTCCGTTTCACTTGTTGTTATCATTATCAACTCTTCACAGCAGAAGATTGTGAAAACCTTAATCAAGTCTTTTTGTGTCATTATTGTTTTTGTTTTTTCTTCTAGAGTAACTCGCACACAGATTTCAGTACTTGCACTCACGGAAGGTGGGCATCACGAGCCCATTGAGAAGAGAAATTGTTTTCCTGTAGCTGAGGAATTTCATAGGAAGCAAAAAATTTTATTGGCAATAGAAATTATGTTTTTTTTTTCAAGTGAAATCTTTTGTTCCATTAAAGCGAATTTTGTTTAAGTCCAGATCGAATTTAATCAGGCATACAAAAATGCCGTAACAACAAAAACGCATATACTGACTCACTGCACATAAAGGCGAGGTGTTCGTGTGCCAGAATACTAAGACGAGAAAAGTCTTTGTAAGAGCAGCGCCTTTATGCTGAAGTCCTTGGGGCCAGTAAAAGAGTAAAGGATATTGCTAGTTCATCAATTCCAACTCTTTTAAAGGTTGACCAAATATTCACTGACCCGGTTGATAAAGCTTAATTTCGTTGGCTGAATTATTTGCAAGTAATTCACCCTGGCAGTGTTCACTCTTTTTTTCTACTGTTGTTTCAAAGGAGTCGTGCTTTTCTGTTCGCATAAAAATGTTACCAGAACTCGGCGTTTGGTGTGAATGTCTTGTAAAAATACAAGTGCTAAATATACAGTTTTGCACCTGCAACACCATTACGTTTAAGCAACCCTTTTTGGTGCAATGAATGTTGCGTTTGCAGCCAGCGATGTCCACTTTGAAATTTCAAAAGCACTCAAAAAAATATATTAAAATATTTAACATTTCAAATTTGTTTGTTAAGGAACTCTCATATTTTTAAGTTCTTTTGTCGACCGAATTTTCTGTTTGGCCCCGTGGCAGCGAAATTTTTGGTTGTGATATGGTGCTGCCATTAAAAGCGAATTTTAAGTCTTATTTTTCATTAATATCAATCATCGAAAATGATTTGAATACTTACAACATTTTCAAGGCGAAAAATATCTTCTATTTGTGATATTTTCAAAACCGAATATTAACAAAATGCATTACTTAAGCCTGGAGTGCCTCTCTGATCACATGGAAGTAGGAAATATCCACGAACCAATTAAAAAGTCCTTTACAGTACCAAATTTTTCATCAAACATATTTTTAACCTTCATATTTAAATGGAATTGAAATATTGACAACTTGTTGACCATGTTAAGCTCGGTTGTAGATCAAACTCCTTGTTGTACCTGAAAGCAATAGATTATGGGAGTGAGACTGAAAGTGAAGTAACATAACAAATTTGAAAAAAGAAATTAAAAAGAAATGTTTAATCGTTTACCAGAAAATATAAACCTTTTTTCAAATTTATAAAGAATTTGCGACAACAAAATGTAAAATAAATTTATGTAATTCAGGATACGTTACAATACCATTTATATATACATATGCAAGTTCTCGTCGTGACTTTCAGTAGCATAGGGCCTCCAGGGGTATAATTATAAGGCAAAACTTCTGATTGGTCCTACTTGGTGAATCCAGTGTGATCCTTATTAATTACACTTCAAGTCGACTCATAAACCTTCACGTGGTGGGCCCTGGGCGATGTTCTGGACACCCCTCAAACATCGGCGAATTGTCAGAGGCGTCTGCAGCGCCTGTTCTTCTAGTTGGAGCCGCTGCAAGAGGGGACGTCTGTTCTTATATTAAGTGGTTCACTAAATCCATGTGTTTTACACTCAGCCAGTCTGTTGGCTTAAATGGCAGCCCCATCATCCGAATAGGATACGGTAGAATAATCACTATTTTAGTTGCACATACATTTTATGTCAAACTAATCGAAGATTTTAGGTGATCTTTTGCCTTAAAACCCCTAAACAAATTTTTTCTGACCTTTGGGGCTTTTCGATGGCCGATATGGCGATTTAAGTAAAAAAAATTAACAATCCTACTTTTATATAATGTTGTACATATCAATTAAATCTCTAGTTTTCTTAATATCATCAATTCTAAACTTTTAATAAAAATTTGTGCTAAAAACTATCACGCAGCATTTCAAGAAGGAAGTGACAAAACTTCAACGTAACACTGGCTAATGCCATTTTGCCTCAATTTTTTTTTAATAATAGTTTGAAAGCTTTTTGGGCCCTGTTTCTACAGCAATTGTTTTATTGACAGCACTTTTTTATTTCATTTATTTCATTGCCAGTTGCTTTTTATTCAAATCGATGGCCTATATAATCTAAATACAGTGAAGTTCGGTTATAACATCCACCGGTTGTAACGAATTAATGCGTACAATGGACAATATCTCCGGTCCCAAGTATTTTGCAGAAATATTTCATACAAATTATTACGATTGTAATGAATTCCGGTTAAAGCAAATTTTCACTTATAACGCACTAATTTGACAAAAATCCTTGAAAATTTTTACGCTTATAACGAACAAAACAAAATCGATTAAGGGCTAAATTTCGCTATTGCAAACAGTTGCTATTCAGAACGCATTAAACACCGAATTCCGCTATTAATTTATAACATTTGAGCGAATTGGATTCATTTGTTTTTCCTCTCTTCTTTGCCAGTCAATTGACACATACTTGTACCAATTATGACACACAAGCAAAGTTGTCTCTTATAACTTCCGCTGAAAACGTGTACTTGCTATGTTTCGTATGACATCCATTTACCAGCCAATTGAGCAGCAATTGGTTCAAAAGTATTATGAGTGTCAATAAAAATTAAACACTGTATGTAAGTGTCGTTGCAATGTGCTAATTTTTAAGTGACATGTAATTTGCACAATTTTCATAAATATTTGTTCGCCACAAGTGCCACATTCCATGGCTCTCAATGAAGCAAGAAAGATATACAGTGAGTGCTTAAAAAGAAAGGAAAAAAATAGTCATTAGTTTATTATTATTTATAGTATTTAGTCAATAAATAGTATTTAGTCAGTAAATAAAAAAGATGTTGGTCTTATTTGTTAATTTTCATTAGGGACAAATGGCCGCCAATTGTCCAACTGACCACTCGACCTTTGTTTCGTTCTTCAGAAATACTTTCTTAGTGATATTTATGCGCGTTAATAAAACTTTATTTATGGCCAATTAAAATTCGTATCTCAGAAGTTACATTTATTTTTAATAATGATCTAAACTATCAATAAATTAAGCAAGTGATTTGATAAAACATTTTTAAAATTGTTTTTAATTTTTTTAATTTATGAAAAATGGGCTAAATTAAATGGTTTCCTTTTTAATCTGCTACAAAGTTCAATTTTATTTGAATAAAATACAGATCTATTCTGGCCTGTGCATAAGTAAGAAAATTTTTGTTGTATACGATTTTTTTTTCTAAGTCAGACTAAGTCGAGCAATTTCAGGCATATCCATATGAGACATGACACCATCATACGAAGACTATGGTTAGGTCCCGGCAGTGCAAAGGGGTACATGACCCCAGTCATGAACTTTGAAAATACCCAAAAGGGGGGAAATTATGATCCCCCAAAATGGATACTGGTACTGGGTGAGGGATATTCTGTGAGGTCTTTCCTAGATTACCTGACATCTTCATCACGTTACAGGTGGATATATACTCGTATGCCTTTAAAAAAAGGCTTCGAAAAGAATTAAGCAGCTCATTCAGAGACTGGTTCAGTTGATATTTTTGTGGATAGTCTGGTCTCTATCAGGGCTCTTGATCCAAGGTAGTTAAATCGAATTGTATGGTAGCAGGCATTCAATTTCTGGCAATATAGTATTGTTTTCAGGGCATGAAGGGATCCGTGACAATGAGATCGCTCACAAGTATGCGAATGCAAATTCGGCCTTGGACCTGGCAAAGTGAGAAAGTGTCCTTTCTTTCGTTTTCTTGAGCTGTCGAATGGATTGAAGGAAATTACGTATAAAAGAACGGAACTCAGGTAGTCCACTATTTCTACTTTTAGATTACACAAGACTTCTTTACCCACACTAGGAGGCTATATGGGTAAACAGCTACTAGCCCCTGGAAAAGGGACGCTAGCAATATTGATATGCACTGTATGATCGGTCATATGTTAAAATGTGCAGATATCTCCTGTATTTGCCAATGCAGGAGCTGCCTCGATAAAGAGGGCGAAGAGTCAGTTCGGCACTTCTTATTCGGCATCCATGCTTTGTAAGAATTTGGCCATAGGCATCTAGGCAATAGATATGTTCAGGAACTGCACTGCTGCACAGAAGTGCATTGCTTGGCTTATTAGAGTTTGAAAAAAGTTCTAGATGGTTCTCAAGAGCTCAAAATTCCGTAATTTCGTAGGAGTATACAGGCTGTCGCCTGTGAATGTAACCGAAATTTTTCGTTGCGGAATAGCCTGTCAATCTTTTGAGCCTGTAGGACGTTAAGCGCGGCCATTTATCTACACTCTTTAATCTACTATTGTTTCTTCGCCTGTACGAAATTAATTTCTTTCGTCAAATACTTGTGAAATCAAATTTTTCTGATACAGAGAAGTCCTTCATGAGAATTATGTTTGTTTGGTAGTCTAATTCATGCTCTACTAACACACTCTCAAGTATCAGGAAATGTCCTAAATAAAGATAATAAGGCCATCAAGTTTCTTTTGAGAAGATTCCAATTAAGAAGCCAACGAGCCTGATCTACATTGTCCGGCAATCAGGGTAAAGTAGCTTCAGCTATCGATATCATTCTTGCGAGGGTCTTCCCAAGAAGTCATGAAAATGTTGAGACCAGGAAGTAGTGCAAACTTGGATCATTTCTCTTTTTCGATTCCTATTCACCGATTTGGAAGATGTCTTCATTATGTTGTGAAAAGTAAATATTTTCAGGTATTTATTTTTTTGCATTGAAATCAATATTTGTATTAAAAAGGTATTGTTTATTCTTGATTGGGAACAAAATTTACATCTGGAGGGCGTTAAAATTTGCCAGTAGTCACAATTTTTTCAATGAAAGTATTGTTATGAATAGGAAAGAGTTTAAACAAATAATATTTTTTTTACAAAAAGGAAGTATTTTCAAATTGATTTCCACAAATTGGTAGAAGTGATTGATATTTTAAATAAAAAAATCTTGTCAATTAGATTCTAGAAAGTCGAAAAAATTCACTAACAGATATTATGGAAGCAATGAAAACGAACAACTTCCTCTTCTTTCACAACAATCATAAAACTGCCTTTGCAAATATTAAAATATTGAATCTATTTAAAAAAATATGATGTTAAACTAAAATGAGCATTCGTTGTTTCTGCCATACAAACCCAATGAACAAACAAAAAACAAAAATAAAGTTATAAATAGATGCAGGAGATTAACTCTTTCGGGGTTTAGTAGATGATAATAAAATTTGAAAATATTTGTGCAAAAAGAGGAACTAAATAGCAAATATTTAATGAAAGACAATCATCAACAATGCCACACGTACATACCTGCCAAAGTCGTGATGTTGCAGTATACATTATTGATGAATGGATGGATGACGATAAATCAGTTATGAAATCTGTGATATTGTAAGACCCAACATTGATTGACGACTGCCTTATTATATTATTATTATATTTTTTTTTTTTTGTTGCAAAAATATTATTTTATTTCAAACTAATTGATATTCCTCACAAGTTCCAAAAATTTCTGTTTTATAATAATCAAAATGCAGACCAGAAAGACACATGGATAATAACGTGTTTGCAAAAACTCATCAAACTTAATTGACTTCAAATTAAAATGCAAAAGTCATTTGCATTTATTGTTGTACTTCAGATTATGTTGTTGTCAATTTGTATTTAAATTTAATCGCACAGGTTGAGAGGAAGGAGACTTTTATTGACAATTAACAACAAATGTTTGACAAGGATTTTCATTTTTTTAAAACTTGATATAAAATTAGTTTTTGTGATGCTTTCTAATCTCCATTGACTAAGAAAGCAAATCTGACTAATTGTTGTTATCCAACACCAACTCCGAATCTATGTTACTGTATCAAAGTTGATTTGAAATAAACAGGAAATTTTGCGGAAATTATTTGGTGTCTTTTGCGAATCACAAAGAGACCTGGTCTTAAATATAGAGTAGATTAAATTGTTAACACTGTAAGGTACGTACATACAAGTATGAACAATACAATTTAGTTTGCACTCACTCGATCACACTGTGGCTCTAATTAATACTCTTCACACATAAAAAATAAATCTTAAAATTGCTTCCTCTTTTTGCGCAGGTTTTTTTTATTGTTTCAACAAAAATAGATTATCAACTTTTACTTTTTTTGTGGATATTTTAAAGATGCATGCTGCATAAGTAATGTGGGGAAACGTTTGATGGAACAATAATCCTCTAAACAACATCTTAATCCACAAGGTGATAGGTCTAGATAAGTTTGCATAATTAAGTTTTCGCAAAATGCATTGTTTGTTTTTTTGCTTTAGCTCTTCATATGCCGACATTTCATTGGTCGCTAAACCAAATCGTCAGTAAACTTTAAGCAGTTTTTTGAGCATAATTATTTATTGTGTTGTTTGTATAAAAGCATTCTAAGCCTACTATGATTTTATATGTAATAATAGAATAAAAACAGAATTGTCATATTGTAATGGGCGATTTTTTACCCATTTAGGGTTTGAAAATTAAAAAAATACAAAAATTTTGAAAAAATTAGTGAGTGAAATGTTTTTTTAAGTGATAAATGAACGCCTGCCATTTAATTTTTGAAGATTATTTTATGTAAATGTTGTCTACGCTTACGCCGTAGGTGGTCCAACCTTGAGCTCTAATTTTGCACGCTTTTACCAGCATTTCAGCTGATACCTCACCAATGGCAGCTCCAATATTGTTTCCCAGGGCTGGAATTGTGGCAGGCTTCTCCCTGTATACGACGGACTTCACGTATTCCCACAAAACATAGTGTAGTTGGGTTAAATGGCATGATCTTGGCGGTCAATGGACTGCTGTAAAAGTGAGATTAATTGCTTACTAAACTCGCCTTCAATAGGTCCATGGCATCGCGTGCCGTGTGGCATGTGGCACCACATATCAACCAAGTCCAATTGTTCTATTTTGAACAAACAAAAGCCGGTAATTATCGCACGGCACCTTCCTCCATTGTCTGCAACATTGCGATTTTCATCATCCTTGAAAAAATCCGATCCAAATCCAAAAATTCGGCAGTTCTGTTTCTTGACGGTACCCATTGATTCAAAAATGAGCTTCGTCGATATGGAGAATTTTTCGCTAGAAACATTTCTCAAACGGCTCTAATTTTTATAATCAAATTCAATGAATTGCAATGGCAAACCTTAAAGAACATTTCTAACATTGTCACATATCACGAATCTTTTTTCTACACTAAAAAAAAACAAATGGCACAAAATATCACCCGATATTTGTTTGTTTGACGAGGTTGAATGTTTTCAAACTGCTTAAAGTTCACTAACGATTTGGTTTAACGCACAATAAAATGTCGGCATATGAACAGCTAAAGCCACAACAAACAAAACATTTTGTAAAATAGATCACTTTTATTTTTGTTATTGTATAGATGTGTAAATTTTAAACGATTTCGATACTTTTTTTGGAAATAATAATAGCTCTACATAATTTTATTTCTAATTTTAAAATTTGCTTTATAGGGTAAAAATTTCTGGAAATATTAAAAAGTTAAAATTACTAAAAGCATAAATAAATCAATAAATAATTTGAAAAAGAAACTCAAATAGCGATTATAAAAACCCAAAGAAACAAACTGAATTAACAAGAAAAAAAATAAAAAATTACGTATGATTGTATGTGTATGTATGCATGTACAAGATGACGCTAAAGTAATTCCATAATTTAAATTGACTGCCATTTTTGCTAATGGCGCCAAATGTCACTGGGCTTTGACATTTATGATGTAGATATAAATAGAATCAGTTTTTAATAAGCCATACGGCAATAAACACCTCAAGAACGTGGAATTATGTATTATTGCTGCTTATTTGACAAATTGTCAGTCTGGTGATTTATGACATCAAATATGACATTACTATGCGCTACCCTGTATAAACACGTATCTAATAGTAATATTATAGATGCCCTTGCACAAATTGAAGTTTTCGCTATAGAAAGCCATACAAATACGACATGTACGAATATACCTGGCTACAGCTCACTTTATTAGCACTGACATAGTGAACTCGTTATAAAAAATATTTAATTTTCTATTGTTTTTTATAAAAAATTTTTTTTATTTTATTTAATTTTTTTTTTTTTTTTTCTTTTGTATTGCATATGTATATAAAATTTTTTTTTTAGCAAAATAAAACCCATTCAGGTTTAAACTTCGATGATTTCTTCGGAATTTTGCTTTTAACTTCCCAACATTTTCCCAGTAAATATAAAGTGAACAAGCCGAAGTGAAAAGTTAAATTATTTTGAGGGGAAAAATCATTCACGATTGCTACATCAGGAAAATAGGAAATATTTCAGGGAAAAAATTTTCACGGCAGGTGCAATTGAAATTCACCGCGATTACGATACAGAATTGTAGTGAAAAACAAATGGGAGTTATTCACATTTTCATTACTTCCAATAATCCGATTGATCATTTTTTCAACTTCCTAGTCAAGATGACAGAACTATGATTAAAATTAGGAATTAATTCTACAAATCTGTGAAAATTCAAATGAAAATACATAAACCAAATTTGACGTGGGATGTACGGAAAATCGTTCCAAAATGAAAATACATACTTTCTTTAAAAAAATACTTATTTAATTAAATCTACATCAGTTAAAGCCGCCACAAACAAATTTGAAAAGTTAGAGGATAATGTTATCGATAATAACTTTTTGTATAGGAAATATCGATAAGAATTTCTTGTGACAAATTTTTTTTTATTTTTTAAATCTTTTATAAAAATAATTTTTTAAATTCACTGTCCGAGATATTCTTCAAAATAATTATTTAAAAAATTTATTGTTTGTTCTTGTCTTAAGTGATTATATTCCTGAATTTCATTGGCACAAGCCAAATCATCACCTTTTTACCCGAATCATGTTTGTAATTGTAAATGTATATTTGTAAATTTATGAAAAGTTTTATTATTAAGAAATTTTAGGTATGAAAAATAATTTTATCAGTTATAAATTCTCATGAGCAGAATATATTGCCCATTACTAACAAGTTATTTACAACAAAAAACATTTCGTTTAAATTTTTTTTGTTTTTCTTCATTAGAAACGATGCTAATTATGGGTAGAGAAAATGTTATCGATAACAACGATAACAACTTTTCCTATAGAAATTATCGTCGATCAAACTAATTTTATAAATGTGTTGTTATCGATGAAAAATGAATTGTTCTATAGATAATATTGTCATCGATTCAATAGTTAATTTCATCATTTCTCTCCCAAGCCTTTCAATTTAGGCTTCACACACATGTGTGCGATAAGAATGCCCAATATTATTATAATTGAATACAAAATAAATGTGTATAAACTTTCGATCAAATGCCAATATGAAATATTTCATAATGACCTTAATTTATTCATAAATGTGATTGTAACGATTCAATGAATAACAAATTTCCGCTGCCCAGCTTTTTTACAATATTACAAACACTTGGTACATTTACATACATTTGTCCGTCCGTAGAGTCCATTTACTTATACCAATCATCCCATTTTTATACCAAGTTCGTCTCATTAACAAAGGGGAACCCTATACTTTTTAATAAATATAACGTCTCTTATCTTTGCGATTACTGCTATTATTGGAATTTTATTTATATAAATTTCTCTAAAAATTTATTTTTTTAAAAGGAGTTACAAAATATTGGGCCCAGCTATAGAAACAATTAAAGTATTATGTGGTGCTGAGAAGACATTTTAATACATAATTTGTTTTCGTCAAACCATTTGATGAATTTGTATGAACAATTGTGAAATTTTTTTTTATATAAGTTATCACATAATGGTTTGGAGTTTTAAAGTACAGTGGGCAGTTGCAATCGCGTATTTTATACTTGTAACTGGAAATGCATTTGTATGTGTTGGTCTTCATGCAAAACAAATTTCTGTCATATTGTAGCAATTGATGCCAATTATATAGATCTAAAAACTACTTTAAGCTGATTCCAAAATTTGAAAAGGACTTGTTTTCAGTAATGACATACTTTTTCAACAAAAAACTGTTTCCAAAATATTTTGCAATATTTTGCAGGAATGCAATTTTTGTAAAGGAAGTTCTTGAATTTATATTTTGAAATAAGAATTTTTTAACCATATGGGAATATTCGTTTTTAGTATATATGTATGTACTTATATGTATATTTGGTTAGATTAATATGTATGGGTTTTAACAATAAATTATTGTTTCTTTTTATGCAAATGATAAAAAACTTTTTCCTGCTTTCCAGTTTGTTTCACTTAAAAAAAAAGACTCCTAATAGAGTGGAAATTTATAATAAAATATTTATAACAAGTTGAATTATAGTAAAGTTAAGGTAATGCTTTTTGAAAACATATAAAGGACACTACAGTATGTTCAATATTTTTATTATAAATTTAAGCCAATAACTCATACATTTTGCATGGCTAACAGACGACTTACAGCCGCCGCGGCTGTCGTCGTCGCGCCGCTGTCGGCGCGCCGATGGCTTCATTTTCATAAATAAGAATAAAATAGTTTTCGAATTTTTCTCAACCCCATTTATAAAACCAAATACTATATACTTTCCTCCAAAGGATTTCATTATATTTATTGTGTGGCTGTTTTTTTTAATATGTGCAAAATTTGTCAAAGGCATCTGTTGTGAAAAGGATAGTATAAAGTGGACAGGTGAGAGAGAGAGAGAGAGGGAGAGAGCTTAAATTCTTTTTACAACTCTACTATTTAAGGTTTTTTATAGCAGAGTTGCAGTGCCTCTGGTGTTAAGGAGACACATTAAGTTTCTTAAGTTGTATCTGTAGCCATTTTATTATTATTATTTTTTTTTACTTCGCCGACGGTCCTGCTAACATTACCGATGAAGGAGGGCGCCGTGATGTAGTGTACATTAGCGTAGAAGAGTATCAATCTCTGTCCATACTGTTGAGTGACTGGAATATTGCGTTCATCGACAAAATCATTATATAATAATTTAAAAAAAAAATCGGTATTATTCACGCGTAAGTTCCTGGTAAAATTTTGACAGATAAAAATATGAAAAAAAAATTATAAGAATATTTTGTTTTTTATTAATTATATTTGATCTATTGCTCAAATAGCCCCAGAGGGAAAAATCGGTAGCGTCTGAATCCGGCGACCAATTAAAATCGCTGCCTCTTGAAATAATGCGTTCGCCGAAAATGTCCGGAACAGTTCCACTGTTTGCCTTCTTTGCCATCTTGTGGAAAATACATTTGTGAGTGGATATTCACAGCTGGCCTCAAGAAATTTTCTAGCACAGTGCGGTAGCTGCATTACCGAATTCACTGGACCAATTATCCTTTCGGATGATATTCCACACCAAACTGTAAACTTAAGAGGGGATAATTGCCACTTATGAATAACCCTAGAAGTTTCCGTTGCCCATATTTTTTAAGTTGCTTTTTGACGAAGCCATTCTTCACTCATGATCATAGTATGTATAAAACCGTGATTTTCTTCGGGAATTTGCCTTAAAGAAATTGACAAATTAAGCCGGTGCTTATTAGTTCTTTAACAAGTTTCACTTTATAAGGAGGCATAATTCGTCGAACTCATGTTCGCTACGAGCCAAGTTGCGCTGAACGTGTCCTTGTTAACGTTTTTGGATTTTCCCGCAAACTCTTTTTCACACTGAACACTTTCTTCATTGATAAAAACTTCGGGGAAGGTCACAGACAGCGCTTTGTAGCCAAAAATGTACAATTAGACGACTTATTTTTATCTGTGATGGTCGATATGCTCCTCGTTACATTAAAACCAATTTATAGTCGGTTTTTAATTCGTTGATCAATAGCGTACCTTTCCCTTCCCAACTTCCCAAGTCCTCTTAACAATAACATGAAAAATAAACGAAAATCATATAAAAATTATGAAGTTATTAGACTTGGGTCCAACTCGTTCAGTTTAGACACAAACCTGTGTACAGATTTGATTGCAGGTTTGTGTGTAAACTATACTAGTGTACAAGCTGGAAGCCAAGTCTAGAAGTTATAGACCATTTAAATCAATTCGATCCTTTTCGGCCACCCTGTACAGTGTACACTCCTTTGGTAACTTTTGAACTGTTTAAAATTTTATGCCACGGCTGTTGTTCTAATGAACTCTTTAGGAAAGCCACTTACAATTACAAACAACTATAATTATTTTAAAATTATTTACACTTAAGAAAAAAAGTCAAAGTCTGGGAACAGACCATCAGCTGTAATTTTTGTAAATTGTTTTAACTGGCATTTAAGGCAATTCATTAATATTACTTTATATAATAAAATAATAACATGAAGTTTGATTAATGTAGATGAAAATCACTGGAAGTCTAGATGTCATACTTATTTGTACACATTTTTTGTCTTTGGCTTGAAACTACATTTTTTTTATTTATTTAATTGCGAACCAACATAAATGTTTAACAACAATAGAAGAAACGAAAACACACAATTAAATTAAAATGTATGTATTTGGACATTTGTTTATGGTTGGTTGAATGTTGGTCGACTTCTAGTTGTTTGGTAGTGCGACAATTAATGGCTGTTCATAGATGACTATGACTACGACTACTTATTTCACTAGTTTTGGAGGGATCACATTTCGACAATGACAACTAATATTATTTGTTTAGTAAACCTCTCTCTGTTGTTGGTGTGACGTCTTGACACTTGATGAAGTTGCTTTTTCCAACAACAATAATAACAACAAAATTCAATTACAAAAAGCATAACAAGCGAAAAAAGTTGTTTGAGTGAAATATTTTTTACATTTTGTCATATTAATTTTAATTTGAAATTAGTTAATAGTTTGTTGTTCTTAATTGTGCTCCTAAATAAATACAAAAATTATTTTTGTTGTAAATCAAATCTAGTTTATGTTTACCCTAGAAAATATTAATAAATTTAGCTGTCAAAAGTCTATATAAAATTTAAATCAGCAGCGCACAGTAGGACCGATGACAAGCAAAATCGTAGCCAAACGTTTGAAAAAGGATGTTTTTATTTATCATTTTTCAAAGCAAAGCACTATGTAACTTCCAACATAGAACTATGCTAAAGCTACGCGAAAATGCATAGAACGCGTGGTATGGACTTTCAGCTTTAATCATTTCAAGCTGAGCTGCAAATACAACAACCCAATAGACTATACTAAATATGTCAACCGTAAATTACATTAGCAAAGACATAAACCTCACAAAAAACTAAAACGGGAAAAGTGTCGGTAATTCCGCTCTTCATTTTCGCTATAAGGAGTTTAGCTCTAAATATTACATTTCTGCTTTATTTACGATAAAATAAATGAAAAGAAACAATAAAATTTCAACTCACATTGCTTATAAACAACATATTAATGAAATTAATTAAAATTTTGGTTAGACGAAGCAAAGTATCAATCTCATTTATAAATAAAGAAAATTTTTGACATTTTATCGGAATTTAGCATCGAGAAAAAGTATAGAAACGCTCAAGAGGGCATAGAGCGGAACTTTGAATAGGCGAATCTATTTTTGTTTTCTATGTATTTTTCATAAAAAGTTTCGTTTGTTCGTGTGCTTGAAGTCACCATATGATAAATTCCCCCAAAATCATTTTGTTGGCAAACGATGTGCGGATCACATAGAGGACGTCACTTTAAGCTGCTGTAAAACGTTAATTCAGCAGGAAGTTATTGGAATGGCGCAAACGAAGTGATCTAACGAGATCATCAGCGCACTATCTAGGATAACCTGGTAACGATGTGACTTCACGAGATCGGTAGTCCTAGAATAGATCCACTTGTACACATAAACCAATTTTTACTGGGTACTATTATATATGTTGTCATGCTAAGAGATTGAAGTTCCCTTTTAATGTCCTTTGTAGAAGAGAAGGAGGTTATCAAACTTAACTCTGCGGATGAACAGATGCTGCTACAACAAAGTCTAACAGAAATATATGGTTGTTGCTGGAAAATCTAATAGAAATATGGTGTTGAGGTATTAAAGTGATAAACTCGTTTGTCAGGGTATAATACTGAATCGACCGAGGGAGAGCCTTTATGCTCTTTTCCTTTATCCTCTCTCTCACATAATGAACCAACCAGGAGTCAAGTAGGCTAGTTTAGTCGTGGCGGCCTGTTGAACGTTACACTGTTGTTTTGATGTGCTCGTTTGTCGAGCGGCTTCCATGTTCGGATTATGTCGTGACAAGAATTTACTCCGGAATGACAATGAAAATTTTATATATAAAAGCAAATCGAAATTCGATTTGCTTACCATTTACATACATACAAAAATTTATTTATTCCACTTTGCTCTCATTGAAGGAAAGCTTGAGTTCTGTACTTGGTACGCAGCTGCTGTCGACAGGGATGATAAAACCAAGAAAAATCGATTTTCGGTTTTCAGTGAAATAAAACACCGCAATTTATTTCCTCGACTTTTTTCATTTCAGGTCCCATATGATACCTTTCGGGCCCCATACTGGTACATGGGATCTCAAATGTGTTTTTAAATGAATTATGTAAAATATTTGTAAATTTTCATTCCCATTAACACTAACTCTTAATTTGAATAGTTTCTCTTCAACCTGTTCGACTATGTAGACGCTGATGAATATAACTTTTTTATTGTTTCTTTTTATCATATTATATGAATAAAATAAAAGAATAAAAATATCCAGCAAAGTTCAAGTTAAATGGCTCAAAGCATTGACTTAAGACCTTAAATTTTATTTTACTATTATTTTTTTCTATTTTCAACTAGAAGAAAATTCAAGTTAGTTCAACTTGTTTTACTTAATTTCCATTTCTAACTATTTTCTATTTAGGCAATTGTTAAGAATTCTCGGTGCATGGCACTCATATGGCTTTTGCTTTAAAAAAATAATAATAGTAATAGAGTGTGTTAAATTTGGTTACGTTTAAGCGAAAGTGTTTTAACAACTATAATACAATAAAATAAGCAATTTAAAACAGGGAGAAACAAAAAAAGCTGTCGGAGATGGAAACGTGAATAGATTTTCTATAATGATCATTTAAACACACAAACAAAAAAGTTCACCCTGCACTATCTTTCGTTTTCTGATTCCAACTTGAAACATGGACACTCGAGCATAAAGAAATCAATCACGATTGAGAAAAATAATGCTCCCGAAGTATTTACTGACGGCAAAAAGTAGGAATGAAAAAGAAACGTGATAACATGGTGACTAGGATAATTTAACTAACCATAATTGAAAACTCCTAAAATTATATCCTTCAAATTGTGGTGAGAAATGTGCATGTTGAAATCAAACAAACTCTCATATACTATTTCTCACCATGTTTCACGCTAATTTATAAAAAACCATCACCACCTAAAAAGTGATGATAAGCATGAAGTACACGTGAACGCTGATGGGAGGATGAAGCATTTTCCGAAACGCTGTTAATTAGGTTAAAATTAAAGTTAAATTCTCCTTGTTCGTTTGGAACATTCTGTTAGGTTAGGTTAGTAGGGCAGCTCGCAATGGGTGTTACGAGTACACACGGAGGCCTTAAAAGTTATTGTGATGCCCAGGCGACTAAACTACAGACTGCGTTTCCCTACGGAAATCTGGATTCGAGCTCCCTAAAACCAACCGGAATTCCTCACAAAACTCAACAAATCCCTCAGTGGCACTTCCCTGAGACAGTCCAGATCCCGAAAGAAGCGTTTAGTCTTCACTCTTCCAGAACAGGGCAGTCGCATATAATGCGTTAAAATAAAAAGTGTTGAGCCAACTCCTATTAATCTGTATTAGAAAATTTATTTATATTAATGCATTTTTTACAAGTTGGAAATTCCCGTATTCTTTTTTCATACATGATGTATATAAGTAGCTTCAGAGCTAGTAGAAAAAATAGTTCAGTTAGGAAAATTTATGAACTAGAATTTAGAAAAAAAAATTACTAAATTTGAAGTGTAAGTCTTGATCGAATTGTGGATTTAAGAGACAAGTGAAAACATTAAGGATATTTATAAACTAGAATTTAAGATAAGTTGCAAAATTTTGAGAATATGGTCCGCTTATGTTAAAAATTACCGAAAATTCCTTAATAAAATTTGTTGAATATTGCGAATATTTTTTAAGAGTGCAATTAAATCTAGGAATTCATGATTTTTTATTAATATTAAGTAAAAATTTCTTACCAGCTGCGAGGAAATTTTAACTAAATCCTAGTAAAAAAAGTGCTTGGCGCCATACGACGACCATTTGAACTCATTTTGAGTAAATTTTCCTCTTTGTTAGTCTATTATTTTTTTAAGTGTACATAAGTATATACTATTACATTTGTTGTTTGGTACTACAACCTTTGTTTACAAAGAAGCCATTACGGCAACTGTCCTGGTAACATACAATAAATTATATTCTTGCAACTACTCACTTTATCTTCAAACTAATCCTCAAAAAAAAATTGTATGGCTCATTTTTGTAGTTCTCCAAATATGGAATAATTAATAGTTACTTTGTAGCCTCTTACATCCCGGTCTTTTGCTCAAAACCACAGTTTATAACCATAGAAACATTCATCAAATTGAGATAATCGAACTATTTTGATTCTTCAGTTAGAGGGGTACCCGCCTCCATGCTTTTTCTCGATTATGAGTACACATTATTCTAGTAGTAGAATTTGGAGAGTTTCGCTATTATAGTTCTCTAGATATAGAATTAAAATAACTTTTCTTGAATACAGACTTTATTTCCACAATTTTGGAAAGTATCACTATTGTTCTCCAGATATAGAGTAATTATTAATAGTTCCATGCTCTTGCTCGAATTCACACGTTATTGCCTTAGCGACACTGGTTAAATTTGGATAATCTTACTATTGTAGCTCTATACATATTATAATAATAATTAATAATGACTTTCCCCCGCACCACCATTTTAATATTATAATAATCCGTCTCCATTTGACTCACTTCAAGGAAAAACTTAAATAAAAAATAAACAAAAACAAATTCATAATTCCAAAACAATGACCCAAGAGTTCTACTCATACACTTCTTATACACTCAGGAGAATGTGATAAAAAGTTACAGTCACGCTCACACAGTTCATACTAATAACGTGGGTGCTGTCCATCTCTAGAAAGTACATAAACTTGGCCAAAACACAATGCATACCAAATATCTCTTTACTTTTCCAATTTATAACATTTGATACTCTTACGATCGAATGGAAACAAAACAAAAATCAAATATAAAATATCGTGTAAATAATTTCAAACCTTCATGCAGATTATTTAAATAAAAAAGAACCGTTAGATTTTTGTTTGAATGAAATTGATTTCATGAAAGATCTGTTTTTTTTTGTTTTTTGAATTTTTTTTAATATATGGATTATTTTAAAGTTAGTTTGTATTCAGATTTCAAAGTATTTTGTACACTTTGAAAAATAAATTGTTAGAATTTTCAATCAAACAAAAAGAAGAACTGCCATATATACATATTCAAACAGTGTTGCCAGAATTTTTTAGGGGCAAAATCTTGCAAACTCCCATTTGGAAAAATCCCCAAAAAATCTGCAACACCATTTTTATTTTATTAAATATATATATATATATATATATATATATATATATATATATATATATATATATATATATATATATATATATATATATATATATATATATATATATATATATATATATACTTTGTCCTATCTTAATATATTAGACTTAAGATGTTATGATAAAACGACACAGATATATATATATATATATATATATATATATATATATATATATATATATATATATATATATATATATATATGTGTGTGTGTGTGTGTGTGTATACATATATATATATATATATATATATATATATATATATATATATATATATATATATATATATATATATATATATATATATATATAAGAATTAACAATTATTACCAACAAAATTTCTATTCTTATTTACATTTAAAAAAACAGTTTTATGTCAAATAAATTCTGATGCACACAAGTGTTTTAATTTATTATAAATAAATTCAAACATCTTACTTATTATTCAAATAATGAAAAAAAAATGTAATAAATTTCAATATTAAGTATTATTCAAATATTTTAATGATAAAAATATTCCACTGATCGGTTGAACAAATAAAATAAATGAATTTGTTTAGCATTTAATTATCTATCAATAGAAACTTTAGAAGCAAAACGCCAACCACGCCGGTAAGGCCGTGACTTTTTAAATTTCCCGCCTCTTAACTGAAATTACAACACCGCTCCTGTCAACAGGCATTTGTCTGTTCACTCCTGTCAAAATTTGAACAAGTTACATACATCATTTAGTTTGTGTTTGACAGCCATTGATAGCAGACTTCCCTGTGAATTAAAGAGAAAATAAAAAAGTGAATTTGGTATTCTGCATTAAGCCTTATTTTTTGCGCAAAAAAACAATCATTCAAACCAAGGCTAAGCTAAAAAAGTAATTTACAAGGACGGAAGATTTCGGACATTCTGGGTGTCCAGTTGAGGTTTCCACCCCCGACACAATTGAAAAAATTCTGATCGGAGATTGGAAGTGCGAGAGACTGTGGAAGCCATAGGCATACCATATGGCTCAGTGGTTTATATTTTGAATGATTACTTGGGTATGAGAATGCTTTCTTCAAGATGGGTGCCACGTTTGCTCACAATCGAACACAAATGCAATAGTGTAACATATTCGCAGGGTAGTTTGGCGTTATTCAACCACAATATGGACGAGTTCTTGTGCCCTTTCGTAACTGTGGATGAAACATAGATCCACAACAACACACCAGAGACCAAACAGCAGTCAAAATAGTGAATCGGCATCAAAGAAGCCTAAAGTGGGGTTTTCGGCCAATAAAACCATGGCCACCGTTTCTTTGTGATGCACATGACATAATCCACATTTACTACTTTCAAGAGGGTAAAACAACCAGTGGCGAATATTATTCGAACTTATTGGGTCAATTTAATAAAGATTGAGAAAACGACCGCGTTTTTTTTTTAAGGAATAAAAAAATTGGAGATCATATTATATTAAGAAGTCTGGCGATATACATAAATTTTTCAAAACATTGAGTTTTTTTAAACTTTAAATAATCTTTTGTGAACCATATTCCGACTAAACATTTATTTTCCAAACAATTTCGAACTTCAGAAGAATCACGTTTTATTTCAGATATTTCTTTCGAAAAAATATTTCTGTTCTTCAACTCAACAAATTATTATTCCAAAAAAAAATTACATACACAAATGAAATACAATATGAATAGTGATTCAACTCAAGACTTAATGGTTGCAGATGCTAAAAATAAAATCAGTTGGTCCGCACAAGAATGACGTTGAAGGCTGGGAGAAGATGCATTTCCTAAAAGGTGGCCATATGCGTTTTGAACATTTTAAACTTCTGGGTTCGAATCCACCAATCAATCCGCAAAAAACCAAAAATTAAATATTAAACATGGAATTTCCTTTGATTTCTATTTTTGTTTTGGCCATTTGGGTTACAAGGCTATAATTTTTTTCTATTTGCATACAAAATACAACTCTGCTTGGGAAATTTCTTTTGATAGTTTTACCTTTGAAGTCGAAGTACGCGGTAACAACCCTCCAAATCCATATTATAAAATGTTCTCTGAACTTTATTGCATGAAACTTTTTTATTTTTAAATAGCAAGGATATATCGGGTCTGCCAATTGGGACTTTCGAACTTTGACAGTTGATAGCAGTCATATAATTGGACCTGAATCTGTCAAATTTATTTATTCAGTCTGTTTTGTCAAATCACCATGGACTAATATAATGTTCAACAACATTTGAAAATGATAAAATTGTTTTATCAAAATGGGCATGTTCTGGTATTTGGAAACTACCCCAAGTTTTCATCAAAAAATCATCTTCAGTGATGAGAACCATTTCTGGTGGAATGGGCACGTCAAGAAACAAATTTGTCGAATTTGGGACGATAGCACTCCACATGAGATCCAAGAGCATCCCGTGCATACCGAAAAAGTCAATGTTTGTTGCGGAATTTGGGCTGGTGGTGTCATCAGTCCATATATCTTCTATAAATCGATAATTAACAACTTTTTTTGACCTGAATTGGATAATATGGGCATCAACGGCATGTGGTTTGAACAGGACGGCGGGCACTATATGCCGCACGGCTCATGACACATTGGCCATTCTTCACGAGCAATTTGAGGACATGGTCATCTCTCGTGAAGGTGATGTAAACTGACCATCAAAATTTTTGTAGGGTTTCGCAGGTCTATGCGAATAAGCCATAAACCACAGCGGTTCTCAAAGCCAACATAACCCATGTCGTCGGTCAAATTTAGCCTGATTTATGCGCCAGAGTCATGGAAAATTCGATGTTTCAGATGCATCCCACCCAGCGAAGTCGCGGCGATCATTTTCAAAATGTTATATTCAATACATAAAGGCATCAATGGGCCTTTCGAATGAATAAAAAATTTTAACGATAGACGTGTATCACACACATTTTGTTTTATTAACATTTGAAAATAGGAAGCGCTTAATGAAATACCCTTTACAATAAACAGAGGCAGGTACGAGTACAAAAAATGGCAGGATATGAAATTTCAGACAATCCTCCATTTATTCTCTTTGAATCAGCTCAACTGATATTGCAAATAAAAATGGTTTCATGCAACAAAATTTCATTCGCAGTTTCATCGTGCAAATCTACTTTGTGTTGAACAACAAATTACATTAAATAATATTTATAGTTTTTAGACATTTTTTTAATAATTAATACAATTTATACAGAGTATCAGCATAAAATTAGTTAATCAAACATTTTGATAAAATTTTTCTTTTCAATAAAATGGTAAACCTACATATTTTTAAACATACACCTTTAATACATACATACGTACATACATACGTACATATGTACATAATTAAAATTATTTCATTGTTTTCTTTTTATGTTACAGACTGATGTTATACACGAACTACGTCCACGATCAATGGATGGTGTCGTAGATTCGGGTGTATCATTAAATGGTGACAGTAGCTGTGGCCCAGATTCCGGTGACCATCTACAAAATCAGCAGGTATGTGTTCAAATAAAAATAATAATAAAAAAAAACAAAACAAAAAAAACAGCAAATATTTAGGTTAAATGGAAAACAATTCTTTTCATCAAAGAGGAGTGAATTTTTAGTTCAAATATACCACAGTGTAACCTAAAACAATAGCCCCTCATAACGGAATGTTGGAAGAGAAAAAGGCTGAATAGATACACAAGATTAATCTCAAACTGGGAGTGATTTTGAATTTCATTCAAATATGTTTGAATTGGGAACAAATTTTGAGCAACATACAAAATCACAAAGTTGTAAGATTTCGACTCGAACGTAATGCTACGTCTGTACTGCTCACCTAAATATGTGTTTGATTTTAAAGTTTAAATTCAAATTGATGTTGATGTTGATTACAAAATTAGTGCTTGTTAAAATCGATATAAAATCTTTTTCTCAAATAACCATGAAACCTGAAGGTAAAATCATTTTCAATCTTCTTCATATCTTACTCGTATAATCTTTATGATATAAGAATAATTTAAAGCACAAATATTTCCATATAATGGGTTTGGCGTATTTCGTTATTTCGGCCTATACCGTGAAATCGTGGTAGTGTGAACTTCCAATATGGTGAAAAATGCAGTAATATGAACACTACGTGTTTTTGTATAATCTCTCTGAATAGTGAAGAAAGTAGGGGCCTTAAATTATGAACAGCTTGCAAAATGTTACGTGTGATTCTTGGAGTCGACTCGATAATTCCAAACAACACGTTCTTAAAAAAAAACTGTTTAGATGAACCTAAACCATCTTTGAAAGTAAATTTTCTTCCAAAACCTATTCAAATTGACTTTCATTACCGCTGTCATTACCAATTTAAGCGGTTCCTTTCCAAAACCTGCCACATATTTTTAAAAACACCACAGTTATAAACACAACTGGAAA